>CM071937.1:46853534-47505644 GCA_016081115.2 Rehmannia glutinosa | reverse complement strand
GCCTACGTTTCAGTTACGTATTGCTATCGACACCTTATTTCTTGGCATCTCATTATTTGTTAGGTGGAGGCGGTATCTCGGATTCTTGTTTAGTCGGCATCCAGACCCATCAGTTAGTCTGGATGCTTTCCTCTTGTTGGTTTTTTGCGAGTGCTCCGCGGGTTCCACGCGGTAGGATTGTCATTTTGGCGAGCCCCTCGGTCTCTGGTCAGGTGAACACGGATGGTTCGTTTGATCGGACACGCTGATTCTTTGGCGGAGGATTGATTCGAGATCATTCGGGCGGACTTATGTTGGCTTTCATTGTTCTCTCCGGGCGTGTATACAGCTTTCATCGCAGGAAAGCTTCTAGCCCGGCTGGAGATGGGACTGCGGCATGCCGAAAGTCTTTTTTCTCTTAAGATTTGGATCGGAGTTGGGCCAGCGGCGGTGGTCACCACGATCGCTTAGGTGGCCTTGGCTCTTGGCGAGGTTCAGCACACCCGATTCGCATTCGGAACATCTTTGAGGACCTTGGTATTCGATTTCCCACATACAGAGAGGGAATCGGCCGGTGATCACCTTGCGAGAGTTGGGAGGCTGGCTGCCATGTGCGATCATTGTTGATGAGCGCGATTTCTCACCACCTCTAGCGCTCATTCGGATGGACCAATTTGGGATATCAGGCGAATTTTCATAGATCATTGGTTCTCCTTTTTTATTTTAGATATCTCACTATGATAGTCTTTCTAGATATAAAAGTGATAGGTTATTTGTTCTTTGATTTTCTCCGCGCCAGCCCAGGCATGACGATATGACATTTTGATTGTTTGATATACTGGTAGGGGATCGCCTCAATCCCCACACCCCAGGGGTGTTATTTAAAAAAAAAAAACAACCAGGTGTTACACCCGCTCTTATGCTTGATCAGTAGTGGGCTAACTTGAGATGACCACCGCTGCGGGAGTTACAACTCCAGCCTTGATCACACGAATACGGACACCTACAATGTCGGATTCATTTGACTCCAAGCAGTCAGCAGTCGCTCGAATCACAGGCCAGCCAGCTACCACAGTCGCCAAAAGCCTAATGGACTGGACGCCGGAGCTGATAAGGCGAGCCGCGATAGGCGAGCCAGTAGCGGAGGGCGCGCGCGCGTGTGGCCAGCTTGTGATCATCCGCTTGTGTTATAGTTTATACAACAAATAACACCTTACAATCAAATAATAGGATAAACTATGATTTATATTCCATGTGGGATAAGGCGTAACCTTTTCATCTCCTTTTAAATAATCTTTACATAATGCCCGTTTATGTTGCTAACGGCCCGTGTATTAATTTCTCTGCTCAGGAATTCGGTTTTGAGAAATAAAAAATATACGAACATCTACTCGGAGCGTAGATTAATAATATATAATTTAATTCCTCAGAATTAAATATTTTATGCCAGAAAAAATTGGTCAAAGTGGTTGATACCTCTTTATCAAAACCAAAATTTTCAACAATCCCCACATGAGTGGGAATTAATGTATGCATGAATGCGGAGACACATGAGCCAGTCCTCGAGAGGCAATGTGCATCGGAAAGGAAGCTTATGGCTTTGAACCTTCAGTAGTCCCGATACCATCGGGCAGTTCTTGGCGCTTAGTGGGCAATGGCTTGAACTATTCCTCCGCGGTGTATCAGGAGTCAACGGTATTAACCGCAAATAAGGTCTCAACACGCCCATGTTCTCACGTTTTTGTATCGTTTCGGCCATGGACACCACTTTGTTCATAAGTGTTACTTTGAAGCGACCCTTCTCACTTATATAGGTGATCTCTGTCAGGAAGTATCCCGCCATGCCTCGGCCTCGGCGAGTGTAGGAATCATTAAAAGTCGAATGACTTAGCCTCACCATAACTGCCAGGTGTTTCAGCAACTTGGTTTTCTTTCTAGGGATGGGTTATAACATGAAGCCGCAGACATCCTCCAACATGGAATATCTTCGGAAAGTTTGAAGCTTCTCTACCTTCACGGCTTTATCAAGCTATAAGCTCAATTCCATTGGTGGGCCAAGGCTATACATGTTTAACTTCGTGGACTTCACGATACGCACCCTCCAATGGTGAATATGTATCCTTTAGTTGAATAAGAATCTTCCCGAATCTAAATCCAACTAGCATCCTTTATATCCTTCAGAAATGCAGATGGATATCTTGAGTAGTATAGCCCATAATCGGTATACTTCAAGTATTTTAACTACCCCAGTTACTTAGCTTTCCAATGCTCATGGCTTGGATTGCTCGTGAATTTACTCGACTTATATTCTGAGGTAAGGCGAGTCTAGGCGTGTACAATTTTGTGATGTACATGTACGCCTATTATACGTGAGTATTCCATGAGCCAGTTTCATTTTTGTGCTGACAGGTTATACTTAGAAATCGTGGGCGTCTTTGATGAGTGAAGTAAGCCAGCATTAGATTTCTTGAAACCTTTCTCCCGCATAGTGGGATTGTGAAAAGATAATTCCATTAGGAAGTTATAGCGATTTTTATTCCAAGGATTACGTAATCGGAGTCCCCATATCCTTCATGTCAAAAGTTCTCTTTAACATTCTTTTAGTCTCCATGATAGTATCATGACTCGCCCACGTGATTAACAAATAAATGCGTATAACAAGCTATGACAAATAGCCACGATGTCGGCACGACATATCGGCATTTATCACACTCGATTGATTTTGAATCCATTTGACAACACTTCGTATTGTCAAACTTAAAGATGCCATTGTTTTGGAGCTTGTTTCGGTCCCGTCTGAGATCTTATTAACTTACACACATATTTTCTTGGCCAAGGGTCTGACAAACACTTCGAGGTTGTTCCGTATATTTGACATCTATCTGCATTGACGCCATCTTGGACCATCGATGAATCTCTAGGTGTGCAAAGCGGCAATCACAAGAAGCACCGAATAGAAGCCGCAATCCCGTTCTTTGGAGAATAGGTGTCGAAAAAGTCATATCCTTTTTTTGTTTAAAGCACACGGGCTATAGTAATTCTTTATCTTATCAATAGTTCCATTAGTTTATACTTCTTCTTTAGGATCCATTTACATCACAAGGTTTTATGACAATGAGGAGATCAACCAACTCCGAAGTATGCGTTCTGCAGAATGGACTCGATTTCACTATTGATAACCTTTTGGGCGGGAGCATGCGGGTACCTTAGAAACCTCTTTGTCAAGTTTGGCTCACCATCTAACATAAATGTTCACGTGTCGGCCCCAAAGACTTAGCCGTCTTAGACCTCTTCTTGTACCGATTCACTAATTGGTGTTGAACTGACGCGATTTATTGAGTTAACTTTTATTAGTACTCACTTCTAATTTTCTCTACAAGGGTAGACATACTCGAAAAGAATCTGACATTCACTTGATTCGATTATGGTACCTTGATCATTTAGGATTTTACGACTTATGTATCATAACACATATGCCTCTTTTTTGGGATGCATGTCATGAACCGCAATCAGTGTCTTTGGTCAATTTTAACTTGTTTTGGTTGAGTATTGCTACCTTAGCCAAACACCCCACCTTTAAGGTATTTATAAGAAGAACTACGATTTTTCCACAATTAAAGCAAGGTGTGTCTTATCTTTCCCTTTAAGTGGTATTTTATTCAATATGTGGTTGAGCACATTAAAAAGCTTACACATAAATGCAGGGTAATCAGGAACTTATCAACATGGCATTCATCATCTCTTTTTTAGAGTCCGAGTTTTTGCGTTCGGCAACTTAGTTGAAGCGTGGTGAATATGGTGATGTTGTTTGATGAATTATGCCGAATTTGGGTACATAGTTCTTCCAAATGGTGCAACATATTCGCCCATATACATCACTCAGAATTATTTTTAATCATTTTGCCAAGTTGATTTTCAACTTCATTTTTATAATTCTTAAGCCTCTAATGCTTCATCTTTTTCTTATAGTATAAGTAGCGAAAATCTTGTGCAATCATCAATAAATGTGATGAAATATTTTTTACCACCTTTAGTTTTGCACGGATTTTAGATCACATACATCGGTGTGTATCAACTCAAAGGTGAAGTGCTCATTTCTTGGAGTGAAAGCGGTAATTTTAGCCATTTTAGCTTCAACACAAACTTCACATTTTCTTTGTGAGTTTCTTAGGAGTAAATTAATCAATTCTAAATTTACCAATCTTTTTATAGCATTGATTTACATGTCCTAATCTAATATGCCATAGAAATTAGAGCACTACGACAATATAAACAGGAGAAGATTCATTCTTATTCATATTCTCGCCAAAACGGCGTGCGGTCGTACATTCATTTTGAAGCAGTCTTTTTATGCAGATAACCCTGCCAGGAAGCTATCAGGTACTAAGTACAAACTTTTCGAGGACTAAAAGAAACTAGTCCCAACCCGTGGTTGACCCGACGAACCGAAGCAGTTTTTGGATGTGCGGGACATCGGCGACACGTCCTTGACTTCAACTCCTTTCCCGTCGGCTTTAGCACCATAGTTCCAAGCATGACAACATCGAAGGCGTGATTCCCCATATGGAGCTTTCCTTCGGTCGATGGGATGTAAGAAGAGAATGCATCCTTGCTTGAGCAGGACATGGCAAGTGGCCGGTATCCTAAACCATTCTTTCGGATTATCCACCAAATTGGCTTCAGCCTTTGCAAGCATGTCGACCACATCGGCTCACTTTCTTCCATACATTGGCATTGGATTGCGGTTTGGTTTTTTTCTTTTCTTTGGTGTGGCGATCTTTTGCCATATAGTTCGGTTTACCCACGGTTGTAGCAAGCTCCCGAATTTTCAGTGCCGGTTTTTCTTTCTCGTTAGGTCTTTTCTTGAGTTACTTGCGAGTTGTGCTCCACGTGAAGTTGGCTTTTGACTCCCATAGGGACAAGCTTGGACTTAGAGAGTCGAAATCCTCATGTGTCTTACTCAATTAGGGGTTTTGACAATGGAGATCCTCTAGTCCCATCTCCTTTGTTATGTTTGAGATAATTAGCAGAAATCCTCCAACAGGGCAATTTCTCAATCAGGCGGCCTTGGAATACTTGAAGCAAAGCCGTTCCCTCGTGAGAGATTTCATGTAGGATTAAGCTGGAAACTTGAACTTGTTCCATCGCGGTTTTAGAATCAACCATCACAAAATCGAACTTACCCGAAACAACAAATTTCTTTGTGCGGCATCTCGGTTTGTCTTAACTCCCAAGAATCCAATTCTTTGGAGATTTGACTTCAACACAATACACCTTTGTAAAGTGCATCACTAAATCCCGTTTAGGACATGAATTCTGGCTGCAATCACCACAGCCCCATGCATGAACGGCGCGTTTTGACATTGTTTCATTTTTAAACCCAACAAGAAAGGGCGTCTCGGTCAGATATTTTGCCAGGCTGAGTAGTGGGTAAGCGGCATTTTTTTGCCACCTCTTGGAATCGAAACCATGGTTTTTCAGGGTTTTCTCGGAGGCAGCGGGAGGATGATTGGGGTTACGCGCTTGAGCTTGCCATCATGAGTTCGATAATTGCTAGTTTTGTTGAATTTTGGAGTTACGAATGGAATCCTTGAGGCTGGCAAGTCTGAAAGCAGAAGATTACAAGAAAGTGAACTAGCTATTACAAGATAGAACTTTGGAAGCCGAGTGAGAGGCGAATCTCTTTCCGCCAAAGCAAGTGCGTCGGCTAGTGCTCACGGTTTGCCGTATTCTTCCCGTAAGACGAACGACTACGTCTTACGTAGTAGCACGCTTAACTGAAGCACCTTGACCCCAGAAATGTGTTGGTAGTTCTTTGGGCAGAGTGCGGAATCACGAGAAAATGATTGTATGCTTTTTGATGGAGTATGGTCATTGTCTGGTTTTGCTGATCGCAAACATGTATAAATAGCGAAGCCATTCCCACCTACCAGGAGAAAAAAAGCGCGGGTATGGGCATTAATCATTTGTAACAACTTGAGTGTTACACTACGGCTCTTGCGTAACGATCAGTAGTGGGCTTGAGAATGACCACCGCTGCGGGGAGTTACAACTCCAGCGTCGCGCGAATGCGGACTTTTCTGATGTCGAGATTCATTGGACTCTGTTGATCCAATGATCGCTCGAATACAGGCGAAACCCATTTTAGTGGCAAGCCTAGTGGACTGGACACTGGACGACCCAAATAGAAGCCGGCCGAACGCGACAACCCGATCAGTCGATCGAAGCCGGCCAGTCGTCCCGGGCGGGCGGCAGCCGTAGCAGCGCGTGTGGCCACATTTGTGATCATCACTTGTGTTATAGTTTATACTGACAAATAACACCTTAGTAAATAAGTAGGATAAACTATGATTTATATTCCATGTAGGATAAAGGCGTAAGCGCTTTCATCTCCCTTTAAATAATCTTTACATAATACTCATTTATGTAGCTACCTTCGTGTATTAATTTCTCACTCAGGTCGGTTTAGAGAAATAAAAATCTCACGAACATCTACTCGGAGCGTAGATTAATAATATATAATTTAATTATCCAGAATTAAATATTTAGCCACCGAAAAATTGGTCAAAGTCGAGATTCGATCACCTGCTTTCAAAACCAAATTTCGTATTTATAATCTGAAAAGAAAATGAGTATGAAAGTGTGTAATTTGAACATGGCAATGCTCATATTTATAGGACTTCCAACCAGGTCTTGGGTCTCTTCTTTCTTGAGCGTGAACTCCGGAGATAATAGGTTGTAACCTCAGGGTAGTGGCGGCTCCCTTGATGAGCCACTATCTTTGCGCTTCAAGTAAGTGGGCGGGTGGTCTTGTTCGAATTTATAAAAGGCTGCGGTTTGCTTTTAAGTTGCAACTTTATTTGTTTTATTCTCGAAAAATAAAAAAGCAAATGTTTTTACGTAAAAAACTAGGCGATCGGTCGGAACCGCGGACGAACTCAGAAACAAACCACCGGCCGGCGGCGTCCCGGGCAGTGGGCTTGTAGCGTGTAACCCCTTGCCCACCACACCTCAGCGTGTGTATGGTTATTTCATCTTGCGCTACTCTTATCACCACTTACTTATATATTGAATAAAATTAATATTTTATTCTATAATGAGATGGTGTCTTTTCAGCCCGTCATCCGAATTATCCGTTTCAAGTGGTATCTTGTGGATTTTATTTCTCACTCACCAATTAAATGGTTTGGAGAAGTTAAATATACCACGCTCATCTTCAGGAAGCGTAGATTTTTATTTTAATATTTAATTCCTCAAAATTAAATAATTAGTCACTAAAAATTTGGTCAAAGTTAGGTATCAATTTACTT
Organism: Rehmannia glutinosa; assembly: GCA_016081115.2. NCBI lineage: Eukaryota > Viridiplantae > Streptophyta > Magnoliopsida > Lamiales > Orobanchaceae > Rehmannia > Rehmannia glutinosa. Next base: position 47,498,355 of record CM071937.1, on the reverse strand, counting down.
CTCAAAGCCAATTTCAACAAAGCTTAACCCAGCATAAATACGACTCTGAAAAGCATCGCGCCCGGAGAATTTGGTGTAATGAATAGTGTTACACCAAATTTGGTGTAACACTATTTATAACAAATTTGGTGTAATACAAATATTCCTCTTTGCCTCCAATTTCTTCTACTTCAAACTTTTAATTCCTATTGTATCATATATTTGATATATAATTCATTTGTAACATGGTTTTAGTTATTTAAATTTTGTATATAATTATTATTTTGGATGAACAATAGTTAATATTTACCAATAAATTATTATAAACTAAACTTAAAATTTTGATAAACTAAAATAATTAATAAACAAAATTATAATTTAATTAAAAAAGCATCAAAGTTTATCATAAAATACAAAAACACTAACATTATAATTAAACTTGAAATTTAAAAAAACAAAATACCAAGCAAACTAAATTCCTAATAGTAGATAATTTATGAGTACATGATAGTTGATAGTGCGGTAGATTATTTCGGGTCCTACAATATCATCAAAAAATGGACCAAAAGAACTAGTCTTTACTTTGAGATCCTTGACCATGTTGTTGAGATTTTTACGCAAAATTTTTCGATTGTTCGTTTACGAAAATACTCAAGCGTAGATTCGGATCCTTTATGGAATCCACATCTTTTAATAAAATTTTTATGCTCGCTTTCGATATTCTCGCCATGGCCAATTTCTTTTCGCTAAACCACAAACAACCGAGGACAAAATGCTCACTTTGCACTCAGTGATGCATTAGTCGATCACGTGTAGGATGAATATACTAATTTTGAGAATTAGTAATGTATTAATCTTTTTTTTTGTCTTTAAATATTTGTTTTAGGCTTGTCGTTTTTCATTTTCTAGTGTGCAATTTAGTATTTTTATTTATTGTGATATTAGTTGTAATATTAATATTGCAATATAATTAATTTATGTAATATTATTAGTTAAATATAAGTTTTTATTTAGTTACATTAATAATAATAAAATATAAGCAAAAAAAAATAATTGCATAAACAAATAAATTTATTATTCCAAAATGAAAAGAAAAATATTAAAAAACTTCATTTGGTGTAAGATTTAGTGTAGTGGGTTGGAGATGAGTTTTACAAAATTTACCAAAACACCAAATTTGGTGTGATTTTTTACAGGCCGAAAATTACAGTGTTATGGGTTCGAGAGCCTTACGCATCTGTGATTTTTATGTCTTAGCCAAATCACCGCTTACATCAAAATAAAAAAAAAAAACCAAACACATTTTATAAATCTTTCTTCACTATCCATAAATCTCCACCATTTTTTATGGACATCACCATCAATTCACAATTACTAATGCTATATTTATTTATTTTTATATTTATATATGTAATATCGGTATAAAAATATATATTTCTTATTATTATATTATTATTTTTGTATTTAATTTTCATTAATAATTATCAAATTTAAATTTGTTACAATTTATCTTATCATATAACTTTATAAACTATTATTCAATTTTTTTCAAAAAGAATAAGCAAATAATTTAATTTAAAAATTACAAATGATATACAATTGTTAATGCAATTGGAAAATAAAAATTAAAATCAACTATTAGAACTTCCACGGGTCAAAATGAAGAGAAGAAAGGTGCAACTATCAATCACATTTTACAATTTAAATACAATAATAACAAAGAATAAAAAAATTGAAAAAGTGGTCCCCTTTCTCCACAAACTGATTTGTAAACATGAACGATTTTATGTCATGTCAATGAACCATTTACCCACAACCAATTTTTCCCCTTATAAACCTCACTGAAAACCAAGCATTGAAGATGCCCTAAGGAATTTTACTTTATGAAAAATGCGAGCCCCCTTTATGATATTTAGTCCTTTATCACAATCACATTCTCTAGTAATTTCGTCTCGGAGTTTCACTTCAGCATCTCCCAAATTGCCGAAAATTGTCCCTTTTGTCATCTTAAAATTTCCAAGAAAAATGAAAATTTAAAAGATGGTATTATAATTTATTGATACATTTTAAACGGATATATAGTGGGTCTTTTATGTCGAAATTGAATCATGCGTATCGCTCCAAACCCATATCAACACTATATTTGGGCAAATAGTTTTCATCACTCATCCCTTCCAATCTAAAATGGTTCAACACAACACACTAGATACTATTTGCAAATACTAAAAAAAGTAAATCCCAACTTTCTGAAAAAACAACTTTTGCTTTTACTTATGCTTCATTTAATCAAATTTTAAAAATTGTGGGTGGGATGATTTAAGTTCGGAAAATGATTTTTTGGTACTTTTACAAATAAAAAAGAAATTTAATTGTGACATTCTTATCCTCAAATTGAAAGACATATTATTGACTTACTAATAATAATAAGGGTAAATCTCGCTTTACCTGGCATATCTCTCATTGAATATCGGCTTAACATCTTGTACTTTCAACTGTATTACTTTACCCACCTGTACTACTAATTTGTATCACTTTACCCCCTTATACAATCAAAATATCATTTAATCCTCCAATTCATTTGTTAAATGACCTAATTATTCATACTATTATTTTAATTTAACCATGACATCAAAATATATATATATATATATGTTTTGGAAAACTTATTTGCTATTTATTAAAATTAATATAGTTCTTATTAAATAACTATATTGTAGGTTATTTTATGCAAAGTAATATATTCATATTTTTAAATAATAAATCTAAAAATCATGTATTACATAGTAAATTAATATTTTGTATTCAAAAAATTAATCACTAAAATGACTATTTTTTTCTATTTAACATATTTTTATTTATGATTATTGAATCGGTAATTTAAAAATTACTAATAATATTTCACACATTTAATAAATTTGTATTATATATATTATATAATTTTAAGGTTATGATAAATAATAAATTAAAAGTATAAATGTATTAGCTAATAGAAATAGTATATTATATATTAATTTAATAGGGACTATTTTAAAGTTAAATAATTAGCAACTAAATGTAAAATATAATAGATTTAATATTAGCGTTAATTAATCAATTGTGAAAATTAATTTAGCAAATAAATAAAAATTTATTAATATTAAATACTTTAAAAATAATTTTGTTATTTTAATAAAACTAATAGGTAAGGATAAAATGATCATTTTTGAGCATATGAGCATAAAATAATAATTTAAAAGCATAAAGGGTAAAGTGATACTAAAGTGATATTTTCAAGTAAAGTATAAGGGGCAAATGCAAGTGATACAATTGAAATCTGAGGTAAAGTGATGTCAAGTAAAGTATAAGGGACAAAGTGAATTTACCTAATAAGAATGGTGTTTTTGTCTTTCTATCCAAAATCTCATTTAGAAACTACTTTGATTTTCGGTTGTTGAAACATTTGCAAGCGGTATTTATCGATTTAGATTCTCAACTATCTTTATCTTCTGCGACAATAAATCGTTGGGTGATCTTTATTCACATCCGCATACAAATCACCACCACCACTTTTTAAAATATGACCCCAATTGTTAAATACACCCTTTTTCAATTTTACCCTTGCACTAATTTTCCCAATACACCCCCAACCTTACACCTCAGCTTTCTCAATCTCAACAAAAAGAATACACCCACCTCGAAAGCTGTTACATTCGGCGACAATGACTCGTGATTTCAAACTTCTAGGAGAAGAAGGATGGTTCTGACCGGAGGGCGATGATGACTTTGTGGATGCACCACCATCAACAGCCGGCGAGCGACAACCTGATCCGCGGCATAGATGCTGGTACGGAAGATATATCGGTCGATGATGAAGAGGTAATAAACTCCTTTTTTCTTAAAAAATAACTTGCATTTGTAGTTTGGGTGTGCTATTGTTAGGTATTTAGTATAGGTATGGGTATGGGTAAGTGATGAGTGAAGTTAAGCGCCATTGTTGGTGGTTTTGAAATATGAATCTGTGAAGAAGGCGATAGATGCCTTACGATCGTTGAAGCCCAGAAAGTGGCATGATTGGCCAGAGCCAGCCGTGCCATGTGGAATGATGGAGCTAGACTTAAATGCCACCCTGACATGCCACAAGAGCGCGATAAGTAGATTTGCTCGGCCCAGGTGCCATCGTGCCCGGTAGGCGCGATAAGCGCGGTCGATGAGATGGACTAAACGCGATAGTGGCATTGGGGAACGCGATCAAATGGCGCGATGACCGCGATCATGAAAAACACATCGTGCCTTATGTACGATGGAATATGTGATCGTGCCATTGTGCCTTATGGCACGATTGAAGTGATGATCGTTCCATGTTGGATGGTCGTGCCAAGTGTCGCACAACAATGGTGCAACAACAATTTTGAAGCGGTAAAAATGGATAAATTACATACTTTGAAATTTGAAAAACTAAGAAAATACTTACATTATTTGGGAATCAATTATTTGTTGTCCATATAAGTTGTTATGTTTAGTGTCGAAAAATCTAGAGTTTATAAAACGAGGTTGAAGGATGTGGGTGAGTGTCTTTAGTAGATTAAGTGTAATAAATGATGTGGATGTATTTAGAGATTGGGGTGTATTTAAAACTTTTCTTTTAGGTAAGAGTATTATAGTCTTTTAAGTGATGGCGTTTTGAAATTTTATATAGGTAGGTGTATTCAAAAAGGAGATGTCAATAGCGCCACCCTAAATCATTTCTTCTAAAAGCAAAACTGTCCTCAAACACTTAATTCATTGAATAATTTTCCGAATGCTTGCCAGCTTGCCTCAGTTGAACATGGCTTTTGGTGTGAAGTGCAAAATAAGTGTAGAATGAGGTGAATTGGGTCAACTCAAAAATATATCCCACTATACCTAAAATAACAAAATAATAAAATAAAAAAAGCATATTGTGTTTTAACAGGCCTATTAGTTGATACTGTAATAACTCAGGACAAATGGACTTGCACTGATCATGAAGTCTGAGGTCAAATAACTGTGATTCACATTTCCATCCTCTCATCATTATATGGCTATGTATAGTACACAAAAAGAAAAGGAAAAAACTACCTTATAATTCAGTGAATTGCACATTTACAAGGGTACTTATGCACCTTTAAGGTGACAATGTTGATAATGTGCAATAATAACAAAGGGCTGTCCTCAATTAATGGATTAAGATTGATTTATGCAGGAAACTTTTTGCTAAATTAAGTAATTTACAAAACTTTTCTTTTTTAATTTTACTATTTTTAGTAACTACACATTTTTACAACAAACTATAACATCATGCTAAAAGTCAAACCAGTTGAATCGGTCGATTCTAATCACCATTCATGTCTGATTTGAGTTTCAGACAATCAGATCTGAACCGCCCATTTGCCACCCTACTCAGCTCTTCCCAAAGTATCAGTTAAATCGAAGTTTACCTATAGAAATGAGAACTGGGAAGATATTTACCCGTTCGAAAGACCACTGAACCTACCTCCCAGAGCTAATGCAACCATCTATTCACTTTCATCTGCTGGCCTGCAAAAGCAGCACTATCCATTACTCTAAAACACAATCACATTCAAAGATTATTATAAAAAAAAAAAAAAACCTGAGGTTTGACCTGATTTTAGAAAAAATCAGAGGTTTTTGAAAATTTAAAAAAAAAAAAAAAACTTGAAGTTTGATTCCATCGACATTTTGCCCCTTTATAAGCAAAAAAAAAAACATTTGAAAACCCCCTGCCATTTACTATAGAAATATTATAGTTATCCCTTAAATTTAAGACAATATCAAACCTCAAAAGGGCTTTCGTAGTTTTCAAAAACATTTGGCTTTTTGTAATTAGCCCAAACCTGGGAAAGGGGGAGGGTGTAGTTATCCCTACATTCAATGTTGAAAGCATGAGAGCATCATAAGAACATGAAAAGGAAATGGGGAAGACAAGAGTGTATACGTTAGCCAAGTGGCTAAACAGGCATACCACAAGAGCAGGATTGTTTAGACAGCCCTGTGTGTACATGCACAACCAAGGAACTTTTCAAGTGATACACTTGTAATTATTAACTCAAACCTTCATTTAATGGATATATGGCTGTCAACGTCGCATAGTAAACTAGAATTCCATTTTAAATGGGTATGTTATGGACTCGAACATAAAACAATTGCACAACTGCAAATAATATATATACTCGATAATTTGGTATTTCTCAATTGAATCCAAATAACATACTAGCTACTTTAATAGGTTCCTCTTGTTACGATCCATAATCCTTAGCTCCAAAGTACTGACTGTAACTAAATCCATTTATACCACCAAGTACCTCTCCATCAGTCTTACAATCTCCCAGGAAAATCCAATTTTACATGTTGGTTAAAGAATTACATTTTCAACCATTTCCAATGAATGGATGTCATTAACAGCAGCTTCTCATCTTTTATTCAAAAAACTTTCCTCGTATAGATGTCTAACAAAATAAAGCAATATATTTTGATATATTCAAGAGTCATTTTTAGATCACCTGCTCATACTCTGAATGGATCTTACTAAATTATACCACGACAAATCTGGGAGCCTCTGTAGTGCAGGATGGCCTCTAGAAATCAAATTTAAAGTTAGTAATCCGATAAATAATGATGGGTAGACTTCAATAAGAGAAAAAGAACAACCTAATAATCTCTCAAGACTGATACAAAATCTAGAATTTTAGGAACCGTTAAAAGTTGCAAACTGGGACTACTACGACAGTGGTTCAACAGAGTCATGGTCCTAATGATTAAAGAAACCCTTATTTTAAAGGATTTGCCTGAACTATTAACTTCATGATGCCATCATATATAAAGGATATCTCAATTTGCTAGGGATGCACTTCTATCATAACATGAAGATGAAATAGTAACATAATATGCAGGATTCAATAATCCCCACCCTGAAAAAAAAAAAACAAAAATAAAAAACCAAGCACCACTAGTTAACGAGTCTTCATCGCCCTCAGTTAATGGATCCTGATAGCAACAAGTACTCTATTAACTAATAGTTTCTGGTCTAGTGTTCATGTGTTCTGAGTTTGAGTTTTTTCATTTCCTATCTCATCTCCGATATTCTTTGGTAACAAATCAATTATTTGTAGTACTAGTTTTCAACGGATCAGTGTATGAGTGCTTGAAAAAGTAGCAACAAAAAAGAAAGCGAAAGAATTGGATATCTGGGGGTGCTGCTAGCTTCAGTCATCCATATTTTTACTTTGGGTACCTTATGAATGTGCTTTCATACACAAGTATTTTATATGACATTCTGGTACACCTGACATTCTCTGCCACTCTTACTTTCCCAAATCCATGAAATTATTGATAAAGCAATCAAATGTCTGTCATCTGTATGAGAGAGGAACTCGGTTGCAATCAAGAAATGACAAAAAACCATTAGAATCTTGGGATTAAAAAAGGTAAGGCCACAATGGCTTCTCAAAGCATTGGAACTTGGTCATCTAAAATCATCTATATAAAAATCTACACAATTCATATCTATAAATTTCATTTTGAATGACTATAAATTTGGTAATTGATACTTAATGCAAACTACAGTTATGCTCACCACATCGTACGATTTGTGGTTGAAACAAGTCATACCATTCTATTTTCACCTTGTCTAATTTGACTGATAATGAAACATAGCCAGAAAATATAGCTTAAAAAATATAGCTTCCAGAAGATAAAAAGAAAAAAATAAAGTTGGAAAATCAAACAGAGATTTAATTTGGATGAAACAGACTCACAGTTGATGAATTACATAGGATCCAAGTGCCAATTGATTTCCAAACGACTACAATCGATCAAATCCTTGACCTGATTTAGAGCTGCATATCTGTGTTGTAATAGGAAAAGCTGCGAGCTGTCTGCTTGCTCCTGATTCTTGCTACTTCTTTTGCGGGGCAATTTTCTTGAAATGCTTTTCCATTTTGATTCAAATTGATAAGCTAAAAACCACAAAATGTGTGATAAAAATGCTGTTTCACCGGAAAATACATGGTTGAATACTAAAAACTCATGGTTACTAAGTCAAACGAACAGTGATCAAGATGGTAGAGAAGCAATAAGTCTTCAGTTCAAAAAGAAACTCATATCCAAGTTCTAGCAATAAAAGTATCAAAACTAGACGTTATTCCAGAGAATAAAATGAACCTTTATTTGGGTTTTAGTAGATATCTTAAGCATCTGATGTAATTTCTATAAGAAACTATAAATTGTATCTTGCGACCAAAATGACAATTTAAGTCCAAGTAAAATTTAGGACACTCTATTAATATTATGTAGAAAATTTTTCAAGGAGATCATGTCCACTAAAAGAGGCACCATCTGAACACCTTCTTTGTTAATTTATTCATTTCTATCTCTTCAAGATCAATTCACAATTTGGTTCCAATATTCTACTCAAAATTCCAGGATTATGTTTCCTCTGATTGACTAATTCCATATTGATGATAGTGGTTAAATTCAGTATTATTTGTCAGTATATATGTATAATACTTGCCCTCATTCAAGATCTTGTGGGTGCGATGAATTTTCTCCAGAAAGGTAAAGGTGAGAACCAGAGATATTACTTAGCAAGTTAAAGCTAAGTTACTGAAGTCTTGAGGAAGTTTAGATCTAAAAATAAATCTCTGATGTCATCTCCCCTTAATTTGAGAAATAGATTTGGCACACCCTTCCTGTTGCCATCCTAGCGAATAAATCCTAAATGAATGAATAGTACTCAATATGTTTTTTTATCTAAAAGAAAATATATAAATATATAGATTGATAGACATAGGGCGGGTCCGATAAGACCCATTGCCACCAATCTGAAAAAAAAATAAAATATCTTTTAATTGGGTTGGACCTAACAAGAGCAGCCATTTAACACTTGCTTCAGAGAAAATTTATGAGATTTAAAACCCTATGGTTAGGGATTTAATGATCTGAATCATACATTAATGCTTCACAATTCCTGTATGGGTAACAGGAAAAGTGGTAGTGTGCGAGAAGTAGCACATAGAGGGCATCAGCAGCTAGGAGAAGTAACATAGAAAATGCACATGATCATGCAAATGCTAGAAAAGAACTAGGAGAAGTCAATCACCTGTTCTATAATTGCTTTATAATGGTTTTAATGCTATAAATTGCAAAATAAGTATACTAAAAGCAGCCAGAAAAACAAGAGGGATAGGAAGAGGATGGAGCACTAGTTGAAGCATTTCATACATAATATGTGCAATTTACTAAACTTATCTGAATTTCAAGTAGAAAGAAGAACGTCAATATAAAAGTTCAAAGAGCTCCTGAAACACATTTGAAAATCACTAAAGAAAAGCCATTGCCCTGGGAAAATCGGGAACATAAAAATAGTACTTCAAATTACCTAAAGCTAGTTCATATTTCAATTGTGAGAATGCCATTGTGAATGGATAACCTTACAGGTGCCTGAAATGTGTTAATTATAAATTACCTTTACTTTTATTCCCAAATCCTTGTATAAGACATGCACAAATCCATGGCCTTCCTGCGCGGGATGCTTTTGCACCACCGTTTAGTTCCCCATTGTGTTGTTTCAAGCTACAAAAGTAATTAACAATTTTAAGAAAAAGACGCATCATATCATTAAGCACATAACACCGACTTAGTACTAACAAACTACAAACAAGGAGACTACTTGCAGATTTTAAGCTGAATAACAAGAAGTCCTCATGCTAACGAATATTTGCAGGCAAGAAAACTTTTTCCATGCAATGAATGTACATCAAATCAAAATTTTACCACCAACACGGCAACACAACCTTTTTCTTTTTGACACAACACATGAGATAAAGATAGTAGTACATAAAAATCAATGAAGACAGACAGAATACAACACAACACAGATGTTTGGTGATTATTCCATTTGCATAAAGACACTTGCAATTTTTTCCCATTGATGTACACTTACAATCTTTATATTCTAATATATATCTACCTATATTTATATTATCTATCTACATATACACTTATATGGGCTACACTAATATAAAGGTTGGCGCTATTCATACCCATTTCCCTCTAAATACACCCATTTTCTTGATACACCCCCACCTCTTTTCCAAAACAACCTATTTACTTAATATATCCCCCATCATGGGCGGAGCTAGCTTAGGACGAGTGCAGTCGGCGGACATGGCTGGATCTCGGAATGACCTGTTAAATTTGAGTTGGGCCACCGAAAATTCAGCCGAAAGTCTAGTTCATATAAAAATTAAATCTTCTTGTCTTGGCCCAAAATATTAAAAATTACTTGGTCGATTAAGGTATATAGTGGATAAATAATTGTCTTGTTTGTTTATATGAGAGATATTTGTTCCAAACTTGATAATGAGCAGTTTTTTAAAGTATTTTTGAATGAATTTTTGTATCTAAAAGTCTATTCTATAATAATAATAATTGTTTGGTGGTTAATTTAGAATATATTTTTGGATAAGTCACTTATCCAAAAATTTCATTCTAAAGAAACCATAATTGGAGATTATAAAACCGCAAAGAATTGTTGCAAGTCGACCTTCATATTTGCCTCTTTTTCTATTTCTTTTTTTCAAATATCGGTCCAACATTCGTCTGCAAAAGCGAAAAATTTCTGGACCGCCACTGACGTAAATCACTCGGGCTACGCCCATGTCCCCATCATTTCCTAATTTACCGCTTCTCCCAAGTAAACTCGTAGCACGATCATGTGGCATATGACTTGGTGACATGATTAATATGGCACATGACTTTGTAGCGAGGTTGATCATATGGCACGATCATGTGACATAAACTACAAGTAGTAAAGGGTATTATAGTTTTTTAAATTCATGGCAATTATGTGATTATAGAGATGAGATGTATTTAGAGGAAAAGATATGTGAATAGTGCCACCCTAATATAGAATGCCGCGAGTGGCGAAACTCACGCAAAAGATAATGTGGCAATGGGCCAAAATGACCCTTTGACAAAATGAAAACTAGTCATCTATTGAAAACAAATGTTTTTTAGCTATTTTGATAAAGCGAAATGACATTCATACTTTCTTACAGCATATTACTTTGAGTTGTTGAGTTGGCCTCCCCTCTTTCTCTACTTCACTTATCTCTCTCGATTTGTCTCCATTGAAAATTTTATATCGTATTTTTCATTTTTGTATATGCAACATTGGTGTTGAATTGTAGATCTCGAAAGAGGATTAATTTGATATATCATAGATGCAAACGTATTTGAAGCGAAAAATTTATCGAATTCAAAGTTTTTTTGGAGGAAAACAAAATAAGCGGGTTATAATAAGTGAGAATAGGCTGAATTCTCGAAACCAAATGCCGATTATAGGTAACTTGATATCGCATTATGATTACTCGATATCCGAGTTATGTAATCGATATCAGTAATAAATGAATCGAATGTCGAGTTATAAATCGGATCTCCAATTACATTTAACTTTCGATGTATAACTTTCGAACAAAATCAAGCACAACTCGACAAAAACAACTCGAGAGAAAAAAACATTACTCGATATCCGAGTTATATAACTCGATATCGAGATATATAATGGATATATCAATCGAGTTACATAATTGAAACTCGTTGTCATCTTCATTCACCCCAAATACTATTAACGAAGCATCAAGATTTTCAACACAAACCTAAATTGTCTAAACCCTAAAAATTCTACAAATCTAACAACAAATCATAACATAAACACTATAAACTAACTAAATCAACAAGAATTATGAAATTAAGGATATTGAATGAAGTGAATCAAGTCGAAGTAGAATCCATTTTTGCAAGTCGAAACAGGATTTTGTTCCCAAGTTTTTTTGGAAAGGTAGCTTAAGGGGCAATTTTGGAATCGCGTGTCAAAATGGCAAAAAAAAACATGTTTCCAAAAATGGCGAAAAAATATTTTGGTTTGAAAAGAATGAATAAAAAACCTATGGACCGAAAAATAATTCCAATAAAGTTGTCCTTGAAAAAAAAAAAACTCATAGTCAAAACCCCAAACTATCCACCACAATCGTGATTATGCTAAACTTCGTTTCTCAACGTGAAAATCTGCACACACAAACACACTGTGAGTTTAGATAAAGGAATAAAATGTACCGTTTAGAGAAATTGTTGGTCACACCAACATAAGTCTTGATGGGTGGGTTGGTGGAGAGGATCAGATACACAGTCCACGAATTCCTGGGTGAAGATTTTGAAACCGATGATGAGGGCTTTTTCGACGATGATGATGGGGGCGAAATTTGAGATGGGATTCTCGATAATTTTGTTGGGCTAGGAAGGGGAAGAAGGGTTGGAAAGGATTTTGAATGGGGTTTCAGTGATTTGAATGTTGTTGACAATAGCTTCGCCATAATCTTTGGTTGTCTCCTTCGCTAACAGGAGCTGTTTCTTGGGACATCTGACCGTTAAAAAGGCGTTTAATTTTTTATATTTGTTTTCACTAATTTAGCATAGGTTAATACGTTCCTTATTAAAAAAAAAAAAAAACTCATAGGATAATTATAAAAACTACTAATGAATTATGATTAGCTTAATTATCAAAAAAAAAAATCCAATTATCTTCCAAAATTACAAATAACTCCTTAAAGTGTTACAAATAACCCCTTGAGGTTTGCATTTACCTAATAAATACCCCATTTTGGGGTAAAAACTACTCTAATGTTTAGCTTGATTAAAAGCTGTAGTTAACTTTCAAACTTACAAATAACTCCTTGAAATAACATAAATAAACGTTTGAGGTTTGTGTTTATCTATCAAATGCCCCTCTTAAGGTGCAATGCGTAAAGAGAAACAAATATCAATGAAATATTTGTAATTTTAAAAGATAATTTCGGATCTTTTTTGGTAATTATGCTAAACCTCAAGGGTAGTTTTGTAATTAACCTTTATCATGTTAGTTTTTAATGATTTTGAAATATTAAAATTTTAAGGAAATTTGACAAAATACCTCTCCACCTAGGGGTATTTTTGATTTTGCACCCATGTTATTAAAATATGATTTTGCCCCTTTGTCCCTACTAAAAAGACCAAATTACCATTCTTAAAAAAAAAGAAAAATCAAATAAAATTTTTGTTTAGCGGGAAGTCGATGGAGAAGAGGTCTTCCTAAACCCTAGAACATCCAAAATCACAAAACAACAAGCTTTAGAGAAGGAGGAGCAATAATTGACCTACATGAGTATTGAATCCAGGTATTTGAGCAACAATAGGTCTTGTTAAGGTTCGACCGATCCTACGAAAAATTTCCCAAATTTAATTTTGGTGGTAGAGGCATAAGCAAGGGGGCTTCGATAAGCAGTTGGGTTTGATCAAAAACATCTCCATTGTGCAAAAAAAGTTATGGATAAAGGTTAGTTTCCATAGTGTTTTCATTATTCATTGAATTGAGTTATCATTTTAGTTGAAAAATCTTAAAATTAGCCAACTTTGTTAGATGCTTGGAATGGGTATAATTTGATCTTTGTTAGATATAGTGTATAAAATTAATAGGTGATTGTAATTGTTGTTTAGATCAACAAAAAAAATGTAGAATCGATTTTTAAATCGAACTAAATTTGGTGGGCATGAGATTGGGGTGAAAAGTGGGCACGAGGGTGGACAATTGTGTAGAATGTCTAATTAATTATCTTATTACCATAGCTTCATTTTGGGAGTACATCATAGGGATGATAATTTTGACTGGCCGTGGATACCCATAGGCCCAGTAGTACTCTCCAGCCCCATATTGAATTTTTATTTTTAAAATATATTTTAATTTATATTTTGCATATATAATATATATTATAATATAGTTTTTATGTATTATAATATTATATCTAATATTTATAAATTGATAATAACAATTTTTGTAAATAATATTTTATAAATATAATTTTTATTTTATTTATTTTTTTGTATTTAATTTAATTAAAATGGGGCAAAAGCAGTTGCTCGCCTCGTCCTAAGATTCTCGATGCACTGCACTCCGTCTCCGCCCGCCCCATTGCGATCCCTAGTACATCATGTCTATATTAATTGTGGGGTGAATTTCATAATAGGGTCCAAATTTAAGAAAATCTATCGTTTTAAGACCCAAAATTTCAACCTTCTCAAATCAAGATCCAATTTTTTTCTCAAATTGGGCTCTCCCTCAAATTTTGGGTTCTCACTTCAAGACCCAAAATTTCAACCTTCTCAAATCAAGACTCATTTTTATTTTTTTCTCAAACATGACCCTACCCCAAATTTTGGGTTCTCCTTCAAGTTTAGAATTGTTGGGAAATTTATTGTTTAGATTTTGATGAATGCCATGTAAAACTTAGACTAGAAAGTTGGCACCCCATTTTTCTTGTAATAGATAGGATTGTATGGTAGCCGAGTCAAGTCGGTATCTTTTGGATATACAAGAAGTTAGCTGAAGACTAGGGCGAAGACTCATTGTGGAAAGCGGCGGAAAGTGTGGCAAGGAAGAGATGTCGAGGACTGTTGAAGAGTATCGGTTTGTGATAATCTTTGTATGAAAGAGTCGATCAAGTCAACCAAAGAAGCCAAGCAAAGTCGAGTTGAAGTGACAAATGAGTCTTTCAATCATTGGAAGCGATTTCAAGTCACACTGGGGAAAAGACAAATCGCAAATAGGAGTTAAGCGAAAAAGAATCAGTTGCACAAAAGTCAAGAATATTACCTAAACAAGTAATACTTCCATGTTGCCATGTCTTAAAGTTTTCAGTCCGAGAAGCGTGCAAAAGGAATAAACCAATAGGAAATCGCGCACCTCGTGTCGGACTACGAAAAGTTTGAACATCCATTTAATACGAAGAAATGTCAACATCAAGGTGCAACAAGACAAGCCAATAAACACAAGTGACTTTTGAAAATCGGCTATCTCTTCCAATGGCGGGCTGATTTTTGAAAGTTCACTATAAAAGGCCGAGGAATCATTTTGAGAAGAGGTGACCTTGAATACGAACCACGAACAATCAAGCAATTATTATTGTAAACTGCAATACATTCTCAAGTTATTCAAGCAAATCCTCAAGCCTAAATCTCGAAGGAAATCGATCAACACCTAGCGTGAAGGAAAGACAACTTCAAACTGTTGAAGAGAAACTTTTGAAGAATCAAAGGGGTCTACATTCAAGGAGGATTGTAAAAAGGTTCAGGTCGAACAGTCTCAAGTTATTGGAGGGCTTTGTGATCAAATCCAAGAAGCTTGAGCAAGTGAAATTTGAAGTAGCAAGCGATGGAAATCTGTGAAGAAGGCCGAGTCGGACGAGAAGCGATGATGTGTGACCAAGGCATCTCAATCGAGTCCCAAAGGATCAAGTCACCTTTGTGTGATCAAGACTTTTATCCGGGTGATAACCACTTTGTACTCGATCAATACTTAGTGGATTCCTCCAGGAGTTGGAGAAGAGATGAGTAGAAGAATTACCCGATCTTGAACCTCTATAAAAATTATTGTGCCATTTACATTTCAAAGCATTTTATTTACGCATAACACTTTATATCTGCTGATAATTTGCTATCAACTGATAATTAACAAAGTCTTAAAACTCAAGTGTTTAAAACAAAGCTAAACCAAATTCAAGGGTGTTAAGTCTTCCGTGAAAATCTCATCACGGCCCAAGTTAAGGTTTAGACTAAGCAGTGAGTTATTCTATCAACAACCCAATCGAGTCTGTTGAGTGGCTAACTCTATTTGGTTAACTAACTTAGCTATCCTCAAGGACTTAGCTGTGTATTTAACTCGTAATATTTTAAAAAGACTAAAATCGAAAAGTTGGTAAGGTTTATTCAACCCCCCTTCTAAACCTTACTCACACCCTTGCAGGACCTACAAGTGGTATCGGAGCGGTTGGTTCATTGAGCCTTCCGTGACCCAGTTCTTGAACTAGATCTCCAATTTTTCAAAGAAGTTTTTTTTAACATTTGCTCTTTCAAAAGCTATTTTTATTCAGCAAAGTTATTATCATGGAAACAAATTTGACACGCATTCTATGTTCACTATTGAGAATTTGATGACTGGAAAATTCGTATGCTGCTCATCTATCGCTTTACATGATGAAATGTGGATAGTGATAGAGGATGGGCCACTACAAATCTTGAAAGTAAACACGGTTGATTGTCAGAGAGCGGCCGCTTGGTGAAGAAGAAGGAAGGCTGGCTGCTGAAGCAAGACCAGCCCTGGTTGAGAAACCAAGGTTTGAATGGACAAACGAGGACGAGAAGAAGATACAACTTGGACAATGTAGCCAAGGACATACTTTACAAAACCTTGGACAAAGCAATGTTCAACAAAGTCAAATCTTGTCAAGCGCAAAACAAATCTAGGATAAATTAACTTTAATTTGTGAAGGATCAAGAGCAAATTAAAGAAAATAAATTGTCCGTTCTTTGTACCAAAAATTTGAAAATTTCAAAATGCTTGCGGGTGAAACCTTGGATCATTTGGATGCTCGATTCATTTTGAAATTACCAATGAACTATCACCAGGAAAGAATATACACGAGAAGGAAATGTATATGAAGATTAAGAGAAGCCTCTATTTGAATGGGGAATGAAGGTCATGGCCCTAAGACATTCAATGAACCTCACAACAACATCCAATCATGAGCTATTCTTAGACCTCAAAGCCTACGAGTTCGAGAAGAAAAGATCAAGAGGAGACAGGTTTGTACCCAAAAAGCGATTCTTGCGCTTATAGTAAAGGATGGGAAAAAAAGCTGAGGTTAAGGAAGCCATTGACCAGGAGAAATTGCCACGATGGTTAAAAGATTCAACAAGTTCTTCAACAAGAACTATAAAGAAACAAGGTGAATTCTCCGAGGAGATATTGACTCCTCAAGTCAAGGAAGATAGGCCACCCAAGAGAGTGAGCATCAAAAGGTTGAATATCATAGAGTGATAACCCAAGAACGGAAAGAGTTGATCAAAGAGCGAGAACTTGTGTTGGAACTATAGACAACCAGGACACTTTGCTATTGACTTTCCATACCCTGTAGTCAATAAATCTGAGGAATGAAGAAGAAAGAAGAGTCTTGAGAGAGAAAGAAGGAGGGGAAAAAAAGGCTATGTTGGCTGCAGAGACTGAGAGGCAGCTAAGTGAAAAGAAGCGGCAGACTCGGAGAGAGTAGTGGTGACTACTCAAGTGATTAAGAAGAAGAAGCAATGATCTATCTAATGGCTAAAGAACACGATCAACGACCAAGAAGATGAGGTACACTCTAACTCATCTCACTCGGTTCTAGTGTGATGATTGTGACACACACACTTCATCACCCACTGATCTTTATGATTCATTAGGCAAAATGATGAAAGACTTTGAGCACATTAAATCCTCACACACACTATTAAATGAGGAAAACAACCACTCAGAAAGCCAAAACTCACGGTGACTAAGGATCCGAGTACTCTAAGTCACATAGGTTGATGAGAACAAAAAGTCAAGGTGAGAATGCTAAACTAATAAGCGAGAGATATTTGCTATAGAAAAGAGGAAAATGATCTCAAAAATGTGATTGCTTCATTCACAAAGGCATCTAAATCATTGGATGACCTTATTATGAGCCAAAAAGAGTGTGGAGACAAGGCATGCATAAGATTCAATTCCTTTGTGCATAGTCAAACTCCCCGAGTGATCATGGAAAAAGGATCTTCAAGTAATGAAGCATCTAAAAACCCAAGACACCAAATGTTGCACCCACATTCACTCAAAGCATAACCACAAACAAAGCGGCCTTGGATATAAAGGAAAAGAAAAACAACTTGATTGAGTATCTTTGAGAGGACAACGAGAGAAGAAATCCGTGAGAGTTCCTCAAAGCAAACTCCAAGCAGAAAGTACTTTGTGAAGAATAAACAGAGCTACCAAAAACCCCAAGAAGTTTTATCAAAGAAACATACATGATGGGAATGGTAGAAACTATCAAGCCAAGTTGATTGGAATAATGTGAAATATCGGCAAAGACCTATGGAATATAAGCTTTAAATGGTAAAGACCTAGACCTCGGCAAAGGTCATTCCAAAGGCGAAAAGAGCTATCATCGGCACACATATGCACCCAAACACTACACTCAGGAAATATCACAACTACCCAAAAAGGGCAATTGCTAAAACACACACACAGACAGACATCGAGACAAAAAGGCAATTTGTATGAACCTAAAGCCCCCAAGCAATTTGCCAAAGTGAACTATGATTATGGCACGAGATAGATGGCAACCTCTTAAAGTCGAGATCATTTGGCTATAGGTTGGTTGGATCATCTTACAACACTAACCCCCCTCAGGACCCAGGCAAGTATGGGTACTAAAAGTGATTTCCTTGATTGCGGGTTCAAGGAACAAGCGAGTGCCAAGGAACCTGGTACATGGATAATGGCATTCATAGACACATGACGAAACAAGAAAAATCTGTCAAAATTCAAGGAGATTAGAGGCGCAAAAGTCATATTTGGAGGAAATGAAGCTCGGGAAATTAGAGGCACTTTGGATCCATCAAGAAAAATGGATTAGAAATCACGGATGTTGCATATGTTGAAGGCCTCAACTTCAACTGTTAAGCATCGACCAACTCGTGACAAGGGCTATAATGTTGGATTCAATATGGGAATGTGCCAAATCAAAGACATTGAATCAAATGAAGTAGTGTTGCAAGGATCGGACAAAAGAACATGTATGTGGTAGATTGGTCATTGCCACACCAAGCACTTGTCTGCTAGCAAATAACACGGCCGAATCAAGTTCTGTGGCATGGCGAGTCACCGAATTTCAAGACAATTAACAAACTTGCAAGGAGTAATCTTGTAGAAGGTCTACGGACTCGGTGTACAAGGAAGAAAGTGTTTATGATGCATGCGGATGGGAAGCGAGATCAAATCATCATTCAAAGAGAAGTCAAGTCCATCTTCAACAAGGATATTGCATCTATTGCATATGGATTTATTTGGTCGATTGAGCAGCCAACATAAGTGGAAAGAAATACACCTTAGTGGTGGTGGATGATTATTCAAGATATACATGGACAATCTTCATGTGCAAAAAGAAGGAAACTTTGCAGAAGCTACCTCGGTGATGAGAAGAGTTCAAAATGAAAAGAGCCAAACCATTATAAAGATAAGATCGATAGAGGAACTAAGTTTGTCAATGGGATAATAACTCGTTATTGTGTTGAAAATGGTATTGCTCATGAACTATCTGCAGCAAGCACTCCGTGAGAATGGAGTAGCGAGAAAGAAGAAATAGAACTCTCAAGGAAGGCTGCAAGGACCATGTTAGGCGGAAGATTTGCCTAAAAGATTTTGGGTGAAGCCATCAATCTTGCATGCTATACTCAAAATAGATGTATGATCAATAGGCGGTGACAAAGACTCCTATGAAATATGGACATGGAGAAAGCAAATGTTGGGTATTTTAGAATATTTGGATGTAAATGCTTCATCCACAATAATGGCAAAGGATAATCTAAAGGCTTTTGATGTTAAAGTTGATGAAGGTATATTTTTGGGATACTAAATTTGAAATTAAAGCCTACAAAGAGTCTTGAACAAAAGTACTATGGTCTGAGAAGAGTAAATGGAGAAGACATTGAAGAGTTAGCGATAAGTTGAATCACCAACTATGCGAGAAGAGTCCCTATGTTGAAGGCTAAAAGTTTGGAGCAATCAATCAAGATGAAGATGAGATTGCGAGTCTCAAAGACAGTGGAAGATCTGCGGCTAAATGATGATGAGAGAGCTGCTCAAGACAACCACAATTGTAAAGACGACTAAACCCACCTGACTTATTCCAACCTGATGTGAGATGGGTGATAGACCATCCACGAGCTATCATTTGGAGATGTAAGAGATGGTGTAAGAACGAGGATCGAGCTTAACAAGAAGCAATGTTCACTTGTTTTATTTCCCAAATAGAACCAAAAGATGTCTCCCAAGCATTGGATGACACACATTGGATTCAAGCCATGCAAGAAGAGTGAATCAATTTGAAAGGAACAAAGTATGGGAATTGGTGCAAAGACCAACCCATCAAAATGTTATTGGCACAAAATGGGTTTTGAAACAAGATGAATGAGGAAGGTTACGTGTAAGGAACAAAGCAAGATTGGTAGCCAAAAGGTATTGCCAAGAAGAAGGAATAGATTTTGATGAAACATTTGCTCTGATTTGCAAGATTAGAAGCAATAAGGTTGTTTCTTGCCTATCTTGCACACAAGAACTTTATTGTATATCAAATGGATGTGAAAAGCGTATTTTTAAATGGATTGTTGGAAGAAGAAGTCTATGTTGAGCAACCTCCAGGTTTTGGCGAGAAGACTCTTGGAGACAAGGTGTACAAGCTTAAGAAAGCTCTATATGGATTGAAACAAGCACCTAGAGCATGGTATGATACATTATCTCAATTTCGTGACGAGATAATGGATTCACCAAAGGCAAAGTGGATGAGAACACTCTTGAGAATTCAAGATGGAGAGAGTATCTTGCTTGTTCAAATATATGTGGATGATATCATTTTTGGATCCACAAACAAAGAAGCGTGTGATAAGTTCTCAAACCTCATGCAAGGAAAATTTGAAATGAGCATGATGGGAGAGGCGACATTCTTCTTAGGACTTCAAGTTAAACAGTGAAGGATGGAACCTTCATAAGTCAAACAAAGTACACGAGGGGAGACTTAATGAAGAAATTTGGTATGGAAGAGAAGTCTTACGTGAAAATACCAATGAATACATCTGTCCAAGATGGATATGGATGCGAGATGGTAAGCCTATGGATCAAACCGGATATAGAGCACTCATTGGATCTTTGCTCTATTTAACAAGCCAGGCGGACATCACCTTTGCGGTAGGTGTATGTGCAAGATTTGATCTGCGCACCAAAAGAAAGCCACATGACGCAACTAAGAGAATCTAAGATACTTGAAGGGATGACAAGAAGTTGGCTTATGGTATCAAAGGAAGGTGGATTCAAGCTAATTGGTTACTCGGACTACGACTATCTTTGGATGTAGAGTTGACGGAAGAGTACTTCAAGCACATGTCAAATGCTTGGAAGCAGATTGGTTTCTGGTTTAGCAAGAAGCAAAACTCAATAGCCACATCCATGGCTAAAAGCGAGTACATAAGCTGCGGGCGTTTGTTGTGCCCAAGTCTTATGGATGAGACAACGGTGAGAGATTATGAAATTGCGAGAAAAAGAGATTCCAATTATGTGTGATAATACAAGTCTATTGCAATCACTCGAGAATCTGTGTTGCATTCAAGAACAAAGCACATTGATGTCAGATATCATTTCATAAGAGATCATGTTGAAAAGAAAGACATCACCTAGGAATACATCTCAACTGATAAACAGTTAGCTGACATATTCACAAAGCCCTTATGTGAATCAAGATTTGAAGAGCTTAAGCATGAGCTAGGGTTAATTGAAGCGAGTTGACACTCGGAAGATTCAATGAGAAGAGATGGAACATGAAAAATTTGGAGATTGAACAAATTTCATGAATAAGCCAAGTGAATCAGCCGTATAGGAAAGTCAGCTGTATCGAGTTAGCTGACAGCTGAGTCACCATACGAAAGGAGAGAAGAAGAGTTGAGTCATTTGTGCAGTAAGCTGAGTCATTTATGAGCTAAGTGACAAAAACGATCGTTTTTAATAAGCGGGAATGTTTTTAAGGATAGCGTCGAGATAATAATAATGGTACAGTCAAAAAAGCTGCACAACAAGCATATGATTGGATATAAATCTTTGCCGCATTAAATGCGAGCAATTAAATGTAATGAGGCGTGCTAAACGAGCCGTTGATCTCGATCAAAATTCAAAAACCAAAAACACGTCCTTTCATAACCCATATATACTTATTCTTTGAGTTTTCTCTCTCACATTGAAAACTATTCATCTTCAAAACTAAGAAAGCAAGTTTCTTTTCTCTTCAAAACCCTACCGAGTCTTCAAAGCAAGTTCGTCAAGTTTCGTTTGGTAAAAATCACTGAAATGGCTTAAAGACACATGATTTCGCTAAGCTCAAAGCAAATCCACACCGGGTCAATGTTGTGGATTTTGAAGGGATGATAAAGCGGGGTTCGATGAAACCCTTGTGAAGAAGATTGCGGATAAGATCGAGCAATCGGGATGAAGCCCTTTCTCACATTGGAATATCATATGGCGTACGTAGAGGAGTCGCCCGGTTCTACGTAAACGCCGAGTGCGGGGCAGAAGGATTAAGTCCTCTGTCCATCGCAAGGACATTATAATAAATGCAAAGGACCTTGTGGAGCAACTTTGTTTTTGCCGTCGGAGGGCATGTCGGAGATATATGAAGCCAGCGTTGATTTGGTCATTTGCATGGAAGGAAGTGGCCAAACCAGGAAGTGTGCTTCAAAAATTATCTACACGACAAAGAAGCAAGGCTGTTTGAAGGATGATTATCACAAGCTGCTTTGGATATCATCGCCAAATGTGTAGACATGAAGTTTGGAAGCTTCAATGTTTGTCAAAACCAAGCCGTCGTCATGGCTGTGATCATGGAGGAGAAAAAGATCAAGCTGGGCGAATTTGTCTGATGGCTACGCGAGAATGTTGCGAACAAGTCCTTCAAGGACGATGGGTCATTTGGAGGATCTCTTGGCTATGGCCTTATGTAATCGGCCATTTGATGGAAGTGAAGGGTGTTCCACTCCGGCATGGAAAGTCGTTCCATGTCAATAAGAACATGTTCGGGCAAATCTTTGGGAGCTCGAGAAGAGAGCCTATGCGAAGGGTGGATACTAGCGAGGGGGAATCAAGCGATCTTGAAGAAACAGTTGTTACTTCCCCTCCCAAGAAGAAAGCTGCCCATGCAGCTACAAAAAAGATAGCTGCCCCTGCATCGAAGAAGAAAGACGCACCTGCCCCTGCAGCCAAGTCACCTGCCCCTGCAGCCGTGTCTCCTGCCCCTGCAGCCGAGGCGGAGAAGGAACCTCAAATACCTTCTCCAACCATCAAAAAGAAGAGGACTGCCAAGCCAAGGAAGGCAGCTCCTCAGACAAAGAAAGATGCACCGGCCCCCGCCGCCAAGGATGCTGAGGAAGAAGTATCCGAACCAGAACTTCCTCTGGTAAGGACAAAAAGAAGAAGAAGAATCACCAAGCTCCCAGAGCTTGAGAAGACAGCTGAGTCTGCCACTCAGCAGGAAAAAGTCTCTGAGACTGCTGAAGAAGTGCAGTCTCCAGAAATTATTGATGAAACAGCCAAGTCTGCTGAGGCCGATCAGCAGAGGCAAATTGAAGACCAGTGTGGGCCAGAACATCGAGGAACAAGCGGCGAATATAGTAGAATCCCCTATTGACAGGATTTGTGTCTTCACGTGATAGATCTTTCTTTGAGGCGAAGAAGCGCAAAGTTTGCTACCCTCCATTCCTGAAAAAGAAGGGCAACAGGGAGAGGATGAAGATGATGATGTAATTATGTACTCTCCACTATATCCAAACATCCAAAATCATCTGCGAGAATGGAGCAAATGGAAGTTGAGTCACTCTAGGGAGCGGTTTGAACATCCGGGAGTTTATTGAGGAAGAAGGGGAACTCTTGAGGTTCCTTGAAGTTGATCTTGTATTGTAAGCCCTTGAAGAGGATAATTGCATCAATATGCTACAAATTGAAGGAAAACGAAAAAGGCTAAAGCGGTGAGAGAAGAGGCTCGA
This sequence comes from Rehmannia glutinosa, assembly GCA_016081115.2. Taxonomy (NCBI): domain Eukaryota; kingdom Viridiplantae; phylum Streptophyta; class Magnoliopsida; order Lamiales; family Orobanchaceae; genus Rehmannia; species Rehmannia glutinosa. The sequence continues at coordinate 47,474,679 of CM071937.1, read as the reverse complement.
GAAAAGGCTAGCATTTGTCCTCTCATTGTAACGGCAATCACACTCATCCGCACATAGATGCTCTTTCGAGAGAAAGTGATGAGGACATGGATCAGTTCTTTGCCACGGAGGAGAAAGTGGATATCAAAGAAGCCATCTTTGGAATCAAAATGATGCATGAGCAACAGTGAGGAAGGACTAGGAGAGTCTTCCAAATCTCATTGGAGATTGATCCGTTGGGAGTGGTAGTAAGCAGATTACCCACGATTATTGCTACAACCACTTCCCGATCCACTCAAAAGCGGATCTAAGGAAATGGCGATGACAACGGGAATTTGGGCACCCAAGTTGAGCCAACCCCTGTTGAAGGTGTCTTACCACCTGCCCCATGGTGAACACTCATTTGACAAAGCCGGAGTGCGGAGCGAGTGACCCCACCCTTAGTCACTCGGTGGTGCACCGGTGAGGGGAAACTCACTCCACTGCAGCTAGGTCGGAGGATGTTGCAGATGACTCCACTATGCAGAAAGGAGGCGAAGTGGAAAAGGAAAAAGAAAAAGAACAACAACAAGTTGTCTTGTGGCTTCGGACAGATAAGTCTGTCTCGGTGAAGTGTCACAACTTGCGGTGAGGGATTCTGATGCAAAATCGAGCACAGGATGGATCTGCCGGGAGTTAACACTGGGCAATGAAAGTGCAATCCACGTAGTTGAGACTCTGTGGATGCCACAAGAAGACCCTAAGACAGCTGCGCCCGTCGAAGGGATTGTACAAGATCACGCTGCAGTTGAGACTGCAGGAGGTAATAAAGGCCTAAGGGAGGTTGAGACTTCCCTAGGTAAAAATGTAGGAGATAAGAGCATTCCTCATACCATAATTGCTTTGATTGGAGGAGGAAATCAACGCTCTTCATGACTCCCAGGATGATCCTAATACAACATTCACAGGATCCGCAGATGAAGCTAAATCATCCCCTGCTAAAGAGGATTCGGTGAGAATGTTCTACCTAATGCGAGCAAGCGGACTTCAAAGCTTTTGCTTTCGACAAGCGTTCAATTTTGATGATGAGCCAAACCCTCAAGTCTCATCATCTTCGGATGACGCATCTTGTCTGGCCGAGGAACGATCAACTCAAAAGGACAAACCAAATTTGAGACCAGAAGAAGATGTTAAGACGGTGAGGCTTAGCCAGCAGTGGGTCAATACCATCAAAGGCCCAGCTGAATCACGATCAGCTCGCATGAGCTTCAGAGCTGCAGAGAGACCACCTGCGCACAATATCTCAAGTGCAAGCGATGCTTATGAAGAAGTATTTCCTTTTTCTCATGAGCTGCCCGTCTTGAAGAAGAAAGCTGCAAGAGAACAGAGGCTCTACATCGTCCAAGAAGACCCTATAATCCCTCTTGATTCGATTGTGCAGTTGATTTCAATTTCGATGTAGAGTGGCGGCGGTGACTCAAGTCGGCAGTTGAGATGCGTGAAATCTTTGAGAAAATCTGTGAAGAGATTGAGAAGATTGAGCGACACCAAGCCTCTCTCGACATGCGCTGGGACAAAGAGAGATGCCACTCTCACAAGAGACTTGAGAGGATTGGTGGTCAGGATAAGGGAATGGTCTCAACAGAGTGCCATGCGTCTCGAGCAAGTTCGCTACTTCAAGGCACTATACAAGAATCTTTGGTATGGAGTGCGATAATGCCGACATGAAGCGAGGATGCGGACCTATATGGAGAGATTGCATGCATCCCACACAAGCTGAAATGGAGTTGTTGCGTGAATTTCATCGCAAAAAAAAAACTGCAGCGTCAAGGAAAACATGAATACAAAATTCAGCCTTCTTATGGCTAAAATGAAAACGGTGGCGGCCGAGTCCAAAGCCACCGCTCATAATTCCGAACAAACATTCCGCAGCGGACTCAAGCAAAATTTAGCTATCACAGATGGACTTCATGCTTGCTAGTATGTTCCCAGGGGGTTCCTCTCTCCTTTGATGATGCCAAAAAGGGGAAAGAGGAATACGAGAAGATGCTTAAAGGGACGGTTGGTGAGAAGGAAAAAGGAAACAAATGTCGTAGAGAAAAAAAGATACAAGCTGTTGAGAAGGGGAAGGAGAAGGGGAAAAGCTCATTTTGGGGAAAGGTCAAAAGATATGACCTTAATGCTTCTTTGAAACCCTCGGCAAAGGTCATGTCACGGCCGACATCATGAGCAAACTTCTGTAACTCTGCCGCTCTATCACTCACTTTGTGCCCATGTCTCATAAGAAAAAGATTGTAGAAGCGAGAGATGGAGGATTTTGACAAAAGAACGGATGCCTGTGTTGAAGAGATGTTAAAACAATTTGGAGGCATTCCGGCGGGGAAAAGATCTGAATACCATTTGCGCCGGAAATGAGCTTAGATCGATTGATGAATTCAAAACGCTCGAATCAAAGGATACCGAGAACATGTCCATGGCCCGAGCACGGGACTTGTACTAGGAAAAAGGCCTTTTGTGCGAAGAAAGGCGATAAGCGTGAGACTACAAGCGGCAAGTCGGTGATAAAAGGAAGGCTCCGTACAATACACATCCGAGGAAGAGGAAGAAGCGATGGAGGAAGAGTTTTGAGACTAGACCTCTACCCAAAAACATTGAATACATAGATCCAAGAAAGAAATGAGGGATCTATTGGGTACAGGTATGCGAAGTGGCCAATATGGAAGTGGCTAGGAAGAATCTTGAGTATGTCAAAAGAATTGAAGAAGAAAATAAAAGACAAGATCGGTAGTGGGAAGAAAGGCAAGAAAAGAAAGAGAAGAGGTGATCTTTGCAAAGAGAGCATACGATAAAAAAAAAAGCGGTGAAGAAGAAAAAAGAGAAAAAGAAAGCGAGAGGGCTACAGAGTGAAGAAGAAAGAATGAGGCGCGAAAGCGATGAAGTGTTCTTTATCCACCCCTTCATGTATTTTACTATTGTAAATGCATATATATGTAAGTCTTCTATACACTTAATGAGAAATCTGTAATTTCTATACTTTTGCGTAGATATAAAATGATATGTTTGCTCTGATACGCATTGTAAACAGTTGTGTAAAGGACAAGAATGTTATGATCAATAAAAAGATTGATTCTACGCGTACATTCTCTATTACTGCATTGTCTGTATGTATCTTTGATGCTTACATTTTGTCTGTATGTTTTAAGTTTTGGTATCATCAAAAAGGGGGAAATTGTTGGGAAATTTATGGTTTACATTTTGATGAATGTGATAAGTGCCATTTTGTACATATTTTGTGATAGTAATTAAATAGTTTTTAAATTGTTTTGTTAGAAAAATCATAGTTTTCTCGAGTATTTTTAGCATTTTATCGCGGGATGTGTTTAACATTATAGGTGGAGCAATTTGGAGCAATTTGAAGCCAACATTAAGTGCAAAAAGGCAAGAAAATCACTCAACATGACTTGGGGGTGTCAAGTAACATGGCCATGTTCAAAAAGAAGGAAATAAATTGAAGAAAAATTGAAAAAAAGGTCCAAAACGGCCAAACCATGTCGCCGAACACGGCCATGTTGAAGGGATCAAAAGAGGAGAAAAACCGCACAAAAGCAGACTCGGACACGGCCTGTTGTGTTACTGCACAACACGACCGTGTCGTACAACACGGCCGTGTCGGTGATTTTTCCAACTTCGGAAAGACGGCCGGCCGTGCTACCCAAAATGGTCGTGTGAGGGCCACTTTCGGACACCTTTTTATGCAGAAATTGTGGAAAAATCACCAACCAAACCTTTTCGATCACTTTTGTATACCTTTAACACCCTATCTTGCTGCACCATGTCCCCATTTTTCTCAATTATCATATGAATACAAGAATTCACCAACCCAACAATGAAAGTGGAGCAATTGTTTAACAAAAGATAGCACTATCAATGTATTATTGTATAAAAATGGTGCCTATAAAAGCCGGTTGAAGTTGGGAGATTCATTCATTAGACATTCAGAAAATATTCATTGTATTCATCATTTTAAGTAGAATTGGGATCAAGGGGTCTTGGAGGAGAAAGCTTGGGGCAATATTGGAGAAGAAGGCTTGGAGCAACATCATCAATCAAGAAAGAAGTCCATTGAGATTTTGAGAAAGATAAGTACACCATGTCCACCATATTTCAATCTTCTTGTGTAATTTACTCTTTTGTCAAAATCATGAGTAGCTAAACTTCTAGTGTTTGGATGTAATGAACTCTAGAATGGATTTGTGATTAAGGTTTGTATATTTTAATAAAATTCTCATTGCTTGTGTGATTCACTTATATCATGCTTATTTCATTCGAGTTAATATTTCAGGTATATTAATTTGATATCTATTCCTCATCGGGTAATCGAGAGATTTATGGTGAGAAAGAACATATATAAGTGAAAAGAGTTGCATGCAATCCTAGATATAGGACGACATAAATCTTCTGGATTAGGGTCAAACCTAATATGGGAATTCACAAATCGTTATAATGCAATCTTGGGGGTTTTAACTAGAAAGAGATTTCAGTTAATCAACTTGAGATTAGGAGTTTTTCACCTTGAGAAAGGGTTTAACTTAAATCGGGAATTTCTACGGTCCACAAAACATGAGATTTTATTAAAAGAGATTGGTTTTTCTTAAGGGCTTATGGTTGTATTTTTAACTTGTCAAATCACAAAAACATTCTAGAGGGATTTACATTCAAACACATTTCTATCTCTTGATTTCTTATTTTACAAATCTCCTTTCATTTTTACAATTTGCAATTTGTTAATTAAAATCCTTGTTAGGAATTTTATTGTTTAGATTTTGATGAATGCCATGTAAAACTTAGAATAGAAAGTTGGCTCCCCAATTCTTGCTTTGAAATGTATTGTAACAATTAGAGTGGCCAAGCCGAGTTAAAGTCGCCTATGCTCCAACTTGCAAGAAGACAATGAAGGCTTGAAGGAAAACTTCTGTGTGAGGCAGTGAGTACAATAAAGAAGAGGACAGAACTCGATGAAGAAGCGGTGAGATGCGGTGAGTGAAACATCATCAAGTCAACTCAAGAGAAGCCAAGTCTCAAGATGAAGTGAGAAGAGTCATCCAATGATTGGAAAGTCGACTCTAAGTCACCTGGGGAAAGCGAGGAAATGCGGTCAAGTCGAGATAAGCGAAAAGGAACCGTTGTACGTAAATCAAGAGATTTACTTAAACAAGTAATATCTCCATACTACCTTTCTTGGAGTGCTCGATCCCGAAGCGTGCAAAGAAATGAACCAATGGGAAGCATTACACCGTGTCGAGAACTACGAAAAGGTGATAAAACATTTCATACGAGGAAATGGCAATTCCAAGAAGCGCACACCAACGCAAAGTGATTTTCAAAAATGAGCCTATCTCTTCAACGGGCAAATTTTTGAAAGTTCACTATAAAAAGGCCGAGGAGTTTGATTGAGAAAGATGATGATGCGTGGATGACACACGTGAGATATACAAGCTTATCAAAATTGAAATATTCTCAATCCTCAAGCCTACATCTCAAGTACATCAATCCAACACTTACCTGTGAAGGAAAGAGAACTTCAATCGAGTTGAAGAGGAAAATATCGAAAACAAGGGGTCTACATTCCAAGAAGGATTGTAGAAAGGTTCAAAGGTGAACCAAGTCTTAAGCGTTTGGAGGGCTTCGTGATCAAATCCAAAGTGCTTGAGCAAGTGAGCATTTTTGTAGTAGCAAGCGGCAACGCCCCTGTGAAGAAGCCGAGTCGTCACGAAGCCAATTTGAGTGATCAAGGCGTCTCGAGGATCGAGTCCCGAAGGATCAAGTCGGCATTGTTGTGATCAAGACACTTGATCCGGATCTTACCACTTTGTAAACCGATCATTACTTAGTGGATTCCTCCGGGAGTTGGAGAAGAGAGGAGTAGAAGAATTACCCCATCTTGAACCTCTATAAAAACCTTCTTGTGTCATTTACATTCAAAGCATTTAAATTTCTCGCACTTTTAATTGCTTATATCTCTTTGATAAATTTGCTATCCATTTGATAATCTATAAGTCTTAAATCAAAGTTTGTAAAAAACTTGCTTAATCCAACTTAAGGGTGTTAAGTCTTTTTGAAAACAAAACCGGTGAGTCAAATTATAGCCAAAATTTGAGTTACTCTATTAATTGCTCAAATTTGAGTACATGTTGAGAGATTAACTCTCTTGAGGACTAATTCGATTGTCCATCAAGGACATAGTTGTGTAGAACTCAGTAGATTTAAAAGGCCTAAATCGAAAATTTGGTAAGGTTTATTCAACCCCCTTCTAAACCTTACACTTACACCCCCTTGGGACCTACAAGTGGTATCGGAGCGGTTGGTTCATTGAACCCTCCGCACAGTTTCTTGAACTAGATCTCCAATCTTTTCAAAAGTCCGCTTGAGTACTTATCTTTCAAAACTCTTTTCTATCATTAAAAATTATTATCATGGAAGCAAATCTAACACGCATTCCTATGTTCACTATTGAAGAATTTGATGATTGGAAAATTCGTATGAGCTCATCTATCGGCATTACATGATGAGATGTGGATAGTGATAGAAGATGGGCCTCCGCAAATATTAAAGGTGAACACAATTTATCACGAAGATTGCGGTGAAGGGGAAGAAGATCGAAGACACCGGACGGTCATGGTTGAAAAACCAAGAACTGAGTGGACAAATGATGAGAAAAAGATACAACCTGGACAATGTAGCCAAGGACATTCTTTACAAAACCTTGGATAAAGCCATGTTCAACAAAGTCAAATCTTGCAAAACGGCTAAGAAATGGGACAAGTTGACTTTGATTTGTGAAGGTTGAGCAAATCAAAGAAAACAAATTATCGATGGTCGTATCTGAAGTTTGAAAATTTCAAAATGATCTCGGGAGAGAACCTGGACCAACTAGACGCTCGATTCTGTAAATCACAAATGAGTGTCTACACTTGGAAAGGAATATACACAAAAGGAAATGTGTATGAAGATCCTAAAAAGTCTTCGGTGAATGGGAGATGAAGGTCATGGCATTGAGACACTCCATGGACCTATCAAAGACATCCAATCACGAGTTATTCTCGGACCTCAAAGCCTACGAGTTTGAGCCGAGAAGGAAAGACGAGGAAGAGACAATTTGTACCCCAAAACAATTTGCTCTAGTTGTCAAAGATGGAAGGAGAGTCAAGTCAAAGAGGCAATTGACCCGGAAAAGAAATAGCCCTAATGGTTAAAAGATTTAACAAGTTCTTTAACAAGAACTACAAGAGAGGAAAGGGTGAATCCTCCGAGAAGACACTCGGCTCCCTCCAAATCAAGGGATGATAGCCAACCAAGAGGATGATCATCAACAAGTTGAGTATCAAAGAGGCGACAACTCAAGAATAGAAAGAGTTGAGCAAAAGGTGAATATCTATGTTGGAATTGTAGACAACCAGGTCACTATGCCATTATTTGCTCATATCCTGTAGTCAACAAGTCTGAAGCTTGAAAGAAGAAAGAAAAGTCTTTGAGAAAGAAGACAAGAAAAGAAAAAAGGCAATGATGGCGCAGATCGCCGAGATACCAAGTCAAGAGAGACAGTGACTCGAGAAGCGATGCCGACTACTCAAGTGACTACGAAGAAGAAGCCTGATCCGCTTAATGGCCAAAGAACAAGATCAAGAAGATGAGGTACAATCTAACTCAACAAGCTCGTACACTAGTGATAGTGATCGTGACACACACACTTCATCACCCACTGATCTTTATGATTCATTAGGCAAAATGATGAAAGATTTTGAGCACATTAAAACCTCACACACAATTGTTGAATGAGGAAAAACCTACTCAAAAATCAAAACTCAAAGTCGACTAAGGAGCCGAGTACTCTAAGTCAAATAGCCGATGAGAATAAAAGTTTAAAGGTGAAAATGCTAAATTAATAAGCGAGAAATTGCTTTGCTATAGAAAAGAGGAGAATGACCTCAAAAATGTTATTGCCTCATTCACTAAGGCATCTAAATCTTTGGATGATCTTATTATGAGTCAAAGAGAATGTGGAGACAAGACAGGCTTAGGATTTAATTCCTTTGTACCATGTCAAACCTCAAGAGTAACTTTGGAAAAAGGATCTTCAAGTCATGAAGAGTCGAAAAAACCAAAACTCTAAATGATGCACACACTTTCAATCCAAAGCACAATGCTAAGCAAACTGGCCTTGGTTACAAAGGAAAAGGAAAGCGGCCGATTGAGAGTCTTTGAAAGGGATACGGTGAGAAGAGATTGTACCGAGTCCTCAAAGCAGACTCCAAACAGAAAATACTCTGTAAAGAAGAAGCAGAGCTACCAAAAATCCCAGAAAACTCATAAAAGAAATACACATGATGGGAATGGTAGAAAATATCCAAGCCAAGCCGATGGAACAATGTGAACTATCGGCTAGACTTATGGAATACAAGCCCAAATGGCAAAGGCCTAGAACTCAACAAAGGCCATTCCAAAAGCATAAGAGCTTTCATCAAAGCACACATATGCACCTAGGCACTACACTCAAAGACACCACAATTACCCAAGAAAGGCAATTGCTAAAACACATATGCGGCAGCATACAGACAAAAGAGACAAATTTGTATGAACTGGACTCCCCAAGCAATTTGCCAGGATTGATTATGATTATGGCACCGATAGATGGCAACCTCTTGAGTCAAATCATTTGGCTATAGGTTGGTTGGATCATCTTATAATTCTAACCCCTCGGGACCCAGGACAAGAATGGGTACCTAAAACTTAATTTCCTTGATTGCGGGTTCAAGGAGCAGTGAGTGCCAAGGAACTGGTACATGGATAGTGGTACATTCCCGGACACGACAGAAATAAGAGAAATCTGTCAAAATTCAAGGAAGTCAAAGGAGCAAAAGTCATATTTGGAGGAAATGAAGCTCCTGGTGAAATAAGAGGCATTGGATCCATCAAAAGGAATGGTTTAGAAATCACGGATGTTGCATATGTTGAAGGACTAAACTTCAATTTACTAAGCATCGATCAACTCTGCGACAAGGGCTACAATGTTGGATTCAACATGGGAATATGCCAAATCAAAAATGTTGAATCTAATGAAGTTGTCTTTGCAAGGATGTAGACGAGAAAAATATGTATGTAGTGGATTGGTCAATCGCAACACCCAAAGACTGTCTACTAGCAAAAAACTGGTGAATCAAGTTGGGCGTGGCACAAAAAGCCGAGTCACCGAACTTCAAAACAATTAATAAGCTAGCAAGAAGTCATCTTGTAGAAGGACTTCGGACTCGAGTATACAAGAAGGAAAGTATATGTGATGCATGTCGAGGAAGGGGAAAACAAATCAAGTCGTCATTCAAAGAAAAGACATGCCCATCCTCAACAAGAATATTGCATCCGCTTCATATGGATCTATTTGGTGATGGAACCAAAGCAAGCATAAGTGGAAAGAAATACACCTTGGTGGTAGTAGATGACTACTCAAGATATACATGGACAATATTCATGTGCAAGAAGAAAGAAACTCTACAAAAGCTACCACACGGTGATGAAGAAAATACAAAATGAGAAGAGTCAAACCATTATCAAAATAAGATCGGATAGAGGAACTGAGTTTGTCAATGGAATAATAACTCGATCTTGTATTGAGAATGGTATTGGTCATGAACTATCACCGCAAGGACTCCCAGAATGGAGTTGCGAAAGAAGAAAGCAGAACCCTCAAGGAAGCGGCAAGGACCATGTTAGTCAAGCGGGGTTACAAAAAGATTTTGGTGAAGCAATCAACACGACTTGCTACACCCAAAACAGATGTATGATAAATAGGCGGTGACAAAGACTCCTATGAGATCCGGATTTGGAAGAAAACCAAATGTTGCATATTTCAGGATATTTGGATGTAAATGCTTCATCCACAATAATGGCAAAGACAACTAAAGGCTTTTGATGCTAAAGGCGATGAGGGTATCTTCTTAGGATACTCAAATTTGAAAGCAAAGCCTCTGAGAATACTCAACAAAAGAACTATGGTTCTGAGAAGAATCCATTCATGTAGTATTCGATGAGCCAAACATAAATGGAGAAGACATTGAAGAGTCGGTGATGGTGAAACATCCAACCTTACTGAAGAAGAGTCCCTATCTTTCAAGGTAGGCGGGAATTATCAATTGAGGAAGAAGATGAGATAGTGAATCTCAAAAGCGGTGGAAAATCTGCTGGTGAGTGATCACGAGAGAGTCGACCCAAAGAAACACGGTACAAGTCAAGTCGATGAATCCGGCTAACCTACTTCAACTCCGACGTAAGATGGTGAGAGACCATCCACCAAATCTTGTCATTGGAGACATGAGAGAAGGTGTCAAGACAAGATCGAACTCAACAAGAAGCAATGTTCACATGCTTCATCTCGCAGAATAGAGCCCAAAGATGTGTCACAAGCATTGGATGACACACATTGGATTCAAGCTATGCAAGAAAAGTGAATCGAGTTTGAGAGAAATAAAGTATGGGAATTAGTACAAAGACCCATACATCAAAATGTTATTGGAACCAAATGGGTATTCGAGAAATAAGATGAACGAGGAAGGTTCGTGGTAAGAAACAAAAGCAAGATTGGTAGCCAAAGGATATTGCCAAGAAGAAGGAATAGATTTTGATGAAACATTTGCTCCTGTAGCAAGATTGGAAGCTATAAGGATGTTTCTTGCCTATGCACGACTCACAAAAACTTCATTGTATATCAAATGGATGTAAAAGTGCATTCCTAAATGGATTATTGGAAGAAGAAGTGTATGTTGAACAACCTCCAGGATTTGAGCGAGAAGACTCTTGGAGACAAGGTATACAAACTCAAGAAAGCCTTGTATGGATTGAAACAGGCACCCGAGCATGGTATGATACCTGTCACAATTCCTAGCGAAAATGGATTCACTAAAGGAAAAGTAGATAGAACACTTTTAGAATTCAAGACAAGAAGAGTATCTTTGCTTGTTCAAATATATGTGGATGACATCATTTTGGATCCACTAACAAAGAGTGTGTGAAAAATTCTCAAGCCTCATGCAAAGTAAATTTGAAATGAGCATGATGGGAGAGCGACATTCTTCCTTGGACTTCAAGTGAAACAGTGAAGGATGGAACCTTCATAAGCCAAACAAAATACACGAGAGATTTAATGAAGAAATTTGGTATGGAGGAGAAGTCTTACGTAAAAATACCAATGAACACATCGTCAAAATGGACATGGATGCGGATGGCAAGCAGTAGATCAAACAAGATCTGAGCACTTATTGGATCAACTGCTCTATCTCACAAAGAAGCGGGCGGACATCACCTTTCTTTTTGTAGGTGTATGTGCAAGATTTCAATCTGCTCCAAAAGAGAGCCATATGATCTGCAGCTAAGAGAATATTGAGATACTTAAAAGGAAATCAAGAAGTAGGGCTATGGTATCCAAAGGAAGGTGGATTCAAGCTAATTGGCTATTCGGACTCGACTATCTTTGGATCACGAGTGGACGAAGAAAATACTTGAGGCACATGTCAAATGCTTGGAAAGCATTAATTTCCTGGTTTAGCAAGAAGCAAAACTCAATAGCCACTTCTACGGTGAGGCGGAGAATACATAGTCTGCGGGCATTGTTGTGCCCAAGTCCTATGGATGAGAGACAAAGAATTGAGAGATTATGAAGTTGAAGAAAAAGAAATTCCAATCATGTGTGATAACACAAGTGCAATTGCAATCACTCAAAATCTGTGTTGCACTCAAGAACAAAACATATAGATGTCGGATATCATTTCATAAGAGATCATGTTGAAAAGAAGGACATTATCTTGGAATATATCTCAACCGACAAACAACTAGTGACATCTTCACAAAACCATTATGTGAGTCAAGATTTGAAGAACTCAAACATGAGTTGGGGCTAATTGAGCTAAGGTGAGACACGGAAGAAAGTCAAAGAAACGAAATGGAGCAGAGAAAGAAGGTGAAAAAGAGCTGAAAACAAAAATTAGTTCAAGAAATCATTTATCGGAAAAGTCGACTATACCAAGTCGGTGATAATTTGAGTCACTAAGAAAGAAATGTGAGAAGCGAGTTAAATCGGCTAAGAGATAATTTGAATAACTTATGAGCAATGAGACAAAAACGCAATCGTTTTTGACTAAGCGGGAATGTTTTAAGAGACACGTCGACATAATGATGATGTGTACGGACATAAAGCCGCACACAAAGCCTATGATTGGATATAAATCTTTGCCGCATTAAATACGAGACATGAATCGCTCAATATGCGTGCGAAATCCAAGCCGTTGATTTCGATCACGATTCAAAAACCGTCTGCACGTCCTTTCATAAACCATATTTAAACCATTTTTCGTCGTTTCTCTCTCACACTTCTAAAAACTGTTCAATCTCTCTCTCAAAAAGCAAAGGCAAATACTCGAAACCCTATCAATCTTCAAATCAAATTTACGAATTTTTCCTTGAAATTATTCCGAGAAATGGCACCAACGTATAACTTTACCAAGTTGGGAAAACAAATCCACACCAGGTTCGACCGTGGATTTCGGAGAATGGTGAAGCAGGGGTCCGACGACACCTGGTGAAGAAAATCGCGGAAAAGTTAGAAACGTCGGGTGAAACCGTTTCTAACACTGGAGTATCCTATGACCTATGTGGAGGAGGTCGCACAATTCTCGTGAATCTTTGAGATTCACGATGAAGGAATCAAGTCATCTGTTCATGGGAAGCGGTGACTATCACCGCGCAAAGATTTGGTGAATATTGCTCACTACCCCAGAGGGAGCATCCGAGATCAAAGAGCTGATGTAAACTTGGCTGAAGTATGGAAAGAAATAGCCAAGTCGAAGATTCTTGACAAAATAATATACACACGACAAACAAGAGACTAGCTTGAAGGAGGACTATCACAAATTGTTGGATATTGTTGCCAAGTGTATCGACATCAAATTTGGCAGCTTTGACCAATCAAAGGCAAAATTGATTGTGATGGCTGCAATAATCGAAGAAAAGAAGATAAAGCTGGCTGAGTTTATCTCTGCACTCTGCCCGAGCGTGGGGAACAAGTCCTTCAAAGAAGATGGGTCATTTGGAGGATCTCGGGATATGGCTGGTGATTGGCGGCTATTGGAGGTGAAAGGAGTACCTCTCTTAGACATGGGAAGGCCTTCCATGTCAACAAGAGGATGTTGAGCTAACCTATCCGGTGCTCGAAGCGTCGTCACGCCAAGAGAGCGACACGGTGAGGGGAATCGGTGACCCGAAGACACAACGTGCCTCCTCTCCAACAAGAAGAAAGTTGCCCCTGCGGCTACCAAAAAGTCTCTTTGCCCCTGCGCAAAGAAAACCAAACATGCACCTGCCCCGCAGCAGAGTCACCGCCCAAGCGGCCGTAGTGTCACCTGCCCTGCGGCGGTCGGTCGAGAAGGACTCACAAATTCCTTCTCACGATCGTCAAAAAGGAGGAGAACCGACAAGCCTAGACGGCCGGCTCCTCGAGAAACAAACACAAGCACAGGCCCGGCCGCCCAAGACTCGAGAGGACACCGCCTCGAACAGAAATTCCTGGTACAAACCGGAGACGAAGGAGACTCGTAAAGCAATCCGAACAGGAGAAACCGGTGAGTCGGCTACTCCCTAGCACAGATATCTAGGAGACTACTTTGGAGAAGTAGAGTCTCAGATGTAATTGATGAAAGCCCAAGTCTCTTTGAAGGTGATCGCAGAGGCAACCCAAGACACAACTGTAGTTCATACAAAGTGAAACTCAAGAAAGAACCAGCCCAAGCAGATAGTGATGTAATGATCCTATCTCACCTTACCCAGGACATCCAAAATCGTCTGCGTGAGTGGAGAAAATGGAAGCGAAACTGGGTGTCGAGGGAACAGTTCCAACGGCCTGAATTCATAGAAGAAGAAGAGGGCTGCTAAATTTCTCGGATTATCTCTTGTGCTCCCACTCTAGATGAAGACAATGCATGGATATTCTGCAGATCTACAAGGACAAGGAGAGAGAAAAGCAAGTGAAGAAGCCGAAGCACGCGAAAAGGCAAGTGTGTCCGCCCTATCTCCAGCAGACGAGAACACTTCCATCCTCTCCTTGATGTCTTCTCCGAAAGTGACGAGGAACAGGAGAATGCTGCTTTGCCGCGAGAAGAATTGCGATGCAAAGCAAGCATTGCATGAATCAAGAATCCTTCACGAGCAAAGACTGATGGAGGGACCAGGAGAGTCCTCGAAAACACGGTGAAATCGACCCAATGGGAGTGGTTGACAAATAGCCCATTTGATGTTGCGCTACCACTTCCCAGACTAACTCGGAAGAAGGCAATAAGGAATTGGCGATGAACGGGCTAGTGGGGACCCCAAATCGAGCCAACCCCTATTGAAGGTGTGCCACCACCTGCCCCAACGGCTGAACCATCAATTGCAACGGTAGGGAGTTTGGAGACGAGTAACCCCACTCCAAGTCACTCGGTGATGCGCCACCGAGGGGAAACTCCCTCCACCGGCAAGGTCGGAGGATCTGCGAGATGACTCCACAAAGAATGTAGGAGGCGAAGCAAAAGACACTCCAACACAAGAAGAAAAATGACAAGTTGCCACCAAGCTCGGACGATTGAGACTGTCTCGGTGAGGTGCCAACTACGAAGGCTAATGACGACGCTGGCGATGCGATCGAGCCCTGAGGAAGGAATGTACAGGAGTTAACACTGGCGATGAAAGCGCAATCCATGGGGTTGAGACTCCAATGGATGCCATTGTAGAAGACCCTAAGACAGTGACATCGAAAGGGAAGGCAGTGCCTCGCAGAAGAGAGACTGGAGGAAATGAAGGCCACGGGAGGTTGAGACTTCCGGGGTAACACAACAAGTAGAGAACATCCATCCTGCAACCATCGATCCATCCGAGAAGGAGATCGGCGCACTTCATGATTCCCAGGACAACCCCTGATGTCACCTTTCCAGGGATCGGGCGAAGAAGAAGGCTGAGTCGAGTCAACCCCCCATGACAAATCCAAAAGATTCAGTGCGGATGTTCCAGGCACGAGCAAGTCTCGATCCCAAGACTACTCGTCGGACCTTTAATTTTGATGATGAGCCACCAATGGAAATCTCATCATCGTCCGATGACGCTCGATAAGGCCGAGGACGGTCTACTCAAAAGGAGAAATCGGTGAGACCAACGAAGGTTGTTAAGATAGTTGAGGCTCGCCAAGCGAGTCGAGTCTCTTCGCACCACAAAACCCATTTGAACCGGCGATCATCGCTCCGGCTCCTCAAGCTATACTGGATCGATTCCCAAAAGAACTTCACGCCCACCGCTTATCATCGAACAAATCCCGGATGGCGGTGATGAATCCTTTGTGGAATCTTTCCCTTTCTCACCGGAGATACCGAGAACTCCACGAAGAGTCGAGAAAATGAGCAAGCACGCTATCACAGACCAGCTCTGCTTTTTCACTCGAGGCACCATTGTTCGGCCGATTTCGATTTCGTATTTTGTATGGCCTTTGGTACCAGAAGAATCGGTGAAGTGCGAGAAGTGTTCAAGGCACTCTTTCTTTGAAGTTGAAAAGATGGAGAGGCATCGAGCCTCCTTGGATATGCGCTGGACAACAGAGATGCCAACCTTACTGGTGACTTGAGAGGCATCACACGTTAGGGTAAGGGAATGGTGGCAACAACAAAGAATCAATGCGTGTGGAAGGTGAGATACTTGGACAATTATTCAAAAAGTCTTCTTTGGTGTGGAGGGTGAAAATGTTGATGCGAAAACAAAGTGCGGGAACACATTGAACATATGCACGAAGCTCACACTGCGAGATCAAGGCTGCTGCGTGAAGCGCAAATGATATACGGCGTTTGGAAGAACACATGACAAGAAAATTCAGCCTTCTCATGGTGAGATGAAGCGATTTGTGAGAATCCAACGCTACTCGGTCAATTCGTGCGGATACAACGCAGCAGACTTGAAGCAAAATTCAACCATCAGAGACTTCGACTTCATGCTTGCCAAGCATGTTCCCTGGGTTCCTCTATCCTTTGATGATGCCAAAAGGGGAAGAGGAATACCTTAAAGCGCAAACAAAATCTGAAGCTCGAGAAGAAAGGAGCGGTGACAAGGAGAAGCGGTGACAAGGAACAATTTGAGAAGGAAAATCGGTGAGGAAATTTTGAAATGAAGAAAAGGAAAAGCTGGCTGAGGGGGAAGGATCAAAGAATATGACCTTGATGATTGCACAAACCCCCAACAGGGTCTGTCACGGTGACATTATAAGCAAGCAAACTCCCGTGACTCGCCACTCCAACACTTTGTATCTATAGCTGAGAAGAGAAAAGAAATTGAAGCGGGGATGAAGGAGGTGGAAGGAAGAATGGATGCCAGGGTGATGAACATTTTGAAAGAACACGGAGGCATTCCGATTTGTCGAGACACGTATGCCATTTCAGATGTCGGGACAGAGCAAGATCGATTGAGCGAATTCAAAACGCTCGAATCTGAAGGTTATTTTGCAAATATGTCCTTAGCTCAAGCTTGGGACTGTCTTGGGAAAAGGGTCTCACATTATGTGAAGAAGGCATGACAGCAGACAACCGGCAAGCGTGACTGGTCACTCCGCTGGGCACTCATTTGGAAAAGAAGAAGGCCCTAGTACAAGATACGCCCCCAGGTAGGTAGGAAGAAGCGGCGAGTGGAGGAAGAAGCTTGGACCTAGGCCTCGCCCAAGAATATTGAATACGTAGATCCAGGAAAGAAAGGAGGGATCTACTGGGCCGGGCTTGACCATGTGGCGAACTTGCAAGTGGCCAAAACCACGCCGAGTATGCAAGAAGAATAGAAGAAGAAAACAAGAGACAAAACTCGGCTATGCGGGAGAGACAGGGGAAAGAATAAGGAGAGATGAAGCTGCCAGGAAGGCGTATGAGAAAAAAAAGAAGCGGTGATGACGAGAAGAAAGAGAAGAAGAGAAGAAGATCTTGATCAAGATGAAAGAAGGAGACAAATGAAGGAGATGAAGTGTTCTTTGTCCAACCCTTCGTGTATTTTATATGTAAATACATACAATGTAAGTCTTACGTAATAATGCTATAAATTTTTTTTGAGACAATTACATACTACGATACACCTTGTGATTGTGTTAAGTACAAGAATGATATGATCAATAAAAAGATTGATTATGCGCATACATTCTATGTCAATACACTATCTCGTATGTATCTTTGTTATTTGCATCTTTGTATGATTTAAGTTTTGCATCATCAAAAAGGGGAAATTGTTAGGAATTTTATTGTTTAGATTTTGATGAATGCCATGTAAAACTTAGAATAGAAAGTTGGCTCCCCAATTCTTGCTTTGAAATGTATTGTAACAATTAGAGTGGCCAAGCCGAGTTAAGTCGCTATGCTCCAACTTGCAAGAAGACAAGCGAAGGCTTGAAGGAAAACTCTGTGTGAGGCAGTGAGTACAACAAGAAAAGCGGAGACAGAACTCGATGAAGAAGCGGTGAGATGCGGTGAGTGAAACATCGATCAAGTCAACTCAAAGAAGCAAGTCTCAAGATGAAGTGATGTAAGAGTCATCCAATGATTGGAAGGCGACTCTAAGTCACCTGGGAAAGCGAGGAAATGCGATCAAGTCGAGATAAGCGAAAAGGAACCGTTGCACGTAAATCAAGAGATTTACTTAAACAAGTAATATCTCCATACTACCTTTCTTGGAGTGCTCGATCCCGAAGCGTGCAAAGAAATGAACCAATGGGAAGCATTACACCGTGTCGAACTACGAAAAGGTGATAAAACATTTCATACGAGGAAATGGCAATTCAAGAAGCGCACACCAACGATTTGCAAAGTGATTTTCAAAAATGAGCCTATCTCTTCAACGGGCAAATTTTTGAAAGTTCACTATAAAAGGCCGAGGAGTTTGATTGAGAAAGATGATGATGCGTGGATGACACACACGTGAGATATACAAGCTTATCAAAATTGAAATATTCTCAATCCTCAAGCCTACATCTCAAGTACATCAATCCAACACTTACCTGTGAAGGAAGAGAACTTCAATCAGTTGAAGAGGAAAATACTGAAAACAAGGGGTCTACATTCCAAGAAGGATTGTAGAAAGGTTCAAGGTGAACCAAGTCTTAAGCGTTTGGAGGGCTTCGTGATCAAATCCAAAGTGCTTGAGCAAGTGAGTTGTAGTAGCAAAGTGTTTGCCCTGTGAAGAAGGTTCCGAGTCGCACGAGAAGCTTGGTGAGTGATCAAGGCGTCTCGGACCGAGTCCCGAAGGATCAAGTCATTTGTTGTGATCAAGACTTGTAGACGGACTATTACCACTTTGTAAACCGATCATTACTTAGTGGATTCCTCCAGGAGTTGGAGAAGAGAGGAGTAGAAGAATTACCCCATCTTCGAACCTCTATAAAAACCTTATGTGTCATTTACATTCCAAAGATTTAAATTTCGCACTTTTAATTGCTTATATCTATTTGATAAATTTGCTATCCATTTGATAATCTATAAGTACTAAATCAAGTGTAAAAACTTGCTTAATCCAACTTAAGGGTGTTAAGTCTTCCTTGAAAACAAAACCACGGTGAGTCAAATTATAGCCAATTTGAGTTACTCTATTAATGTACTCGGTGAAGTCTTTGAGAGATTAACTCTCTTGAGGACTAATTCGATCCCATCCATCAAGGACATAGTGTGTAGAACTCTGTAGATTTGGGGCCTAAATCGAAAATTTGGTAAGGTTTATTCAACCCCCCTTCTAAACCTTACACTTACACCCCTTGGGACCTACAATCCTTTATTTTCCTTTTTCATCAAACAAAAACTCTGAAAATTGCTAGATTAGAGAACAAAAGGACAGTAGTTATTAGTACTTACAATCCTCGTTCGAATGACACTCGGTACTCAATAATCTATACTATTAAACGATAGGTGCACTTGCCTACGGTTTTCTAGAGTAGCTTTTGAGCAATCAAGTTTTTGCGCGCCGTCGGGGGATTGTAATATTAAGAACGCTTTATTTTTGTTAATCTAATCAATTTTCTTTTAATTTTACCATTGCCTTTCATCTTATTTATCTTCGTAAGTCTTGGATTACACTTATCCTCTTTATTTACCGCAGTGCATGCCTACTCGTCGCCGAATTTGGAAGCGCGAGACCGCCGGTAGCAACACGGAGGAAAGCACTAATACAGGCCACGAGGAGGATATTAACAAAGGCAATGATCCAGAAATGGCGGACAAACAACAAAGAACCATATATGACTACGCCAAACCATCTATGGAGGGGCGTCATCTAAGACCGTAAGCCCGCATTATTGCGCCAATAATTTTGAGATCAAACCGAATGTCATTCAAATGGTGCAACAATTTGTTCAATTCGACGGCCTACCTAGGATGAAGATCAAATAACCATATCGCAAATTTCCTCAAAATTTGCGATACCTTCAAAATCAATGGAGTCTCTGACGATGCTATTTGTTTGCGCCTATTCCCATTTACTCTTCGGGGACAGGCTAAACAATGGCTAAACACTTTACCAAAGGGAACAATCACAACATGGAGCATTATGGATGAAAAGTTCGTTTTGAAGTATTTTCCACCCGCCAAAATCGCACGATTGAGGAATGAAATCTCTTCATTCACTCAAGAGGATGATGAGACCTTGTACGACACTTGGGAGAGATTCAAAGAATTGCTGCGAAAATGCCCACATCATGGCCTTCCTATTTGGATGCAAGTCCAAACGTTTTACAATGGCCTACTCTCATCGACGAGGCAAATGATTGATGCGGGGAACATTGAACAATAAAACACCCGAAGCCGCCCAAGATCTAATAGAAGGAATGGCCATGAATGGCTATCAATGGCAATCCGTGCGAGGTAAAACCAACAGGACAGTGGGTGTATACAATGCAGACGCGGTAGTCACGCTAGCCGCACAGGTCGAAGCTCTGACTCAGAAAATTGACGGGTTGGCAGCTCCAAAACCACCACAACAAGTCTTCTCATGCGAGACTTGTGGAGGATCGCACAACCACCAAGAGTGCCCCCACGCGATACCACCGCATGAACAAGTGGATTATCTAGGTAATCAATCTCGACCCTCTCAAAATAATCCTTTCAGTAACACCTATAATCCAGGTTGGCGGACAAAGACCGAACTTCGATTGGAACAATCGGGGCCAACAACGGCCTAATCGAACGCACTCCCCAATTAAATGCGCACCTCCCAGTTTTCAACCGCGAAAACCAAGTTTGGAGGACTTATTGTCCAAATTCGTCAAACAACGAAAACTTATTTCACGGCCACCGAAACATCCTTGAGGAACCAAGAAGCGCCCAATCGCAACTTGGAAAATCAAATTGGCCAAATTGCCAAAATAAACTCCGAAAGACCACGAGGAAGTTTACCCGGAATACCGAACCGAATCCGCGAGAACAGGTAAAAGCAATCACTCTAAGGAGTGGAACAAAGTTAGATGAGGTACGGATGCCGGAGGACGAGCCCACCCCATACAACAAAAAAAGATTTAACAGTACTCAAGGAAACAAAGAAAATGGTACCGGAATTCCAACCACCTATCCCGTATCCAAGCCGATTTTGTAAGGACAAGCATGACGACCAATTTGGTAAGTTTTTGGATTTGTTTAAACAGTTGCACATCAATATTCCTTTTGTTGAAGCCCTTTCACAGATGCCAAAATATGCCAAGTTCTTAAAAGATCTCCTTTCAAATAAGAAGAAGCTTGAAGAAATATCCATGGTGCAACTAAATGAGGAATGCTCGGCATTACGCAAAACAAGTTACCTCGAGAAAATCAAAGATCCGGGAGTTTTACTATTCCTTGTCATGTCGGTAATTTTGTTGATCGGGCATTGGCCGATCTAGGGGCTAGCATTAATTTGATGCCTTATGAATTGTTTAAACAAATGGGTCTAGGGGAACCAAAACCTACTAGGATGAGCTTACAACTAGCTAATAGATCCATTAAATATCCTAGAGGCATTGTTGAGGATGTTTTGGTCAAAGTCGATAAGTTTATATTTCTGTCGATTTTGTAATTCTTGACATCCATACAGATGTCGAAGTCCCCTTGATCTAGGGCGTCTATTTTTAGCTACTGCTAAGGCAATCATTGACGTGCATGATGGCAAACTTATTTTACGAGTCGAAGATGAACAAGTCATTTTTAAAATCGCTACATCGATGAAAAATACGATAGATAAAGATGACTCTTATTTTGCTATTGATCTTATCGATATGTAGATAACCAATTTCTTACCAAACATGATTTCTAACGAATTCTTGGAGACTTGTATTGTTCAAAGTGCAGGTATAGCGGAGGAAAATCCCTTTCTTAGGGAATCTGCACTCGCATTGGAGGAAAACACACCAACGAGCAGCGGGGAAGAGTTCGAAAAAATTGAAAATTCCCGGTGGGGCATAACAAACCATCCATTGAGGACCCACCACTTTGTTGGAGTTGAAAGAGCTAGCCGAACACTTGGAATATGCATTTCTAGCCGATAATTCCAAACTCCCCGTGATTATTTCCTCCAATTTATCCTCACATCAAAAGGATAGATTGTTGGCAATATCGCTTGGAAAATCTCCGACATTCAAGGAATCAATCCTTCCTTTTGCACTCATAAAATTCTGATGGAGGAAAATTTCAAGCCAGTTGTTCTACCTTAGCGTCGCTTAAATCCGAACATGAAGGAGGTAGTTAAGCGAGAGGTAATCAAATTACTTGATCTTTGGGCTCATCTATCCAATCTCGAAAGAATGGTGGGTAAGTCCGGTTCAAGTGGTCCCAAAGAAAGGTGGGATGACGATGGTACCAAATGAAAAGAATGAACTTATTCCAATGCGAGCGGTACCAGGTTGGCGAGTTTGCATCGACGACAAGCTTAACGATGCTACTCGCAAAGACCATTTTCCTTTGCCTTTTATTGATCAAATGCTTGAACGATTATCGGTCACCTTTATTATTGCTTTCTTGATGGCATGTCAGGTTATTTTCGAGATCCCAATAGCACCGGAGGACCAAGAGTAAACCACTTTCACTTGTCCCTATGGTACTTTTGCCTATCGACGCATGCCTTTCGGATTGTGCAATGCACCGACAACCTTTCAAGCGGTGCATGTTTGCTATCTTCGACGAACTTGTAGAAGATATCATGGAAGTCTTCATGGATGACTTCGGTTTTTTGGGGACTCCTTTGATCTTTGTCTTGCAAATCTTAAAAAGTCCTTATTCGTTGCGAAGAAACTAACCTGGTTCTTAATCGGGAAAAATGTCACTTCATGGTACAAGAAGGTATTGTTTTGGGACATAAAATTTCTTGCGGGGGCATTGAAGTTGACAAGGCGAAGGTTGAGACAATTTCAAATTGCCTCCACCCACCACAGTGAAGGCAATCAAGCTTTTGGGGCACGCGGGTTCTATAGGCAATTCATCAAAGATTTTTCAAAAATTGCCCAGACCACTCACTCGCCTCTTAGAGAAGGATGCGGTTTTTGATATCAATGATGAATGCCTTCAAGCATTCAATACTTTGAAAGAAAAACTCACCACTTTTCCCATCATGGTGGCTTCGGATTGGTCTCAACCATTCGAACTCATGTGTGATGCCAGCGATTATGCTGTAGGTGCGGTGCTCGGACAATGAAAAGATAAACATTTCCGGCTAGTTTACTATGCAAGTAAAACTCTGAATCCCGCTCAATCCAATTATACAACTACTGAAAAGGAGTTACTTGCAGTGGTTTTTGCCTTTGACAAATTTCGCTCATACTTGATCCTATCAAAAGTCATTGTCTATACGGATCACTCCGCCTTACGCTATTTGCTTGACAAAAATGATGCAAAGCCACGACTAATTCGATGGGTTCTCTTACTCCAAGAATTCGATGTGGAGATCAAAGATAAATGGGGTGCCGAAAATCTTGCCGCCGACCACCTATCTCGGCTTGAGCACTCCGGCACCGACAAGCAACACAATGGACATATCAATGATTCTTTCCCGGATGAGCAACTCTTTGCCCTTAATTCAATTTCAATTGATATTCCTTGGTTTGCAGATTTTGCTAATTATCTTGCAGGAAAAGTTCTACCAAAAGGGATGACCTATCAACAAAAGAAGAAATTCTTTTCGGACCTCAAGTACTATATTTGGGACGATCCCCACCTCTTCCGAGTTTGTGCGGATCAAATCATACGAAGATGTGTCGCACTTCCTGAAACAATCTCCATTTTGAATCATTGTCACAAAGGGCCCACGGTGGACACAACCAAGCAAATACCACGCACGCAAGGTCCTTGAGTCGGGTTTTTATTGGCCTACACTTTTCAAAGACGCAAAACGGTATGTTGAAACTTGTGATAATTGTCAACGAACAGGGGAATATTTTCGAAAAAATGAAATGCCCCAAAATGGTATACTTGTTTGTGAAATTTTTGATGTTTGGGGTATTGATTTTATGGGACCTTTTCTGCGTCGTTTGGCAATAAATACATTTTGGTAGCCATTGACTACATGTCTAAATGGGTAGAGGCTCAAGCCTTGCCTAAAAATGATGCTCGAGTGGTGGTACATTTTCTCAAAAACTTTTTACCCGATTTGGTACACCACGAGCCATCATTAGTGATAGATGCACTCACTTTTGTAATAGTCAATTTGACAAAGTATTAAAACATTATGGTGTCACACACCGAGTCGCCACCGCCTATCACCCCAAACTAGTGGTCAGGTCGAAGTGTCCAACCGTGAATTAAAATGAATTTTGGAAAAAACGGTTGGACACTCTTGCAAGGATTGGTCCCTCAACTCGATGACGCCTTTGGGCTTATAGAACGGCTTTCAAAATGCCAATAGGGACTACCCCATACCGAATCGTTTATGGTAAGGCATGTCATTTACCGGTTGAGCTTGAACATAAAGACTTTTGGGCTATTAAAATGCTTAATTATGATTTGTCAAGTGCAGGAAATAACCGTTTATTGCAGATTAAGAACTCAAAGAATGGCGAAATTCGGCATACGAGAATTCGAAAATTTACAAAGAACGAACGAAACAATGGCATGACAAACACATTAAGCACACGAGGGAATTCCAACCGGGTGATCAAGTGTTACTATTCAATTCCCGACTACGACTATTCCCGGGTAAGTTAAAATCCAGGTGGTCCGGCCCATTCACTGTTACTCAAGTGTTTCCCTATGGGACTATCGAAATTACGCACAAGAAAATGAGCACCTTTAAGGTAAAACGGACACTGTCTGAAGCTCTATTTTAGGGGCACCATCGATGATAATTATCGAGATTCCATCAAACTTGAGGATCCCCCAAATACATCACACAATTAGAGGTGAAACGGTCCAGCTATACGACATTAAAGAAGCGCTACCCGGGAGGCAACCCGATAATTTTTGTGTGTTCTTGTTTTTTTTTCTTTTCAATTTGATTGCAATTTTTTTTTATTTTGCACAAATCCTTAGGGTCCATTTCTTTCAATATATTTGGGATATTTTATTTAAAAAAAAATCAAACATCCTGTGACACGATTGGCCGCGTGTCGTGCCGACATGGCCGCGTCCGGGCTGCCAAAAATACCACATGTCCGTGCCAAATTCCCAATTTTTTCCAAAAAAAAAAATAAAAAATTGTCCCGAACATGGCCGAGCTGTGTTGCCCGAAACGCCCGTGTTCGGGCCATAAATTTTTTCGCATTATAGCCGGAACATGGCCTGGCCGTGTTGCCCGACATGGCCGTTCCGGGCTGTCTAAAAACATGGGAGGGGCCGATTTTTAACAACAAATTTCGAAAATCCCCAAATTCCAAACCCTTAAACCCCTTCTTCCTCCCCAAAATTTCCCCCAAATCTCTCCAACACTTCCATTTAAACTCAAATTCTTCCACAAAACACCATCTTCCCTCCATTGCCAACACTTCTACCGATTTATTTTTGGGAATTTTGTGGGTTTTTGGAAAATTTCTCTTGTGGGTCTCTTTTCAAGGTTTGCTCTCTATGTTGTTTTGTGTTTAATTTCATCATCTTTTTCTTAGTTGTGTTCTTGTGCTTTCAATTTGTTCATGCATGTTTGTAATTTCTATTATTTAGCTTGGATTTTTTTTTAGGGATTTTTATGCCTAATTATTTTTGTGTTATAGATGAGGGTATTTCTTGGATTTTTATGATGATAAATTTGGCTCCATGTGCTATTGAAATTTGTATGGATGAAATCATGTGAAGTCAGTTGTTGGAATTCTCTTGCTTAATTTAACCAAAGAATTTGGTCTTAAATGAATGAAAGGGTTTATTGTTGCTTAAATATGACAGTATGGGCATTTGTTGATTGATTGCTTCATGTGTTGATCATGTGTTGCTAGCATACCTTGTTGTCACTTACTTGCCATTTTGATGAGACTTGAAGTTGATGGAGTCATGTTGTTGCCTTTGTTGGGTATTTACATCAAGCATTGTATTTGTAGGATAGTTGGTTTTCAAACAAATATTAGTAGTGATTGTCCTTGTGTTGTATACTTGGTTGCTATCAAAATGTCTTTTTCAGGACAACCATGTCAAAACGTAGCCGATTCGTTGCACCTTCCGGTTCCCGTCGTCCATCCCGAGCTAATCCACCGAGTAATTGCCACATTATTCTATTCTGGGATGACGAACAAGAAAACCGGTATCAACAATCGTTGGGCAAACCATTGCACAACACCCGGTACCTGGACGCCATGACATTGGAGACCCTTGGGCTACGAGAAGATATTGATTGGATGTTCGAGCAAGTTGGGTGGGAACGATTCATGAGTGCGAAATCGCCTACTTACGATCCAGCGTCACACCGGAATTCCTTAGCTCACTTAATGCCGAGATTCTCACGGGAACTCATGCTAGGGATGGCCTCATCTCTTTCCGCTTGTTCAATCAAGACTATACATTGACTCTTTGCCGATTTCAACCAAATATATGGTCTCCCAATTGGTGGTGAAAACGCTTCCCTAATGATTTTAATACACAACGTTTCGGAATGAAATAGCCCCCTGTGACGAATATGTTGCTTCTTGTGCAAAAGTATCACACGTAATAAATCCTTGTTTTCGTTATATGCATCGTGTGATGGCTAGCACACTTTTTGGTAGGGGGAAAGTGACGGAAATTTGAGAAAGGGCGAACTATTGTTTCTATGGGCTATGGTCTATTGCCAACACCTCGACACGAGGGTCTCACTTAGCACGTCATTTTCGAAGAAAATCGGGCGAGGCGAATGTAGTAAAATTCTTGTTGGAGGCCTAATTACCCCAATCGCTCGTCACTTGAGCATGACTTAACGGGTTTACAACAAGCGAGGAGCACGCGTATTGATCTTGAGGTATGTTGCTATAAAATTAATTGAAAGAGTCAATGATCAATTTTGCTTTGCGTTCCGACATATATCCCAACGCCTACCATTTCCTGTAAGTCAGCGGCTACGATAATCTAGAGGGGGTGAATAGATTATCTCCATCTTTTCAATTTTACCCTCTTTTTCAAACAAGACAAGCCAAGACAATAATAAAGGTGCGGAATGTAAACAACACACGTCGATATATAGAGGTTCAACCCACCTAGGGCCTAATCCTCTACCACCCTAGTATATCAGGGATGGATTTCAAAAAGAAAAAGAATTTTATTAATTACCAAAATTAATACAAACTCAACTTACAACACCTTGAAGAGCACCACACTCTTCTTCAACACCACCTTTGGAAATAACCACAATCTCCTTTGAAGATTACCACAATCTTCCTTCAACGGCACCTTTGAAGATCACCACAATCTTCAATCTTGAAGAATACCAAATTCTTCAACACCTCAAGAGCACCACACTCTTGACACACCTATCACCTAGATCACCCAAGTGTATTGTAGGTCCCAAGGGGTGTGAGTGTAAGGTTTAGAAGGGGGTTGAATAAACCTTACCAAATTTTTCGATTTAGTCCTTTTAAAAGTTCGAGTTGATACTACTACAGTAATGTGTCTAGGTGGACAGCCAATTTAGTTAATCAAGAGAGTTAGTCACTCAACGGACTCAACGAAATTTGTTGATAGAATAACTCATTTATTAAAGTGAATTAGCTCAAGTTGTGGTTTTGTTTTTGGAAGACTTAACACCCTTAAGTTTGGTTTAGTAGAGATTTAAAGCTTGATTTAGTACTTAGAAATTATCAAGTGGATAGCAAATTTATCAGCAAAGTTAAGCAAATAAGATGCAGGAATTTAAAGTGCTGAAATGTAAATGACACGATAAGTTTTTATAGAGGTTCGAAGATGGGGTAATTCTTCTACTCCTCTCTTCTCCAACTCCTGGAGGAATCCACTAGGTATTGATCAGTATACAAAGTGGTAACAGTCCAGATACAAGTCTTGATCACACAGCTGACTTGATCCTTTGGGACTCGCCCGAGATGCCTTGATCACTCGGTGGCTTCTCGTACGACTCGGCTTCTTCACAGGGCAGCTGCCTTGCTACTACTGACCCACTTGCTCAAGCTCTTTGGATTTGATCATGAAGCCCTCCAAAAGCTCAAGACTTAGTTCGACTTTGAACCTTCCTACAATCCTTCGTGGAATGTAGACCCCTTTATTCTTGATAATTTCCTCTTCAACTGATTAAATTATCTTTCCTTCACGGGTAAATGTTGGATTGATGTTCTTCGTAGTGTAGGCTTGAGGATTGAGCGTTTAATAACTTGAGAATATTTCGAGGTTACAAAAAATGTTTCTTTCTTGCTTGTATGATCAAGGTAATCTTCGTAACCTACGTAACCTTTTCTCGAGTTATTCCTCGGCCTTTTATAGTGATCTTTTAAAAATCTGCCGGTTGAAGAGATAGGCTTATTTTTGAAAGTCACTTGTGGTCGTTGGCTTGTCTTGTTGCGATCCTTGGAATTGCCATTTCCTCGTATGAATTGTTCTTGACTTTTCGAGTTCGACACGGTGTAGTGCTTCCCATTGGTTTATTCCTTTTGCACGCTTTCGGGGTTGAGCACTTCGAGAAAGGTAGCATAGAGATATTACTTGTTTAAGTAATTCTCTTGATTTGCAACGGATTTTTTTTGATTATCTCGACTTGATTGCATTTCCTTGCTTTCCCAGGTGACTTAAGTCGCCTTCCAATCATGGATGACTCTTGTCACTTCAACTTGAGACTTGGCTTATCTTGAGTTGACTTGGTGATACTCCTCTCTGTTTGCATTTTAGCTGCTCCTTGATTGAGTTCCGTCTTCTCTTCTTTGCCATACTGGTGTCTTGCAATGTGAGTCCTCCTTCTAGTCTCCGGTTGTCTTCTTGCATGTTTGGGCATAGCCGACTTAACTCACTTGACCAGCCCTAATTATTACAATGCGATTTCAGACAAAAATTGGGGTGCCAACTTCCTATTCTAAGTTTTACATGGCATTCATCAAAATCTAAACAATAAATTTCCCAACAATTTCCCCCTCTTTGATGATGCCAAAACTTAAAACATTCAAAATGTAAATAGCAAAGATACATACGAGATAGTGCATTCACATAGAATGTATGCGTTGAATCAATCCTTTTATTGATCATAACATTCTTATTCTTTTACACAATGTTTACAAGGTGTATGAGCAAACATTTGTCTACACAAAAAAAAAATAAAGAATTTGACTTTATTGCGAGAAGGCTTACATAGTATGTATTTACATAGTAAAATACATGAAGGGGTGGACAACAACACTTCATCTCCTTCGCCGCCTCCTTCTTTCATCTTCCTCGATTCTGTCATCTTCTTCCTGGTCTTCTTCTCTTTTTCTCATCTCCATTTGTCTTCTTCTTCTTTTCATATGCTTTTAAGGCGGACTTCATCTCTTCTTAATCTCTCTTGTCTTTCCTCCCATAGCTGAGTTTGTCTCTTATTTTCTTCTTCTATTCTTTTCGCATACTCCGCATTGCTTTTAGCGACTTGCAAATTGGCTACTTGGTCAAGACCGCCTAGTAGATCCCTCTTTTCTTGCCACGGATCTATGTAATTCAATGTTTTTCAAGCGGAGGCTGGAGTGCGAAACCTCTTCCTCCACCACGCTTCTTCCTCTTCCTCTCGGGCGTGTATTGTCTTGGGTCTTCTTCTTTCGGTGAGTGACCGGCGGAGTGACAGCAGAGTGATTGCCCCGTGTAGTGCTGTCGGCTTCTTCACATAACGTGAGACCCTTTTCCCAAAGACAAGTCCCAAGCTTGAACCATAGACATGTTTGCAAAGTATCCTTGAGATGCGAGCGTTTTAAATTCATCAAGCGATCGTGGCTCGGTCCCGACATCCGAGATGGCATAAGTCTCTGTCTCTTGGAATGCCTCCATGTTGTTTCAAGATGTTCATAACTCGGGCATCCATTCTTCCTTCCACTTCCTCCATCCCCGCTTCAATTGTCTTTCTCTTTTCACCATAGATATAGCGAGTGTTGGAGTCGCAGAGTCACGGGAGTTTCTTTGCGATAATATCATTTGTGACAAGACCTTGTTGGGGGGTTTGTGTAATCATTAAGGTCACATCTTTCGATCCTTCCCCTCAACAGACTTTTCTTTTTTTTTTCCTTGTAACTTTCTCAAATTTTGTCTTTCCCTTCACAGTTTGCTCCCTCCTTTTCGACTTCAGATCTCTTTAGCGCTTTAAAGTATTCCTCTTCCCCTTTTTGGCATCATCAAAGGAGAGAGGAACCCCTAGAAACATTGGCAAGCGGAAGTCGAGCCTGGCGATAGTCGAGTTCTGCCTCGAGTCTGCTGCGGAGTATGCGGCACGAAATCGGAGCGAGTAGCGTTGGACTCGCTGAAATTAGCTTCATCTCAGCCATGAGAAGGCTGAATTTTCTGTCCATGTTTTCTTCCAGACGCTGGAGATCACTCTTATTTTGCTCACGCTTGTGAGACTTTATCTCGGCGGTGTGAGCTTCATGCATGTGCTCAATGTGTTCTCTCAATTTCGTTTTTGCATCGGCATTCTCGAGATCTCCATACCAGCTTGACTTGTTGAACAATGTTAAAATATCTAGCTTGTTCCACACGCATTGTTTTCTTCTTTGTTGCCACCATTCCCGATTCATCGATTTATGCCTCTCAAGTCGCGATAAGGTTGGCATCTCGTTATCGATCTCATGTCCATAGAGGCCTGGTGCTTCTCCATCCATTCAATTTCAGCAAATAATGCTTTGAACACCTCCCGAACTTGATTGTTTCTTCCATTGCATTGCGGACGGCCACGCAGCGTCAAAGTCAGTCAAGTTTGGAACAATGGTGTCGGATGGAAGGACATGGTGCAGTGCAGTGGAAGCGCGAGATCGTTCTCCGACTCGTCGGGGAGGTCGGGTACCTCGAGAGAGAAAGGAAATGATTCTACAAAGGAATCATCACGGCCAATCGGGATTTGTTCAATGATGAGAGGTGCGCGTGAAGTTCCTTTTGAGTCGAACTCGCTTTGTAGCTTGGGGAGCTCGCTTGTGATGGACTCTGTTTAGGGTCTTTTGTGAAGTGGACCCACTTGCGAGCCTCAATCGTCTCAACAGCTTCGTTGGTCTCGGTGGTTTCTCCAATTGAGTGGACTGGT
The DNA here is from genome assembly GCA_016081115.2 of Rehmannia glutinosa. Classification (NCBI taxonomy): domain Eukaryota; kingdom Viridiplantae; phylum Streptophyta; class Magnoliopsida; order Lamiales; family Orobanchaceae; genus Rehmannia; species Rehmannia glutinosa. The sequence goes on along the minus strand of CM071937.1, from coordinate 47,444,046 downwards.
CTCGGCCTTATCAAGCGTCATCGGACGATGATGAGATTTCCATTGGTGGCTCACCATCAAAATTGAAAGTTTGACGAGTAGTCTTGAGATCGAGACTTGCTCGTCGGCCGGGAACATCCTCGGTGATGATTTGTCAAGTGCGGTATTAACCGTTTATTGCAGATTAAGAACTCAAAGAATGGCGAAATTCGGCATACGAGAATTCAAAAATTTACAAAGAACGAACGAAACAATGGCATGACAAACACATTAAGCACACGACGGAATTCCAACCGGGTGATCAAGTGTTACTATTCAATTCCCAACTACGACTATTCCGGGTAAGTTAAAATCCAGGTGGTCGGCCCATTCACATTACTCAAGTGTTTCCCTATGGGACTATCGAAATTATGCACAAGAAAATGAGCACCTTTAAGGTAAAACGGACACTGTCTGAAGCTCTATTTTAGGGGCACCATCGATGATAATTATCGAGATTCCATCAAACTTGAGGATCCCCCAAATACATCACACAATTAGAGGTGAAACGGTCCAGCTATACGACATTAAAGAAGCGCTACCCGGGAGGCAACCCGATAATTTTTGTGTGTTCTTGTTTTTTTTTCTTTTCAATTTGATTGCAATTTTTTTTTATTTTGCACAAATCCTTAGGGTCCATTTCTTTCAATATATTTGGGATATTTTATTTAAAAAAAAATCAAACATCCTGTGACACGACTGGGCCGTGTCAGCGGACATGGCCGCGTCCGGGCTGCCAAAAATACCACATGTCCGTGCCAAATTCCCAATTTTTTCCAAAAAAAAAAAATTAAAAAATTGTCCCGAACATGGCCGAGCTGTGTTGCCCGAAACGCCCGTGTTCGGGCCATAAATTTTTTTCGCATTATAGCCCGGAACACGGCCTGGCCGTGTTGCCCGACCACGGCCATTCCGGTCTGTCTAAAAACATGGGAGGGCTGATTTTTAACAACAAATTTCGAAAATCCCCAAATTCCAAACCCTTAAACCCCTTCTTCCTCCCCAAAATTTCCCCCAAATCTCTCCAACACTTCCATTTAAACTCAAATTCTTCCACAAAACACCATCTTCCCTCCATTGCCAACACTTCTACCGATTTATTTTTGGGAATTTTGTGGGTTTTTGGAAAATTTCTCTTGTGGGTCTCTTTTTCAAGGTTTGCTCTCTATGTTGTTTTGTGTTTAATTTCATCATCTTTTTCTTAGTTGTGTTCTTGTGCTTTCAATTTGTTCATGCATGTTTGTAATTTCTATTATTTAGCTTGGATTTTTTTAGGGATTTTTATGCCTAATTATTTTTGTGTTATAGATGAGGGTATTTCTTGGATTTTTATGATGATAAATTTGGCTCCATGTGCTATTGAAATTTGTATGGATGAAATCATGTGAAGTCAGTTGTTGGAATTCTCTTGCTTAATTTAACCAGCAATTTGGTCTTAAATGAATGAAAGGGTTTATTGTTGCTTAAATATGACAAGTATGGGCATTTGTTGATTGATTGCATCATGTGTTGATCATGTGTTGCTAGCATACCTTGTTGTCACTTACTTGCCACTTTGATGAGACTTGAAGTTGATGGAGTCATGTTGTTGCCTTTGTTGGGTATTTACATCAAGCATTGTATTTGTAGGATAGTTGGTTTTCAAACAAATATTAGTAGTGATTGTCCTTGTGTTGTATACTTGGTTGCTATCAAAATGTCTTTTTCAGGACCACCATGTCAAAACGTAGCCGTTCTGCTGCACCTTCCGGTTCCCGTCGTCCATCCCGAGCTAATCCACCGAGTAATTGCCACATTATTCTATTCTGGGATGACGAACAAGAAAACCGGTATCAACAATCGTTGGGCAAACCATTGCACAACACCCGGTACCTGGACGCCATGACATTGGAGACCCTTGGGCTACGAGAAGATATTGATTGGATGTTCGAGCAAGTTGGGTGGGAACGATTCATGAGTACGAAATCGCCTACTTACGACCGCGTCACACTGGAATTCCTTAGCTCATTTAATGCCGAGATTCTCACAGGAACTCATGCTAGGGATGGCCTCATCTCTTTCCGCTTGTTCAATCAAGACTATACATTGACTCTTGCCGATTTCAACCAAATATATGGTCTCCCAATTGGTGGTGAAAAACGCTTCCCTAATGATTTTAATACACAACGTTTCTGGAATGAAATAGCCCCTGCAGACGAATATGTTGCTTCTTGTGCAAAAATATCACACGTAATAAATCCTTGTTTTCGTTATATGCATCGTGTGATGGCTAGCACACTTTTCGGTAGGGGGAAAGTGACGGAAACTTGAGAAAGGACGAACTATTGTTTCTATGGGCTATGGTCTATTGCCAACACCTCGACCACGGGGTCTCACTTAGCACGTCATTTTCAGAAAATCGGGTGGGGCGAATGTAGTAAAATTCTTGTTGGAGGCCTAATTACCCCAATTGAGTGGGTGGTCCTCGGCCCTTATCGAAGCGTCATCGGACGATGATGAGATTTCCATTGGTGGCTCACCATCAAAATTGAAAGTTTGACGAGTAGTCTTGAGATCGAGACTTGCTCGTCCGGGAACATCCTCGGTGATGATTTGTCAAGTGCGAGAAATAACCGTTTATTGCGATTAAGAACTCAAAGAATGGCGAAATTAGGCATACGAGAATTCGAAAATTTACAAAGAACGAGCGAAACAATGGCATGACAAACACATTAAGCACACGAGGAATTCCAACCGGGTGATCAAGTGTTACTATTCAATTCTCGACTACGACTATTCCGGGTAAGTTAAAATCCGGTGGTCGGCCCATTCATCATTACTCAAGTGTTTCCCTATGGGACTATCGAAATTACGCACAAGAAAATGAGCACCTTTAAGGTAAAACGGACCTTTGTCGTAGCTCTATTTTAGGGGCACCATCGATGATAATTATCGAGATTCCATCAAACTTGAGGATCCCCAAATACATCACACCAATAGAGGTGAAACGGTCCAGCTATACGACATTAAAGAAGCGCTACCCGGGAGGCAACCCGATGATTTTTGTGTGTTCTTGTTTTTTTTCATTTCAATTTGATTGCAAATTTTTTTATTTTGCACAAATCCTTAGGGTCCATTTCTTTCAATATATTTGGGATATTTTATTTAAATAAAAATCAAACATCCGTGACACGGTAGGCGTGTCGGCCGACATGGTGGCGTCCGGGCTGCCAAAAATACCAGGTCCGTGCAAATTCCCAATTTTTTCAAAAAAAAAAAAATTAAAAATTGTCCCGAACTTGGCCGGGTGTGTTGTTAAAACGCCCGTGTTCGGGCCACAAATTTTTTTCGCATTATAGCCGGAACACGGCCTGGCCGTGTTGCCCGACATGGCCGTTCCGGGCTGTCTAAAAACATGGGAGGGGCCGATTTTTAACAACAAATTTCGAAAATCCCCAAATTCCAAACCCTTAAACCCCTTCTTCCTCCCCAAAATTTCCCCCAAATCTCTCCAACACTTCCATTTAAACTCAAATTCTTCCACAAAACACCATCTTCCCTCCATTGCCAACACTTCTACCGATTTATTTTTGGGAATTTTGTGGGTTTTTGGAAAATTTCTCTTGTGGGTCTCTTTTCAAGGTTTGCTCTCTATGTTGTTTTGTGTTTAATTTCATCATCTTTTTCTTAGTTGTGTTCTTGTGCTTTCAATTTGTTCATGCATGTTTGTAATTTCTATTATTTAGCTTGGATTTTGTTTTAGGGATTTTTATGCCTAATTATTTTTGTGTTATAGATGAGGGTATTTCTTGGATTTTTATGATGATAAATTTGGCTCCATGTGCTATTGAAATTTGTATGGATGAAATAATGTGAAGTCGGTTGTTGGAATTCTCTTGCTTAATTTAACCAGCAATTTGGTCTTAAATGAATGAAAGGGTTTATTGTTGCTTAAATATGACAAGATATGGGCATTTGTTGATTGATTGCTTCATGTGTTGATCATGTGTTGCTAGCATACCTTGTTGTCACTTACTTGCCATTTTGATGAGACTTGAAGTTGATGGAGTCATGTTGTTGCCTTTGTTGGGTATTTACATCAAGCATTGTATTTGTAGGATAGTTGGTTTTCAAACAAATATTAGTAGTGATTGTCCTTGTGTTGTATACTTGGTTGCTATCAAAACGTCTTTTCAGGACCACCATGTCAAAACGTAGCCGTTCTGCCTTGCACCTTCTAGTTCCCCGTCGTCCATCCCGAGCTAATCCACCGAGTAATTGCCACATTATTCTATTCTGGGATGACGAACAAGAAAACCGGTATCAACAATCGTTGGGCAAACCATTGCACAACACCCGGTACCTGGACGCCATGACATTGGAGACCCCTGGGCTACGAGAAGATATTGATTGGATGTTCGAGCAAATTGGGTGGGAACGATTCATGAGTGCGAAATCGCCTACTTACGACGCGTCCTTTGGAATTCTTTAGCTCATTTAATGCCGAGATTCTCACGGGAACTCATGCTAGGGATGGCCTCATCTCTTTCCGCTTGTTCAATCAAGACTATACATTGACTCTTGCCGATTTCAACCAAATATATGGTCTCCCAATTGGTGGTGAAAAACGCTTCCCTAATGATTTTAATACACAACGTTTCTGGAATGAAATAGCCCCTGCAGACGAATATGTTGCTTCTTGTGCAAAAGTATCACACGTAATAAATCCTTGTTTTCGTTATATGCATCGTGTGATGGCTAGCACACTTTTCGGTAGGGGGAAAGTGACGGAAATTTGAGAAAGGACGAACTATTGTTTCTATGGGCTATGGTCTATTGCCAACACCTCGACACAGGGTCTCACTTAGCACGTCATTTTCAGAAAATCGGGCGGGGCGAATGTAGTAAAATTCTTGTTGGAGGCCTAATTACCCCAATTGCTCGTCACTTCGAGCATGACTTAACGGGTTTACAACAAGCGCGAGGGAGCACGCGTATTGATCTTGAGGTATGTCTTTGCTATAAAATTAATTGAAAGAGTCGGTGATCAATTTTGCTTGCGTTTTCCGACATATATCCCAACGCCTACCACTTCCCTGTAAGTCCAAGCGGCTACGATAATCTAGAGGGGGTGTGAATAGATTATCTCCATCTTTTCAATTTTACCCTCTTTTTCAAACAAGACAAGCCAAGACAATAATAAAGGTGCGGAATGTAAACAACACACGTCGATATATAGAGGTTCAACCCACCTAGGGCCTAATCCTCTACCACCCCAAAGATATCCAGGCATGGATTTCAAAAAGAAAAAGAATTTTATTAATTACCAAAATTAATACAAACTCAACTTACAACACCTTGAAAGAGCACCACACTCTCCTTCAACACCACCTTTGGAAATAACCACAATCTCCCTTTGAAGATTACCACAATCTTCCTTCAACGGCACCTTTGAAGATCACCACAATCTTCAATCTTGAAGAATACCAAATTCTTCAACACCTCAAGAGCACCACACTCTTGACACACCTATCACCTAGATCACCCAAGTGTATTGTAGGTCCCAAGGGGTGTGAGTGTAAGGTTTAGAAGGGGGGATTGAATAAACCTTACCAAATTTTTCGATTTAGTCCTTTTAAAAGTTCAAAGTTGATACTACACATCGTGTCTAGGTGGACAGCCAATTTAGTTAATCAAGAGAGTTAGTCACTCAAAGGACTCAATCGAGTTGATAGAATAACTCATTTGTTAAAGCTGAATTAGCTCAACTGTGGTTTGTTTTCAGCGGAAGACTTAACACCCTTAAGTTTGGTTTAGTAGAGATTTAAAGCTTGATTCAGTACTTAGAAATTATCAAGTGGATAGCAAATTTATCAGCAAAGTTAAGCAAATAAGAGATGAGAATTTAAAGTCTTTGAAATGTAAATGACACGATAAGTTTTTATAGAGGTTCGAAGATGGGGTAATTCTTCTACTCCTCTCTTCTCCAACTCCTGGAGGAATCCACTAGGTATTGATCAGTATACAAAGTGGTAACAGCCAGATACAAGTCTTGATCACACTGGTGACTTGATCCTTTGGGACTCGATCTGGAGATGCCTTGATCACTCAGTGGCTTCTCGCACGACTCGGCTTCTTCAGGGCAGGCTTTGCTACTACAGCCCACTTGCTCAAGCTCTTTGGATTTGATCACGAAGCCCTCCAAAAGCTCAAGACTTGGTTCGACCTTGATCCTTCCTACAATCCTTCGTGGAATGTAGACCCCTTTATTCTTCAAGTAATTTCCTCTTCAATGATTAAATTATCTTTCCTTCACGGGTAAGTGTTGGATTGATGTTCTTCGTAGTGTAGGCTTGAGGATTGAGCGTTTAATAACTTGAGAATATTTTGAGTTACAAAAAAATGTTTCTTTCTTGCTTGTATGATCAAGGTAATCTTCGTAACCTCGTAACCTTTTCTCGAGTTATTCCTCGGCCTTTTATAGTGATCTTTCAAAAATCGCCGTTGAAGAGATAGGCTTATTTTTGAAAGTCGATTGTGGTCGTTGGCTTGTCTTGTTGCGATCCTTGGAATTGCCATTTCCTCGTATGAATTGTTCTTCAACTTTTGAGTTCGACACGGTGTAGTGCTTCCCATTGGTTTATTCCTTTTGCACGCAAGGGTGAGCACTTCGAGAAAGGTAGCATAGAGATATTACTTGTTTAAGTAATTCTCTTGATTTTGGCAAACGGATTTTTTGATTATCTCGACTTGATTGCATTTCCTTGCTTTCCCAGGTGACTTAGAGTCGACTTCCAATCATGGATGACTCTTTGTCACTTCAACTTGAGACTTGGCTTATCTTGAGTTGACTTGAGTGATACTCCTCTCATTTGCATCTTAGTTGCTCCTTCAATCGAGTTCTGTCTTCTCTTCTTTGCCATACTCATTTGTCTTGCAGTGAGTCTTCCTTCTAGTCTCGGTTGTCTTCTTGCATGTTTGGGCATAGCCGACTTAACTCGGCTTGACCAGTCTAATTATTACAATGCGGTTTAAAGAAAATTGGGGTGCCAACTTCCTATTCTAAGTTTTACATGGCATTCATCAAAATCTAAACAATTAATTTCCCAACAATTTCCCCTTTTTGATGATGCCAAAACTTAAAACATTCAAAATGTAAATAGCAAAGATACATACGAGATAGTGCATTCACATAGAATGTATGCGTAGAATCAATCCTTTTATTGATCATAACATTCTTGTTCTTTTACACAATTGTTTACAAGGTGAATCGAGAACAAACATTTGTCTACACAAAAAAATAAAGAATTTGACTTTATTGCGGAAGGCTTACATAGTATGTATTTACATAGTAAAATACATGAAGGGGTGGTGGAACAACAACACTTCATCTCCTTTCGCCTCCTTCTTTCATCTTCCTCGATTCTGTCATCTTACGGTCTTCTCTTTTTCTCATCTCCACCCGCTTCTTCTTCTTCTTTTCATATGCTTTCGGGCAGCTTCATCTCTTCTTAATCTCTCTTGTCTTTCCTCCCATAGCTGAGTTTGTCTCTTATTTTCTTCTTCTATTCTTTTCGCATACTCAACATTGCTTTTAGCGACTTGCAAATTGGCTACTTGGTCAAGACCATTGAGAGATCCATCCTTTCTTGCACGGATCTATGTACTCAATGTTTTTGGGCAGAGGCCTAGGTCCGAAACCTCTTCCTCCACCACCGCTTCTTCCTCTTCCTCTCGGGCGTGTATTGTCTTGGGGTCTTCTTCTTTCCGGTGAGTGACCGGCGGAGTGACCAGCAGAGAGTGAGGTAGGTAATCTCACTGCTGTCGGCCTTCTTCACATAACGTGAGACCCTTTTCCCAAGAGTACAAGTCCCAAGCTTGAGCCATAGACATGTTTGCAAAGTATCCTTCGGATGCGGCGTTTTAAATTCATCAATCGATCGTGGCTCGGTCCCGAGCATACGAGATGGCATAAGTGTCTCTGTCTCTTTGGAATGCCTCCATGTTGTTTCAAGATGTTCATAACTCGGGCATCCATTCTTCCTTCCACTTCCTCCATCCCTCGCTTCAATTGTCTTTCTCTTTTCGGCCATAGATATAGCAGAGTGTTGGAGTGGCGAGTCACTGGGAGTTTCTCTGATAATATCACCGTGACAAGACCTTATTGGGGGTTTGTGTAATCATTAAGGTCACATCTTTCGATCCTTCCCCTCAACAGACTTTCCTTTGTTTTTCCTTGTAACTTCCTGTTTTCTTTCCCTTCGCTTGCTCCTCCTTTTCAGCCCGGATCTTTTTAGCGCTTTAAAGTATTCCTCTTCCCCCTTTTTGGCATCATCAAAGGAGAGAGGAACCCCGAAACATACGGCAAGCGGGAAGTCGAGCCTGGCGATAGTCGAGTTACGCCTCGAGTGCTGCGGAGTATGCGACACGAAATTCGGAGCGAGTAGCGTTGGACTCTAAATTTGAAATTAGCTTCATCTCGGCCATGAGAAGGCTGAATTTTCTGTCCATGTTTTCTTCCGGACGCCATTTGGAGATCACTCTTATTTTGCTCACGCAGGCTTTATCTCGTGGTGTGAGCTTCATGCATGTGCTCAATGTGTTCTCTCAATTTCGTTTTTGCATCGGCATTCTCGACTCTCCATACCAGTGACTTGTTGAACAATGTTCGAAATATCTAGCTTGTTCCACACGCATTGTTTCTTTCTTGTTGCCACCATTCCCCGATTCTCGACTGTTATGCCTCTCAAGTCGGCCAGTAAAGGTTGGCATCTCTCGTTATCGATCTCATGTCCATAGAGGCCTGGTGCCTCTCCATCCGTTCAATTTCAGCAAATAATGCTTTGAACACCTCCCGAACCAGTTGTTTCTTCCGTTGCGGTGACTGACGGCCACGCGTCAAAGTCATAGTCATTTGGAACAATGGTATCGGATGGAAGGACATGGTCAGTGTCGGAAGCGAGAGATCGTTCTCGACTCGTCGGGAGGTCGGGTACCTCGAGAGAGAAAGGAAATGATTCTACAAAGGAATCATCACGCCAACCGGGATTTGTTCAATGATGAGAGGTGCGCGTGAAGTTTCTTTTTGAGTCGAACTGCTGACTTTGGGAGCTGCGTTGTGGACTCTGTTTGTTTGGGGTCTTTTGTGAAGTGGACCCGACTTGCCGAGCCTGTTTGTCTCAGCGACCGTTGGTCTCTTTGGTTTCTCCAATTGAGTGGGTGGTCCTCGGCCTTATCGAAGCGTCATCGGATGATGATGAGATTTCCATTGGTGGCTCACCATCAAAATTGAAAGTTTGTGAGTAGTCTTGGATCGGACTTGCTCGTCTGGCCGGGAACATTCTCGGTGAGTCTTTTGGATCATCACGGGGATGACTCGCTTCTTCGTCGCCCGATCCCGAAAGGTTACATCGAGGATTATCATGGGAATCATGAAGCGCTTATCTCCTTTTCGAGATGGATCAATGATAGCAGGAGGGATGTTCTCTACTTGACTTCTTTACCCGGGAAGTCTCAACCTCCCGTTGGCCTTCATTACCCCCTGCAGTCTCAAGCTGCGGCGAGGCCTGGACCTCCTTTTTTGAGTGCCAGGTTGTCTTAGGGTCTTCGTGGTGGCATCCATTGGAGTCTCAACCCCATGGATTGCACTTTCATCGCCCAGTGTTAACTCCCTGTGGCTCATTCCTTCTTGTGCCTCGACCGCATCGCAACGTCATTAGCCTTGAGCGTTGGCACCTCGGTGAGCAGTCTCAAGCTGCGAGCCGTTGATGGCAACTTGCTATTTATTTTGTGTTTGTACTTTCTCCACTTTGCCTCCTAGATTCGTTTGTGGAGTCATCTGCAAGCATCCTCCGACCTCGCTGCAGTGGAGGGAGTTCCCCCGGTGGCGCGCACCGGTGAGTGACTTGGAATGGGGTCACTCGTCTCCAAACTCCCATTGTTTCTCTTGAGTGTTCAGCCATTGGGGCGGGTGGTAAGACACCTTCATTAGGGGTTGGCTCGACCGGGGTCCCCACTAACCCGGTTTCATCGCGATTCCCTTAATTCCTTCTTCCGAGTGAGTGGGAAGTGGTGGCGACAACAACGGTGGCGATTTCTTCGCACTACTCCCATTGGATTGATTTCATTTGTGTTTTGGAGGACTCTCCTGGTCCCTCCATCATGCTTTTCTCATGAAAATTCGGGATTCATGCATTGCTTACTGCATTTGCAACTCTTCCGTAGCGCGGCAAAGAAGAGTCGAGATCCTCTTCACTTTACGATAGAATGTCGAAGTGAGGATGTGTATGTTCTCGTGGTGCCGGTGAGAGGCGGGATTGGCCTTTTCTCGTGCCTCAAACTTTCCTCTCGCCATTCTCTCCTTCTCCTTATCCTTGAAGATCCTGCAAGATATCTCATGCGATTTTCTTCATCCGATCTTTGAGATCACGAGGAGGTCGGTCAAGGAAGTTCGGCAATTCCTCTTCCTCTTCTATAAATTCAGGCCGTCGGAGGCGGTCCCTTGATCGACTCAATTTCCACTTCCTCCACTCTCATGCAGACGATTTTGGATGTGCAGGTAAGGTGGGGATAGGATCATCACATCACTATCATCTCTATCACTTCTTTCTTCTTGTTTGCTCGAACTATATTTGTGTCTTGATTTGCCTCTCACTGATCCGATAAGGGTCTTTTTATGCATGTTTTATGTGTATATTTGAGTAGAATTTGAGTTATTTTGTTGTTACTTTCGTTAGTTTTTGATTGTATATTGTTTATACTACTGTGAGGTGCTTTTATTGGTGTAGATTGACCATTCGGGGCTAATTTTGGTGAATTTCGGACCATGGATTCATGTCAAAACATACCGGGGAGTTTAAGGATGCAAATACGCTCGAAATTACAAGCCAAGCGCGTCATTTTGGGGCCTTTTTGGTCCAACACGGCCAGGGTGTCGGGCAACACGGCCATGTTCAAACAGGGCGAAAAATCACAATTTTTAGGCTTGGACAGACTTGAACACGGCCTGGCCGTGTCGTACAACACGGCCATGTTGTACGACATGGCCTGGCCGTGTCGTACGACATGGCCATGTCAGACCAATTTTCAGCAAATTTCAAGCAGCACGGCCAGGGCGTGTCGGGCGACATGGCCGTGTTCGGGACTTTTTACAACTTTTCCATGCGAAAATTATGGAAAACTCACCAACCAAGCTTTTTGACCACTTTTGTACACCTTTAACACCCTATTTTGCTACAACATGTCCCCATATTCCCTCAATTATCATTTGAATACAAGAATTCACCAACCCAACAATGAATTGGAGCATTTGTTTAACAAAGGATGGCATTATTAATGTGTTCTTGCACAAAAATAATGTCTATAAAAGCCAAGAGTATGAGTTGGGGGAATCATTCCATTCATTGTATATTCATTGATTCATTCTCTCTAAATTACAAAGCAAAATACATTGAGAGAAGAAAAGGGAGGTAGAGTTGGAAGTTGAAGAGCATTAAAGGAGAAGGCTTGGAGCTCAACATCATCAACCAAGGAGGAAGTCTTGTATTGGTCTTGAATAAGAGCTAAGTACACCATGTTCATTTTATTCAAATCATCTTGTGTAGTATACTTTTTATCAAAGCCATGTGTAGCTAAACTCCTAGTGCTTGAATGTAATGAACTCTAGAATGGATTTGTGATTAAGGTGTGTATGTTTTTAATAAAATCTTCATATTTTTGTGTGATTCACTTATATTATGCTTCGTTCATTCGAATTGATATATGCGCAATATTGATTTGAAGTTTATTTTTCATCAGGAAATCGAGAGATTCATGGTGAAATAGAACCTATATAAGTGAAAAGAGTTGCATGCAATCCTAGATATAGGACGACATAAATCTTCTGGATTAGGGTCAAACCTAATATGGGAATTCACAAATCGTTATAATCTTTGTCTTGGGGGTTTTAACTAGAAAGAGATTTCAGTTAATCAACTTGAGATTAGAAGTTTTTCGCCTTGAGAAAGGGTTTAACTTAAATTGGGAATTTCTACGGTCCACAAGACATGAGATTTTATTAAAAGAGGTTGGTTTTTGCTTAAGGGCTTACGGTTGTATTTTTAACTTGTCAAATCACAAAAAAACATTCTAGAGGGATTTACATTCAAACACATTTCTATCTCTTGATTTCTTATTCTACAAATTTTACTTCATTTTTACAATTTATAATTTGTTTTCCTTTTTCATCAAACACAAAACTCTGAAAATTGTTAGATTAAATAACAAAAAGACGGTAATTATTAGTACTTACAATCCTCGTGGGAATGACATTGGTACTCAATAATCTATACTATAAAACGATAGGTGCATCGCCTACGATTTTAAAGGTAGCTTTTGAGCCATCAAGTTTTTTGGCGCCGCAAGGTTTCGGGTTTGTAATATTAAGAACGCCTTATTTTTGTTAATTTAATCATTTTTTTTATTTTTACATTATCTTTTTTTTATCTATATTTGTAAGTCTTGTATTATACTTATCATCTTTATTTATCGCAGTGCATGCCTACTCGTCGTCGGCGGGAAGTGCGAAATCGCCGAGAGTAACACGGAGGAAAGCATTATCTGACTACGAGGAGGATATAGACGAAATCAAAGATTTTGCCATGGCGGATGAACAAAGAACTATGCGATTACGCCAAGCCATCCATGGATGGCACGACGTCAAGCATTGTAAGGCCCATTGTTGCCGCCAACAATTTTGAAATTAAACCAACGTTATTCAAATGGTGCAACAACTTGTCCAATTTGACGGTCTACCGGATGAAGATCCCAATAATCACATCGCGAATTTTCTTGAAATTTGCGACACTTTCAAAATCAACGGGGTCTCCGATGATGCCATCCGCCACGCTTATTCCCATTCTCTCTTTGGGACGAAAGCAAAAACAGTGGTTAAATACTTTGCCAAAAGGGAATTACAACATGGAATATTATGGCGGAAAAATTCCTTTTGAAGTATTTCCCACCGAAGCAAAGACCGCAAGATTAAAGGAACGAAATCTCTTCATTTACTCAAGGCGATGAAACTTTATACGATACTTGGGAGAGATTTAAGGAATTATTGCGAAAGTGCCCACACCATGGCCTACCTATTTGGATGCAAGTCCAAACATTTTATAATGGGCTACTTTCTGCAACAAGACAAATGATCGATCAATGGCGGCGGGGAACTCTTAATAACAAAACGCCGGAAGCCGCTCAGGATTTGATCGAGGGAATGGCCATGAACGGCTACCAATGGCAATCCATACGAGGTAAAACTAACAGTCGTTGGTGTGTATAATGCAGATCACGGTAATTACGCCGCTTGGTCGAGCGTTAACCCAAAAGATCGATGATTTGGCAATTCCTAAACCACCACCACCGCATATTTTATCTTGTGAAACTTGCGGAGGACTGCATAATCATCAGGATTGTCCACACACAATTCCTCACGCTGAACATGCTAATTACGTTGGGAATCAAGTAAATTACCCAAGTAATCCTTACAAAGAACACATATAATCCTGGGTGGCGACAACATCCTAATTTTGGTTGGGGAAATCAAGGTCAACCACGACCTAATCCCAATCCGATCTACACACGTCTCCGGATTTCACCAAATCAAGGTAAGCCTAACTTGGAAGATCTTATAACAAAGTTTGTGCAATCAATGATACCCGATTCCAGCGGTGGAAACATCCTTGAGAAATCAAGAGGCATCTATCCATAATCGGGAAAACCAAATAGGCGGATTGCAAAGATGATTTCGAAGGCCACAAGGTAGTTTGCGGGTAATATCGAGCCAAACCAAGGGAGCATGTAAAGGCAATCACCATCGTTTTCCACATGAGCATGATTATGCCAATGCCGCCATGCGTAAATACGTGGAGGATGATATGCCCAAAGAAAATCTCATGAAAAAGGAGGTTGAATACAAGCCCAAGATCCCTTACCGGAGTCTAACAGAAGAAGAAGATAGAAGGGAGGACAAATTTGGTAAGTACCTTAATTCTTTCAAACAATTACATGCCAATATTCCATTTGTTGACCCTCCTTCAAAGCATGTTAGGGATCTTAATGACATCATTCCTAGTGAAAATAAGCTTAACAAATTATCAAATGTGCAATTGAATGATAAATGTCCTTCCAATGAACTACCACAAAAATTTAATGATCCAGGAAGCTTTATTATCCCTTGCACAATTGATGATTTACTGTTGATAGGGCACTAGCCGACTTGGGAGCTAGTATCAATGTGATGTCTTATGAAACATTTAAGCATGCGGGATTAGGTGAACTTAAACCTATTAGGATGGACATTCAATTAGCCGATAAATCGATTAAACATCCTAGAGGTATTATTCATGATGTGTTAGTCAAGATTGACAAATTCGTGTTTCAATCGATTTCGTTATTCTTGACATGCATGATAATTTAGAAGTTCCCTTAATTCTAGGGCGTCCCTTTTTGGCTACCGCTAAATCTCTCATTGATGTGTATGATGGAAAGCTTACTTTGAGAGTAGGGGTGAACAAGTTATCTTTAAAATTCCTTTGAGAAATCCTATAAATGATACTTGTTTTCCTATAAACTTGATTGAGACAAGGATAAATGATTCTTTGCTTGATATGTCTTCTAATAAATCCTTGAAAGTATGTGATGTTCAATGTGCAAAAGTTTCCACAGATAAATCCCATTTTGAGAATAACATACTGAGAAAAAATAGGACCATGAAGGTCAATTGTTCGAAAATCGATACGGGTGGCGATGTTGTTCAAAGAGATAAATTTTTTCATAAGTTCAAGGCTCGCCCGATTAAATCTTCACATTCGGTGAAATGGTCCAGCTATCTGACGTTAAAGAAGCGCTACCCGGGAGGCAACCCGATGTTTGTGTGCAATTGTTTTCATTTATTTTTATTTTCTTTCAAAATAATCACAAGTCCTTAGAGTCATTTTCAAATCATTAAAAAAAAAAAAAAAACTCTTGAGCTTCTTCTTGCTTGTCCTAATTGGGAATATTTGAGATTTCACGGTATTCGAGTTGTGTGTTGCTTAACTTTGATTAGGTATGAAGATGCCGTTGAAGGTCCGTACCAAAACAACCCAATGGTCGCTCAACACCGATTCCACTATTGTAGTAAGGTCGTATTTTTCTTTTTCCACCTCTTTTATATCATTCTAATTTCTTTGTTTTTTTGAGTTTTTTTGTGTGTGTTTGTCCATTTCTTTCTTTCACATTGAGGACAATGTGAAACTTAAAGTTGGAGGTGGGTACAATAACATTTTCGGAATGCTTGTGTGTTTGTTTTCAAGAGATGTGATTTTTTTTTTTTTAACAAATTGAGTATTTGCTAGTCAATAACTTGGCCCAATTATACCTATATTAACTTGTTAATTTGTGTTTTCAGTGTGAAGCAATTGATTGTCTAGGATAGATTGACGTGGATGCGGGCTAAATTTTGACGAGATTTCCAACACCATAAATACTTGATGTGTTAAGGCATATACGACGATACTTAGTGCTATGAACTTCCGAGAACTCATGATTTAGTAGTGGTTAACTAGTTGTTAAACCAAGCTTGTGAATAAAAAAAGAAAAAAATAATAAAAAAACGAAGAAAAAAACGGACCAATCGAGGTTATACTCCTCTATTTGTTGTTGCTTAGTAACTAGGAGCATTCATGAGCCCCATGTTTGTCTTTTTACGTAAAACGGCGACACGAATATGAGTATGGAAAACCACCCTAGAGTGTTTGAAAGAAATTCAAAATATAAACCTAGTGGAAGCATGTCTCGAAAGGTCCCAAAAAAAAAAAAAAGAACGAAAAAAAGAGGAGAATGAATACTCCTTGACTTCTCATTCCAATAAAGTTCAAGAAGCTTGGTTATATGACTAGTAAGCTAACTACTATGATCCATTGAATTCTTGTATTTTCATGGCGTTATTGAATTGAAGTTGTTCATAACTATCAAGATTTGTGGAGTGATGATTTCAAGTCCGAATAATGCCTGCCGATATTACTGATCTTTCTCGATGATCGATCGCTTTACAAAACTATGTTTTTACTTAATGGTTAATTCAGGTTGAGAAGGCCAAGAACTTGATTTCGCTTATATTCAATATGTTGAAAAAAAAATCATCTTTGTATGTTGTGATTTATTGAATCCCTCTTTTGATATAATGTTTTGCTTGAGGACAAGCAAAGTTCAAAGTTGGAGGTGGTTTGATAAGGGTCTTTTTATGCATGTTTTATGTGTATATTTGAGTAGAATTTGAGTTATTTTGTTGTTACTTTCGTTAGTTTTTGATTGTATATTGTTTATACTACTGTGAGGTGCTTTTATTGGTGTAGATTGACCATTCGGGGCTAATTTTGGTGAATTTCGGACCATGGATTCATGTCAAAACATACCGGGGAGTTTAAGGATGCAAATACGCTCGAAATTACAAGCCAAGCGCGTCATTTTGGGGCCTTTTTGGTCCAACACGGTCGGGGTGTCGGGCAACACGGCCATGTTCAAACAGGGCGAAAAATCACAATTTTTAGGCTTGGACGAGACTTGAACACGGCCTGGCCGTGTCGCACGACATGGCCATGTCGGATCAATTTTCAAACAAATTTCAAAGACGGCCACGGCCGGGCGTGTCGGGCGACATGGCCGTGTTCGGGACTTTTTACAACTTTTCCATGCGAAAATTATGGAAAACTCACCAACCAAGCTTTTTGACCACTTTTGTACACCTTTAACACCCTATTTTGCTACAACATGTCCCCATATTCCCTCAATTATCATTTGAATACAAGAATTCACCAACCCAACAATGAATTGGAGCATTTGTTTAACAAAGGATGGCATTATTAATGTGTTCTTGCACAAAAATAATGTCTATAAAAGCCAAGAGTATGAGTTGGGGGAATCATTCCATTCATTGTATATTCATTGATTCATTCTCTCTAAATTACAAAGCAAAATACATTGAGAGAAGAAAAGGGAGGTAGAGTTGGAAGTTGAAGAGCATTAAAGGAGAAGGCTTGAGCTCAACATCATCAACCAAGGAGGAAGTCTTGTATTGGTCTTGAATAAGAGCTAAGTACACCATGTTCATTTTATTCAAATCATCTTGTGTAGTATACTTTTTTATCAAAGCCATGTGTAGCTAAACTCCTAGTGCTTGAATGTAATGAACTCTAGAATGGATTTGTGATTAAGGTGTGTATGTTTTTAATAAAATCTTCATATTTTTGTGTGATTCACTTATATTATGCTTCGTTCATTCGAATTGATATATGCGCAATATTGATTTGAAGTTTATTTTTCATCCGGGAAATCGAGAGATTCATGGTGAAATAGAACCTATATAAGTGAAAAGAGTTGCATGCAATCCTAGATATGGGACGACATAAATCTTACGGATTAGGGTCAAACCTAATATGGGAATTCACAAATCGTTATAATGATGTCTTGGGGTTTTAACTAGAAAGAGATTTCGAGTTAATCAACTTGAGATTAGAAGTTTTTCGCCTTGAGAAAGGGTTTAACTTAAATTGGGAATTTCTACGGTCCACAAGACATGAGATTTTATTAAAAGAGGTTGGTTTTTGTAGGGCTTACGGTTGTATTTTTAACTTGTCAAATCACAAAAAAACATTCTAGAGGGATTTACATTCAAACACATTTCTATCTCTTGATTTCTTATTTTACAAATTTTACTTCATTTTTACAATTTATAATTTGTTTTCCTTTTTCATCAAACACAAAACTCGAAAATTGTTAGATTAAATAAAAAAGACGGTAATTATTAGTACTTACAATCCTCGTGGGAATGACACTCGGTACTCAATAATCTATACTATAAAACGATAGGTGCACTTGCTACGGTTTTAAAGGTAGCTTTTGAGCCATCAAGTTTTTGCGCGCCGTAAGTCGGGACCGTAATATTAAGAACGCCTTATTTTTGTTAATTTAATCATTTTTTTATTTTTACATTATCTTTTTTTTTATCTATATTTGTAAGTCTTGTATTATACTTATCGTCTTTATTTATCGCAGTGTATGCCTACTCGTCGCCGAGGCGGGGAAGTGCGAAATCGCCCGATAGTAACACGGAGGAAAGCATTAATACTGACTACGAGGAGGATATAGACGAAATCAAAGATTTTGCCATGGCGGATGAACAAAGAACTATGTACGATTACGCCAAGCCATCCATGGATGGCACGACGTCAAGCATTGTAAGGCATTTGTTGCCGCCAACAATTTTGAAATTAAACCAACGTTATTCAAATGGTGCAACAACTTGTCCAATTTGACGGTCTACCGGATGAAGATCCCAATAATCACATCGCGAATTTTCTTGAAATTTGCGACACTTTCAAAATCAACGGGGTCTCCGATGATGCCATCCGCCACGCTTATTCCCATTCTCTCTTGAGGGGACGAAAGCAAAACAGTGGTTAAATACTTTGCCAAAAGGAACGATTACAACATGGAATATTATGGCGAAAAATTCCTTTTGAAAGGGCGTGTGGGTGGTTTTGAAATGTGATCGAAATCAACGGCTTAGATTTTGCACGCCGATTAGCATTTAATGTCTCGAATCGACAAACATTTATATCCAATCATAAGCTTGGTATGCGACTTTTTGTCCGTACACATCATCATTATGCCGACGTCATTCTTAAAAACATTCCCGCTTAGTAAAAATTGCGTTTTTGTCACTTTGCTCATAAATGACTCAGCTTGTCCCTTAGTGATTTAACTCTTCTGGTCACAGTTCTCTCAGTGACTCATTTGTCGCCTAATTCGGTATATTTGTCTCTCCGACATGGCTGATTCATTTAGCGATTTTGAGAATTGATCCTTTTTCTCTTTTTGTGTTCCATTTCTTTTCTCCGAGTCTTCGAGTGTGTCACCAGCTCGATTAACCCTAACTCATGCTTGAGTTCTTCAAATCTTGACTCGAGATAATGATTTTGTGAATATGTCACCAACTGTTTATCGGTTGAGATATATTCAATATGATGTCCTTCTTTTCAACATGATCTCTTATGAAGTGATATCGACATCGATATGCTTTGTTCTTGAGTGCAACACAGGATTACGAGTGATTGCAATTGCACTTGTGTTATCACACATGATTGGAATTTCCTTTTCTTCAACTTCATAGTCTCTCATTCTTTGCCTCATCCATAGGATTTGGGCAGCAGCCATTTTGCCTTGACTATGTATTCTGTCACCAGTAGAGGTGGCTATTGAATTTTGCTTCTTGCTAAACCAGGAAATCAGCTTGTTTCCAAGCATTTGACATGTGCTCGAGGTGCTTTTCTGTCAACTCGATCCAAGATAGTCATAGTCCGAATAGCCAATTAGCTTGAATCCACCTTCCTTTGGATACCATAAGCCAACTTCTTGGCTTCCTTTCAAGTATCTCAAGATTCTATTAGTGCTTTGTCATATGACTCTCTTTTGGAGCGATTGAAATCTTGCACATACACCTCTGACAAAGAAAGGTGATGTCCGGCACGCTTCTTTGTGAGATAGAACAATGATCCAATAAGTGCTCTATATCTTGTTTGATCTACAGGCTTGCCATCCGCATCCATGTCCATTTTGATGATGTATTCATTGGTATTTTCACGGAAGACTTCTCCTCCATACCAAATTTCTTCATTAAATCTCGGTGTATTTTGTTTGACTTATGAAGGTTCCATCCTTGAGTTGTTTTACTTGAAGTCCAAGGAAGAATGTCGACTCTCCCATCATGCTCATTTCAAATTTGCTTTGCATGAGGTTTGAAATTTTTTCACATAGCTCTTTGTTTGTGGATCCAAAAATGATGTCATCCACATATATTTGAACAAGCAGTATACTCTTCTTGTCTTGAATTCTGAAAAGTGTTCTATCTACTTTTCCTTTTGTGAATCCATTCTCGATTAGGAATTGTGACAAAGTATCATACCATGCTCTGGGTGCCTGTTTTCAATCCATACATAGCTTTCTTGAGTTTGTATACCTTATCTCCAAGAGTCTTCTCGCTCAAATCCTGGAGGTTGTTCAACATACACTTCTTCTTCCAATAAACCATTTAGGAATGCACTTTTTACATCTATCGATATACAATGAAATTCTTGTGAGTCGCATAGGCAAGAAACATCCTTATAGCTTCCAATCTTGCTACAGAGCAAATGTTTCATCAAAATCTATTCCTTCTTCTTGGCAATATCCTTTGGCTACTAGTCTTGCTTTGTTTCTTACCACAGAGCCCTCCTCGTTCATCTTGTTTGAACACCCATTTAGTACCAATAACATTTTGATGGGTAGGTCTTTGAACTAATTCCCATACTTTATTTCTTTCAAACTGATTGACTCTTCTTGCATAGCTTGAATCCAATGTGTGTCATTCAATGCTTGTAACACATCTTTAGGCTCTATTTGTGAGATGAAGCATGTGAACATAGATTCTTGTTGAGTTTTGGATCTTGTTTTGACACCTTCTCTTATATCTCCAATGACAAGTTCTCGGTGGATGGTCTTTCACCATCTTACATCGGTTGAAGTAAGTTAGCTGGATTGATTGTCTAGCTTTTGTGTTTCTTTGATCAGCTCTCTCGCAATCACTTAGCCGCAAATTTTCCAAAGATTTTATGAGACTCAACTATCTCATCTTCATCCGAGTTTATAATTCCGGCCTTGACTTCCAAAGATAGGGACTCTTCGTATGGTTGGATGATTGACTTATCACGGTGACTCTCCAATGTCTTCTCCATTTACATTTGGCTCATCGAATACCACATGAATGGATTCTTCCGCAACCATAGTCCTTTGTTGAGTACTTTCAGAGGCTTTGCTTTGTTGAGTATCGAAGATACCTTCATCGCCTTTAGCATCGAAAGCCTTTAGATTGTCTTGGCCATTGTTATGGATGAAGCATTTACATCCAAATATTCTAAAATATGCAACATTTGGTTTTCTCCCAGTCAAATCTCATAGGAGTCTTTGTCACCGCCACATTTATCATACATCTGTTTTTGAGTGTAGCAAGTCGTGTTAATTGCTTTCACCAAAAATCTTTTTGGTAACCCCCTTCACTAACATGGTCCTTATTTCTTCTTTGAGAGTTCTATTCCTTCTTTCGCAACTCCATTCTGCTTTGTGGTGTCCTTGTCTGCAGATAATTCATGACCAATGCCATTTTCAATACAATATCGAGTTATTATCCCATTGACAAACTCGGTTCCTCATACGATCTTATTTTGATAATGGTTTGGCTCTTTTCATTTTGAATTTTCTTCATCAAGCGTGGCGATTTCCGTAGAGTTTCTTTCTTTTACACATGAATATAGTCCATGTATATCTTGAGTAGTCATCTACTACCACCAAGGTGTATTTCTTTCCACTTATGCTAGCTGGTTCCTTTGGGCCAAATAGATCCATATGTAGTAGGTGCAATATCCTTGTTGAAGGCCAGGCGTGTCTTTTCTTTGAATGATGATTTGATTTGTTTTCCTTCGACATGCGTCACATATACTTCCCTTCTTGTATCGAGTCCGGAAGTCCTTCCCAAGATTATCGCAAGCTTGTTCGTTTTGAAATTCGGGTGACTCAGACTTTTTTATGCCACAACCAACTTGATTTAGTTTGTGCTCTTTGCTGCTAATAGACAGTCTTTGGGTGTAGCGGTTGACCAATCTACTACATACATGTTCTTTTATCGCATCCTTGCAACACAACTTCATTCGATTCAAAGATCTTTGATTTGGCATATACCCATGTTAAATCCAACATTATAGCCCTTGTCACGAGTTGATGATGCTTAGTAAGTTGAAGTTGAGTCATTCAACATATGCAACATCGTGATTTCTAATCCGTTCCTCTTGATGGATCCAATGCCTCTTATTTCACCGGAGCTTCATTTCCTCCAAATATGACTTTTGCTCCTTTAACTTCCTTGAATTTTGACAGATTTTTCTTATTTCTGTCATATGTCCGGAACACCACTATCCATGTACCAGGTTCCTTGGCACTCACATGCTCCTTGAACTGCAATCAAGGAAATTAAGTTTTAGGTACCCATACTTGTCTGCGGGTCTGAGGGGTTAGAATTGTAAGATGATCCAACCAACTTATAGCCAAATGATTTGACTCTAAGGGGTTGCCACCTATCGTGCCATAATCATAATTAATCTTGACAAATTGCTTGGGGATTCTAGGTTCATACATTTTGTCTCTTTTGTCTGTATGCTGTATATGTGTTTTAGCAATCGCCTTCTTTGGGTAATTGTGGTGTCTCGAGTGTAGTGCAGGTGCATATGTGTGCTAATGAAAGCTCTTATACTTTTGGAATGGCCTTTTTGAGTTCTAGGCCTTTGCCATTTGGGCTTATATTCCATAAGTCTATCTTGATAGTTCACATCATTCCAATCACTTGGCTTGGATATTTTCTACCATTCCCATCATATGTATTTCTTTTATAGATTTTAAGGGTTTTGGTAGCTCTGTTTCTTCTTTACGAGTATTTTTGTTTGGAGTTTTTGAGAACTCATTTGAATCTCTTCTCATTTGTCCTTTCAGCGCACTCAACTGCTTGTTTTCCTTTTCCTTTATAACCAAGGCCAGTTTGCTTGTAATTGTGCTTTGGAGTGAATGTGTGTGCACCATTTAGAGTTTTGGATTTTTGACTCTTCATTGCTTGAAGATCCCTTTTCCAAAATTACTTTTGGAGTTTGACATAGCACATAGGAATTAAATCCTAAGCTTTGTCTTGTCTCCACATTCTCTTTGACTCATAATAAGATCATCTAATGATTTAGATGCCTTAGTGAATGAGGCAATCACATTTTTGAGGTCATTCTCCTCTTTTCTATGGCAGCTATTTTCGCTTATTAGCTTGGCATTTTCAGCCTTTAAACATTCATTCTCATCGGCTATTTGACTTAGAGTACTCGGCTCCTTAGTCATTTGTGAGTTTTGCTCTTTGAAAGCATTTGTTTTCCTCATTTAGTAGTGTGTGTGAGGATTTAATGTGTTCAAAATCTTTCATCATTTTGCACTAACGAATCATAAAGATCAGTGGGTGATGAAGTGTGTGTGTGTCACGTCACTATCACTAGAATCGAGTTTGATGAGTTAGAGTGTACCTCATCTTCTTGGTCGGAGTTGATCTTGTTCCTTGGCCATCAAGCGGATCGGGCTTCTTCTTGAGTCACTTGAGTAGTCGGCTTCTTTGCTCGAATCGATTGTCTCTCTTGACTTTTTGTCTCGGCGATCTCTGCATCCAACATTGCCTTTTTCTTTTCTTGTCTTCTTCTCTCAAGACCTTTCTTTCTTCTTCATTTCTCGTATTTGTTGGCTACGAGGATATGGGCAATCAATGGCGTAGTGACCTGGTTGCCCTACGGTTCGAGCATAGATATTCAACCTTTTGATCGACTCTTTCCATTCTTGGATTGTCACCCTTAGATATTCAACTTTTTGATGATCTGTCCTCTTGGTTGGCCTATCTTCCCTTGACTTGGAGGAGAGCCGAGTGTCTTCTGGAGGTTTCGCCCTTGCCTCTCTTGTAGTTCTTATTGAAGAACTTGTTGAACCTTTTAACCATCGGGCTATTTCTTACGGATCAATGGCTTTTTGACCTCGGCTCTCTTTCCATCTTAACAATTAGAGCAAATTTGTTTTGGGTACAGTTGTCTCTTCCTCGATCTTTTCTTCTCGAGGTCAAATTCGTAGCTTTGAGATCCGAGAATAGTTCATGGTTGGAGGTCTTCGATAGGTCCATGGAGTGTCTCGGTGCCATGACCTTCATTTCCCATTCACTGGGAGACTTTTTAGGATCTTCATACACATTTAGATTCTTGTGTATATTCCTTTTGTTCACTTGGTTTTATACCATTGATTTGGGCTTCCAAGACTTGAGTTTTGTGTTGTTTTTGAGTATTTTGAGTCATTTGAGTAGCCAAGCCATGTTGAGAGCCAATTATATTGAGTTTATAGTCATAGTAATGAATCGTGTATCAAAAGAAGTACAAACGAGCAAACAAAGAGAGATTGATTTGAAGAAACGCCCAAACGCAGCGTCTGAAATTTCCACCACTGGCAGCGTTTCGTATTTTGGCCATAACTCTCTCTACAAAATTGATATTGAGATGATTCAAGTGGCTATGGAAAGCTAAGAGATAGAGCTACAACTTTGAAGAAGGGCTCAAAAGCAAATTCCAACATTTGGTGGGTGAAAAACTCAGGCGGGCGCTGCAGCGCTCGTCCACGGGCGCTGCAGCGCCCGTTCAGCGCAAGGCATTGATTTTTTTTTAGGTGGGCGCTGCAGCGCCAACGCCCGCGCTGCAGCGCCGGGCAGCTCAGTTTTGCGAAATTGTTGGGTGCCGCAGCGCCATCCCGAGCGCCCTTAGCGCCCGGGCGGAAATTACTATGTGTCTTCACCTTTTTCTTGGACTTTTTAGGGGCTATAAATACATAAATGGGAGGCTTGATCTAGGGCATGGAGAAAAGGCTGGAATACACCAAAAACACAAGAAACACATCAATTTTATCAAGGAAGAATCAAGGGAAGAATCGGGTCGAATCGGAGCTTGAGGATTGAAGATTGTCGAGAGATTATCCATTTCCTAAGTTTTCTCATTCTTTTGTGCTTTAATCTTTCATTTTAGTTTCTTATGAAGATGAACAATTTGTCTATGAGTTGTTTATTTATAATGGGTAGCTAAATTTCTTGTGATTTCGGATTTTGGAAGTAGATTAATTGAACTCTTGTTGATTGTTTTAATCTTAATTGAAGTTATTGTCTTGAAGCCTATTTGAGTACTTTGTTCTTATTCTTGTTTTATCATTTGGCCAATGATTTAACATGTTTGATATATTGATTCATAATTCGAGAGATGAGTTTCAATATTAGATCTTGAGTACTTGACATGAATATTTGCATAATTGAGAGGTTTGTGAATATTTGTGAGGATATTTGATCTTTTGTGCATTTGGGAGTTGTGTATCTTATGTTGAGTAGAGATACTAGCATAGATATTTCAATCTACACTTTATATACATCTCGAGATGGAGGATAAAATACCGTTGTGATCGTCTTATAGGTGTATTGATAATAACTTTGGCTTTGATTAAATCGTAAAACAAGAGGAATATTAATTGAAACCATAACAGGAATCCATTTCATTTCCCTTGGTAATTCCACTATTATTTTCATCTTGTGTTTTTGTGGTTATTCTTATCTTTTCTTTCACAACAATCATTCAATTTCGATCGTCTAAATAAAAATAAGGCTATCTTAGTTCAATACTTAGCGCATTAATTTATTAGTCTCGTGGATACGACCTTGCTTACCCTATTCTATAAAATACACCATACACTTGCGGTGAAGCTAAAAATAAGGCGAACAAGTTTTTGGCGCCGTTCGGGGACTAATACAATTTTTGGTGCTAATATTGCGATAGATAGAATTATTCTTAATTTAGACATTTTTTTAATTTTTTCATTTTTCTTTTGTAAATTCTACTTCTACAATGCTTGATTTGTTTCTTTGAATTGGTATAGGTGCACCCGTTCGGATGGAAGAGGCGAAACCATCTTTGGAAGACGCCTCATTTCATTCATGAATCAAACGACTTCATTTATGAGTCAAATAAATTTATTCATGAGGGAAATGGGAAATAGCCTTACCAAAAACGAAGCAAACATGGACAAGATGAAGTTGCAATTGACATAATTGGCCAATACTATGGATTCACAATTGAAAAATCTCGAGACTCAAATGGGTCAATTAGTTACAATTGTTGGTGGGCAACATCAAAAGAGCCAATTTTTAAGCACCACTTTGAAGCCAACTCGAAGGAACAATCTAGTGCCATTCATCAAATGAGTGGTACCGAATACGAAGATGAAGATCCTGGAAAAGCAAGAAAGTTCGGAACCAAATACGGATTGTGTGTTTATGCACTTCGGCCGTGTGTGGTACCAAAAAGGAGCAAAAGCGGGATAAAGAACACACGAACCATGTGTACGCCCGTGCATTGCGTGCAAGATATAAGAAAACTATTCCATAATGAGACAAGCACGGAATATGCGTACACGCACGGACAACATGAACATAACCGGATCAAAATGTTCCAACACCAGGACTCTTGTACTTGCTTGGAAATCCCAAGTATGTATTACTAGATGCAAACAGAGCAAAAACGGTTCTTGACCACGATCCAAAACAACTAATATATGCATTCAAAGGTGGTACAAATCAAAATTAACAAAGGCCGAGCTAAAGACGTTAAATATAGCGCTTGTTGGGAGGCAACCCAACAATTTGTGGCGTGATTTTGTTTTGTTTTGTTTTTTTTTTCGTTTTTATAAAAAAAAAAGAAAATTACCCGATTTTACTTCGCACCACACACGGGCGGGGCATGCGTGAATGAACGATTCGTGCATGATTGAGGAATTAGAGATATTACTACGGCCCCACACACGGGCAGCCCGTGCGGAGGAGACGCCCAAGGAGGGCCACGAACCGCCACCACCCCCACAATAAATCGGGTCCAATCCACACGAGGTTTATATTGAAATTCTATCTTCTCTTATATGCGATATAATTTCATTTAAGTTTGGGGGAGAGATAGTTATTTTGATATGAAATGTGTGTGTGGATAAAAATAAAAAAATGTGCATTTTGTGTGTTTCCATATAGTTGCATGTGAAGCATTTTAGGTTGCATTTGCATTAGAAGCACGTTTATAGTTTTAGCACGTTTATTGTTTTCATAGATTTTAAAAAGTGAGTTGACCGTGTAATGTGACACTTGATGCTTATATTTTTGGAAAAAATTTGTATTGTTTTGATTGGGTGTTGAGTATAAGTTGATTGAGCCATGAATAGATGATATTGAGCATGTGGATATTGAGAACATGGTTTGATGCTTTGAATTACGTATTTGCAAGCCTGTGAGCTTTTGAGCGTTCTTGCTTTCATCATATGCATCTTGTTGTTAATTTGAGTGTATCATTCATGTTGTTAGAATTCTAGAATTTGCTCGGTATCTCTGTTAAGGTCATATGTTGTATGCGGTGTGAAAATGATCAAAGGCCATTTTGTTAGCCCTTCAAGCCTTTTGCTTACCTAATGATGATATTGAAATCCCTAGTTAGCCAACTTGAGCCTATTGCCTAATTTTTGATAGTCACAATTCAAGCCTTAACTTGATAAATCTTTTACCCAACACTTGAGCGTATAACATTGAGTAAAGGGATTGAATAAGGGTGAATGGGTGAAATCAAAATGTTAGAAGGTGGTGTTAGAGTTGGTTGATGGGAACAAAAGAGAAAGAAAATGGAGATATGAAATGTTGAAAACTCATATATGAGTCAAAAAAATTATTCGATGAATGAGTTTTCTTTGGATGAACTTGGAGGTTAAGAATTGTAATGTGAATGGTTGAGTTTACAAAATAAAAGGGATGGAGATAAGAAGAGTTGGTGAAAATGAGAGGTGATTTGAGTAGCATATTGAGCTTTAATGTAGATGAATTATATGCTCATCGGTCTATACGCTCGAGTTTGAGTCACTCTATCCATATTTTCCTACCCCAACCCAAGAGCCTTCATTACAACCAAAGGAAAAAGTCCTTTTTGATTCACAATTTTGCATACATCCTAGTGGCGGAGATATGAGACGATTTGCAAGCCTATGGTAATTCGCAATATTGAATTGAATTGAGCGTAAACACGTCCTATATTCATTCGAGATGAGAGTATACAATTGATCTTTGTGAGGTGTAATTCTTAGCATTTACCATGGTTTCTTTAATATGTGCTCTATGTTAGATGTTTGAGGCTTGGTTAATTCGTTGCTTGATACCTACAATGAACAATACAAAATTTTATGGAGTTGTTGTGCGTTCAACTTTTCATTACTCCCAGTCATGTTTTGTCTTGTTTTTAAAAGTGTTGACGGGGACGACCATGATTTAAGTTTGGGGGTATTTGTTCACTTGGTTTTATACCATTGATTTGGGCTTCAAGACTTGAGTTTTGTGTTGTTTTTGAGTATTTTGAGTCATTTGAGTAGCCAAGCCATGTTGAGAGCCAATTATATTGAGTTTATAGTCATAGTAATGAATCGTGTATCAAAAGAAGTACAAACGAGCAAACAAAAGAGATTGATTTGAAGAAACGTCCAAACGCGTCTGAAATTTCCATCACTGGCAGCGTTTCGTATTTTGGCCATAACTCTCTCTACAAAATTGATATTGAGATGATTCAAGTGACTATGGAAAGCTAAGAGATAGAGCTACAACTTTGAAGAAGGGCTCAAAAGCAAATTCAACATTTGGTGGGTGAAAAACTCAGGCGGGCGCTGCAGCGCTCATCCGTTGCGCTGCAGCGCCCGTTCTGACGCAAGGCATTGATTTTTTTAGGTGGGCGCTGCAGCGCCAGGGGCGGCAGCTCAGTTTTGCGAAATTGCTGGGCGCCGCAGCGCCCGGGGCGGAAATTACTATGTTTCTTCACCTTTTTCTTGGACTTTTAGGGGCTATAAATACATAAATGGGAGGCTTGATCTAGGGCATGGAGAAAAGGCCAGGAATACACCCAAAAACACAAGAAACACATCAATTTTATCAAGGAAGAATCAAGGGAAGAATCCGGTCGAATCGGAGCTTGAGGATTGAAGATTAATCGAGAGATTATACATTTCCCTAAGTTTTCTCATTCTTTGTGCTTTAATCTTTCATTTTAGTTTCTTATGAAGATGAACAATTTGTCTATGAGTTGTTTATTTATAATGGGTAGCTAAATTTCTTGTGATTTCGGATTTTGGAAGTAGATTAATTGAACTCTTGTTGATTGTTTTAATCTTAATTGAAGTTATTGTCTTGAAGCCTATTTGAGTACTTTGTTCTTATTCTTGTTTTATCATTTGGCCAATGATTTAACATGTTTGATATATTGATTCATAATTCGAGAGATGAGTTTCAATATTAGATCTTGAGTACTTGACATGAATATTTGCATAATTGAGAGGTTTGTGAATATTTGTGAGGATATTTGATCTTTTGTGCATTTGGGAGTTGTGTATCTTATGTTGAGTAGAGATACTAGCATAGATATTTCAATCTACACTTTATATACATCTCGAGATGGAGGATAAAATACCATTGTGATCGTCTTATAGGTGTATTGATAATAACTTTGGCTTTGATTAAATCGTAAAACAAGAGGAATATTAATTGAAACCATAACCCGGGAATCCATTTCATTTCCTTGGTAATTCCACTATTATTTTCATCTTGTGTTTTTGTGGTTATTCTTATCTTTTCTTTCACAACAATCATTCAATTTCGATCGTCTAAATAAAAATAAGGCTATCTTAGTTCAATACTTAGCGCATTAATTTATTAGTCTCGTGGATACGACCTTGCTTACCCTATTCTATAAACTACACCGTACACTTGCGGTGAAGCTAAAAATAAAGGCGAACACCTTTCCAAGTGCGGATAGCTCGTTGGTGATTTACGTGAACTGAGAGCATCCGATTGATCGAGGTTTTCTCCTGCGATCATTTTGAAATTCTCAAATTTTTGTCAGCCATTTGATAATTTTTGTCTGACTAAAAATCAATATTAGTTTGTCCCGATTTCTTTAGCCGTTTTGCATGATTTGACTTTATTGAACATGGCTTTATCAAGGTTTTGTAAAGGATGTCCTTGGCTACATTGTCCAGGTTGTATCTTTTTTTGTCATCATTTGTCCATTCGAGTTCTTGGTTTTTTCAACCATAGCTGGTCTAGGGCAACATCCTCTTCACCTTAAGTGCGACTCTTCTGCTGACTATGTTCACTTTTAAGATTTGCGGTGGTCCATCCTCTATCACTATCCACATCTCATCATGTAATCTTTGATAGATGAGCCTGCATACGAATTTTCAATCATCAAATTCTTCAATTGTGAACATAGGGATGCGTGTCAAATTTGCTTCCATGATAATAAATTTTAATGATAAAAGGAGTTTTGAAAATTTAAGTACTAAAGCGGACTTTGAAAAGTTTGGAGATCTAGTTCAAGAACCGGTGCGGAAGGCTCAATGAACCAACCGCTCTGATACCACTTGTAGGTCCCAAGGGGTGTGAGTGTAAGGTTTAAAAGGGGGGTTGAATAAACCTTACCAAATTTTTCGATTTAGTCCTTTTAAAAGTTCGAGTTGATACTACAGTTTGTGTCTAGGTGGGATGACCAATTTAGTTAATCAGTAGAGTTAGTCACTCAGCGGACTCATCGTTTTGTTGATAGAATAACTGTTAAAAATTTGAATTAGCTCAAGCTGTGGTTTGTTTTATTGGAAGACTTAACACCCTTAAGTTTGGTTTAGTAGAGATTTAAAGCTTGATTTAGTACTTAGAAATTATCAAGTGGATAGCAAATTTATCGACAAAGTTAAGCAAATAAGATCGAGGAATTTAAAGTCTTTGAAATGTAAATGACACGATAAGTTTTTAGAGGTTCGAAGATGGGGTAATTCTTCTACTCCTCTCTTCTCCAACTCCTGGAGGAATCCACTAGGTATTGATCAGTATACAAAGTGGTACTGATCCAGGATACAAGTCTTGATCACCACGGTGACTTGATCCTTTGGGACTCGATCAGGAGATGCATGATCACTCGGTGGCTTCTCGTGCGACTCGGCTTCTTCACGGCAGGCGTTTTGCGCTTTGCTACTCTGACCCACTTGCTCAAGCTCTTTGGATTTGATCGAAGCCCTCCAAAAGCTCAAGACTTGGTTCGACCTTGAACCTTCCTACAATCCTTCGTGGAATGTAGACCCCTTTATTCTTGATAATTTCCTCTTCAAGCTGATTGAAGTTATCTTTCCTTCACGAGGTAAGTGTTGGATTGATGTTCTTCGTAGTGTAGGCTTGAGGATTGAGTGTTTAATAACTTGAGAATATTTCAGGTTACAAAAAATTGTTTCTTTCTTGCTTGTATGATCAAGGTAATCTTCGTAACCTACGTAACCTTTTCTCAGAGTTATTCCTCAGCCTTTTATAGTGATCTTTCAAAAATCTGCCCGTTGAAGAGATAGGCTTATTTTGAAAGTCACTTGTGGTCGTTGGCTTGTCTTGTTGCGATCCTTGGAATTGCCATTTCCTCGTATGAATTGTTCTTAATAATGACAATGAAGAACAAGTGTTTGCTTGAAGTGTATCTTGTTGTGTTGTATCTCAATAGTTATATTGATTGCTCCAAAACTTCCTCTATTTATAGGAGATGATTGATCAAGCATAGGCTCCTCTTGGGGATTGAAAATCTACAGAAAAATACAACTAAAATCAAGAATATAGCTGTTAGAAATCAATCCCACATTTTAAGAAAAAGATGTCTGCTGTCAAACGGTCAGATTTTGCTGTGAAAAGATAGGGTGACCGGTCGCACAGAAATAGAGTTTGAAATAAACGTAACACAAAATTACACGGGGCAACCGGTCGACGTAGGCTTCGACCGGTCGACCCCCACATCAGCCGGTCGACCATGCCCAAATGGAGAATCAGGGAGTTATGTTTCAGCGATATACTTGCAGGCACCGGTCGCACTGGCGGCGGCCGAGTCGCCGACGCCGAAGCGTGGTCGACTGCTCAATATTTACTCTATCTCCTTTCTGTTCCAAAATACATCTTCAGTGCGGGTTGCCCTATGGGCGACGATTGTCCTCAAAATAAAAGTGTTGTCCAATATTTTATCGAAAATAAACTCCAAGAAATACTCCGAAAAATAGTAAAAACATTTTCGAACGATCGGAAGTATTAGGACAACATTTAGAAACATATTTTGGATGTAAAAACACTTTGACATAAAATCATTAAAAGCATTGTCCAATTTAGTCGAAAATAAACTTGAAGAAATACTCGGAAAAATATTGAAACCATTTGAAATCATATAGGAGAATTTGGACAACAATTAAAAACATTGTTTTGGTGTAAAAATAAAATCATCAAAATTAAGATAAAAGCATGTATCAAACAATCTCCCCCTTTTTGATGATTACAAACCAAAACAATGTTTAGAAATATTAGAAGGACAATTTTAAAAATAATTTTCCGATAAAAACATCTAACCGTTTGGAAGCAACCAAAATTTCCAAAATACATAAGCAACCAAGAAAGGGAGTAATTATATTCAATAATAGGCATAATAAGCACAAGCTCCCCCTATCAACAAGCACATCAAGAATAATGTAAAAGCAATTAACCATAAGCCAAAAGCTTAGCTTTTACATATTGTTCAAGAGCTTATAAGCTCCCCCTGTCAACAAAACATCATTAGACATGTATAAAAGTCCATCAAGCAATAATTGGACTAAATATAATTCACAACTTATGGCTTTTAAGAGCCATAGCTTATAGCTTTTATAACAAGCTTTTATTAGCTTCTTTGAGCTAATGAGCCATTTTCCTGTTTCTCCCCCTTTGGAATCATCAAAAAGAATGTTAGGACGATAAAGACATCATACAAGTTTATCAAAGAGCGCCAATAATACGATTTATCAACCATTGAAAGAATTAAGCTTAGAATCCAAAAAAAAAATGGGAGAGATGTATCATAAGAAAACCATAAGCTCATTTGTTAGCCAAAAACATGATCTCAATAAGAATTTAAGACATTTAAAAATAAGAGAATCATGTAGGTGATGAGTTTTTCATTGAAGCAATATATCGAACACTTGGCGGGCGTCAACGTTTAAAGAAGGTGTATATAGCCCTTGCAAAAGAGTTTAAGCCAAGTTTTTCATATCATCACCCAAAAACAATTTTTCAACATTTGTCCATCAAATAAGAGGCTCAAAACAAAGTAAATTCTCAAGGGTTCGACCCAATTGAGATAATTTTAGCCAAAAAAGATCAAGGCATTACCAATGCCATCAAGCAAAAATTAAGGATCCAACAAGTAATACATGTCAAGTATCAAACAATGCAAATTAGACATTACAAATGTCCCAAATAATCAAGACATCTCAAATGCATTTAAGCAAAAATTAAAAAGAAGCACTTTTACCATCAAGTACTTCATACCAATTATCAAATAATGCCAAACTAGAGTATTTTTACCATCAAATACTCCATCAATATCATGATCATCCACAAGCCATTTTCAACTTAACCCTTTCAAGAAAACAAGCAAATCCATTAGTGAAATATAGAGTTTTACAAGAAAGTTCATACAAAACATCATCAATAAGAGAAAATGCTAAGATAATAAAGGGGTGGGGACATTATTCTTCGTCCGAAGAGAAGCAAGTTCCAGGAATAAGATCTTTGATGAATTTCTTCAACTTGCCGATTGATTTTTGCATTTTGGAGGTCTTTTGCTCCAAAGCCTCGTACCTAGCTTCATGAAACGTTCTTAGATCATCATACTCGGCTTGGGTGTACCTCCTAGGCGGTTGAGCACTGGTATTACCCTCCGGATTGCTCGGTTCGCCTTCTTCCGCCAATCTCACAGCATCGACATCATCAAAGAAATCGTTTGGATCTGGGGAATCTTGGCCTCTTCCTCTAGCCATTTTAGTAGGTCGGATGTCCATATTCTTGCGCATAGTGACCATTTGGGAGATGTTATCAATGTCAAAGTCATTTTGAAATACCTCCGAATTACACTCCGACGAAGGTAGTCCCGATTGTATAAGAAGTTTACAAATCCAATTGCCCATAACAAACTTCTTATTTCCTTGAGTGATAGACTCAATTAGACATTGAATAAGAATGGCGCCAAAGTTAAGCGGTTCCCTTCTAGCAATCTTATAAGTCAAAAATAGTCCATGTTGCTAGGCATTTTACCCGCTTTTCCACAAATACAGTAGGCGATAATAACAGATAAAATTCGGTGCTCAAGTGTCATCGCCAACAATGAATACTTTGGCCATACGCCCAAATAAGTCTTAACTTCTCTCATAGACACCCCCAACATCTCATCATTCCAAATAGCACAAGAGAAAAAGTCCAACCACATTCTCTAACATGTAGAAGCCGACAAATTTCATTAGGAGTCCACCTAAAGTGACGCCCCTTTACAAACGAATTTATCGCAATAGGCTTTCTATCATCATCATATTACACCCACATATTTGCATAAAAATGTTGGATAATATCATCATCATACAAAACATATGCATGCTCCCATAAAAATATTCAACCTTGTTCCTCAAAGAATCCTCTAATAGTAGGATATTCATTGGCAAATGAATTAAAACGACAAATTTTAGTCCGAGCAATCGACTTTCCACCCATTCCCAAATCTTCATAGTACCACTCCGCATATTTATTGATGAAATTTAAAGCATTATTCGAATGGGGAGCTAAAGATATAAAATATTTCTTACTTTTCGCCCAACGACAATTTTTGAGCGAAATTGTTCGCTTGAGCTCGGCAATTTGGGCCGAGAGAGTATGGGATTTTGAATGTCATCACGTTCTTGAGCCACGTTCCTTTGTGCAGCTCGAATATCCCTTTGTTCGGCTTTGTCTCGCCGGTTTCTCGAAGAACCCTCTCCGCCCTTTCTTCTCTTGGAAGTGGGATTTTGATCGGTGGAATTTCTTGGAGGTGCCATATATGTAAGATTCTTGCAAAAATAGGTGGATTAGGAACAAGAATCATAAAGATTGATGAAGAATTGAAGGTTTTAAGAAAAAGGGGGTAATTTCGCTGCTGGGTCG
Source organism: Rehmannia glutinosa (assembly GCA_016081115.2). Taxonomy (NCBI): domain Eukaryota; kingdom Viridiplantae; phylum Streptophyta; class Magnoliopsida; order Lamiales; family Orobanchaceae; genus Rehmannia; species Rehmannia glutinosa. The sequence goes on along the minus strand of CM071937.1, from coordinate 47,409,320 downwards.
AGGGTTTGAGGATGAAGGGTTCTGTTTCAAAAATTGAAGACAAACGATTTTATCTTGAAAAATTGCCCTGGGCAACCGGTCGAGGTAGGGTGCGACCAGTCGACGTGCAGGGCGACCGGTCGCCCCTGCCTTGACCGTCCCAGTGCGATTTTTCATTCTCCAGGTTTTTTAGAAATTCGATTTTTCACCCCAAAAGTTTTAAAACCTTGCAAAAAAATAATTTTGGACCAAGTCCAACAAAATACGGGTTTTGAAAAAATATATATTCGAGAAAATCGAGATTTAACGAGTAGTGCCTTTTTAAGAAAAATTTACAACATCATTTAGGGGCACTTAAGGGGTTGAAATGAAATATCTTGAAAGACATGTGCATAATCATAATATCGAGTTATAAGAAAAATACGAGTGAACATACCTCGATGATTTAATAAACTTGATGAAGAATTTGCCATTGAATATGAGATATAACCTACACAATTCTTAAACAAATTTGCCATTAGGCTCATGATCAAGTTTACTATTCAAATTATCACAATCATAAACATTCACAACATTGGGCAATTTATTGGTACTCAAGTTGGATTTTGATAAATCATTTTTCATGCAATTAATATCCTCAACAAGAGTAATATTTTGTTTTTCAAGGTTTCTAACCTTGTCAAGTGTGGTGGTGTGAGCACATGATAGTGATTCATAGGAAGTAAATAAACTATCCTTTTCATTTTTCAAAACATTGAATTCCTTTTTCAAATTTTTGTACTTAACAAAGTAAATTTTGGAATTCATTTTGAAGATCATCAAAATCATTTAGCAAATCACTATAATCATTTTGAATAACAATATCATAAGAAGTAGAGGGTTTAAGACATACCTCGTTTTCTTCTTCGATGCCCATAAGACAATATTCAACTTCCTCATAGTTGGAAGTTGTAAGAGTAAGAGGCTTGTTCCTTATATTTGACATTGTATCCCTTTGAGAAGTAGATGCTTTTGTTTGACTCCTTTCATTTGCAAATACTCCATAGATGGCTTCTAATATTTGCCATACTTCATGTGCCGATCGAATTCCTACAATATGTTCATATTCCAAATTAGTAAATGAACAATACAAAATATTGAGAGCTTTACCGTTTAAGGAGATGATTTTCTTCTCTTCATCATTGAGCTCTTTGAAGCCTTTGGAGGTGTGTGGTGTGTCTTTCATCGGAATGGATTCTCCATTTATGACGATGTTCCAAATATCGAACCCGCAACCTTGTAAATAACATTCCATTCTTTCTTTCCTAAATATATAATTTTTGGAATCAAATAGAGGTGGCTTGGTGGTGGAGGTGCCGGTAAGATGAGCTTCGTTCGTAGCCGACGATCGTTCCTCTTCACTCGCGATGTGAAACGAGCTTGCCAAAGAGTTTGGCTTTGACACCACTTGTAAGTCCAAGCGGCTACGATAATCTAGAGGGGGGTGAATAGATTATCTCCATCTTTTCGATTTTACCCTCTTTTTCAAACAAGACAAGCCAAGACAATAATAAATGTGCGGAATGTAAACAACACACGTCGATATATAGAGGTTCAACCCACCTAGGGCCTAATCCTCTACCACCCCAGTATATCCGGGATGGATTTCAAAAAGAAAAAGAATTTTATTAATTACCAAAATTAATACAAACTCAACTTACAACACCTTGAAGAGCACCACACTCTTCTTCAACACCACCTTTGGAGATAACCACAATCTCCCTTTGAAAATTACCACAATCTTCCTTCAACGGCACCTTTGAAGATTACCACAATCTTCAATCTTGAAGAATACCAAATTCTTCAACACCTCAAGAGCACCACACTCTTGACACACCTATCACCTAGATCACCCAAGTGTATTCTTACCACAAGAATACTCACAAGGATGTCTTGTGTTGAATGATAACCAAAAAACAAGATTACAACTCAATAATGGATATTACAATATGAGTGCAAAGTGTAATCAAGAATAGCCTAGACCTCAAGGATGTGAAAGTGATAAGTTAGGCAAAATTACAACAAGAATAATGACAATGAAGAACAAGTGTTTGCTTGAAAAGTATCTTGTTGTGTTGTATCTCAATAGTTATATTGATTGCTCCAAAACTTCCTCTATTTATAGGAGATGATTGATCAAGCATAGGCTCCTCTTGGGGATTGAAAATCTACAGAAAAATACAATTAAAATCAAGAATATAGCTGTTAGAAATCAATCCCACATTTTAAGGAAAAGATGTCTGCTGTCAAACGGTCAGATTTTGCTGTCAAAAGATAGGGCGACCGGTCGCACAGAAATAGAGTTTGAAATAAACGTAACACAAAATTACACGGGACGACCGGTCGACGTAGGCTTTGACCGGTCGACCCCCACATCAGCCGGTCGACCATGCCCAAATGGAGAATCAGGGAGTTCTGTTTCAGCGATATACTTGCAGGCATGTCGGCCGCACTGGCGACGGCCGACCTGACTGGTCGACGCTTGAGGCGACGGTGGCCGACTCCGCTCAATATTTACTCTATCTCTTTTTCTGTTCCAAAATACATCTTCAGGTACGGGTTGCCCTATAGGGCGACCGGTTGTCCTCAAAATAAAAGTGTTGTCCAATATTTTATCGAAAATAAACTCCAAGAAATACTCCGAAAAATAGTAAAAATATTTTCGAACGATCGGAAGTATTAGGACAACATTTAGAAACATATTTTGGATGTAAAAACACTTTGACATAAAATCATTAAAAGCATTGTCCAATTTAGTCGAAAATAAACTTGAAGAAATACTCGGAAAAATATTGAAACCATTTGAAATCATATAGGAGAATTTGGACAACAATTAAAAACATTGTTTTGGTGTAAAAATAAAATCATCAAAATTAAGATAAAAGCATGTATCAAACATTCCTGACCCGGCCCGGACTACAATTCGTAATCGTGAAAATTGGCTGATGGGTTTGCGACGCAATCTGGAGGGTGACAAAATTCTCCTCGCTTTACCTCCCATAGAGGATGATGCTCCTAAATCTTCATCTCCTCCACGGAGTTCACCACCCCGTGCCTCTTCCTCTCGCCCACCACCACCGCATCATGAACAAAATGATCTTGAAGCCATTTTACAAGAACAACAACAACAAAGGGGCATGCTATAATATCAACAAACCCTGCTCGAACGCCAGCAAAATATGCTCGACCACCAACAACAAATGATGGAACAACAATTTGGCGTCATTCGGGATATTCGAGAGCAGCAACAACAACAAAACACCCTTTTCTCTCAACTCCACCAATGACACCTCTCTCAAGGGCACTTCCCGCCACCGTCATAAGGTCGTATTTTTCTTTGTTTTAGTTCTCGTTTCTTTTGCTCCATTTTGTATCCCATCACTTCTTCACATTGGGGACTGTGACCCTTGAAGTTGGGGGTGGTGAGATTTGTTAGAACGCTTGGATTTGAACTATTTTCTTTAACTTTGCGTATTTTAGTTATCTTTGTGGATGCTTCGTTTTCCTTTCATGCACCTTATCAATCTCTTGCAGACAAACATGAGATATTATTTTTTACAATTAGATAAGTTGTTTATGGATTGGTTATGACCATTTTTATCCCGAAAAAGTCATCTTTTTGAGAACTTAATGTGCCAAAATATTTTAAATTGTGTGACTCTAGTAAAAGGATGAACTTGGCCAAAAGAGTTTAATGTCATGAAAATAGTTTGGACTTTGCTTAAATATAGATACTTTGTGTCATGATCGCTGGAAAAATCATAATTCGGGTATAAAAAAATCGTAAAAAAAAATCGAAGAAAAAAAATGCGTTTATATAAAAAAAGACAAATCGAGGTTATACTCCTCTGTTTGTTGCTACTTAGTAACTAGGAGCATTCATGAGCCCCATGTTTGTCTTCTACGTAAAACGGCGGCACAAATATGAGTATGGGACAACACCCTAGGAGCTTTTGGAAAGTCATTCAAAATTTAAACCTAGTGGAAGTTTGCCTAAAAAAAATGTCCTGATTTTATAATTATATGCATAAAAAAAACCCGAGTTTTGGACATCTCATTTTATCATTACATTTTTGTATTTGATCTAAGCGAATGAATAACAATTTTTGTGATATGACAACTGTGATGATTGAACGATTCCAATTATTGAAATCACTCTCTTTTTAACAAATTGGTCGACTTGAAAAATCGAATCAATTGGCTTAATTGGGAAGGAAAAGGTTAGCAATTCACTTCAATCATGTTGAAATTGTGAAAATAGATGTCTCCTTTTGTTTTCAACCCCACTCTTTGTTTTAAAAATTGCTTGAGGACAGGCAAAATTTCCAAGTTGGAGGCGGTTTGATAAGTGCCATTTTGTACATATTTTGTGGTAGTAATTCAATAGTTTTTAAATTGTTTTGTTAGAAAAATCATAGTTTTCTCGAGTATTTTTAGCATTTTATCGCGGGATGTGTTTAACATTATAGGTGGAGCAATTTGTAGCAATTTGGAGCAATTTGAAGTCAACATTATCTGCAAAAAGGCAAGAAAATCACTCAACATGACTTGGGGGTGTCAAGTAACATGGCCATATTCAAAAAGAAGGAAATAAATTGAAGAAAAATTGAAAAAAGGGTCCAAAACGGCCAAACCGTGTCGCCGAACACGGCCATGTTGAAGGGGATCAAAAGAGGAGAAAAACCGCACAAAACAGACTCGGACACGGCCTAGCCGTGTTGCACAACACGGCCGTGTCGTACAACACGACCGTGTCCGGTGATTTTTCCAACTTCCAAAGCAGCACGGCCTGGCCGTGCTGCCCAAAACAGCCGTGTGAGGGCCACTTTCAGACACCTTTTTATGCAGAAATTGTGGAAAAATCACCAACCAAACCTTTTTTTTTTATCACTTTTGTATACCTTTAACACCCTATCTTGCTGCACCATGTCCCCATTTTCTCTCAATTATCATATGAATACAAGAATTCACCAACCCAACAATGAAAGTGGAGCAATTGTTTAACAAAAGTTAGCACTATCAATGTATTATTGTACAAAAATGGTGCCTATAAAAGCCAAGGGTTGAAGTTGGGAGATACATTCATTAGACATTCAGAAAATATTCATTGTATTCATCATTTTAAGTAGAATTGGGATCAAGGGGTCTTGGAGGAGAAAGCTTGGGGCAATATTGGAGAAGAAGGCTTGGAGCAACATCATCAATCAAGAAAGAAGTCCATTGAGATTTTGAGAATGATAAGTACACCATGTCCACCATATTTCAATCTTCTTGTGTAATTTACTCTTTTGTCAAAATTATGAGTAGCTAAACTTCTATTGTTTGGATGTAATGAACTCTAGAATGGATTTGTGATTAAGGTTTGTATGTTTTAATAAAATTCTCATTGCTTGTGTGATTCACTTATATCATGCTTATTTCATTCGAGTTAATATTTCCGGTATATTAATTTGATATCTATTCCTCATCGGGTAATCGAGAGATTTATGGTGAGAAAAAGCATATATAAGTGAAAAGAGTTGCATGCAATCCTAGATATAGGACGACATAAATCTTCTAGATTAGGGTCAAACCTAATATGGGAATTCACAAATCGTTATAATGCAATCTTGGGGGTTTTAACTAGAAAGAGATTTCAGTTAATCAACTTGAGATTAGGAGTTTTTCACCTGGAGAAAGGGTTTAACTTAAATCGGGAATTTCTACGGTCCACAAAACATGAGATTTTATTAAAAGAGGTTGGTTTTTGCTTAAGGGCTTATGGTTGTATTTTTAACTTGTCAAATCAAAAAAATATTCTAGAGGGATTTACATTCAAACACATTTCTATCTCTTGATTTCTTATTTTACAAATCTCCTTTCATTTTTACAATTTGCAATTTGTTAATTAAAATCTTTTATTTTCCTTTTTCATCAAACAAAAACTCTGAAAATTGCTCGATTAGATAACAAAAGGACAGTAATTATTAGTACTTACAATCCTCGTGGGAATGACACTCGGTACTCAATAATCTATACTATAAAACGATAGGTGCACTTGCCTACGGTTTTCTAGAGTAGCTTTTGAGCCATCAGAATGTCATGTAAAACTTAGACTAGAAAGTTGGTACCCCATTTTCCTTGTAATTTGTATTGTAATAGATAGGGCTGTATGAGCTGAGTCAAGTCAGCTATGCCTGGATATACAAGAAGTCAACTGAAGACTAGGACGAAGACTCCGCTGTGAAGCAGCTGAGTGTGGCAAGGAAGAGATGTCAAGGACTCGACTGAAGGAGTATCATTTGTGATCTGACTATATGAAGAGTCAGTCAAGTCAACCAAAGAAGCCAAGCCAAGTAAAGTTGAAGTGACAGATGAGTCTTTCAATCATTGGAGAAGACTCAAGTCACCTGGGGAAAAGGCAGCTGCAAATAGGAGTTAACTGAAAAGAATCTGTTGCACAAAAGTCAAGAATATTACCTAAACAAGTAATACTTCCATGCTGCCATGTCTTAAAGTGCTCAGTCCCAGAAGCGTGCAAAAGGAATAAACCAATGGGAAGATCGCACCTCGTGTCGACTACGAAAAGTCGAACATCCATTTAATACGAGGAAATGTCAAGATCAAGGATCGCAACAAGACAAGCCAACGAACACAAGTGACTTTTGAAAATCAGCCTATCTCTTCAACGGGCAGATTTTTGAAAGTTCACTATAAAAGGCTGAGGAATCATTTTGAGAAGAGGTGACCTTGAATACCTGAACCACGAACAATCAAGCAATTATTCAAACTGTAACCTGCAATACATTGTCAAGTTATTCAAGCAAATCCTCAAGCCTAAATCTCGAAGGAAATCGATCCAACACCTAGCTGTGAAGGAAAGACAACTTCAAACTGTTGAAGAGGAAACTTTTGAAGAATCAAATGGGGTCTACATTCCAAGGAGGATTGTAGAAAGGTCCAAGGTCGAACCAGTCTCAAGTTATTGGAGGGTTTCGTGATCAAATCCATGAAGCTTGAGCAAGTGAGTTGAAGTAGCAAGGCAGCCGCCCTGTGATGAAGCTGAGTCGGACGAGAAGCCAATTTGTGACCAAGCGCATCTCAGATCGAGTCCCAAAGGATCAAGTCACTTTGTGTGATCAAGACTTGTATCCGGGTGATAACCACTTTGTACTCTGATCAATATGTAGTGGATTCCTCCAGGAGTTGGAGAAGAGAGGAGTAGAAGAATTACTCCATCTTCGAACCTCTATAAAAATTATTGTGTCATTTACATTTCAGCATTTTATTTCTGCATAACACTTTATATCTGCTGATAATTTGCTATCCAACTGATAATTAACAAAGTGTTAAAATCAAGTGTTTAAAACAAAGTTAAACCAAATTCAAGGGTGTTAAGTCTTCCGCTGAAAATCTCATCACAGCCAAGTTAAGGTTTAGACTAAACAGCTGAGTTATTCTATCAACAGCTCAATCGAGTCTGTTGAGTGGCTAACTCTGCTGGTTAACTAACTTAGTTGTCCCTCAAGGACTTAGCTGTGTATTTAACTCTGTAATATTTTGAAAAGACTAAAATCAAAAAGTTGGTATGGTTTATTCAACCCCCCCTTCTAAACCTTACTCACACCCCTTGGGACCTACAAGAATTTAACAAAAAGATAAATATTAGTGTAATCTATCACGTCAACTACAAAAATTATTTTTCTTCCTCTTTTCGTTTTTTCGCTCATTCTTTTTTACCTGATCCATACTTATTATCAATTTTGTTTGACGTGTAGAAACCAAGATCTATAAATATAAATGTTTGTAGCTAATAAGATAAAAAAAGCCGTAAAATATTTATCGGTTACTAAAAAAATAAGATATACCAAATTATGAATGAAAAAGAAGTAGTAAAATATTTTTTAGTTACTAAAAAAAATAAGATATCCAAATTATGATTGAATTTTACAGTTTAGAACAAGTATCGATTAGGAAAAAAGGAATGAGCAAAAAAATAAAAAGAGAAAGAAAATTAATTTTTGTGGCCGGTGTAATAGATTACATTAATATTTCTCTTTTTGTTAAATTTTAAAACCTGAATTGAGAGCCCAAAATTTGGGGGAGGACCTGATTTGAGAAAAAAATAAAAATTGGGTTTTGATTTGAGAAGGTTGAAATTTTGGGTCTTGAAGTGATAACCTAAAATTTGAGAGAGAGCCCAATTTGAGAAAAAAATAAAAATTGGGTCTTAATTTGAGAAGGTTGAAATTGTGGGTCTTAAAATAAAAGATTTTCTTAAATTTGGATTCTATTATGAAATTCTCCCTTTGGGATGTGACATGAATACTTTTCGATGGATGTTTACCGAAAAGCAATCAAAAGTCGTTCTCTTCCCGTCGGATGTCACGTATTCCAAATTATTGGATAAATCTTATGCATTCTGTAAAATCAATCCTGATGAGTATGAAATAGAATTGAGCAGTTGGTTTGGCTATGAACACATTTATCCCTTGCCGCCATGTCCACTCACTGATGATGATGATGTCGAAGTTCGGGTTCGTATGAATAGCGAGAAGACGTTGTTTGTATCTCTTTACTTGATTGCTAGGGAAAAGAACAAGGAAACTTTTGAGTCAGCTAGTAGTAATCATCATGAGCTTGTGCACTTTGAGAAAAATGAAACCATTGTTCCAGAGAATCTGCCACGTCTCACGTACCACATTGATAAAGGCAAAGGCATTATGGAAGAGAAATCTTATTTCCAAAACTATTTCGGTATGAGTATCGAGGACCTTGAGAATCACCCTATATTTTGAGACGCTATTGATGTGCTACTTTGCATCGATGCCACGATCTCAGGACAATGATATGGAGGACTTTGGGAATCAAAATGATGTTAGGCAACCATCAGGGCATGTTAGTGAGCTGAAAGGTGGGGAGAAGCATGGTAGGCAAGAAGATATGAAAAAAGAAGGCATGCATGATTGTGGGTAGAGATGTAGGCATCATGATAGACAAGAAGATGTGGGAAAATAAGGCATAGAGGGTTGTGAGAATGAAAGCGGGCAGAAAGGTGAGCATCAAGGTAGGAAAGAATATATGCGAAAAAAGACAAAGATGATTGTGGGAAAGTAAGTGGGCAAAGAGTGGGCATCATGGTAGGCAAGAAAGTGCGTAGAAAGGCACCAAGTAAGTGGACAGGGAAGTGAGGGAGATGGTCGGCCAATAAGAAACTCAGTCGGAACTGGTCAGAGTGGTGTGGGTCCTCGTTCAAGCACTCAAACAAGCAGTTGTAACTCCACTGCAGTAGAAGATGATATTCTAGAAGGCCAAGTTTTCATTACCAAGGAAGAATTATGTCGGCGACTTGCGATAGTATGTAAGTTGAAAAATAGGCAACACATGATAAAAAAGTCGGACATATTTAGAATAGTGGCGGGGTGCTTGTATGAAAATTGTCCATGGATGATACACGCTACTAGGCGTCGAGGTGGGCATATATGGATTGTGCCAAAGTATCGCAATTTTCATGAATGTTCTACTGACTTAAACAACCACGATCATCATCAAGCTAAAAGTAAGGTGTTGGCTGAGGTTGTCATGTACATATAGAAATAACCTACACATGCATACCCACCTCAAGCCATTATTGCTGAAATTAAAGATAAATTTAATGTGGATATAAGCTATGACAAAGCATGGAGAGCGAAGGAGGATAAAATTAAATTGGTTAGAGGTGCTCCCGAAGAGTCTCTCAAACAATTACCCTCGTACTTAGGCCGGGTCCAACAAATGAACATCGAAACTGTGACAGAGATCGAAGTAGATGGAAGTGGTTGTTTCAAATATTGTTTCATGGACATTGGTGTTTGTTACATGGATTTTGGACTTGTATTCGCCTAGTATTGGCAGTGGATGGTACACACCTGAAGGAAAGTACATATATGTGTTACTAGTGGCAACTGGTATGGACATGAACGACCAAATTTATCCTTTGACATTTGCCATTGTTGACTCGGAGAATGATGCTTCATTGAAATGGTTTCTTCAAAATATAAATGTCTTCTTGGCAGAGAAGAAGGATTTAGTTATAATCTCAGACCGCCATCAGTCTATTGCTAACGCCGTGAAGGAATTTTTTCCCGATGCACACCATGAGATTTGCATCTATCATCTCAAACAGAATGTTGTTGGCAAATTTAAGGATGTAGAAGTTTCATCTTTACTCTATATTGCTGCAAAGACATATAATGCCGTGGAAATTCGACATATCATGAACGAGATATATTATGTATCTATTGATGTGTACAACTACCTCATGACTGATAACATTGAGAAGGAGCAATGTGCTCATGTGTGTTTTCCCCGCAGACGGTACAACAATATGCCCACCACCATTGCAGAGAGTCTTATGCAATGCTTAAGGATGTGAGGGAGTATCCTCCAGTAGCCCTATTGGATGCAATTGTCCCAGAGCAAACAAAAAGTTGCAAGAAAATGTGGTAGATGCAAAGGCATAGGACATAATCGAAAAACTTTCAAGAAACCCATTCTGATGAATCTCACATTCGAAAGGATTTGTAATGTATTATTTAAAGATACAAAATACTGATGAAATGTACTATTGCATTGTACTTTTTATTTAATTAAGTTGTAGTATTGAATAATGTATTCTTTTTTTTTTAATAAGATTATTGTAATGTATTCTACTTGTATTTTTGAGTTATGTGGGCATATGGGTGGACATTAAGGTTGGCAGTGATGTGGCAAGTTCATTTACTGTGTAACAATTAGATCACATAAGGGACATGTGGGCAGTAGGTGGGCAGTAGTGTGAGTTATGGACAGTGAGATCACATAAAGAACATGGAGGCAGTGGGGTGGACAAGTTTGTCTACTGTGAGACAATGAGATCACACAAAGGACATGTAGGTAGCGGGGTGGGCAGTTATATGGGCAACCTTGTTTACTGTGAGACAGTGAGATCACATAAGGGACATGTGGGCAGTGGGGTGGGCAAGTTTGTTTATTGTGAGACAGTGAGTTGTAATGGACTGGTCCGAGATATTGAGCTTGTACAACACCCAATGGCATCCATTCACATGAGCAATTCCATACAACTTTTCCACATCAGCCCACGATTGATGGAGCCCGTCACGTAGTAGTCGGCCGGTGATATAATCCATTAATGCCTTGTAACCATTAAACATTGTTTGCATTGATCTTGACCACATTTTTGACCATTTCTTCGTCAAATTATTATGTACAAGTAATATCATGTTAGTAACAAAAGACAAAAAAAATAAAAGCAAAAAAAATCCAATGTAGCATCTCATACCCAAAATAAGTAGTCAACTGCAGTCCAATTTGGCAAGAAATGGACATGCCATTTTTTGACCTCATACACTACCAAATGCAATAGTTTATACACTTGTTGCAAAGTCAAAACCATTAATTCTGTAATATAATTACTACTTTCGTATAAAATTTATATTTTAACATGGTTTAATATAAATACCGTATCACCAAGCCAGCCTCTCGGGTCTCTAATATTGTTGAACATGATGCATTAACCGTGAAGTTGGGTTAAACAGAGCAAGCAACAATGACGTCTTTATTTTCTTTTTTTTTCCACCACTTCTCAAATTCATTAATTATAGCCAGGGGAAAATGGATCGTACATGATTTTTGACATCTTCCCGAGATGGACATGATGACTTGGTCAGCGAATGGCGACTACAGATAAGGCCCCGACTTCCTAGTCCTCTTGCTCCTACTTTTTTATACACAATATTGATATTCTTCAGAGATTCTAATTTCTTAGGACTAATAGTAATAGATTCATCACCATAATGTATCTCAACATTAACTGTTGATGTCATCAACTCGGTCTTTTGAACCACAGATAGGGATGACAATGAGTAGGATACCCATCCATTTAAGGCTATCCATACTTGAACCCTATAATATTTATACACCCGTACCTATCCCAAACCCGATTAAAAACTACATCTATTACCCGTACCCATCCCAAATCTATTTCTCGATACCCGCGTACTACCCGAACCCACCTAAAACCCGTTTATTTATATAAAAACTTATAACTATATGAATTGTAAATAACTATTTAATTGGACACCTTACCAAAAATTAATTATTATATAAGAAAATGCTAATATGTCAAATTCTTAATAAATATAACATTTAACTATTATAATTTTGTAAGTCACTACATGCTATCGTCATTCATCAACTAAATCAAAAGTATCACATAAATACAACATAACCAATACATTCCTGAAAATTGCTGAATCAACACTAGTACATCATTTAATTTATAAAACTACACCATTAGATATGTAGTTTTATCGAGCTTGGCAAAGATGAAACAAAGTTGATATGATCACAACTTCAAAATAAATAACAACTTTGTATCTTCTTTGTACAAATAAATATTTATGTTGACTTTATGAGGAAATGTATAATGTCGGATGGAAAAAAATAGAAGTTACTAAGGGGTAAACGGGTTCGGGTAGTGAAGGGTATTCGAGAGGTAAAACTATACCCTACCCATATATAAATGGGTACTAATTTCTCATACCATACCCATCCCAAATTCGAAAAAGACTACCCATATCCGTCCCATTAGGGTCTGGGAGGGTGGGTACCCGCGTCTACCCCTCCTGCTGCCATCCCTAACCACATAAAATAAAGCATTTATTTTTTAAGGGAAGTCCTCCTTCATAGATTATTGGGCAGATAGGTCGCCATACATGTGGGCATCCATGTGGGTAATAGGCTGGTCGAGACAAGTTGGCAGAAGTGTTGGCAGACACGTGGGCAGAAAGGTCGGAAGACATGTGGGCAGAAGGCTCGGCAGAAATGTGGGCTGACGGGTCGACTAACATGTGGGCATGAGATTTTCCAGAAGATTCTTGATTAGCATTTTTCAATGGGTCGTCCCCCACAAGTACCTCGACATCAACAAGGTTTTCGGACTTATCGATAGAAAGACTGCATGTTTGGGAGCATCTTTTTCAGAAACTTTAACAAGAAGTGAACATCCTATTTTATCCATGATGCACTTCAACATAGCCTCCAATTGCTCTTGTCTTTTTGTAATAGAGGCCTCCATATCATCAACCCTCATCCTCAAACCCTTCAAGTCTCACCGCAATTTTGACCTCTCTCATAATATTTGTCAACGTACTTCTTCATCTTATTTTCCTCATCCTCCTCATCCAACTCATCCTCTGTATTCTCCTCCTCATTCTCCACAATATCCGGCTTCTTCCTTTTCAAGACACTCATCTTTGTTTGTTCTTTGTTGTTATTTTTCTCAATATTCTTGGACCATACAAGCACACTCTTGAAATACTCAACATTTGTCTCTGCCTTCGAGGGAACCCAATTTCGATGAATAACAACCTGCAAAAATATTTAACAAATTAATGATCATGTAAAACAAAAATAAAAGATAACTAAATAAAATATGAGCAGATGCAATATGTGGGCAGGACAGTGGGCAGGGAGGTGAGCATTTTTTTGAAGGGAGACAGAGTGGTTACATGGGCAGGGAAGTGGGCAGTAAAGTGGGCATTTTTTTTTTAAGTAGACAGAGGGGTTATGTTGGTAGGGAAATGGTCAATAGGGTGGGAATGAAATTGGAATGCATTTATATTATAATATTTATATACAAAGATTAGTTACCGTATCCACATCTCCAAGAAGTCTTGAAAACCAATTTCGTTAATATGTCAAATAATACCACAACCTCGCTTGTCCAACGTAGAATATGTGGCACCCTGTTCTTATTTCTCGGAATACTTTTTGCACATTTTCTGGCGTCATCGGGGATCGCCTCATATGCCCAAACTTGAAGAGGAGGGTGAAAGCCGTAGATAGTGACCTTCTTTCTTTCTTGGTAGGCCTCAACTCTTCCATTCATACAGTTAGGGGTCTCCCTCACCAAAAATTCAAAGGCTACGGAAACCCAAGAATATGAATTGAAAGCACCCAAATCCTCAACTAAGTGTACATATTCATTATCATTTTTTTTTTTGCATTTACAATCTCTAATCAATAGAGCATCATAGAGGAAATACAGTAAGACCAACTTCAAAGTCATATCCCCGTCACCTTTCTCCCTCTTTGACCACCTATCCAAAGCGTCTTCCACATCCGATAAACACAATGGGTCGAGTTAGATAGAACAACAAACTTAGGACCACAAGAAAGTCATGTAATCAATGAGAACTCATTTATTCCAAACACGGCCTCTTTGTTATTGATGTGGAATATTATTTTGTTCGTTGACTGGGATGTGTCTTGCTTAAAAAAAAGTGTAGATAAAGTTGGCCCTGAAATTTAATCTTCTCCACATGATAAAAATGACCAAAACAAGATTGTTTGAGTCTATTCTTATTACGGTCACTAAGATACCCTTTAATTTTTCCAACGTAGTGCATAAATTGCAACGACCACTTAACTTTGCCGAGCGATGATCCTTAGGAACAAGTCCCATTTTATCAATTTAAACATAAAATATAGACATGTTAGTAAGTGGGCAAACATGTGGTTTAATCAGAAAGTAACATATGAAGTGGGGAAATATGTGGGCAAAAATATAGGCTAGTCAGAAAGTAAAATATGAAATGGACATACATGTGGGCGAACATGTGGGCTAATTAGAAAATAACATATATAGTGGGCAATAAAGTGGGCACACATGTAGACGAATTTTAACAAGTTATCTGGGCAGGAAAGTGGGCAGAGAGGTGGGATCGGTTAAATGTACATTGAACAAAGTACAAAGTGGGCTCAGCCTACTTTGTTCAACCCGAAACCAAACACACAATTTAATCCAGAAAACACAACTCCATACAAAATTACATAAAAAAAAAACCCAAACAAAATTCAATATTTAATATGAAATATTACAATTTTATCACTCACAAAACCCTAATGCTTTAAATATCTATGTCCACCACAACCTACTTTGTTCAAGTGTAACATTTTTTTACCAACAACAACAAACAAGATTACATCAAAACAACCATTTTTACCAATAATAAACAAGATTATATAAACAAATACATGAAACATCTAAAATATAGAGTTCAAAAATAATGTTAATCAACAAAATTATGGGAACATGACAAACTCTAATGTTTTGTACAAATATAACAATACACACTACACACATTAAACACACATTATGGAAGAAGATGAATTTAAACATACCTTTATAGAAGAAGGAGAAAACAACATCATTGCAATAAGCGGGGGAGAAATAGAGGCCCAAACGACCAGTGGCGGTGGGCTTCAGCGGTGCTCTACAGCGGGTGGAAGGGGTTGGTCGAGATTGGAAGAGGTAGAGGAGTTTTTGATTTGAATACCAAAGGTTTCCAAAACTTTCGAATTCTCCCGTCTGTTCTCTTTCTTACGCCATTTTTTTTAGTAAAGGGTAAAATTGTCTTTTAAAGTGGGTTAGGGGGGCAAAAATCGAAAGTACCCCTAGGTGGAGTATTTTATCAAATTTCCCAAATTTTATATCTGAAGATTATTTTATTTAATTGTTAATAGATTACATTGACTATTGCATCGACACAAGGACTTAAGAGAAATAATTGTAATTAATACTGAAACTACATTGATTGCCATTAATAGTTGAGTTCACCTACTGTGCAATTTAAAAGTCCTTCATTGTGATGGTCTTCTAAATTTTAGAGGATTTCTTGATTGATCTCAAAAACAAGAATAAAAGGAAAAACAAAGAGATAGAAAGATGGCCATGGTACTGCCTGTTAGGTCTGAAACGCAAGGAGAAAATGGATATTATTTGTAATAAGATATTGGCTAGTAGCTAAAACTGGAAAATTCCTATCAATAAACTTTGTTTTAATCATCAATCCAAGCATTGTTAGCAACTCTATCTATAATTCTTCTCATTTCATTCTCGTGGAGATATAATCCAACAGAAAAAGTTTGTATGAAAATAAAACAGATTTTTTTAAAACAAATAAAATAGAATAAAATTACGAGCCCTCCATTACAAGCAGGATCCTCATTCACAATGGTGTTTCATCACATATTTCAATTGCTCAAAAAAATTGATAAAAATATTTCAACAAACTTTATCACCATCATAAACATAAAAGTAATTTCCATTAATTTAGTGAGTACAATCTAATGACCTCACATAGTGATAGGCTAAGTTTCCTAAGCCGGACTCTAGGGAGACATTACAACAATGCATTCTTATAAAATGAAGATGTATCTATATCTCAACCCAACTATCAATGTCCTCACAACTATCTTTCCTCAAGCTGTTCTGAAGGAATTGGTTGAAACTAAAGGCAAAAAGATATCATGGGGGTAAAAGAGTAGAATAAAGTAAAACCAAAACCTGCATGCTATCTAAATATGCCAATTCTTGTGTACAAATGACGTTTAAACACGATTAAACAACTAAACCTCGATGCTAAATCACAATTTCTGTAAGTTGTGGGGTTGATATAATAATTTATCTCAAGTTCTGTCTTGTTTTGATCATTCTTTTGAGTGTTGCCAACCAAAAATTGCATTCATCCCAATCACTTGTTGTGAGAAGAACCTACACCACATCATTAACGTGTAAAGTGTAGTTTCCTATCAATCGATCAAATATGAAAAAAAAAAATTGAAAAAAGTAACTGTAGAGGAATTCTTGGCTACCTGGATTTGAAGGGCTGTGCCAAAATCGCCATTGTCAAGTGCCTGACAGAGTTGTACAAGCTTTTCTGCTGCGTTTTTAGAGATGTCTCCACTATTGAGTTTGGCAAACAAGGCACCTAACTTCTTTGAGTTATCCTCTATTTCCCGCTTCTTAGCTGGATTTGCTCGTGATCCTCCCAAGGCTTCAGTGGTCTCGTTAAAAAGTCTTGTTAAAGTTGCAATCACAGGCTTCTGTTGTGCTGTAGCAGATATAAAAAGTAAACATAAGATAGCTGAATGAATGACGTGAAGTTGCTTTAGCGAAAATAAGTATATTCATCAGGAATCATGAAAATTACAGGCCCAGAAAGAATATGATGTATATGAATTATTTTGCTTTGAGTTGAGTCAAGCAAATAGAAGTTATTTCGAGCCTCAAACCCAAGATAAAGCATGGTGTTTCTTCCCAATTGGCACAAGAAAATCTAATAAATTGATACGTGCTTGGCAAGGAAAGCATAATTAGGGGAACAAATTTATAAACATGAGAGAAATAATTGAGCATAAAGATGAAAAAATTAACAAGCTTTGTTTAAGCTTTTTCATTAGGTTTTGTGGACCAAGCTCTGTCTGGATCCTTAGAGCCAGAAACCAGCATAAACTTGGGTTGACCCAATTGGCATTACTTTAGGTAAGAAACCGTCCAAGCAAAATCAAGCCAATCCATAAAGACGATACTGACCATACACAGATGCATGTGAAATGAGTAGTTATGACATTTCAGTAATTCTTAAAGCGAAAGGGTTTATCCTATGCAAAAAGTTATGGGACTTGATCTCAATTACTGTCAAAATATTGTTGCTAATGTATCCTTTGACATGCACATCAATTGGAAAGCGGGTCAGATACTGTAGAGCTACAAACTAATACTGGGACATGCAAGGAAGCAACAAGGGGATGCACAGTCATCATACACCATTTTTGTTAATTTGTCTCAGCCCCACAGAAAAATGTATGTTTCATTTTTGACCTAAAGAATACGTTATGGAGTTCTTTTAGTCGCTCACGAATTGGGGATCAATCCACTGTGCAATGCAACTTGTGGGTCCAATATTTTATTTTTGCCTTATTTAGTAGTCTGCAACACTGAGCAACACGATGAATCCGAAAGAGAACGATAAACAATACTGCCCACTCCCCATTGTAAACCAATAACTAGAGTATTTAAGATAGAAGTGGGAATCATCTTTCAATCCATCTGTTCATCTTATTTTAGAAATAGAGCTCTTCTATCAGATTAAAATAAATAAACCACGCAAAGCACAAGGCAACACAGATCAAATGAGGAGAAAAATATTTATACCAGGTACATTCGAAGTATTAACAGTCTGCACAGTTGGTGGGGGAGCAGCAGGAGATACAGGTGGTTGCACCGGAGCAGGCTGAGTAGGACTAGGATGTTGCACCGGATTCATCCCAGGTCTTTGAACCTCTGAGTTACTCACTTGCATGAAACCTCTAGATGGTGGAGTAGGAGTAAAGACCTGGGGCATCACTGGCCCTGGAGTTGGTCCAACTTGAGATGTGGTAGCACCATACGCACCAACCCCAGGAGGACCAGCTTGATAATTAGGGTTAGCAGCTCCCTATAAAAGTGACACAAGGCAAACTCAAAATGAAGGCCAAAATCTAAAAGTTGAAACGAAGTAATAGGTGGAGTAGCATACTGGATATAATTGGGAACCCAAGGATGATGGCTGCTGATATTTCTCCAAGTTCTTCAGTAAAGGAGGGTTTGCAGGAACAAATTTCGCAGCAGGTTGAGTATTAACAGGAGGTGGAGGATACCCTGCCTGCAAGGACGTTGAGAATACATAATATGTTGGAATTCGCTTAAATAAAAGGGATAATTACAAAACATGCTGAGGTTTGGGCCAATTACAAAAAAAAACCGAGAGATGTTTCAAAACTAAGAAAAGACGAGATGTTTCAAAATTGAAAAAAGATTCCTCAAGTTTGATTATGTCTTAAATTTAAGGGGGTAACAGTAATATTTATCAACTATAAGGGGATTTTTGAAATGTGTTCCCTTGTGAAGGGGGAAAATGTAAGACGGAATCAAACCTCAACGGGGGGATTTGCAATTTTCAAAAACCTCTAGTTTTTTTTGTAATTAGCCCGAACCTCAAGGGCTGTTTTGTAATTATCCCTAAATAAAATAGCCTCACTAGTCCGAACCAAAACACACTTCATTGACAACATAAATTGTATAAGACTATCACCATTGGAGCTGGAATTGGCTCAGAAGGAACAAATCTGGCAGGCTGGGTATTAGGTTGGGGAACTGGTTGATATGTGGGAGGAGCATTGTACCCCCTACCAAATGAATTAGCAGATGGCTGCTGATAATTTTCACTATAGGGACTGCTCGGAACAGTTGGTTGCGTCTGGGATGGTGCTGTGTCCTGAGGGAAACAAAGCAACAGTAATATATAAAGTAAGAATCATAAATCAATCAGAATAAAATGTTTCAGATGCCGAGAAGCAGGAGGTATATACCGGATAATAATGTTGAGATGCATCAATAACACCATAACTTGATTGATCAGCACCATATGCAGATCCATTTTGTAACCGAGTATTCTCATAAGTCGCAGTCTTCTCTATCTCTTTCTCTGAAAAGTATATTAAAAAGCAGAATTTGGATACATAAAGCTAGTGTATATAGAGGATGAAAGAAATATCATGCAATTCACAGTAACAGGTGCACTCATAACATGCCGTCACTTATAGATAGCGCTAAATATAGACACATGTTTCAGGAAATCGAACAATGATAGCAAATAAAAAAGAAATGTTAACACCATCTTTTTTCAATAGCCCAATATATAGACACATTGAAAATATATATTATGGTAAATCAAACAACAATGACAAATAAAAAATTAGGGTGGTTGAATATGTTACATTTTTATTTTGCAGCTATAAAAGGGTAACTAAGAGTTACTGCCTGTTGCTAGCAGAAGTGGGACAATAAGTTCAGACATTGTTCCCCATCTGGTCCTAGTTTTGACTTCAGAGGGATATTTAATAATCAGAGTCCAATTGGATTGCAACTGTCAGAACAACAGTCCAAAATGTGGGTTGAAAAATAAGATTGTGATATCAAGAGGGGGAGCAAGTAGTGGGATTCAAAAACAAGCTAATGCCTAAGCAAAATTACCTTTTTCAGAAACATCCATTCCTGCGAAGGACACAGGATTTGCCCTTCATGCTCAAGTTGTTTTACTTATTAAAAGACGAAACTAGAGATATGACTTTGAAATAGCTTCATTAAACAACTTAAAGGATGCTTAGCCACAAGAGATTCCCAAATCTTGTGCAATATAATTGCTTAAACAAATTCAATAATGAAATTTTATATTGCATCTATGTCATGCATTTTGCGAAGGTATTCAACTCTACCACTCCACACACAATGCAAGATTGGCATTATCATGACCACCTAAAAGAGGATTAGAGCTGTTAGGTGGCACCTTTAGAGAAAATAGTTAAATACATATACAATATGACTAACATGCTTCTTCAGATGGATGTACAGAATTATGGAAGGCATATCATAACAATCTAAAGCACAATCTGGTTTTGTTTTGGGCGCCGGGCTTGCAGAGAACTTCTCATAGACAACAGAATCTGGAAACCTAATTTGGTGGAATCTCATAATGATTAGAGTATGGCAAAAGAGACGGCAGACACACCTGGCTCGGTTGAAAAAGCTATACGATCACGTAAGATCATAAGTTCAGTAGACAATTCTTCAGTCCCCAAAAGATTCAAGTATTCCATC
Source organism: Rehmannia glutinosa (assembly GCA_016081115.2). NCBI lineage: Eukaryota > Viridiplantae > Streptophyta > Magnoliopsida > Lamiales > Orobanchaceae > Rehmannia > Rehmannia glutinosa. The sequence continues at coordinate 47,388,799 of CM071937.1, read as the reverse complement.
GCTGTAGTTAAAAGCCCTTGACTTGCTAGTATTTCAGCATATTTCTCAACCAACTTACATAACGAAGCACTAAATCGTTTCTGTCCAGTAGCCAAAGCAAAGACGATGGTCTTCTCCATTAAATCCTTAAAAAGATAAGTAATGAATATAAGTGTAAATTCATAAACTCTTGTCTGATGATGTTTGACCAACGCATGCTTACCTGGAGACGGTCTACATAAGGTTTTCCATCATGATCTGTTGTAAGATTCTTTGACCACATCTCCACTGCTTTATCAATATTTCCAGCACATATATAACACAGTGTTGCTGCAGCTTTATCACCAGCAGCCACGAGTCTAGCAGCAAGATTGTCGCATAATAGAGTCCACTCCTCGGCTTGCGCAAACTGAATGATAGCATTGTGCAAAACAATGTCAAGAAATAATCATCAATCGAGCAGGAGTCATTAAAACTTTGAACCAAATACCCACAAAGAGATAGAATAACATATTGCATTTCTATTTATTCTACAAGTATGCCCGATGAGAATAAGTGCATACAAAGAGGCATAGATAGAGTTATACAAATTGACAATACAATTTATATCTTGGAAGGGCAACTTGGTTGTTTCAAACATCAATAGACAGTATCACCTGTAACCACAAAATGTCGTTAAGTATCTGAAGAGAAAGAATTTCACTCACTATGAATGTGACAGCTGACATGGCATCCAAAAAGGTACGTTTTATAAATGACCCGACGTTCACTCCATTTGAGAGTCGATATTACCCAAAATTAATACTGCCATAGTTCACAGCAAATTTTCCTTTCACAGAAACAAGCTCCAAGGGCCTCAACTAAGATGAACTCCCAAACCTTGATCTTGTTTAAGTTTTCAGGTCATGACCCACTGATCCAAACTTTAAATATGCTTGATCAGAAATTGTGTCATCACATAAAACCAGACATGACATTATACAAATACTCACCTATCCATCTATTTCCTATATGCCTATCTACATAGATATCTGACCACAGCACACACATTTTGTTTTGTAACGTGTCATAAGAAAGCTCTACTCTGACAACTGGGGGTTCTTAGAAATATATTCTTAAAAATCTAATGCAAGAAATCGAGTAGGAGCCATGGATTTAAAAGGTATGATGTCATCATTCATAATAAATTTATTCCTTCACTTTTACATAAGCACACTACATGCTCCAGAAAAGTAAAAACAGTTAGCGTCTTTGAGCAATTGGAATATAAGGTACGATTGATCAATGTTTGCATAGCATGCGACCATGCTTTGAAACGCCATATAACCAACTGGTTTGTCAGGATAGAGACATACTGTACAAAATAGAGCAAGTGTTTCCTTCCATGATTTCAGGGGCCTTGTGTTTGCTATGCTCATGAGGTCATTGTTTACCATGGCAGACACAACCTGAGGTATAGCAAATATAGAGAAAATCATATAAACAACCAGCAACAAGCGATGAAATCATTATCAGAAAACATGGGAAAACTTTCAGTGAATGGGCAACCTAAACAATATCGTTTACCACCTTTAGGTATGGAGAACGACTAGTCTTCAGGTACTGATCACGTGTGCGCTCCCACAAGGCAGCGCCACCAACATGAGCAATGACCAAAGCATCTGCCAATCTATTCACAGATATGCATTGTGCAACTGCCCCCTTGTAGTCCCCAACGACCAAAGCACGTTGTACCGCATCATCAAATGACGGATCAGAACTCTCCTCTTGCCCATTCATTTCTTGTTGGGATTCCTTTACAGAGTCTCCAATGATAAATTCACTCTTAGAAGTCGCCGAAGGGGTATCTGCCTTAGGACTAGGAAGATTATTGAAGAAATCTTCCCCATTATCAGTTCCAAATAAGGAGGAATCGTTGTTCCCAGATATTCCTTCTTTATTAGTCACACTCTCGTCTAGACCAAGAACATTCACTTGCTCAGAGACTTCATCATTTACAGCATTGCTTTCTTCAGCAGGCTGACTGAAACCAAGATGGGAAAGAAGCTTTGACCTTGCGGTCCCTTCCTCGGTGAACATAACCTTCAAGAAGCCCCACGTTTCCCTCTCCTCATCAGACCTGAGCATGAAATAATAGGTTATAGATACCTATCTCACAACATGTTAATGGCATATGTCTGAAAGATAATACTTACTCAGATTCTTGAGATTTCCTTTCACACAAAAGTTTCAGAGCTGCTCTGTCCCCATTTTTAATTGCAACTTCAAATTCAGAAGATCTACTTGCCAAACCATGTTCTGTAACTAAGTTGTGCACATAGACCTGGAAAAGATTCAGTCACACAAAATGTACAATACTTTTAGAGAAATCAACAATGAAAATGCCCTCTGGATACCTCTGAAGATCCAGCTCGAGATTCAGTAGAGTGAAATGAAACAAGTTTCCCTCCAAAACCAAATGATACTCCAGCTTTTTGATTGTACCACTTTGGAGCCCTCAATGATGCTGCACAACACATGAATGCAGAAACCATAACCAAATTAACACAGTGCAAGGAGAAATTATTACCACATGCCACAATTGCTGATTAGAAACAGAACTGGAGGAAGAATAACGGAGAAAAAGAAGGAACTCTTGTAATATGGCCTTACAGAGTTACTGATTCTAATAAATTCGGAAATTGGGTAACGACCAACTAGACACCTTCCTCACAACTGTCTCATCAATATAATTGGAAAATTAGGAAATGATAAAGAGAAACTGCAAAAATAACAACCGTAGGCCAGGCAACCCTCTAATGCTGGTTGTTACACTTAATTTAATTTCTTCCCCTCCAGACCATTTAACTGCCTCACTAACATCCAACAAAGACAAATTGTCTCTAGCAGCATCAGAAATATATGTCTTTCAGGATTTATTTTCTAATCATTCAATTTAAACCTATCTCAGTAAAGGAGCCTTAGAACTCACTATTCATTAACTGGACTGCCTAGCAAAAAGACGCATGACCTAACTTATGCATTTCCTATATGTTAGGAGCTTTGTGCCAGAACAATTATTCATTCCCACATTTTTCCATGGAGATGGGTCGGACAACATTAACTACTATCTAAAAAATGCAATACCTGCACCAAAATCGCTCTCTCCAAGACCATATCGACCACAACCCTGCATTTTCATAAGCATATCAGAGTCACAAGGCAGATAAACAAATCGAGATATTATTAGAAAAGTTAATAAATAAGTTCAGAAACACAAAATGAAAGGAAAGAACTTTCATATTCTATCCTGAATTACTATTGTAATCATTTCATGCTCTATTGACTATGAGCACTAATTCGATCAAGTACATATTCACATGTGACCCTGTGCCTGACTTTTGTTATAACTTCCATCTTGAGGAGGCCAAAGAAGCCATAAAATGCTTGTAGCTAAATAATGAGGTTTCTCTAGCCCTATTGTTTACCATGATGTATTACGAGGTGGTATATTGAAAGTTTATTGCATATGATACTTGCTCCATAAACTTAAAAAGAAAGGTTAACGCAAGTCCACCTTTCTGTGATGTACTGCGTCACTCAGACCAACCTTCATGAAAAATCAGAAAAAGCACTGAATTTAGTTCCATGGAATTGGAAATAACCTCTATATTATAAATGCCAATTTTCCCATCAAATGAAGATGCTGATATGACTCCAGGGATTTTAGAATACCAGTGCACATCGAAATTCCAGTTGGTTCCAGCAGGCAATTCAGCCACTATCTACAGAAAAAAATTCACTAAACCATGGTCATATTGGCAAAACATCAGCTCAAAGAATGAAGAACAAAAGAACAACAATAAAAGTTGCATACACAGGAAAAATGAGCAATAAAAGTTCACCTCTCCAGATACAGTGTCCCAGCAAATAGTACGGTTATCTTTGGCACAGGTAAGCAGATAAGAGCTGTCAATAGGGCACCATGACATCGCGATCACACCTGTTGCAAGAGAGACAAATTAAAATGAGTGCCTACAGGTAATATATAAGAAATTAATTATGAGTAAAAGGCATGGTCATCAAAATACTGATGTGATTAAGACTAAAAGTAACAAAGAAAACAAATGAGAATGTAGACAGCTAAAAGAATCTGATGCTATCAGTTGTCCTGAGTAAGGATGTCACAGGGACGGAGTGTGACAGCAACAATAAATACTTCTACATCAGTGCAGGACACATGTAGACGTGAAAAATGTATATAAAGCAAGTTATAATGAATCTTAAGTTCTATATTAGGTTTCCACCAAATCGGCCCACACATATAGAGAACATAATATGTTATATTTCCAGAAATACATAACAAATTTGCTACAGTGATCTCTGATGTGCATAGTCATCCTGATGTTGAAAAGTCCCTTGGTCATCCTCCATTCTGAGGTGGCAAACGAACAAGAAAGTGTTCATTCAGGTAGCACGGATCATCCAGGATCAAATTTTGCAAGTCTCCCACCTATCTCTGTAATATATGATCAAATTTCTACCTTACAGTAAAGCAGATGACTCAAGTAAGTTCCAAGCCCGACGCCCACAAGCCTTACCCACTAATGAATGGGTTTACTACTGTAAGTGCGACAGTTTCTATAAGACCAGATTTGAAATCAAGTTGGCCTAATCAGATTTGTTTTCCAGCAACATATATGATTTTATTAAAATTTTAATTCTATTAACCCAACTTCCAAGATCAACAAGAAGAAACAAAATTGTGTTATGCCGATATTCATCATATGCATAATTTTCAATGTTTCTTTTTGTAGAAGGTATTTATGAAAGTAAAAACTCGTGTGACCCAGAAAAATAGATATGATAGACAATGAAACTTGAATAATTACTTTTCCAAAAAGATGGAACTTGGATAATAGATTAATGATCAATGAGTGGATGACTGTTGATGACAAACATATCAGGATAGCTAATCAGCAAAATGAACCATACATAGTAAGAGATTGACCACTTCCACTTTTAAATGACGAAAAACTACGAAAGTAACAATATATTTGGGAAACCGGAAATGGGACAATCAACAAGCAAAATAATGAAATAAGAAGTTAACAAAATGTCAGAAGTGAAAACCCAAAAGAAAAAACATACCTTTAGTGTGCCCTACGAACTCTTTTACTGGAGAAATAATATTCCGCATATCCCACAGCTGAACATGAAAATCGGCCAATTATAATGATTATAAACTTGGACAGAATATAGAGAGAACTTTTATTCGGAAAGCTAAACTAAGGGCAAATGCATTTGTTACCCTGAGAGAAGGTGAACTATCTTCGTCTGAAGCAACTATGAGCTGAGTCGCGACGTCGGGATTCCACTGCATGACAGAGCACCTCCTTCTAATTGAATCAGAGAAACTGCAATTGTAGCCATATTAAAAATCAGAACATGGAGATAAATTCCCGTCCACGGTCAATGGTTGAAGTATGAACAATCCTACTTCACATTTGATAGGAAACATTTTTACCTTATAACTGGCTTTTGCTTCTTCAGATCCCAAACCACTGAAATTACATATATGCGAATTATTCTAAATTGAAATGAAAGATTCAAGGGCATAAGTCATACTGAGGAGAGGCCTTCTTACCAGTTGTCCCGTTATATGATGTGGAGGCCAATATGTGCTGGACCTTGCTATTCCAGGACAAAAATGAAATCTCACATTGTGTCGCAGATCCACTACCCTGTGAAACAGTTCAAAAGTCTAAGTTTCCATGACCTAATCTTGGATGTGAAACAAAATGGACCTAAAACTTATACATATTAGTGAAATGGTACCAATACGGTCCCATTGATTCATCAAAAATCCACATAGATCTTTTCCTCCCACTGGCTTTTTAGTTTTTAATGATACCAAACAAAGAAGTGTTTGGTTTTAATTCCTTCTCTTCTCCTTCTTTCTACCTGATGTAGAGGATTACCTGTATCCAGAACCCTACCCTCCCAAGTGTAACGATGAATACCACTCACCCCCCTCTCCCCGGCAGTCTTGATTTGAAACACAACTCGAAACTAAGCGCTTTCATATCCTCTGAGCCAGCAATTATCAAGAACCTGTCAGCGTGTTAAAATTATCTACCTTTCTTGAGCAAGTAAGATAATGAATCAGCTGCTTTCCAGTTTAGATTCACCAATCCTACAACGATTAGTTTGCTGCTTTCATGAAATAACTTGGCACATAACCAATCTCATAGAAAGATTCATGTGTTTCGATTTTTTTCTCCATAACCATTTTTTCTTCTCCAGTAATGAAAATGTGATTGCACTTATGTTTTCCGGGAATGGTGTTTTGGATCCCCTTAAAAAACAATCAAGTAAAACGAAATTAGCTAAACATAATGTACCATACCTCCCCCCCCCCCCAACTACAATAAAACAACATTGATAATGCATCTACAGTTAAATATATCTTCCACCACAAACTACAATAAAACAACTACAAGTCATCTACATTTAAAAATCTTCCAAATATATCACATTAGTTTGTCCACTAAGATTACCGAACATATTTTCATTCTATGAGTTATTCGAACCTACTATCAGGAATATACATCCTCCCTCTGTGTGTTTGTGGGTGTCGAAAACACAAGTTACAATTGAATGCAGAATTTCCAGATAGGGGAACAATTATCGGCTCAACAAACTCGCTCCTCAAAATGGCAGGGGCCACCAAGAGATTTGGTCATATATTCCCAAAGTATGTTTAACAAATACATATGGAAACTGGCAGAATAAAGTTTCTTGCATAAAATGTTTTTTTAGATATTAATCATCAATTACCTTCAGTGGTGGAAAATGACTTGGCTCTGATGGTTTTGTTACATCCCATATACAAATATCACCTTCATCAGCCCCAGAAGCAAGAAGGTTTGGAGAAAGAGAATTGAACTCTAAACCACGAACCTGAGCAGCATATGAGAAACCAAATCGATCCACCATCAATCATAAGAGACACAATTAAAGTGGAAATACAAAAATGCATAGAAAATGGCGGATAAAAGAGCACAAACTTACAGGCCCTCTGTGTCTTGAAAGATTCCCAACAAAAGAATTCTCAGTTGTATCAGAACCCTTTTTACATGTGCCGGAACTGGAAACAAGAAACTAATAGTCAAGACATGTATCAAGAAAAATCAAAAACAGCAGCAAAAAGTAAACTGGAATAACAGAAGACACTAAGGTTTCTAGAGTCAAATAAACATTGAAGAGAATAATTTGACTTTTTGTCGCAAATTTATGCTTTCTATTTTCTATTTGGGACATTCCTTTTTAGAATGTCCCAAATTAGGACTCCACTTCATAAAATAAAAGATGTTGCCAAAAATATCGTCGATCATAGTTATGATGTGAGTTGTGACATCACTTACTATTAACCACTACAATTTTAAAGGTAATAATTAAAGTTACACCAAACTTTCACATTTTCAACTCACTGAAAATCCGTCTTGAGCCAACTTGGACAGACAAAAATAGGACAAAGAAAGTGTTTTTATCCAGAATAAAGAATGTCAAACATAACTATAAAATATTGCATCCAAAACAGAGTTCTGGCAAAAAAGAAGCATGATCACACTCCGCCACTGCGGGGTAGGCAATAGTGGAAAATTGAATGGCCAAAAAAACTCAGAATGAAATACACTGCACAATCAAGCACTGAATTGTACCCGCAGTAAGTCCATTGAGCCCCACACCACTGTGTAGGTGCACACTAAACATCTATCAGTTCAAAATCAAATGTTGCAATCATACTAATGGTTGAGAATTGAGCAACAATGAAATTGCAAATATTATTTCAGACTCCACCAATACTGCCAGTATGTTGATATATAATCCAGTTTAGCTTCAACAAATTCAAAAAAGAATAAAATAAATCTGTTATTAAAACATCTCACCTATAAGAATTCTCCAACAAATTACAAAACACTGTTTTCCAATGATAAAATCATATAATAATATATTTTTAATAGGAAAAAAAGTCTCCAGTTTAATACCATACTGAAATGTTAATTTTATCTTACCAGAAAAATAATATCAAAGTCATTTTCCTGACCGATAACATAACACATACGTGCGCTTCAGATATTACACTCGTACCAAAAATAAATTACATATCATAATCCCAATTTCGGTTAAATTGCAACTTTAGTCATGTAGCTATAGGGGTTGGCGATAATATTCCTGTATAAATCAGAATTTGCAAAAAAAGTCCTGTAATTTGAAAAAAAAAACGCTCAATTTCAATCTTCTGGTGCCGAAAATTGGAAAAATTGTCGGAAAAATTGACGTGTCCACATTTCCGGCCAAACCCATGGATGTGGAAATCAATTTCGCATATCAACTAGTCAATTTTTTTACTGAGTGATTTTTTTTAACTGAGTTTTTTTTTTTTTTACTGAGTAAATTTCGCTATCAACTAGTCAATTCTTTCACATCCTCCAAGTGAATTTTTTTTTTTAACTGAGTTTTTATCCCTATCAACTAGTCAACTCTCTTGGAGGATGTCCAAATAAGCGAAATTGGTTCCGCGTCAGCAGGTTTGACCGGAAATGTCGACACGTGGATTATTTAGGGAAAAAAATCAATTTCCGTCGGCCAAGGGACTGAAATCATGAGTTGTTTGAAAATTACGGGTTCTCTTTGCAAATCGTGATCTTTGCAGGACCATTTTGCTATATCCATATAGCTAAATGCCTACATGACTAAAATTGCAATTTAACCTCCCAAACTCCTGTTAACGTGCTACCAGTTTCCTTCCTCTAATAATGAGGCTGGTGGGCTTCTCATGAAATCATGCGAATAAAACACACCATGTTGCCTACTAATGGCAATGCATACAAAGGACTGGCAAACCAGTCAAGCCGACCATTATTGTTAAATCTTACTGGTTCATGATTTTTTTCTTGCAACAATTATTTTGATGAAATAAGAACATAATTTTAACCATAACAGAGAATACTTCTGAGGATTGGCGAAAAATATCAATAAAAAGAATTGCATATATTAGCATGATTATTTTTGTTTCAGAGTATATTTTATTTTGTGTGCAGCAAGTTCTGTCTACCCAACTTGTTCATTCAAGTCGATTTCCTCTGTGTATATCTATGTATTTCCTAATTTGCAGAAAGCAAAATTCTAGAGTAAAAATAATTTTCTTGTGCATAAGAATATGAGAATAAACCACTAATTGCAGAATACTAGTGATTCTTCTAAATTCAATTTGTTCCAGATCAGTTGAACATGCTTTTTAATCAATTAGCTGACATATACGGTTTCATTCCTTTCTCCCATATTCATTGCTCTCATTTCATTTTTAGATATTTTAAAATAAATTCCAGTTCTTAAAACAAAAACTGCTTTCTTATTAAAGTAATAATGTGACGCCATGAATTTTAATGGTGAAATGTAGAAGTACATAAAACATACACTTTTTCAACTCTCTTCTAACACTCCATATCGGGTCACATTATCCCCACAGTTTGGGACTGAGGGAGTAGTAATTAAAAATTCTTTTATGTAGTGACAGCCAAATCAGAAATATTTTCCAAATCCTAAGCGACCATATCATAGTAGTCGGAGTCTCCTTAGTTGGCCATTTATGTGCAAACAAAGAACTAATTTACTAAGCCACCTTAAATGAATGCAAAATCTACAGCACTTAACCCTTCACTTTGAACTCTTGAAGGTACATTTTTTACTCTTGGCTATTTTATTTCAGAGTTTTGGCTTGAAAAGACCATAACTCGCGATAAATGACAGAAAATGGGACAGAAGTTAAGCGATAAACAGAATTGGATAAGCAGCATTTTTCCACATTAATACTAACATGCAGCATTTCCCATCATGTAATTGCTGAAAACTAAACTAGTGTCCCCAAAGAAACTAACAACAATAAATAAAAATAAGAAAATAAAAATGAAAACAAACTGAATCGAAGTAAAAGCCAGACTTCCTTTCTTCGTTTCACCAAATAAAACTGAGACATGCATACAGTGACGTTGCTGGATAAAAATTGACTAAAGTACTTCAAATCTTTATCACTTGAAAAGGTCTACCAAAGGTGGCAATAATCAAATGAAACCACCAATGTTGAGTAACAGAAAATAGTTGTCTTGAATAAAAACAAAATCAATCACCAAAATAATAAATTTCCCACATTCAATTTCTTTGAAATAAACGAACACCAGAAAGAGGGGAAGTAATACTCAGAGAGCCAGTTCGGCGACAAATATATGATTCACAAAATTAAACGATCAAATAACTCATAATATCCAACACTCGAGTGTTCTCAGTTGTTCTAACTTATAAACAAAAACACCATCCATACATTCATCAAATGCAGGAACATTCAAACATTCGACAAAACAAGGATTATCCAATCATTCGGAAATGCTAGCAATGGAATCCGGAAAGTAATTCCACCAAATTAAACTCACCAGATCAGAGGCTTAGGATTCCAAAGTCCAATATTTCCATCAACGAGGCCACCCGCAATGAGGCCAAGAGAATACTCCTCGGAATTCGCAGGGCCCTTCCCCCAGGAAATCCGATTAAAGCGCTCAGAACTCGGCGCAGAGCCTGCCAAGATAAGCTGCCGATCGTCTGACAAAAATTCGAGTTCGAATATATCCAGATTAGCGGAGGAGCTAAACTGCAGATCCACCGCCCCCGCCATGGTCCCCGCAGCCATGTACGCACCATCCGGCGCGAAAGCGGCCGATGCCGATCTGTTCACATCCTTTATACACCAGGCCATCACATAAACCTATAAATCAATCAATCTATATATAATCTACGTATCAAAATGATAATTTCACAAATATGAATCGTATGATCTGATGTTATCGATAGAAAGATAGAGAGAGAATTTTGGTTCTTCAAAATGTTGGGTGAAACATTAATCTCTCTCTAGGGATTCTTCAAATTGTTTCGTGAATTTTGGTTCTTGATTTTCTTCTCGCTCTGTTTCTGTTACTTACACTTCGATCAGAGAGGAAGGGGAGTGTGTGTGAAGTTTCGACACGAGGATTGGGGTCAAAAGGTAATTCACTACACCTATGTGATTTGTCAGGCATCCAATTAGATTATCCCACGTAGGACGGGAATGTGATTGTGACGCAGGGACGAAATTGTCCTTTCCACGTCTTCATGCCATTTAGGAAAATGTTTGGCCTTATGTTGTCATTTTATAGTTATCTTCTCCTTTTATATTATTTTAAAGTTTAGATGCATGTTTGTTTTGGCTTTATTTTAATGAAAATATCCATTTGTTTTCTTATTTTTATAAAAATAATATCTTAAATAATTTTTTTTTTCAATCCTGCACACAAACTTAATTTTAGTTCAAAATTATTTTGGTTGGATCTACTATTAGTTTTTTAAATATAGCGTTAAATTCAAAATATAATATTCTCCATGGGACCAACTGCAGACCCAATGATGTGTCACACGACAGTAGATTTTAAGTTTCTACAATCCTTGATAATATCATAAAAAAAAGAACCATCTCCTGATTTTCCTCTCAAAGCCTTGATGACTGTCAAGAATCAGGCAAACATATTGGAGAGGCATTTAACTCTGATCAACTTAGTCTTTATTTTAAACCTTTTCTAGCTTTTTAGATCAACAGCAGCCATAACCAGTCTTGGAAGTCTGAAAAGAGTGATGCATCAACATTGCATTTGAGCCATCCATGCATAGGCTTTTGCCATTTTTTCACAAGGCAATAAAAACCACTAGTAATTCCGACCACTGAAAAATGAACAAGATTAATTATATAAATAAATAGATCCACAAAGAAAATGAAAAAGAAAGACACTTTTGTTGAGCAAAAAGTTAAATAAAAAACAAAACAGGAACATTATATCACCTTAATTATAACAACAAGCCAATTCAAAATAAATTTAATACCAATAACAATGACTATTTTGAAGTTTTAGGCAAACTTACGTATTTTCTAGTCATTTTGAATTTTTTGATCATCTTTTATGATAGGATAAAAATATTTCACGTGAGTTTTTTTGGTTTTTTCAAAACTAGATTCCTAGACAAAAATGACATATATAACAAAAATAAATAGATAGAAAATAAAAAGAAAGACAATGAGCAAAAAGTATAAATAAAAAACAAAACAGGAACATTATATTGCTTAATTATAATAACAAGCAAAAATAAATTTACTACCCAATAACAACTACCAGTTTCCGTATTTTCTAGCAAATTCTAGTGGATTGATCAACTTTTATGATAGGATAAATATTAGGTGACCACGTGAGTTTTTATAATTTTTAACGTGTCTTTTCAATTTTATTTGCATGGCATTTGATATTTCAACGTGTCTTTTCCATTTGATATATCAACTCTTCCCTCTCCTCTTTCAAACTGAACCGTCATTTTTTGCATGTGACTTCTCACTTCTCAGTTCTCACATTTCATTCCACAGAAGATATTTCGGTCATTTTTTTCTCTTCCATACTTTTTCAAAGCAGCAGTTTGTGAGAGAGTTTTCGAAGATCTTGTAGCATTTTCGTTCGAGTTTTTTTGAAGACCACAGTTCGCGTGTTCGTGTTGTTTCAAAATACTAGAGTTCGTTCGTGTTCAGTCAAGAAGGCAATGTTTGCTTCATGCTAGAGTTCTTAAGATTTCTGAACTTTGAAAACAGTAGTTTCGTCGAGTTTTAATGTCTAAGGTTTAAAGTTTGTGGTGATTTGTTTGATATTCTCGATTTCGAAACCCTAGTTTCTGGTTTTTCGGTAGGTTTTTTGTTATTTCAGTTGTTTATGTGTTTTTTGTTTACTTCAATGGTTTTGTTAGTGAACATTTAAGTTATCCAAATATTTCTGTGTTTCATAATCTTTTTTTAAAATGTATTAGTAGTTAGTTCAAATAGTATTAGTTGATATCATGTAAAGTATTAGCAATGATCTCTCTGTTTTTATTTCTTGTTAAGTTGTTAGCTCTGTTTTTATGTTGGTGGTTTTTTGTATTTTGTATTACTTGTTACTCTCAATTGTATTAGTTGTTATACTGAAAAGTATTAGTCCAAACCTAGTTTCCGGCTCTTATAGGTGTTTTGTGCTGCTGTTTATTTATGTTGTTTCTTTTAAATGTATTAGCAGTTAGTTTGAATAGTATTAGTGTATATCATGTAAAGGGTTAGTAATGATTTCTCTGTTTTTATGTTGGTGGTGTTTGTCATTTTGTATTACTACTTACTCTCAGTATTATTAGTTGTTACACTGAAAAATATTAGTTATTATGTGAATTCTAGTTAGTCTGAATAGTGCTGGTTTTTACCCTGTAAATTATTAGTTATTGATTTATGTGGTTTTTATGTTGTGCAGTAACAAAATGCGTACTAAGAACCCGACGAAGAGGTCAAAAAATGATGAACATGATTATATCCCCCAATTGGCTTTGGTTCTATATGAGGATCGATCCTCAAGTGAGGAATATATTCCACCAAAGAAGCAGCAACAAGAGAAAAATGTTGCAGTGAAAAGAAAAAGAGCTAAAATGTATTACTATACTTTGTTAATAGTATTAGTATCTGCAATATAAAGTATAAGAACTGACCTGTTTTTTACATTTTTTACAGTGATTTTGTCACACAATGTAGACCACGTGGTCTGTGTGAAGTGGTATCCAACCTGACTGCTGCACAAAAGAAAGATGTTAAAGCCATTGGTTTTGGAGGGCTATTAACGATGGCTGGGGTGAATGCAATCCCCACAAAAATGCTGAGGTGGTTAATTAGCAACTTTAATGGTACAAGCCAGCTTCTTAAGATAGATCAAAACAGGAGTTTTGTGGTGACGGCGGATGATATTTGTGACTGTTTCCTTCTGCCAAGGAATGAAGGTTGTGATGTGTTAAGAAATAATGAGAGTTTAGGTCTAATGGCTAATTAGAATGATAGGTGCAAGTTTAAGGGAGAAGTTAGTCTGAAGTCTTTTGGGTCTGTGATGGAGAGGCTGGTTAACGGCGGTGATGATTTTAAACTTTTTTTGTGTTATTTTCATTGTCTTCCTTCTTAACACCAAGTGCCAATAGGAATGTGGACTTTGGTGTTTTACGATCAGTTGTTGAGGTTGACAAAATAAACCAGTTGGATTGGTGCACACATGTTCTGAATAGGATGTGTGTTGATGTGAACAAGTACAAAACGAGGAATGTTAAGAATGTTAGTGGCTGCGTTTTGGTGCTGCAAATCTTGCACTTTCATAGGTTGAAATGGTAAGGTCGTGCGGAACCCACAACCCTACCCTTGATACATCATTAGAATACTGAGAAAATGAAGAACAGGGTTGCTGAAGAAATTGTAGCTGGGGAATTTGGACAGGGAGAGTTTTTGAGAGACACATATCATGTGTCATGTAGGAAAGGGCATAATGTGAAGAAAAATCGTGGCAAGGAAAATATTGTTGAGGAAGAAGAGCAAGTGAAAGATAAGGAGGATGGGAAGAAATGTGAGACAGAGGAGAGAAAGAAATATCAGAAGGATGATGATAGCGAGGATGACAAGTTGTTCGAATCGATCAATTACAAGCTACCAAAGGGAGAGATGGTGGATAAAGAGATCCACAAATTGGCCAAGGATATAAGATAAATGTTGTTATATGTATTATTATTTACTGCAAAAGTATTAGTAGTTTTCTAAAGTTTTTGCTATTTTGTTTTGCAGGAAATGACTGAGTTATTCATGTTGTTGAGGAGGGACATGAATGTTATATTTCATGCGCACATGGAGAGGGTCATGAAGTTGCAGACACAATTGGCTGGAAAAGAAACTTCATTGTCTCCAGTTGCTGAGTTGTCTTAGACTCGACAGTTTTTTTCTAGTGCCAAGCTTCATGAATATGTTGATGAGGTTGTGAGCAAATTTGAAAGAATGAAGAAATTCAGTGACCCTTCAATGCCCGACTTTGATCTTCTGACCCCGGAAGAGGATTTAATACATGAGGATGTAATACAGGGTGAATAAAAGACACTGCTTTGCGCATGGGGTAATGCCTGAGGAAAAAAAAGAAATGAAGGATGAAAAAGAAGAAAAGGAAGATGAAAAGGAAGAAATGGAAGATGAAAAGGAAGATTTGGCAGATGATGATGTGAATCAAGAAGCTATTGATGATTGTGTTGCATCCCTTGAGAAGGATGATGAAGAGGAGAATGAAAAGGAGTTAGCAGCAGTTGCTGAATTATGTATTAGTTGTTGCACTGTAAAGTATTAGTTTTTACACTATAATGTAATAGTTGTTATACTATTAAGTATTAGGTGTTGCACTGTAATGTATTAGCTGTTACATAGTAAAGTATTAGTTGTTACACTGGAAGGTATTAGTTGTTACTAATAGTTGACCATTGTTTTGTGGAAACAGTTGAACGGTGGCCCATCCGTGAGAAGAAACTTTTCAGGTGTTCATTTATGAAAAAACACAACAAGAATTTTACTGTGTTGTGTGGTCAAGGAAGCAAAAGGATGTGGCTGACTACTGTTTCTTCAATCACAAACGAAAGAAAGAGTAAGTAATGTTTGAACTGCCATTTTTGATTATGTTCTTTGAATAATATTTTTTTCATTATTAACTTTTGTAAGTTATTTTTTTAGTCGAGCTGAACCAATTTTTGCACATGCTGGTGCTTTTTACATGTCGCTTGCTGATATGCACACATTGAACGATGAAAGTTTGATCCACATCAGTATAATTGATGCATGGGCTTTGCTCCTCAATAAAAGAACAGTGGATGCAAAGAGGAGGGAATGCTTTACTTCTATGCTCAACATTCTGTAAGCAAACAATATTGTTTTGTTTCATGTATTGTCATGCTCTACATTAAGTAATGGTATGTTTAATATTGTGTTTTATTTTCAACAACTATACATAGCAAACATTGTTGAAGAAGTCACTGGCAGAGATTGGGAAAAAGATTTGAGAGATTGTTGGACTCAGTGGATGAAAGCAGTAAGACTGATGGACTTGAGTGGGTTTGACTTGGTAAGAAATCATTTTTATTTCTAATGAAAAGTATTACTTATTATTCTTTTCATGTATTAGCTATTATACTGTAAAGTATTAGTTGTTACAATGTAAGGTATTAGTTGTTACACTGCAATGTATTAGCTAATATTCTTTTTTGTTGAAACTGTAGATTTTTTTCCCAATTTGCTTCAAAGGACATTTTGTAGCTATTGTCATCAATTTTGATGCCGGCAAAGTGCAAATATCTGGACAATTTGGTCCACATGAAGCTGCTGTGGAAAAGTACAAGCAGCTCGGGACTGTTGTGGTAAACTACAATATTTTGTTACATTAGATTATTTTTGTAAAAGTATCAGAAATATTAGTTAATATTCTTATTATTTTTTCACTTATTCCAGCAAAATAATTTTTCTGTTTTGGCAAAAGAATTAAGTCATCCACGAGCCCAAGAGGTTGAGCGTTTCCCCTGGAAAAATATTCCCTTCAGCTGGCAAGGTAGCACAAACAACGTGGATTGTGGTGTATTTTTAATGTGCCACATGGAAAATTTTATTGGGCAAGTCTACTCAAAGCCAGATTTGAAATTGGTATGATTCTTGTCAAAAAACAAATATTGTTATATTGATCCTTTCCTGTATGATTTTTTTTTCATGTCTTTCTTTTTTTTTTTTTTTTTGTAGCGCAATGTAAGGCGTGCTTTAAGAGCATCATTCTGTTCCAGAATTTTGTTGAACCCATTGAATGAGAAATGATTTCAACTTGAGAAAGATGTTCTTGAATTTGCGAGTGCCCTAAAGTAGCTTGAAAAATTATTTTCATGTAAGATTTTTATTGAACCTAGAGTCACTTTTTATTAGTTTCATAGTGATATGTTTTGTTAACATAATGTGTTTATGATGTACAAGGTCTGAAGATGGTTGGTTGTTTTGTGTTTAGAGGATGGTTGGTACAGGGGATCGTATGGCTGGCTAGATTTTTTGAATGTTAATGAAAAAATAATTTGAATATTTTAGGCAAGTATTACTAGTTACGTGCAAATGTATTATTATTGAATGTAAAAAGTATTAGCACTGCTTTTTGTGAGCTGGAGATGTAGCACTGCTTTTGTTAGCCGTAGATGGTTGGTACAGGGGATTATTAGAAGTACAACTAACATATTAGTATTGAAACTTGAAAGTATTAGTATTAAAACTTGAAATTATATATTTTTTCATGTGTTTATCTTGCAAAAAAGAAATTTTGTTCCCTAAAAATGTATTAGTTGTTGCACAGAAAAGTATTAGATGTGAAACATAAAAGTATTAACATAAACGAGTAATGTTTTTATGCAGACTACTTGCTGATGGCTTTTTACAAGCAGTTGCAAGTATTATAGGTTCAGGTATGTTTTTACAATGCATTAAGTTCAAATAATAAATAATCCTAGAACAAGTATTATAGGGGTTCAGGAATGTTTTTACAATGCATTAAGTTTAAATAATAAACAATCCTATAACAATAAAACAGGAGATATGAATTCACACACAAAAAAAGAAATGTATCAGTAGATACAATGACAAGTATTAGGAGATACATTACAATGTATTAATCCCATGTGGCAGAAAAGTGGCACAACCAACAATGTATTATAAAACATGAGATATGAAAATACATCAAAATAATCAGAATCAGTAACAATATAACAAGTTATGAATTCCCACACAAAAATAAGAATGTATCAGCATATACGGTAAAATGTATTAGCAAATACATTGGCAAGTATTAGCAGATAACTTACAATGAATTGCCAGAGAAGTGAATTGTAAACAATAATCAGACTTAAATACAAATAATCAACCATCCTAAAATAGTCTAGGATTAGGAGTTTTTGACCCGAACTCCCTTGATGTATTTGTGTTTGATGTGTCAACACTCTTCTTCTTCTTGCTTTTTTCAAAATTCCCTTTCGCTCTTTGTTTTCTGCCCTTTGTAACTGAATGAGTAGGATCTAGGATATTAGTAGAAGAACTAGAAATCTCAGTTTCAGTTGCAGAATTCATTGTAGCAGCCATCAATTCATCAATTTCCATAGAATCCCAATTATAACTATCTTCAAGGATTCTTCTTGCTTCCTCATATTCGTGGCATTTCAATACCAGATTATAATACTTGTGCGCCATTTCATGACGCCAAAGAATGCAATCCTTCGGCCTGTTACTCTGTCCAATTCCTCTATCTAATCTATCCTATAAGTCATTTTTTGCAAACTTTGTCCACTTCTTTTGATATAAAAATTTTGTATTTCGGTCACCGAATTCACATGAAAGATCCGTAACAAATGACGACACATTAAACCACATTCCTTAAATCTCTTGCAAGAGCAACTTATCAATTTAGTTGCAGTACAAAATGTCACTGTATGTGAACCAACTCCATCATCATTCGAAACAGTATAAACATAATGTCGCTCTCAAAATGGAACATTGTACAAGAAGTGGAAATTGACTTCAAAAATTCATCTTCAAAATCTTTAAAATGTGTCAATGTGTATACCTGATAAGCATGCTTCAATTGTCTAGTCAATGGCAATACAGATGTAGGAGCCGCCCTTGAACACTGAAATTCATCCTTCGCTTCATTGCTCCTCCAACGTTTAATTGTTTTCTTGAACATCCCATAAAAGTAAGTCAAACTGGTTGTTTTCTTTGCATTAAATCCAATGGCATAGTTTGTACTTTCACTTCGCTGTGAAGACAATATCCCAGCAGAGAAAAAATCTTTATTAAATGTTGTACACCACTTCTCCCTTAAATCAAATAACCTATTAAACCATGGATGGTCTTCTAACCCATTTTTTGTAATCATTTTCTCCCAACAGTCCTGGAATTCTGCTTCAGTTGTGCACCCTATTAAACACTTGGTAAATGCGTCGTTAAAGCATTTGTCACCTTTAACTTCCCGAACTTGCTTATAGCATTTTGGTAGAGGTGCCATAAGCATAACATATGTCGTGTTCCTGGGAAAACCTACATAAAAATAAACAAAACAGATTAAAGTATTACATATAACAATTGGATGTATTAGTATTAAGAAAGAAAAGTATTACATATAAACGAGAAAAGTATATTTTTGAATATAAATCAAGTGTAGTTTGTAAGACAAAGCACAATTCAATTGAGAGGTATTACATTTAACACTGAAAAGTATTACACACGACATTGTAATGTATTACCATTAACAAAGAAAAGTATTACACATTAACTGAAGTGCAAATTGTACAGTAATATTTTACCTTTTCAATTGAATTTCCAATTGCTTGATCTTGATCTGTGAAGATTGATATAAGGCATTGACCCTCCATTGATTTCTTAAAAACTTCAAAAAGCCAATTGAATGATTCAGTTTTCTCATCCGCTATGAAGGCACATCCAAACATCATGTTCTTCCAATGATTATTAATCACAATAAAAGGGGTACAAATTAAATTATACCGATTTTGTATCAAAGATAACAACATCACCGTATATCTTGTAATCCTCCTTCATCATTGAATCCCTCCAAAACAGATTACACAATCTTCCCATATCATCTAATTTAACTCTGAAAAAGAAGTCTTGATCTTCAGGATCTTGTTGGTACAACATGTCAATTAGCGTTTGTGCATCGCCTGCCTCTATTGTATTCATTTTGAAACGATTCACAAAATTCAAGTGGTCCTTCATTGTATGACCAATACACTCTTTACCCCCGCATCTTGTGCCATGTATCGGAAAGATTCAAGACTCTCATTCCATAAGAAATTATCTCTCCAATAGCATTGGCCTTTTCGGTGGTAATCACCCTTCGTAACGATGCAAATGACTCCACTCTTTTCTAGTGAGTTCGTGGTTGTGCAACATACTATGGACAACAATTTCATAAACACCATCGTTGTTCAATTTTGCCCCCAATGATGCCCTACATCCTGTCTGTGTATTATAAAAAAATTTCTTTTTTTTCTCAATGGTGTTTCTGGATCTTGTAGATCCCTCGCAGGAACATACAAAATATTTTTCCGTTACAACACCAACATCATTGCATCTCGTAGTTGTTTTACGAATACTTAATCCAAGCTGCCGAGCATGATTCCGATACATTGTATATATTTCTTCAACACCATTCTTTGTCATGCCAATAAGACAACCAGTCAAGTCTTCTGTTATATTTAACCGAAGAAAATAATCAACGGGAAGGAATGTATGAAAATTATGACACTTTTTAGAATAAAACACAATACTTTTTGCATGTATTTTTAATACTTTTCTAAGCAACAAAAAATGAATTTTACCTTCAGTTTCTATTTGAATGATATTGTCCTCCTGCTCTGTGTCATTATTGCCTTCTTCATTCTCATCACTGGAATCTGTTAGTGTTATTACACCTAAAAGTAATACAAGTTAGGAACAACTAATAAATAAAATACATAATATGATGGAATGCAATGTGTAATACTTTTCTTCAAAGTTGTGCCATTTAATAATAAAACAGAGACTTTCCACGAAACTATAAAGTATAATACATTTTTCTAATACATCCAATACACTAGAATGCAATGTGTAATACTTTTCTTCAAAGTTGTGCCTTTTAAATATAAAACAGAGACTTTCTATGGAGTTGTAAAGTTTAATACATTTTTTAAATACATCTAATACATTTGAATGCGACGTGTAATACTTTTTAATAATGAACTAAATTAAAAATACACGGCATTCACGTTTGTTGCCTCTATCATTCTTCAAGTTGTCTCCAGCCTCCATTGTCGCACCTTCTTAAGCTTTTATCCAATGTAGATTTAACTACTAAGTAGCTGGAATATAGACACAAACTAATACCTTGGGCTCAATGCGAACACATATATTGATGGTTGTGTGATGGAGGTGATGATCGAAGGAGGTGGTGGTGCGAATTTGCAAAGATGGTGGAATGGGAAATATCATGCGTGTAGGTGCGCACCGGTGGTGCGCCGTGATGTGGTGTTTCTTATGCCCTCTTCGGTGTTGTTTTTCACCGCTATTGTGGTTGTTTTTATGGAAAATCTGGCTTGCGGCGCGGTGGTTGTGGTTGATGGAGGAAGGAGCTGGGAAATTAGGGCTCCAAATCATGACTTATGAGGATGTCCGAATGGGAATGGGAGCCGCTGGGGTTTTTTCTTTTTTCTTTTTTTATTTTTTGGCGGATCCGGGTCAGGGCTGGGCGATGGGTAGGATATTTAGACCCGTCTAATAGATCTAGATCCGTTAGATGGTCTGACAGGAGACTAGCTCTTTCAAGAAAGACAGACGAGATTTTTGTAAGGCAAAAGGATGATTCAAAGGTTTGGCAATCTTGACTTATTACAGTAGGTTCTATAAATATGTTCTTTGGTGACGTGTTAGGCTAAATTGATAGGAAATGATAAACTATTGAGGATTGTTGAGCATAGTATTGTACTTATTATTTTAGTGTTATGTTAACTTTTGTTTGAGAATATGTATTATGTGTGTCAGTTATCAACAAAAGTGTGTCAAAATTGTGTTTGGGAAGTTAGACAAAGAGTGATACAATATCCAAATAACTAAATTGCCTTTCTATTTACTTTACCAATGAATAGTCTATGTGTTATTTTTTTAAGGATTGACTATTAATCAACATGAATGAGTATTTATTACTTTAGTTTTATTATAACTTTCATATAAGGTAAATAAAAACAAAAAATTATCTATCAAGGATTCAAACTTATATATACTTTTAATTATAAACTTAAATATCAAATTCATCTTGTTTATATTTATCTCTATATTGTTACTCTATCTCTTTCTGTATATATATATATATATATATATATATATATATATATAGGGTTATGATCAAATGTGGCAGGGGGCTTACCGTGTGGCAGTGTGGATTAATCCAATCCATCCACACCTTTTATTCAATAGTCCAGATTGCTATTAAAAATAACTGATTTATCAATTAATTAATAGGTGGAAAGGGCATAATAGTAACCAACAAAATACCATAAATCACGCCCCTACAATCTAGGGTTGATTAATATCACGTTTCCATAACTGAATTGTGCACAATTTTAATAGTTGAACTATACACCAGTTAATAACTGACTGTACACCATTTTATATCTAACAATGCATCATCGTATAACTAATTGGACATTATTCAATCCCAACGATTTTTATGGATTTGATTTTACGATTGTTCCCGCTTTTCATTCAATTGTGGTTTACTCACAATGATGTACAATTAGTTATACAATGATACATCGTTAGATATAAAATTGTGCGGTTAGTTTTTAAATGGTGCATAGTTCAACTATTAAAATGGTGCATAATGCGATTATGGAAACATGATCTTTATCACATCCATGATTATAGGGCGTCATTATGGGAAGATAGTTACACTATTTTGTCTTTAAAAGGGCTTTTAGATGATGTACAATTAGTTATACAATGATGCTTTGTTAGATATAAAATGGTGTATATAGGTCCCAAGGGTGTGAGTAAGGTTTAGAAGGGGGTTTGAATAAACCTTACCAACTTTTCGATTTTAGTCCTTTTAAAATATTACTGAGTTAAATACACAACTAAGTCCTTGGGGACACTAAGTTAGTTAACCAAATAGAGTTAGCCGCAGCCAACGAGACTCGATTGAGTGTTGATAGAATAACTCATTTGTTTAGTCTAAACTTTAACTTGGTTGTGATGAGATTTTCATTGGAAGACTTAACACCCTTGTATTTGGTTTAACTTTGTTTTAAACACTTGATTTTAACACTTTGTTAATTATCAGTTGGATAGCAAATTATCAGCAGATATAAAATGATATGCAGAAATAAAATGCTGAAATGTAAATGACACAATAATTTTATAGAGGTTCGAAGATGGGGTAATTCTTCTACTCCTCTCTTCTCCAACTCCTGGAGGAATCCACTAAGTATTGATCAGAGTACAAAGTGGTTATCAGTCCAGATACAAGTTTTGATCACACAGCTGACTTGCTCCTTTGGGACTCAGTCCGGAGATGCCTTGGTCACACAGCTGGCTTCTCGTACGACTCAGCTTCATCACAGAGCGGCTGCCTTGTTACTTCAGCTTACTTGCTCAAGCTTGATGGATTTGATTACGAAGCCCTCCAATAACTTGAGACTAGTTCGACCTTGAACCTTTCTACAATCCTCCTTGGAATGTAGACCCCTTTTGATTCTTCAAAAGTTTCCTCTTCAACAGTTTGAAGTTGTCTTTCCTTCACAGCTTAGTGTTGGATCGATTTCCTTCGTGTTTTAGGATTGAGGATTTGCTTGAATAACTTGAGAATATATTGCAGGTTATAATATGAATAATGCTTGTTTGTTCATGGTTCAGGTAACCTTCTCTCAATGAGATTCCTTAGCCTTTTATAGTGAACTTTCAAAAATCTGCCCATTGAAGAGATAGGCTGATTTTTGAAAATCACTTGTGTTCGTTGGCTTGTCTTGTTGCAGTCCTTGATGTTGACATTTCCTCGTATTAAATGAAAGTTCAAGCTTTTTTGAGAATCGACACGAGTGCGATCTTCCCATTGGTTTATTCCTTTTGCACGCTTCCTCGAGACATGAGCACATTAAGACATGGCGGCATGGAAGTATTACTTGATTAAGTAATATTCTTGACTTCGTGCAATAGATTCTTTTGATTGTCTTGACTTGATCGGTCCTTTATTCCCATGTGACTATGAGTTGGCTTTCAATCAATGGATGACTCATCCGTCACTTCAACTTGAGACTTGGCTTCTTGAGTTGACTTGATTGACTCTTCATACAAGCGTGTCTCGGTGATACTCCTTGATCGATTCCTTGACATCTCTTCCTTGCCATACTCACCGCTTCACAGTGAGTCTTCATCCTAGTCTTGATTGACTTCTTGTACATCCAGGCATAATCGACTTGACTCACTGTACAACCCTATCTATTACAATACAAATTACAAGGAAAATGGGGTGCCAACTTTCTAGTCTAAGTTTCACATGGCATTCATCAAAATCTAAACAATAAATTTCCCAACAATTTCCTCCTTTTTGATGATGCCAAAACTTAAAACATACATACAAAATGTAAATGGCAAAGATACATACCACAATGAAGTAAAGAGAATGTATGCATAGAATCAATCTTTTTATTGATCATAACATTCTTGTCCTTTACACATGACTCTTTACAATGTGTATATAGAGCAAACATAGTATTCTATATCTACGCAAAAATATAGAAATTACAAATTTCTTTTTCAACAACGTACATAAGACTTACATACATATGCATTTACATTAGTAAAATACATGAAGAGGTGGACATCAACACTTCATCGCCTTTCTTTGCCCTCTTTCTTCTTCTTCATCTTTGTCGTATTCCGCTCTCTTTCTCTTCTTTTCATCTCTACCGCTTTATTCTTCCTCGGTAAGCTCTCTTCGCAGCCTTCATCTCTTTTTTTTCTTTCTGTCTTTCTTGCCACGAGCTTATCTTGTCTTTTATTCTCTTCTTCAATTCTTTTCGCATATTCAAGATTCTTCCTAGCCACTTCCCGATTGGCTACTTCATCATACCCGCCCAAAGTAGATCCTTCCCTTTTTCCTGGATCTATGTATTCAATGTTTTTTGGTAGAGGCAGGTTTAAAGCCTCTACCTCCACCACTTCTTCCTCCTGGGCGTATATTGTCGAGTCTTCTTCTTTCCAAGAGAGTGAGAGTGACTACTAGTAGTCTGCCGCTTATCGCCTTCTTCGCATGACTTCATACCTTTCTCCCAAGACAAGTCCCAGGCTTGGGCTATGGACATATCCTTGAAGTATCCCTCGGACTCGAGCATTTTAAACTCTTCAACGGATCTTGGCTCGTTCCGTCATCCGGAATGGCATCGGTGTCTTTTTCTGCCGGAATGCCTCCGAATTGTATCAACACTTCTAGAACACGGGCATCCGTCTTCCTTTCAACCTCCTTCATCCCCTCGCTTCTACGATTTTTCTCTTCTCGACATATGTGCACAACAGTGTTGGAGCGGCGGAGTCCTAGGAAGTTTCTTGATTATGCTAGCCGTGACATGGCCTTGTTGAGGGGTTTCAAAGCAAACATTAGGGTCATATCCTTTGATCCTTCCCCTCAACAGACTTTTCCTTTTTTTTCTTCTTGTTCTTCACCTGTTTCCCTCTTCTTCTCAACAATTGTCTCTTTCTCCTTCTCATCCACCGATCCTTTCAACGACAGGTATTTCTCTTCCCCTTTTTGGCATCATCAAAGAGAGAGGAACCCCGAAACATCCCCGCAAGCATAAAATCTAAGCGATGATAGTTGAGTTCGCTTGAGTCCGCCTGCGAGTATCTTTGTTTGAAATTCTCGAGCGGGTGGCTTTGGATTGGCTGCCACAGTTTCATTTCGGCCATAAGGGAGGTGAACTTGGCATTCATATTTTCCTCTACACAGAAGTTCTTTCTTGTGAAATTCTCGCAGCTAGTTCCATTTTTGTGGTATGAGAGGCATGCATTCATGTCAATATTTTCTTGCATCCTATTCTTCATGTCAAGCATTATCGGTGCTCCGGATCAGCATTTTGTTGTACAATGCTTTGAAGTATCGACTTGTTCGAATCGCATTGTACTCTGCTTTGTTGACACCATTTCTCGATCCTCAAAGACAATCCCTCTCAAGTCGGCCAAGAGAGTGGCATTCCTGTTGTCCAGCCGCATATCCAGCAAGGCCTGGTGCCTTTCAATTTTCTCAATCTCTCCAAGAATAGTCTTGAAGACTTCACGCACTTCAGCTGTTACCTCAGTCTCAGCTGGCGGCCAAGCAGCATAAAAATCGAACTCTGCTGGGATAATGGAGTCAGTGGGAATCACTGGATCAGGTTTGTGGTACCGTTTCCGCTCACGAACTGTTTCTTCTACAAGGTCAGGCACCTCAATTGAAAAAGGAAAAGTCTCTTCGAAAGCATCATCACGAACGTAAGGTATGGAATGTACAGTTGTTCGAGCATGTGATGTGCCTGGTTGAGTCGACTCTACTGCAGCTGTGGGAGCCTGCACAGATGACTCGGTTTCAGTTAGGCCTTGGTGTGAGGGTTGGCGGTGACCGAGCCTCGGCTATCTTAATGACCGGCCTCTGTGTTTTACTGCTAAGTGAATTGGCGTGTCCTCAGCTGTACCATCAGCGTCATCGGAAGATGATGAAACCTGAGGATTTGGTTCATCATCAAAATTGAAAGTTTGTCGAGCAGCCTTGAATTCTGGCTTGCTCGTACTTGGCAGAACATCCTCAGTTGAGTCCTCTTTGGCAGGGGTTGATTCAGCTTCATCTGCGGATCCCAAGAAAGTTGTATCAGGGTCATCCTGGGAGTCATGAAGAGCGTTGATTTCCTCCTCCTCAGTATCGCAATTATGTTATGAGGAATGCTCTTATCTCCTTGATTTTTACCTAGGGAAGTCTCAACCTCCCTTAGGCCTTCATTACCTCCTGCAGTCTCAACTACGGCGGGGCCTTGTACAATCCCCTTCGACAGCGCAATCTGTCTTAGGGTCTTCTATAGTGGCGTCCACACGAGTCTCAACTCCGTGGATTGCACTTTCGGTGCCCAGAGTGTTAACTCTGGGGCGAGATCCATCTGTGCCTCGACCGCATCGCAGCGTCTTGACTGCAAAGCTGTTGGCACTTCAGTGAGACAGACTTAATCGTCCGAGTTTCGTCGATCTGACAACTTGTTGTTGTTCTATTTCTTTTTCCTTTTCCACTTCGCCTCCTTTCGCATTGTGGAGTCATCTGCAAAGATCCATCCTCGACCTAGCTGCAGTGGAGTGAGTTTCCCCACCTGCCTTCCCACCGAGTGACTTATGTTGGGGTCACTTTGCTCCGGACTCCTACTGTTTCCTTTGAGTGTTCAATCGTGGGGCCAGGTGGTAAGTCACCTTCAACGAGGGGTTGGCTCAACTTGGGTGCCCAAATTCCAGTGTCATCGCCAATTCCCTTAGATCCGTCCTCCGAGTGAATCTGGGAAGTGGTTGCAAGCAATAACTATGGCAAATTGCCATTGTACCACTCCCAACGGATCAATCTCCATTTGTGATTTGGAGGACTCTCCTGGTCCTTCCATCGCCTCTTTCTCATGCATCAATGTGGATTCTCGCATGGCTTGCCTTTGCATGTCCAACTTTTCTTGTGCAGCAATAGGGTCCATGTCCTCATCACTATCTGAGAGCATGTCAAGATGAGGATGAGTATGGTCGCTGGTTCCAGTGAGAGGACAAATGTTTGGCTTTCTCACGAGCTTTAGCTTCCTCTCGCTAATCTCTCCATTTTTTTTTCTTTAAAGATATGCAAGATATCCAGCATTATCTTCATCAAGTGCCGAACTATCGTGGGTCATCAGGAACTTCATCAGTTCTTCCTCTTCCTCAATGAATTCAGGGCGTTCGAACTGTTCCCTCGAGTGACTCAGCTTCCATGCTCGCCATTCACGCAGACGGCGTTGAATGTCTGGGTATACAGGAGAAACCACCATCACATCATCATCTTCATCCTCTTCTTGTTGCCCTTCCTTTTCGGGAATGGAAGGCGACATACTCTTTGCTCGGCTCCTAAGCAAAGCATTGGGGGCAGTGGAGACACAATTCTTTCATCAAGAGATTTTGTTGTCTTTCTTTGTCTCTTCTTCCTCGATTGTTCTATCCACAGTGGGTCATCTTTTTGCCCCTCGCTAATCGGCCTCAAGCAGACTTGGTGTTTCATCAACAACTTCACGGAGATCGCACTTCTTCGCCAGTCTCTCGAGACTTTTTCCAACCGAGTGGCAGACTCATTTGTCTTCTCAAGCTCGAGAGCTTGGTGAGTCTTTTTCTTCTTTTTGTCCTTACCGAGGAGGAAGTTCTGGTTCGGATACTTCTTCCTCGGCTTCCTGGCGGGGGGGCGTGCATCTTTCTTTGACCGAGGAGCGCCTTTCTTGGCTTGGTAGTCCTCTTCTTTTTGATGGTCGGAAAAGGTATTTGGGATTCCTTCTCCACCTCGGCTGCGTGGGCGGGAGACACGGCTGCAGGGGCGGTGTGACTCGGCTACGAGGGCATGTGTATCTTTTGTCTTTCTTTGCAAGGGAAGCAATCTTCTTTTGTGTTGCATGGGCAACTTTCTTCTTCGGAGAGGAGGCAACAACTATCTCCTCGGGGTCAGCTGATTCTCCCTTGCTTGTGTCCGCCCTCTTCGCATGGGCTCTCTTTTGGGCTCCGAGAGGTTAGCCCTAAACATCTTATTGTTCACATGGAAGGACTTTCCATGCTGAAGGGGAATGCCCTTTACTACAATCAAATGGCCAATAACTAGGCCATAGCCAAGTGATCCTCCAAAGGATCCATCTTCCTTGAAGGACTTATTCGCAATGTTCTGGCAGAGTCTGCTGTATACGAACTCAGCCTAGTTAACTTTCTTCTCTTGCATGATCGCAGCCATTACGACCAGCTTAGTCTTGGACAGCTGATTGAAGCTTCCAAACTTCATGTCCACACACTTTGCGACGATATCCATCAGTTTGTGATAATCGTCCTTCAGCAGTTTCTTTTCAGCTGTGTAGACGACTTTTGCAGCACATTCAGGTTTGTCTACTTCCTTCCATGCAGCAGCCAAGTTGACGTCGGCTTCATATATCTCCGGCATGCCCTCCAACGGTAATAAACAGTGCTCCGCAAGGTCCTTTGCAGTGATTAGAATGTCCTTGCGGTGGACGGAGGACTTAATCCCTTTGTCCTGCACCTCGGCGTTGACGTAAAACTATGCGACCTCCTCAACGTATGTCATCAGAAATTCCATCGTGAGGAATGGTTTCAGTCCGGATTTTCGATTTTATCCGCTATCTTCTTCCAAGGGTTTCATCGGTACCTGCTTAATCATGCCTTCAAAATCCACAGTTGATCTTGTGTGGATTTGCTTCGATAACTTGACGAAATCTGTCTTTGGTGCCATTTCTAGAGAATTTTACCGATTAAATCTTGATGAGCTAGCTTTGTGAACTGGTAGGGTTTTGGAGATAAAAGAGACTTTCTTTTGAAGGCTTGAAGATGAACAGTTTAAGTGAGAGAGAGAAAAACTGATCGAAAGAGTATATAAGTGATATGAAAGGACGTATTTTTGGTTTTGAAATTTTGATCAAGATCAACGGTTGATTTAGCACATCTCATTGCATTTAATTGCTCGCATTTAATGCGGCCACATTTATATCCAATTATATGCTTGTTGTACAGACTTTTGACTATATCGTCATAATTACGCCGATGTCATCCTTAAAAACATTCCCGCTCATTAAAAACGATCGCATTTTTGTCACTTAGCTCATAAATGACTCAACCTTACTCCTTAACCGACTCAACTCTTCTTCTCTCTATTCGTATAGTGACTCAAATTGTCGCCTAACTCAATACAATGACTTTCGATACGGTGATTCACTTGGTGATTTATAAGATCGCTCTGTTTTCATCTTATCATGTTTCATCTCTTCTCATTGAGTCTTCTGAGTGTCAACTCAGCTCAATTAACCGTAGCTCGTGCTTAAGCTCTTCAAATCTTGATTCACATAAGGGCTTTGTGAATATGTCGCCTAACTTGTTTATCAGTTGAGATGTATTCCAAAGTGATGTCTTTCTTTTCAACATGATCTCTTATGAAATGATATCTGACATCAATGTGCTTTGTTCTTGAATGCAATACAGGATTCTGTGTGATTGCAATAGCACTTGTGTTATCACACATGATTGGAATCTCTTTTCTTCAATTTCATAATCTCTCATTTGTTGTCTCATCCATAAGACTTGGGCACAACAATTTGCCCGCAACTATGTATTCGCTTGTTGTGGATGTGGCTATTGAGTTTTGCTTCTTGCTAAACCAGGAAACTAATCTGTTTCCAAGCATTTGACATGTACCAAGTGCTTTTCTGTCAACTCTACATCCAACATAGTCGAGTCCGAGTAACCAATTAGCTTGAATCCACCTTCCTTTGGTTACCATAAGCCAACTTCTTGGTATCCCTTCAAGTATCTTAGGATTCTTTTTTAGTGCAGATCATGTGACTTTCCTTTGGTGCGATTGAAATCTTGCACAAACACCTCTTTGAAAAGGTGATGTCCGCCCGCTTTCGTTAGATAGAAGCGGTGATCCAATAAGTGCTCAGACGTATCGGTTTGATCTACAACTTTACCATCTCGCATCCATATTCATCTTGGTGACCGATGTATTCATTGGTTTTTTCACAGAAGAGTTCTCTTCTATACCAAATTTCTTCATTAGGTCTCTGTGTACTTTGTTTGACTTATGAAGGTTCCATCCTTCAGCTGCTTAACTTGATGTCCAAGAAAGAATGTGAGCTCTCCCATCATGCTCATTTCAAATTTGCCTTGCATGAGGTTTGAGAACTTATCACACAGCTCTTTGTTTGTGGATCCAAAAATGATATCATCCACATATATTTGAACAAGTAGTATACTCTCTCCATCTTGAATTCTGAAGAGTGTCCTGTCCACTTTGCCTTTGGTGAATCCATTATCAGTCAGAAATTGAGATAATGTATCATACCAAGCTCTAGGTGCTTGTTTCAATCCATATAGAGCTTTCTTGAGCTTGTACACCTTATCTCCAATGGTCTTCAGCTCAAAGCCTGGAGGTTGCTCAACATAGAATTCTTCTCCAACAATCCATTTAAAAATGCACTTTTCACATCCATTTGATATACAATGAAGTTCTTGTGTGCAACATAGGCAAGAAACATCCTTATTGCTTCTAATCTTGCAACATGAGCAAATGTTTCATCAAAATCTATTCCCTCTTCTTGGCGTACCCTTTGGCTAACAATCTTGCTTTGTTTCTTACCACATAAGCTTCTTCATTCATCTTGTTTCTGAAAACCCATTTTGTGCCAATAACATTTTGATGGGTTGGTCTCTCGCACGATTCCCATACTTTGTTCCTTTCAAACCGATTTAGCTCTTCTTGCATGGCTTGAATCCAATGTGTGTCATCCAATGATTGGGACACATCTTTTGGTTCTATTTGGGAAATAAAACAAGGGAACATTGCTTCTTCCGAGCTCGGATCTGGTTCTTACACCATCTCTTACATTTCCAATAACTAGCTCGGTGGATGGTCTCTCGGCCATCTTACATCGAGGTTGAGTAAATCGGTGGGTTCATTCGTCTTGCAGTGTGTGTGTTGTCTTGAGCAGCTCTTTCATCATCATTTAGCTGCAGATTTTCCATTGTATGTCTTTGAGACTCATCAGTCTCATCTTCATCTTGATTAACTGTTTCGACTTGACTTCAACATAAGGACTCTTCGCATAGTTGGTGATTGACTTATCGACTAACTCTTCAATGTCTTCTCCATTTACATTAGGTTCATAAAAAACCACATGGATAGACTCTTCGTGACCATAGTCCTCTTTTTAGCACTTTGTAGGCTTTGCTTCCGGTGAGTATCCCAAAAAGATACCTTCATCGACTTTAGCATGAAAAGCATTTAGATTATCCTTGCCATTGTTGTGGATGAAGCATTTACATCCAAATATTCTAAAGTATGCAACATTTGGCTTTCTCCTGTCCATATTTCATAGGAGTCTTTGTCAATTTGTCTATTGATCATGCATCTATTTTGAGTATAGCATGCATTTTTGATG
Organism: Rehmannia glutinosa; assembly: GCA_016081115.2. NCBI lineage: Eukaryota > Viridiplantae > Streptophyta > Magnoliopsida > Lamiales > Orobanchaceae > Rehmannia > Rehmannia glutinosa. The sequence goes on along the minus strand of CM071937.1, from coordinate 47,357,122 downwards.
GCTTGACCCAAAATCTCTTTGGCAATCCAGCTTTGCTAACATGGTTCTTGCGAACTTCCTTGAGAGTTATGTTCCTTCTTTCTCGCTACTCCATTATGATGTGGAGTCCTTGCTGCAAATAATTCATGAGCAATACCATTTTCAACACAATCTTGAGTTATTATCCCATTGATAAACTCGGTTCCTCTATCGACCTTATCTTTATAATGGTTTGACTCTTCTCATTTTGAACTCTTCTCATCATTTGAGGTAACTTCACGCAAAGTTTCCTTCTTTTTACACATGAAGATTGTCCATGTATATCTTGAATAATCATCCACCACTACTAAAGTGTATTTCTTTCCACTTATGCTATTTGGCTCAATGGACCAAATAGATCCTTATGCAACGGATGCAATATCCTTGTTGAAGATGGACTTGACTTCACTTTGAATGATGATTTGATCGGTTTTCCCATCCGACATGCATCACAAACACTTTCCTTCTTGTACACTCGAGTCCGGCAATCCTTGCACAAGTTGACTTCTTGCAAGCTTGTTGATTGTCTTGAAGTTGATGACTCAAACTTTCTTGTGCCACAACCCAACTTGATTTGGCTGTACTTTTTTTGCTAATGAGACAAGTGCTTGGTGTGGCAGTAGACCAATCTACTACATATATGTTCTTTTGTGCGGATCCTTGCAACACTACTTCATTTGATTCGATGTCTTTAATTTGGCCCACTCCCATATTGAATCCAACATTATAGCCTTGTCACGAGTTGGCGATGCTTAATGAGTTGAAGTTGAGGCCTTCAACGTATGCAACATCCGTGATTTCTAAACCATTTTTCTTGATGGATCCGGTGACTCTAATTTCCCCTGGAGCTTCATTTCCTCGAAATATGACCTTTGCGCCTCTACTCTCCTTGAATTTTGATAGATTTTTTTGTTTCATGTCATGTGTCCGGAACATCCACTATCCATGTACCAGGTTCATTGGCACTCATTTGTTCCTTGAATCGCAATCAAGGAAATTAGTTTTTAGGTACCCATATTTGTCTGCAGGTCCGAGGGGTTAGTCTTTGTAAGATGATCCAACCAACCTATAGCCAAATGATCGACTCTAAGAGGTTGCCATCTTTCGTGCCATAATCATCACTTACTTTGGCAAATTGCTTGGGGGCTTTAGGTTCATACAAGCTGTCTCTTTTTTGTATGCCTATGTGTGTGTTTTAGCAATTACCTTCTTGGGGTAGTTGTGATATTTACTTTGGAGTGTAGTGCTTGGATGCATATGAGTCGATGATAGCTCTTTTGCCTTTGGAATGGCCTTTCTTTGAGTTCTAGGCCTTTGCCATTTAGGCTTATATTCTATAGGTCTTCTTTGATATTTCACATTATTCCAATCGCTTGACTTGGGTAATTTCTACCATTCCCATCATATGTGTTTCTTTGATAAAACTTTTGGGGTTTTTGGTAGCTCTGTTTGTTCTTTCTGAGTACTTTATGTTTGGAGTTCTTTGAGGAACTCTGCTTTGGATTTCTTCTGTTGTCCTCTCAAAGCATACTCAATCGGTGTTTTCCTTTTCCTTTATATCCAAGGCCAGTTTGTTTGTGATTTGTGCTTGAGTGAATGTGGGTGCAACATTTGGTGTCTTGGGTTTTTGAGATGCTTCATTACTTGAAGATCCTTTTTCCAAGATCACTCGGGAGTTTGACTATGCACAAAGGAATTGAATCATATGCCTGTCTTATCTCCACACACTTTTTGGCTCATAATAAGGTCATCCAATGATTTAGATGCCTTTGTGAATGAATGAAGCAATCACATTTTTGAGATCATTTTCCGTCTTTTCTATAGCGATTATCTCTTTATTAGTTTAGCATTCTTTGCCTTGACTCTTTGTTTTCATCGGCTATGTGACTTAGAGTACTCGGCTCCTTAGTCAATTTGTGAGTTTTAGCTTTTGAAATGGGTGTTTTCCTCATTTAATAGTGTGTGTGAGGACTTAATGTGCTCAAAGTCTTTCATCATTTTGTCTAATGAATCATAAAGATCAGTGGGTGATGAAGTGTGTGTGTCGCAATCACTATCACTAGAATCGAGTGAGATGAGTTAGAGTGTACCTCATCTTCTTGGTCGGAGTTGATCTTGTTCTTTAGCCATTAGACAGATTATTGCTTCTTCTTGAGTCACTTGAGTAGTCGGCTTCACTACTCTCGAAAGTCTCCGCTTCTTTTGACTTGTTTGTCTCGTGATCTCTGCGACCAACATGGCCTTTTTCTTTTCCTCTCTTCTTTCTCTCAAGACTCTTCTTTCTTCTTCATTCTGTATTTATTGACTACAGGGTATGGACAATCAATAGCAAAGTGTCACGGTTGTCTACGGTTCAACACGAGGTTTCGGCTCTTTGATAAGCTTTTCCGTTCTTGGGTTATCGGCTCTACGATATTCAACTTTTGATGCTCAACTCTCTTGGGTGGCCTATCTTCCTTGACTTGGAGGGAGTGAATGTCTCCTTGAGGATTCACCCTTGTTTCTTTTATAGTTCTTGTTGAAGAACTTGTTGAACCTTTAACCATCAAAGCAATTTCCTCCTGGTCAAAGGTTTCCTTGACTTCATCTCTCTTCCCATCCTTGACTATAAGTGCGGCTATTTTGGGTACAGTTTGTCTCCTCTTGATCTTTTCTTCTCGGCTCAAACTCGTAGGCTTTGAGGTCCGAGAATAGCTCATGGTTGGATGTTGTTGTGAGGTTCATAGAATGTCTCGGGGCCATGACCTTCATTTCCCATTCATTTGGGAAGCTTCTCGAGAATCTTCATACACATCTCCTTCGTGTATATTCTTTCCAAGTGCGATAATTCATTTGTGATTTCGGTGAATCGAGCATCCGGTGATCCAAGGTTTCACTGCAAGTATTTTAAAATTTTCAAATTTTTGTACAATGATAAGCGTGAATTTTGCATGTGTTTTGATGCGTATTTCGAGCTATAATGATAAGTAAACATGCATATACTCGCGTTAAACGTTACATATTCACTCCTTGTGGAAAAGATATTACACTTTGCTTATTTTGTAGGAATTTCATGATATTTGAAGCTAATTGAATAAGAATATGAGGAAAGCAAAGTAGAAACGCGGAGAATTGAGTGGATATACGAAACGTGAAGCCTAAAAGAGCGAAAGTTGAGCGTTCACGGAAGAAACAGGGGGCACACGGGTTGGGCGTGCCTCAAGACACCACCCGTGCACCCCTGTATAAGGTTGATGGAAGCTGCAGCATGGCGCACGGGTAGCCCATGCATGGGCGCACCACCCGTGCGCCCTACAGAGAGTTAGACTATCTCACCGGAGTGGCGCACGGGTAGGCCGTGCTCCGACGCACCACCCGTGCGCCCTATAGAGAGTTGGGGTATTCAGCGGGGGTGACGCACGGGTAACCCGTGCGTGGGCGCACCACCCGTGCGTCTGCGCTGAATCCCATGTCTGCAGACATTAAGCCCTAAACATGATGGGAGGTATAAAAAGGCTTTTGGGGGCGCACAGGGGGAATTCGGCATTTTGGGATCTACAACACAAGACAAGAGTCAACTCTTGGAAGGAGACATCAAGGAGATAATCGGGTTGCATCGGAGCTTGAAGAACGGAGATACATCGAGAGAATGTCGGCGTTCTAAGTTTTCTTGCTTCTCTTTTAGTTTCACTCTTTTAGTTTCATTTGTAATGACTTTGAACACTTTGTGTGTAAGTTGTTTAATCATGTGTAGCTAAACTCTTGTGATTTCCGGGTTTTGGAAGTAGATTAATGAACTCTTGTTGAATGTTTTAATCTTAGTTGAAGTTATTGTCTTGAAGCCTATTTGAGTACTTTGAGCTTATTCTTGTTTTATCACTTGGCCAATGATTTAACTTGTTTGATATATTGATTCATAATTCGAGAGATGAGTTTCAATATTAGATCTTAAGTACTTGACACGAATATTCGCATGAATCGAGAGGTTTGCGAATATTGTGAGGACATTTGATCTTTGATGCTTTTGGGAGTTGTGTATCTTATGTTGAGTAGAGATGCTAGCATAGATATTTCAATCTACATTTTATATGCATCTCGAGAGGAGGATAAAATAGCTTTGTGATCGTCTTATAGGAATATTGATAATAACCTTGACTTTGATTTAATCGGACAACAAGAGGATTATTAATCGAAACCTTAACTCGAAATCCATTTCATCATCTTGATACTTCTTTCATTTGTGTTATCTTATTTTCGTGTTTTAGTGGTTTAAATTGTCTTAATCTCAAAACAACAACCATCAAATATTGATCGTCTAAATAAAAGTAAAACTATCTTGGTTCAATACTTAGCCTTTATTGATTTATTAGTCTCGTGGATACGACCTTGCTACCCTATTCGATAACGAACACCGTACACTTGCGGTGAAGCTAAAAATATAGGCGAACAAGTTTTTGGCGCCGTTCAGGGACTAATACAATTTTTGGTGCTAATATTGCGATAGATAGAATTATTCTTAATTTAGACATTTTTCTTTATTATTTATTTTTTTTTTTTTTGTGTGACTTGAATTCCACATTATTTGACTTGTTTCTTCTAGTTTGGCCCAGGTAGTGTATGAACACGCGCTCCAAGCGGGGGACTTAATACCGCTCATCTAGGAAGTTGAGGCTTTCGCGAGGAGAATCGTCTTCTACTACTAGGCAGTGAAAGACAACACAATCCGATAATGGGGGATTTGAATGAGTTACCAATACCGCCAAACAATGGTGGAAACGAGTTACCGATATCCGGTTCAACTGACAAGCCATTCGTGATTACTTTCGACCACAAGCGAATCGTAATTACGGTGGTATTGCCCATATTCCCATCAATGCCAACAACTTCGAGCTCAAACCGGCACTAATCAATATGGTGCAATGTGAGAATCGGTTTGGGGTTTGCAACGAGAAGATCCTAACTCTCACCTTGCCCATTTTATCCAAATATGCAATACGATCAAGATGAACGAAGTCTCAGATGACGCCATAAGATTGCGCTTATTCCCATTCTCTTTACGGGATAAGGCGAGAAATTGGTTGGGTACTTTGACGCAAGGAAGTGTGAGCACTTGGGATGATTTGAGCCAAAAGTTTTTGTTTAAATTCTTTCCACCAAGCAAAACTTTGGCTCAAAAGTGAGATCACTCAATTCCGACAATTTGACTCCGAGCCTTTGTACGAGGCTTGGGAAAGATTTAGGGATTTGTTAAGAAGATGTCCACAACACGGCTTTCCGGAGGATCAACAATTATGTTTCTTTTACAATGGTCTAATGGGGCAAACAAGGGCCTTTGTTGATGCCGCAGCGGGAGGAGCTTTGTTGGCAAGGTTTCCACAAGATGCCTTAAATCTTCTTGAGGAAATGGCCATGAACAGATTACCAATGGCCATCCGAAAGATCCAATGTACAACGAGTAGCGAAATCTCGAGAATCGGACCCTATCAAAACATTGTCGGCACAAGTAGCGGCTTTGACAACTCAATTGAATGTATTTACGAAGGGGCGAGGAAGCGAATCGAGCACGGGTAGTGAAGCTCTTCTATATCCGATGGAAGAGGTAAGTTATGTGAATAATAGGAATTTCAGCAATTTAGGAATAATTCAAACCCAACGCACTACCATCCAGGGTTGAGAAATCATGAAAATTTTTCCTATGCAAATACAAAGAATGTGTTACAACCTCCACCAGGGATTCAATGCTTCGAGTGGAGGCGGTAATGGAGGAGGCAAATCGTCGTTGGAAGATATACTCACCTCTTTCATAAATCAATCTAGTGCTTTCATGAATGAGACGAGGAGCCGCCTCGATAAGCAAGACCTCGGGATGGATAAGTTAGAACAACAAGTGGCAAGCTCAATAAAGAATCGGAAACTCAAATCGGTCAATTGGCTGCAATTGTGGGGAGTCAACATCAAAAGGGTCAATTTCCAAGCAAAACAGAGGTCAACCCGGGGAACATTGCAATGCCATCCATGTGTGGGGTGGAAAAGAGAATGAAGAGTCCGAAAATGCGATATTGGTGTGACGTGAGTCACGCACGACCGTATATCAACGCACGACCAGGGCGTGTGTGATGCCGAACCTACCATTCAAATTCAGGAAATGACGAGAAACGAAGCCCAAGGCAATATGAAAGTTAAAGGAGGAAGGCAGAAGCAACAAATAGATAAAAAAAAAGAGCCAAGAAACGTGAATCGTATCCTAACTCTAATTTGTTGAAATATAATATTCCTCTTCCCTTTCCCGATTGTTTCACAAGACTAATCGAACAATCAATTTGCTAAATTTGTGGGCATGTTTAAAAATTGCACATTAACGTTCCTTTTGCGAAGCAATGAAACAGATGCCAAATTATGCGAAGTTTTTAGGGGAAGCGATGTCCAACAAGAACAAATGGGCGGAGAATGGGATTGTAAACTTGACGGAAGAATGTAGCGCACTCATACAAAGGAAAATACCGCAAAAGCTGAAAGATCCCGGGAGTTTCACTATCCCTTGTACAATAGGCGATATTTTCTTTGATAATGTACTTTGTGATCTAGGATCTAGTATTAATTTGATGCCACTTTGTCCGTTCTCGGAAGCTTGGACTCGGAGAAGTGAGACCATCCACGGTCACCCTACAACTCGCGGATAGATCACTCGTATATCCAACGGGGATACTAGAAGATGTGCTCATAAAAGTCGATAAATTCATATTCCCCGTGGATTTTCTAGTGCTAGATATGAATGAGGATTGTGACACCCCTCTTATACTTGGGCGTCCATTTTTGGCAAAGCGCGGAAGCACTAATAGATGTTAAGAAAGGGAGCTTACATTACAAGTTGATGATGAGCGTATTTCATTTTCCGTTTTCCGAATATGAAAGGACATGATGATCTTAATGGTTGTAAAACAAAAACAATTGCTAATTTCGTACTCAAGCCAATAGCTTGAATAATTGTGTGCATTTTAAAGATAATATGCAGGGATTATCAATGAAGGAGAAGGAAAGGCACAAAAAGCCTGAAGTTGAACCAAGAGCGTGCACGTACCATTCGCACGATGAAGAGGAGAACATATGGATAGTTGACGAGCATGAAAAACCTCCTTTAGTAATGATCAAGGAGGTGTAAATCCAAGTGAGCGGGATTGGCATGGAAAACTGCACAATGAGGTGACAAGCCTCATTTCGCAAAGATCATAATCGGAATCAAAAGGCGTCAAGCTAACGACGTTAAATATAGCGCTTGTTGGGAGGCAACCCAATGGTTTTTCGTGTGTATTTAGTTTCAAAGTTGTGTGATTTGAGTGATTTGATTTGTGTATTTCTTTTAATGAGTGTGATTTGTGTGTTTTTGTTTCATTTTCGTGCGTTTTTGATAAAAAAAAAAATACTTGAATTATCTTGACAGTGCGCACGGGTAACCCGTGCCCGCACACCACCCGTGCGCCCGAGAGAGTTGGGAAAATTCACGGGTGGCGCACGGGTAGGCCGTGCTTCGACGCACCACCCGTGCGCCCTGCGAGAAGAGGGATAAATTAGGCAGGTTTTAAACCTGTTCTTCATTTTCAAAACTCTCCAACTCGCGCGCACTTCCTAACCCTCCATTGTTTTCGAAATTTCTCCAAGTTTTCACTCTAATTTGTCACATAATCCCTCCCCCACCACAATTGAACTTCACTTTGCATCGAATTCACATTTGCTTGAAGAATTGTGAGCAAAAGCACCTAGGGTTTAAATCCTCCACTTCGAGTTTAACTTAGAGAATTCCGGTAAGAACACCGTTTCTCCTTGTAAATTCGTTGTCAATTATGTATTAGGGATCATGATAGGTGCTTATTTTGATATTTTTGCTATGAATTGTGTGAATTATTCTTTGAGGCAAATTATCAAACACCTTGTGGGCTTGTGTAATTGAGGAGATTTAGGGTGAATTGTTGATGAATAAGGCATGGCCAATGATTGTTTAAGCTAATACTTGTCTAGAATGGCCATAATATTTGCTTGCTTGGGGTAGTTGATCGATCAAAGTAAAGGAGGCAAGTGAATTTGCATCACCTACGATGTTAGCTTTAATGCCCTACTTTGTTGTTGCCATTGATGATATTGGGATGCTAATAGAATGTATTCCGGTACAAATTCCTTATGGCGGCGAAGAAACCCCGAGTGGAAGGAGACGTGCACGCGGGCGCACAACGCGACGTGGCACCGCCGGAGGTCGATCAAATCGGTCAAAGAAAGATATGGGGTCAACTTAACAAATGCCGATGATCTTGAGCGATGGAATCGCTTGATCGGTCGCCAAATAGCTCCATCTCGCTACGCCGGCGATGATTGTACCCAAACTTTGGGGATCCATGAGGACATGTGGCGTCTTTTCGCCAAGGTAGGATGGACGAACTTCATGAGCCGAAGGTGGCCGACATTCAAAAAGCATACATTGGAGTTCTTGAGTACCGTGGAAGTACTCAAACAAGGCGGGACCTTTGAACCGTATATGATAAAGTTTCAATTGGGGAATGTCCGTAGACAATGTCATGACCCAATTGAACACCATTTTCGAGTCCCAACAAACGCTCGTACTGCCCGATGCCTCATTATGATCAATACGACTTACGGAGAATGCTTGTGGAAACACCACAAAGCGGGGCCGATGTTGTATGCCGCGCGGACCGCCAAAGCCTCGTGGATCCGGAATCCCGTTTTCCGATATATTCACGCGTGATTGCATCCTCCGTGTTCGCCGAGAAAACATTGGAGTTAGCTAGGCGGGAAGGAGGTACGATTTCTATAGGGGGCCTCATTACCCCTATTGCCCGGCATTTCAATGTCGATTTCCGAGGCTTGGAGCCTATCCCGGGCAGCACTCGGGTCAATTTGGCATCGTTGCATCACATGAAGTTCATAGCACACGAAGACAACACATTGGTGCTTCTACAAAAGAAAGGTGCTGCATTTCCGTTGCCTAACCCGCCATACACCACCGTCGATACATTGATGGACACCACCAACTTCTTAATGAACTCGACGCACATAACCGAATTACCGAGGCTATAGAGTCAAGAAAGAGGCGCAGAGTTGAAGGTTTCTTGGATGAAGAAGATATGGTGGTGGAGGAGGGACAGAGATACATGGACGCGAAATGGGGATGGAACCTCATCACCCCCAAATTGGGTATGACAGACCCGAGTCCTCACACAGAGGCGATTACCCCCGACAATCTCAAAGCGGGGATCGTCCCGGTCCCTCTCATAGTGGAGGACCCCAGCGCGGCACTGATTTTCAAGACATGTTCTATGCGTTTGGGGAGAACTTGCGTCGGCAAGAAGAGGAGCGAGGCGGCAAGGAGAGGATTTGAGGCAAAGATCAGTGATTTTCTCACATTCCGGGAGGACTATGATCGGAGGTCCAGGAGACTTGGCAAGTGCTCCAACGATTACAAATGTGGCATATTTCTCAAGGCCACTTCCCACCACCGCCGCCGCATGATGATTGAGTATATCCCCACTTTTTGTTATTGAAATTCTATTTTTCCCCTTAGGACACTATAATTTCATTCAAGTTTGGGGAGAGATAGTATTTTAATACATGAAAAGTGTGGATATGAAAAAAAAAAAATTATAATCATGCATTTTTGTGTTTCATACGAGTTGCATTAGAGCATTCTAGGTTGCATTTGCATTAGAGCACGTTTATAGCTTTAGCACGTCTATTGCTTTCGTAGTAGTTAGAGAGTGAGTTGACCAAGCATGTTGCAACTTGTTGTTTGTGTGTTGATGAAAAATTCATATTGTTGGGATTAGATCTTTGTTTATGGATTGATTGAGCCTCGAATAGATAACTTTGAGCATGTTGATATGAAAAACTTGGTGTGATGCTTTGAATTACATTTTGACAAGCTGTGAGCTTTGAGCCTTTCGCTTATATCTTGTGCGATCTTGTTGTAATTTGAGTGTATCATTCATGTTGATTAAAATTCTAGAACTTGCTTGGGTATCTCTGTTAAGGCCACATGTGTATGTGAATTGTGAATGTGATTAAAGGCCATCTTTGTTAGCCTTTCATGCCTTTTGCCTACCTAAAAATGTGAAAAACTTCGTAGTTAGCCAAGTTGAGCCTATAGCCTATTTCTTTGATAACCACAAAATTTAACCCTTGATCTTACTATATTTCCATCACCTTATACTCGAATGTATAACGTTGAGTAAAAGAGGAATGAACGAGGTTGAATGGGTGGGAATTGAAAAATAGAATAATTGGGCATACTTGGTTAAATGGGACATAAAGAGGAAGGAAAGGAGTTGAATAAAAAGTGTTGAAAATGCACAAATGAAAAAATGAAGATAAATGAAGGATTGTGAATGGAGGTGATTCTCAAAAGAAAAAGACGGAAATGGAGATAAATGAAGTTGATAAAAATGAGGGATGATTGGAGTAGCATATGGGATTGGAATGAAAATGATTGATATGCTCATCGGTCTATACACTCGAGTTTGAGTCACTTTATCCAAAAATCTCCTACCTAAACCAAAGAGCCTTCATTACAACCAAATGAGAAAGTCCTTTATGATTCACAAATTGCATACACTCTCGTGGCGGAGATATGAGACAAATTGCAAGCCTATGGTAATTTTGCGACATCGAATTGATTTGAGCGTAAACACGTCCTATAACCTCGTGAGATGAGAGTATACAATTAACTTTGAGAGTTGGATTGAGCATTTCACTTTGTCTTATTTGAGGCGTGTTCTTTGATTAGGTATTTGAGGCTTGATTGAGTTATACTCGGCATTCATGACGAACAATTTGGATTTTCTTGTAGACTCTTGGTGTCTTATTTGTTATCTTTATCTCCCTGTTATGCTTTATCGTGTTCTAAATATTGTTGATCGGGACGGTCACAGTTTAAGTTTGGGGATTTTGATAGCGTGAATTTTGCATGTGTTTTGATGCGTATTTCGAGCTATAATGATAAGTAAACATGCATATACTCGCGTTAAACGTTACATATTCACTCCTTGTGGAAAAGATATTACACTTTGCTTATTTTGTAGGAATTTCATGATATTTGAAGCTAATTGAATAAGAATATGAGGAAAGCAAAGTAGAAACGCGGAGAGAATTGAGTGGATATACGAAACGTGAAGCCTAAAAAGAGCGAAAGTTGAGCGTTCACGGAAGAAACAGGGGGCACACGGGTTGGGCGTGCCTCAAGACACCACCCGTGCACCCCGTATAAGGTTGATGGAAGGCTGCTGACATGGCGCACGGGTAGCCCATGCATGGGCGCACCACCCGTGCGCCCTACGAGAGAGTTAGACTATCTCAGGAGTGGCGCACGGGTAGGCCGTGCTCGACGCACCACCCGTGCGCCCTACAGAGAGTTGGGGTATTCCAACGAGGGTGACGCACGGGTAACCCGTGCGTGGGCGCACCACCCGTCGTCTGTATTGGCTGAATCCCATAATGACATTAAGCCCTAAACATGATGGGAGGTATAAAAAGGCTTTTTGGGGCGCACACGGGGAATTCGGCATTTTGGGATCTACAACACAAGACAAGAGTCAACTCTTGGAAGGAGACATCAAGGAGATAATCGGGTTGCATCGGAGCTTGAAGAACGGAGATACATCGAGAGATTGTCGGCGTTCTAAGTTTTCTTGCTTCTCTTTTAGTTTCACTCTTTTAGTTTCATTTGTAATGACTTTGAACACTTTGTGTGTAAGTTGTTTAATCATGTGTAGCTAAACTCTTGTGATTTCCGGGTTTTGGAAGTAGATTAATGAACTCTTGTTGAATGTTTTAATCTTAGTTGAAGTTATTGTCTTGAAGCCTATTTGAGTACTTTGAGCTTATTCTTGTTTTATCACTTGGCCAATGATTTAACTTGTTTGATATATTGATTCATAATTCGAGATATGAGTTTCAATATTAGATCTTAAGTACTTGACACGAATATTCGCATGAATCGAGAGGTTTGCGAATATTGTGAGGACATTTGATCTTTGATGCTTTTGGGAGTTGTGTATCTTATGTTGAGTAGAGATGCTAGCATAGATATTTCAATCTACATTTTATATGCATCTCGAGAGGAGGATAAAATAGCTTTGTGATCGTCTTATAGGAATATTGATAATAACCTTGGCTTTGATTTAATCGGACAACAAGAGGATTATTAATCGAAACCTTAACTCGAAATCCATTTCATCATCTTGATACTTCTTTCATTTGTGTTATCTTATTTTCGTGTTTTAGTGGTTTAAATTGTCTTAATCTCAAAACAACAACCATCAAATATTGATCGTCTAAATAAAAGTAAAACTATCTTGGTTCAATACTTAGCCTTTATTGATTTATTAGTCTCCGTGGATACGACCTTGCTACCCTATTCGATAACGAACACCGTACACTTGCGGTGAAGCTAAAAATATAGGCGAACATACAACAACGGACAATTTGTTTTCTTTAATTTGCTCGGATCCTTCACAAATTAAAGTTAATTTATCCCGATTTGTTTTGCGGTTTGACAAGATTTGACTTTGTTGAACATTGCTTTGTCAAGGTTTTGTAAAGTATGTCCTTGGCCACATTGTCCAAGTTGTATATTCTTCTGTCTCGTTTGTCCATTCGAGTCCTTGGTTTCTCAACTAGGGTGGTCTTGTCAAATGACTTCTCTCTCCTTCAATTTGTGGTGATCTCTGTCAATTGTGTTCACTTTCGGTATTTGCGGTGGTCCATCCTCTATCACTATCCACATTTCATCATGTAAAGTAGATAGATGAGCCGCATACGAATTTTCCAATCATCAAATTCCTCAATAGTGAACATAGGAATGCGTGTCAAATTTGCTTCCATGATAATAACATTCTTTGAAAAGAAATAGCTTTTGAAAGAGCAAGTGTTAAAAACTTCTTTGAAAGATTGGAGATCTAGTTCAAGAACTGATGCGGAAGGCTCAATGAACCAACCACTCGATACCACTTGTAGGTCCCGAGGGGTGTGAGTAAGGTTTAGAAGGGGGATTGAATAAACCTTACCAACTTTTCGATTTTAGTACTTTTAAAATATTACAAAGTTAAATACACAGCTAAGTCCTTGGGGGACGGCTAAGTTAGTTAACCACAGAGTTAGCCACTCGTGATTTCGATTGAGTTGTTGATAGAATAACTCAATTTGTTTAGTCTAAACTTTAACTTGCATTTGTGATGAGATTTTATTGGAAGACTTAACACCCTTGTATTTGGTTTAACTTTGTTTTAAACACTTGATTTTAGCACTTTGTTAATTATCAGTTGGATAGTAAATTATCAGCAGATATAAAATGATATGCAGAAATAAAATGCTGAAATGTAAATGACACAATAATTTTATAGAGGTTCGAAGATGGGGTAATTCTTCTACTCCTCTCTTCTCCAACTCCTGAAGGAATCCACTAAGTATTGATCAGAGTACAAAGTGGTTATCAGTCGAGATACAAGTCTTGATCACAAAGCTGACTTGCTCCTTTGGGACTCAGTCTGGAGATGCCTTGGTCACACAGCTGGCTTCTCGTCCGACTCAGCTTCTTCACAGGGCGGCTGCCTTGTTACTTTAGCTTACTTGCTCAAGCTTCTTTGGATTTGATCATGAAGCCCTCCAATAACTTGAGACTGGTTCGACCTTGAACCTTTCTACAATCCTCTTTGGAATGTAGACCCCTTTTGATTCTTCAAAAGTTTCCTCTTCAACAGTTTGAAGTTGTCTTTCCTTCACAGCTTAGTGTTGGATCGATTTCCTTCGTGTTTTAGGCTTGAGGATTTGCTTGAATAACTTGAGAATATATTGTAGGTTACGATATGAATAATGCTTGTTTGTTCGTAGTTGGGTAACCTTCTCTCAATGAGATTCCTCGGCCTTTTATAGTGAACTTTTAAAAATCGCCGTTGAAGAGATAGGCTGATTTTTGAAAATCACCTGTGTTCGTTGGCTTGTCTTGTTTGCGATCCTTGATGTTGACATTTCCTCGTATTAAATGAATGTTGGCTTTTCAAAATCGTCGAGTGCAAGATCTTCCCATTGGTTTATTCCTTTTGCACGCTTCGGGGACAGAGCACTTTAAGGCATGGCGGCATGGAAGTATTACTTGATTAAGTAATATTCTTGACTTACGTACAAATGATTCTTTTGATTGTCTTGACTTGATCGGTCCTTTATTCCCTAGGTTACTATGAGTTAGCTTTCAATCATTGGATGGCTCATCTGTCACTTCAACTTGAGACTTGGCTTCTTGAGTTGACTTAATTGACTCTTCATACTGGTGTGTCTCGGTTGATACTCCTTGATCGAGTCCTTGACATCTCTTCCTTGCCATACTCACCGCTTCCAATGAGTCTTCATCCTAGTCTTGATTGACTTCTTGTACATCCGGGCATAGTGACTTGACTCGGCTCGTACAACCCTATCTATTATAATACAAATTACAAGAAAAATGGGGTGCCAACTTTCTAGCTTTAAGTTTTACATGGCATTCATCAAAATCTAAACAATAAATTTCCCAATAGTGCACTGATTAAGTTATTAAATGGGAATATGGTTACACCATTTTTTTCTTTATAGTTCCTTTAGATGATGTACAATTAGTTATACAATGATACATTGTTAGATATAAAATGGTGTACAAACAATTATTAAATGGTGCGGTTCGAGATCAAATGGAAAGCGGGAACAATCGTAAAATCAAATCCCAAAAACATTCTTTGGGATTGAATGGTGTACAATTAGTTATACAATGATGCTTATTTGTTAGATATAAAATGATGTATATTCGATTTATTAAATGGTGTACTGATTCGGCTATTAAAATGGTGCGAGAATTTGATTATGGAAACATGATATTAATCAATCCCTTGATTGTAGGGCGTGATTTATGGCATTTTGCTAGTTACTATTATGTCCTTTCCATCTATTAATTAATTGATAAATCAATTATTTTTAATAGCAATCTGGACCATTGAATTAAATGTGTATCACGGATGGGATCAATACACCTTTGTCATACGGTAAGAGGTCGCCACACGAGATCCCATCCCTATATATATGTATAATGTTTGTAAAACGTGTATTTTCATATTAAACTTGTATTGTAAAAAAAAAATGAATACTTCACATTATTAATCAAATATTTTTCTGAGAAATATGATATAACTCTAATTAATAATGCAATCTAACCAAATATTTTCCACAAATCTCCATATCCGGCCCATTCACATATATGTTATGGTACATACACACTTTATTAAATTTTCTATAAATAGTTCCTAAATATATATATGCTGTTTACGAATGAATTAATAAATAAATAGGTTTTATATATATTATTTATAGTCGAGATAATTATATATATATGATATATATATATAGACACCTTGTCTATTTTTCTATATTCTTTTAACTAAAATATGATTATATCATATATTAATTTTTCTATAATTAGTTCATTATTTCTTGTCAATTAGATTTTATTACAAAAGAAGTCTAACGTGATTAATAAAAAATGTAATAAATTCCAAGATTCGAGATATTAATTGGAAAGTTTATTTTCATTGATTAATGTATAAACAATTTGCATCTAAAAAATACGTACTATGGTAAGTATTATATTTTATTTTTTTCTATAATTAATTCCGTAATTATTGTCAAATCAATTTAAAAATATGAAATATCTCTTAATTGGACAAGCGATAAACAATAGTTTCTTTCACGTATCTCCCTATCCAACCCATTCGGAAACTTGCTCAGTACGCCGACATATTGTTAATTTTTCTACAAATAGAGCCCTAATTTAATGATGTAATTTAATATGCTCAAATTATACATCAAATTACAAAGGTTACTTACAAAATAAATAAATTAATGTATATCTTATCTATTATTATATAAATTAACATATACATGTATTATTTATAGAAATAAAATATAACCAAAATATCGGGACTAAAAGAAACAAAAAAATAAAAACTATTATTAAACAAACCATAAAACATTCTTATTGATCCATAAAATAGAACTTAAAAAACCACTCTGATTTAATGCAAATCCTATCGATATTGACAAAACATTTGATGAAGACGATAATTGAGTGAAACGTGAAAATGGAATCATACCCAAAAGATAAATTCATATGATGATGATGATTCCTAAAAAAGAAAAATATTTGGTGCCAATGTAACTTTCAAAACCATACTCAAATGCCAATTAGGGATGATAATAGGGTGGGGCGGGTCGGTGAAGACCCAGATCCGCCCCGTGTGTAGAATGGGGTGGGACGGAGCGACCTACCACGGGTCGCGGGGCGGGACTGGGCGACCCGTTCTGTCCCATTTTAAATTAAATACAATACAAAAAAATAAATAAAATAAAAAATAAATATTTATAATATATTTATAAAATATTATTTATAAAAGTTATTATTATCAATTTATAAATGTTACATATAATACAAGAATACATAAAAATTATATTATAATATATATTATATATGCAAAATATATATTAAAATATATTTTAAAAATAAAAAAACTAGGTGGGGCAGGGCGGGGCGGAAGTGATACCGGACCGCCCCGGTGGGTACCCGCAGCTCGGGTCGAAATTGCCATCCCTAGTGCCAATGAAGTTATATATATTTTCTTGGTTTCAAACTATAGTAATCTAGATAATAGAAAAATATGAGATTCCAATGATTAATACATTAACATCAATTAATCTTAAACTGCAAAAAATATATGTTAACCATATATAAATAAAATTGTATTGGTTTCACACGAATTACTACCAATCTAAGCATGATTGTTGGCAAAATTTACTAATACATTTAAGATTTACAATTACAATTATAAGAGAATTCCCAAGAGACTCTCTAAATGAAAACTATTATTTATTTTGACGAGTTAACCACCTAAAATCATCTCGAACAAACTCTTTATTTTAACTTTTAAATTTAGAGAATGAGTTTTTAACATCTAAATTTGGAGAGCCAAAACAACTCTCTATAATTAATTGCATTAAATGAATAATTACTTCTAATATCTTACTTGTTGTTTTTTGCACTTTTAATGACCCTTTTGGAATGGAATTTCCAAAAAAATATACAATTTTTGAAATAAAGAGCCAAATATAAAGAGTGTGTTGAAATATGTCAAAAATATCACTCTTTAAATTTAAAGATGCTCTTTATTTTTCAAGAGTTCCTCTTTAAATTTGAAGACCCTCTTGGGGATGCTCTAAGTTGCCAAGAATATGAGATTCCAAATTAATCTTAAAACTACACTATTTTTAAGCACAATAATAAGGAAAAAATTGACAAAACTAATTATAGACAAAATTAGTGTGTGATATATGTACTTTATAAATTAAAAGCCAAAGATATGTAAAGCGACAAAAACAAGTAATCATAAACGTAGTCCAATCTTTATATATATATATATATATATATATATATATATGTGTGTGTGTGTTATAAATTAAATGCAAAAATATGAGATCCCAATTATTAATCCATTAACATCATTTAATCTTAACTTCCGATAATATCAAGTAATAATATAAGATAAATAAAATATTTTTGTGGCTTCATATGGAGTACTATTAATCTAAGCATGATTGGCGGCAAAATTTATTATTGCATTAATATTTACAATTATAATTATAAGTTGCCAAAATTATGAGATTCAAAATTAATCTTAAAGCGCACTATTTTTAAGCATATTAATAAAGGAAAAAACTGATAAAACAAAGCAAATAAGAAAAAAACAATTCTAATTATTAATGCATTAACATCAACTAATCTTAACTATTAATATCAATCTAAATATGATTGTCAACAAAACTTTTTAGTGCATTAACGTGTATAATTATAATTATAAGATACCAAAAAATGAGATTAATAAAAAATCTAAAATGCACTACTTTTTAAGTACATTAATAAGTGAAAAATGACAAAAATAATTATAGAAAAAGTAGTTTATTATGTATTTTATAGATTACATGCCAAAAATATGGAAACCGACAACAATAATTATTTTAAATATAGTCCAATATTCTGTATATATAGGTATTTGATAAATTAGATGCCAAAAATATAAGATTCCAAATTAATCTTTAACTTATTAAGCATATTAATAAGGGGAACTAACAAAAATAATTATAGCATAAAATTAGCTAGTGTCATTTTAGGCGAGAAAAAATCGGACGTTATTATATATATATATATATATATATGGATATGATTAAATGAGACCAAGCCCTTTAGGTGACCACATCTTGACCATTTGATTTAATAATCAATGGTCCAGATTTTACTCCCCATTTTCAGACATGGGCGGTTGAGGTAAGGGTAGGAAAGTAATTTTGTGATTTAAGATAAGGGATATATTTGTAACTCCCCTTTTTTTAAATTTGATAAGACAAAAGCGATATCTCATCCCGCGATTTTCTCTATCTTCCTCTTTCAAAAAATCCAAAACCTCAAACTGCTCCTCTAGACGCCTCTGTGAAAAAATTGAAAAACTGAAATTGCCTCCTCTATCTCCTTTCAAAAAATCAAAAAACTGAAACTATTTCCTCTATCTCTATCTTCCAAAAAATCGGAAACCTGAAGTTATTAGGGCTCAAACATCTTAGAATTTTTGGCGTCTACTCGTTGATACGGTCCGTGCGACTCTGAATTTGAGTGTAAGTTCTTCTGATCGATTTTAGTATTTCTTCTTTGATAGGGTTCTATTTTTGTGTTTTTATTTTCGATTTTAGTGTTTTCATTCTGTTCGATTTTAGGGTATACACATATATTGGTTTTCGTTCTTGCTGTTAGGTTTGATGAATGGGGTTTTTCTTGTGATTTTTTGTTCTCATGTCGTGTGTTTGTAGTTTATATTTATTTCGATTTCTCAATTTTGATTTATCATGTTCCATTTTCGCACCTTGTGCACTGTATTGTTAGTTGTGTAATAATGTATATATAGTTACGTAATTATGTATAATTAGTTATGTAATATTATATATGTAGCTTTGTGATAATGTATTTTTATGTATTTAATAATGTATGCTCGGTTATACGGTAATGTATATTTAGGTTTATAATTATGTATGTTTAGTTATGTAATAATGCATATTTAGTTATAGAACACTTTATATTTTTAGTTGTGCGAGCATGTATATATGTTATGAAATTATTTGTTTTTAGCTATAGGATAATGTACAGTTAGTTTTGTGATAATGTATTTTTAGCTATATGTGTGTAAACTTAGTGTACATATGTATGCATAATCGGGCATGGTAATGTATACTTAGGGTATAATAATGTATGTTTTGTTGTGTGATAATGTATATATATATATATATATATATATATATATATATATAGGGATTGGTTCAAATGAGACCAAGCCCTTTAGGTGAGCTTTGTAAAGGGATATATCATGGCCATTGGATTGAAAGTAGTAATGGTCCGATTTTCCCTCTTATTTTTAGTAGGCTTACTTGGATTTAAGGGAGGATTAAGAGTAGTTTGGTATTTTCAAAATTAATATCCTTAACAATTATTGGTAAAAAAAACTAACCATTTCTCTCTCCCGCGATTTAAGGTGTCTCGATATATTTTCAAAATACACGCCTGTTCGTTTTCTTTCTCAATCCATTTCGCGTCTGTTGGTTCTAAGTATACGAGAATAGTAAAACTATATATGCAATATTCCTATTCTAAATAAGCACACTATTAAAATTTAATATAATACACTTTGTTCATACTAAATATGCAAATTAATTTGGAACACTATATATGCAAAACATAAATATACGTTATACTGAGTATAAATTATAAGGACCAATGCCTAATTTATTTCAATATTTACTTATTTTGTTATAAGTATACACAATAACAAACTTATATATATATATAATATTTCTATTCTAAATAAGCACACTATTAAAATTTTAATGTAATACACTTTGTTCATACTAAATATGCAAATTTGGAACAATATATATGCAGATCATAAATATGCAGTATGCATGGTATAAATCATAAAAACCAATGCCTAATGTATTTGTATACACAATAACAATCCTATATATACAATATTCCCATTCTAAATAAGCACACTATTAAAATTTTAATGTAATACAAAGTATGCAAATATGGACACTATATATGCGAGAACATAAATATGCAAAGTATGCATGGTATAAATCATAAGGACCAATGCATAATGTATTCCAATATTTTCTTGTTTTGTTCTAAGTATACGAACAACAAAACTATATATGCAATATTCCTATTCTAAATAAGCACACTATTAAAATTTAATGTAATGCACTTTGTTCATTCGAAATATGAAAATTTGGAACACTATATACGAGAACATAAATATGCAAAGATGCAGGGACATAAATATCTTGGCCATCTAATTTTTTTCATGGTGTAGATCTGTCCCTACGGTCTCACCTAATGCTATGGTCTCATAGGATCTCCTCAATATATATATATATATATATATATATATATATATCTCGAGAACTAAGTAGAGTAATTAAGGAAATATGAGACAATACAACATAATTTTGTAACTTTATTATTTTAGTATGCTTATTTTTGGGGGAATATTTTTATTTTCTTGCAGATTTTGTCATTCATTTTATTTATTCAAGTTGATAAGTCAATTTTATTTTCTCAAAATTTTATTGTGGGGATTTGTATTGTATTATTTGGATTTTCTAGTTATTATATTCTATTCGGGTTTTAATGTTTGGTATTATTCAAACCGTGAGATGCGCGGACTATATTTTACAAAAATAATTTTTAGTCATTGCAAGCGAGTCTAGAATTTCAATAATATTTTAAAATATAACGATACGTCAATTTGATTATAAATATATAATTAAACGATATAGAATATATTATTATAAATTATAAAAAACCTCTTTAAATACAAAATATTTGGTAGGTAAAACTTTTTGTGAATGTTAATTGTATCTATTTATTGAGCGCATTTTTCTATAGAAAAAGCAAAACTTTAAATATTGAATATTTAATATTGTATTTTCAATACAATCAATAATAAAACCATTTTAAAGTTCAATACTTTTTAGGCTTTAGAAAGTTCAGAGTTGGTAAAATTATTAAAGTAATTAAACAAAAATCATGTTTTATATTTAGCAACATGATTTTAGGGAAAATAAAATATTTCAAAAAACAAAAGCTATTCTATTTAAATATATACACAGATAAAAAAATCAAAAAGATAAATTCATGTATAATAGTCCAAATCTACGACTTGAGAGTTGAATATTGAAATACATGGATAAGTATAAAAGGTAGTTTTTATTAACATGAAAAATGCATTAATAAATAAAAAATAGTATATGGATATATGTAATATGTATATGTAATAGTATATGGATATATGTAATATGTAACATGAAAAAAACTTTAACATCATCTTTAAAAAATTAATATTATATATGGATATATGTAATATGTATATAATATTTGGATATATATTTTAAGATATTTTCTTCAATTAAAATAAATATCTTTAAATTGAATTTAATCGACTTAAATATAATCCTATATAATTATGAATAAATGTGCTAAGCCCAAATAACAACTATACATATATTACAAATAACCAAAAAAAATTAATATACAAGTTAATGTCCAATAGTCATAATGCATAATTTTTATAACCCATTGCAAAATAAAATCTTGAGTAATATATTTTATATATTTTATTTATTAAGTTTTTATATATGCAATATAAGTGTCAAATCAAGATCGTAAAAAGATGACTAATTTGATATATTGTAAGTCAAAAATTGATCAAAAATGAAAAAATTATTAATTTGTTTTAAAAAAAAGAAGACAAATATAATAATTAATGTAGTACACACAAAATCTAGAAAGCTAATTTCTATTTATTATAATTTTTATAAGGTCATATACAATATCAAGATTCTCAACGCTATTTCTAAATATAGATTTTGTCTATATATAATATAACAAAACTTACATAAATGACAATTTTTACAACAAAGTTATACTACTATGTATATGATGTAGTTTAGATGGAAAAGTATTTTTAGAAATAGTTTTTATATATATATATATATATATATATATATAGGAGTTGGTTCAAATGAGATCACCCTTCTCCCGTGAGACGGGATGAACTCATCCTATCCCTTCAACTTTTTCTTTTAACGATTGTGATTTACCTGGTTTTTTGGATATTTTCCAATTTATTTTAATGCTATAAGGGTAAAATAGTACTTTTTATTGTCCCGGTTTTTTGGCATCCTTTGACTTTTTGAAACCGTTTTTATAAAGTGAGATCAGAATCGCTGCCCGAATTTAATGGCGTTATTTTAGGAGCATTTTTTTCCTTCCAATTTTTTTCCTAATCCAAAGATAGTTAGGATTCTTTTGTTGCTTAGATAGCTATTAGATAGTGCATATTTAATTCTTTTTATTGTAATTTCTATGACACTATCGCATAGTTGGGTATAATGTACTGCATATTTAGTTTTTGCACACTGAATAAATAGCTTCTAAATAATGCATAATTAGTTGGTTTTTATGCATAGTTTATGATATTTTGCATAGTTGGATATCTCAGATCTTTGCATATTTAGTTTTTTTACACTTTGTATAGATAGCTATTAGACAATGCATAGTTAGTTGATTTTGTTGCATAGTTATATATATCGTTTCATAAGTATCTATGCATCGTATTCTTCGTGAAAATTACAGTTTTTAAGAGTTTATTGTTAAGGATCAGGTTCGAGTTCTCCATGGAAGTATACTTCATCAATGATGCATGGTGGGATTTCTTCTGCAATTGATAATTGTTCATCGACATGAATCAAAGTCATCATATTGACTTTCGTATATAATTATAGAAAGCTAATTTCTATATAATTATAATTTTTATAAGGTCATATACAATTTATCAAGATTCTCAACGCTATTTATAAATCTAGATTTTGTCTATATATTATATAATAAAACTTACATAAATGACAATTTTTACAACAAAGTTATACTACTATATATAGGATGTAGTTTAGGCGGAAAAGTATTTTTAGAAACAGGTTTGTTGTTTTTTATATATATATATATATATATATGAGTTGGTTCAAATGAGACCATCCTTCTCCCGTGAGACAGGATGAATTCATCCTATCCCTTCATTCTTTTCTTTTTCTTTTGATTGTGATTAACCGATTTTTTTTTTTTTTTTGGATATTTTCCAATTTATTTTAATGCTATAAGGGTATAATAGTACTTTTTATTGTTCAGCGGTTTTTTGGCATCCTTTGACTTTTGAAACCATTTTTTATAGTGAGATTATAACTATAGGATTTAATGATGTTATTTTAGGAGGCAATTTTTTTCTTCCATATTGATTTTTAAAAATGCTATATAAAATTTTGATATAATATTAAGTATAAAATATTGCATACTTAGGTATAATATATTGCTTTAAAATCAAAACATAAGGATTGCATGTTTCAATATATTGTATTGTTTATTTAAGTCTAAAAAACTGTGTATGCAACAAATATATACTACGTATGCAACATAGTCACATTAAATGAGCAACACAAACTTATTTTCAATAAGCAACACATACACATTAAATAAGCAACAAACTTATACTACATATGCAACACATTCACTTTAATGTGAATACACACAACATCATGCACCAAATTTATACTACGTATGTAAGTCAATCACATTAAATGAGCGACATAAATTTATATTACATAATCAACACATACACATTAAATAATCAACAAACTTATACTGTATATACAACATATTCACTGTAATGTGAATACACACAACATAATGCAACAAATTTATAGTACGTATACAACACAATCACATTAAATGAGCAACACAAATTTATATTATGTAAGCAATAAAAACACATTAATAAGCAACAAACGTATACTATATATGCAACATATTCACTTTAATTTGAACACTACGTAAGCAACACCGTCAAATTAAATAAACAACACAAATTTATATTACATAAGCAACACAGTCACATAAAATAAGTAACAAACTTATACTACATATGTAAAACACTCATAAGCAATAAATGTATACTATATATACAACACACTTACTTTAATGTGAATACACACAACATATAAAAAAAAGAAAAAAAAGGCACGAAGCATATCTAAGGAAAATCCAAAAAGTTAGCAACTTACTCCTTGACAATGACAATGCATCGGTTGACTTCACCAGAAAAATGGTGGAGTAAATTACGCACATACCATTTTGTCTTATCTAATTGTAAAAATATTTACACAAGTATACCCTTAATAGCGAGTTTAAAAAATTAAAAAATTAAAGACCATTTAAATGCGGACTATTAAAAAATAGATCCCAATGATTAGGATTTGTCCTCGCGTACTCACCCTAAATGGGTGGACTCATAGGGTCCAAATCCCCCCCCCCACACACACACACATACACACACTCTATATATATCCATCTCCGCTTAATTGCAATTCTGGTCCTCTAAGTATGAGGGAGTGACATAATAGTCTGCAAGTATTTTATGTGGCAATTTTAGTTAAAGTAAAATCAAAAGAGTGGCATATTTGGTCCTGTAAGTATCCTATATAGCAACTTAGGCCCGTAGATTTTAATTTTTATGCAATTTTAGTCTCAAATGGGTAAGCCACATTTCACCCTTTCGAGAACCAAGGTTGCACAAACTTAGAACATATGGGACCAAAATAGCATAAAAATTAAGATTTACAGGACCAAAATTGCTATACACAATAATTACATGACTAAATATACTATCTCGTTATATTTAGAGGACCAAAAGCGCAATTAAGCATATCCTCTCTATCTCACACATATTCTATCTCCCATAAATAATTATATATATAAACCGGGGGCTAAAACTCATATTAGACTGTCTCATGGGTCACATTTTATGAGATGGATCCTCATAACCCGTGATCCGACCCCAAAAAGACCGGTGGCATTTTCGTAAATATTTAGGTTTATAAGCGGGTGTAATGATTGTAGGTCCCAAGGGGTGTAAGTGTAAGGTTTAGAAGGGGGGTTGAATAAACCTTACCAAATTTTCGATTTAGTCCTTTTAAATCTCTGAGTTCTACAATTTGTGTCCTTGATGGACAATCGAATTAGTCACTCAAGAGAGTTAATCTCTCAAAGACTCAAATTTGAGAAATTAATAGAGTAACTCATTTGTTGGCTATAAATTGACTCAATTGTGGTTTTGTTTTCATTGGAAGACTTAACACCCTTAAGTTTGATTAAGCAAGTTTTTACTGACTTGATTTAGTACTTATAAATTATCAAATGGATAGCAAATTTATCGTGAGATATAAGCGAGTTAAAAGTGCAAGAATTTAAATCTTTGAAATGTAAATGACACAATAAAATTTTTATAGAGGTTCAAGATGGGGTAATTCTTCTACTCCTCTCTTCTCCAACTCCTGGAGGAATCCACTAAGTAATGATCGGTTTACAAAGTGGTAATGTCCAGATACAAGTCTTGATCACAACTTGATCCTTTGGGACTCGATGCCTGAGACGCCTTGATCACTCACCAAGCTTCTCGTGACGACTCGGCTTCTCCACAGGCTTTTGCCTTGCTACTACTGACTCACTTGCTCAAGCTCTTTGGATTTGATCACGAAGCCCTCCAAAAGCTTAAGACTTGGTTCGACTTTGAACCTTTCTACAATCCTTCCCGGAAAGTAGACCCCTTGTTTTCGATATTTTCCTCTTCAAGCGATTGAAGTTCTCTTTCCTTCACAGGTAAGTGTTGGATTGATGTACTTGAGATGTAGGCTTGAGGATTGAGAATGTTTCAGTTTTTGATAAGCTTGTATATCTCACGTGTGTGTCATTCATCATCCTTCTCAAACAAACTCCTCGGCCTTTTTTATAGTGAACTTTCAAAAATTTGCCCGTTGAAGAGATAGGCTTATTTTTGAAAGTCACTTTGCGTCGTTGGTTTGCGATTCTTGGAATTGCCATTTCCTCGTATGAATTGTTCCTTCACCTTTTCGAGTTCGACACGGTGTAGTGCTTCTCATTCGTTCATTCCTTTTGCACGCTCGGGATCGAGCACTCCAAGAAAGGTGGTATGGAGATATTACTTGTTTAAGTAAATCTCTTGATTTACGTGCAACGGTTCTTTTACGATTATCTCGACTTGACCGCATTTCCTTGCTTTCCCTAGGTGACTTAGAGTCGACTTCCAATCATTGGATGACTCTTGTCACTTGACTTGAGACTTGGCTTCTCTTGAGTTGACTTGATGATGTTCCACTCAGTGCATCTCACCGCTTCTTGATCGAGTTCTGTCTGCTCTTTTTCTTTGTCAGACTCATTGTCTCTCTCAGAGTTTTCCTTCAAGCCTTGCTTGTCTTCTTGCATGTTGGGGCGTGGCCGACTTAACTCGGCTTGCGGACACTCTAATTGTTACAATACAATTTACAACAAGAATTGGGGAGCCAACTTTCTATTCTAAGTTTTACATGGCATTCATCAAAATCTAAACAATAAAATTCCTAACAATTTCCCCCTTTTTGATGATGCCAAAACTTAAATCATACACAGATGCAAATAACAAAGATACATACAGATAGTGTATTGACATAGAATGTATGCGCATAATCAATCTTTTTATTGATCATATCATTCTTGTACTTAACACAACTGTTTACAAGGTGTATCAGAGTATATAATAGTCTTCAAAAAATAGAAAATTTGTAGCTTTATTACAGAAGACTTACATTGTTTGTATTTACATATAAAATACACGAAGGGTTGGACAGCAACACTTCATCTCCTTCGCTGTCTCCTTCTTTCATCTTGATCAGCATCTTCTTCTCTTCTTCTCTTCTTCTCGTCATCAGCTGCCTTCTTTTTCTTCTCATATGCCTTCCTGGCAGCTTCATCTCTTCTTAATCTTTCCTGTCTCTCCTCCCATAGCTGAGTTTGTCTTTTGTTCTCTTCTTCTATTCTTTTTGCATACTCAGCGTTAGTTTTAGCCACTTGCAAATTTGCCACTTGGTCAAGCCAAATTGATAGATCCCTCATTTCTTTCCGGATCTACGTATTCAATGTTCTTGGCGAGGCCCAGGTCCAAGCTTCTTCCTCCACTGCCGCTTCTTCCTCTACCTGGGCGTATATCAGTCTTTGGGGTCTTCTTTTTCCGGTGATTGACTAGCAGAGTGACAGCAGAGCGATGCCGGTTGTCTCTGTCCTGTCTGTCGGCCTTCTTCACATAATGTGAGACCCTTTTCCCGATCGAGTCCCAAGCTTGAGCCATGGACATATTTGCAAAATATCCTTGATTCGAGCGTTTTGAATTCGTCAATCGATCTTGGCTCTCGCCCCAACATCTCGAAATGGCATACGTGTCTCTGTCAATTGGAATGCCTCCATGTTCTTTCAAGATGTTCATCACCCTGGCATCCATTCTTCCTTCCACTTCCTTCATCCCCGCTTCAATTGCTTTTCTCTTCTCGGCCATAGATACAAAGAGTGTTGGAGTGGCGAGTCACGGGGAGTTTCTTCGCTTATAATGTCACCGGTGTGAGGACCTTGTTGGGGGTTTGTGCAATCATTAATGTTACATCCTGATCCTTCCCCTCAACATGTTTTCCTTTCTTCCATTTTAAGACTTCCTCACCGATTTTCCCGACTCATTTTGCTCCTTTCTTTCGGCTTCAGATTTTCTTTGCTTTAAGGTATTCCTCTTCCCCCTTTTTGGCATCATCAAAGGATAGAGGAACCCCGGGGAACATCTTTGGCAAGCATGAAGTCGAGTCTTCGATGGTTGAGTTCGCTTCAAGTCTGCTGCGTTGTATGCGGCCGGGTGGTCGAGTAGCGTTAGATTCTGCGGAAATCGGCTTCATCTCGGCCATGAGAAGGCTGAATTTTCTTGTCATATGTTCTTCCAAACGCCTGTAGATCATGTGTATGTTGCTCACGCAGCAGCCTTGATTTCGGCGATGTGAGCTTCATGCATATGCTCAATATGTTCTCTCATCTTTGTCTTGGCATCGATTTTCAGACTCTCCACACCAGCAGACTTGTTGAACAATTGTCTGAAGTATCTCACCTGTTCCACACGCATTGTTTTTCTTTGTTGCCACCATTCCCTTATTCGAATTGTTATGCCTCTTAAATCGGCTGTTGTAGGGTGGCATCTCTGTTGTCCAATCGCATGTCCAAAGAGGCTCGATGCCTCTCCATCCTTTCAATCTCGGCAAAGAGTGCCTTGAACACTTCTCGAGCTTGGTGATTCTTCACATTGCGGTGATGGCCATACAACATCGAAGTCATAGTTGGTGGAACAATGGTGTCGTTGGAAGAACAGGAGGTGGTCTGTGATAGCGTGCTTGTTCATTTTTCGACTCTTCGTGGAGTTCGGTATCTCCAGTGAGAAAGGGAAAGATTCTACAAAAGAATCATCACCGCCAACTGGGATCCATTCGATGATGAGCGGTGCGCGTGAAGTTCTTTTGGGAATCGATCCTGCTGCGGCTTGAGGAGCCGGAGCGGTGGTCTCTGGTTGGTGGGTTTGGTTGTGAAGTAGACCCGGCTTGCCGAGCCTCATGCCTTTGTCTTAACCGTTGGTCTCGGTGATTTTTCCATTTCAAGAGACTTGTCCTTGGCCTTTTCAAAGGCGTCATCGGACGATGATGAGATTTCTAGTGGTGGCTCATCATCAAAGTTAAAAGTTTGACGAGTAGTCTTGGGATCGAGACTTGCTCGTGCCGGAACATCCGCGGTGAGTCTTTTGGATTTGTCATGGGGTTGACTCGGCTTCTTCTTCGCCTTCCGATCCCGAGAAAAGTAACATCGGGGTTGTCCTGGGAATCATGAAGTGCGCGGATCTCCTTCTCGGATGGGTCGATGATTGTAGGAGGGATGTTCTCTACTGACCTCATTACCCAGGAAGTCTCAACCTCCCGTGGGCCTTCATTTCCTCCCAGTCTCTCTTGCTGCGAGGCTTGGTCCTCCCTTTCGACGATGTCGGTATGTCTTAGGGTCTTCTACGATGGCATCCATTGGAGTCTCAACCCCATGGATTTCACTTTCATCGCCAGTGTTAACTCCCGGTACATTCTTCCTCGTGCCTCGATCGCATCGGCGCGCGTCATTAGCCTTCGGAGCGGTTGGCACCTCGGTGAGGCAGTCTCAATCGCTCGAGCTTCGTTGATGGCAACTTGCTGTTCTTCTTGTGATTGTAATTTCTCTTCTTCGCCTCCTTGCTTCTTTGTCGAGTCATCCGCGGCATCCTCCGACCTTTGCCGCAGGTGGAGGAGTTTCCCCTCGGTGGCGCACCGGTGAGTGACTTGAGTGGGGTCACTCGTCTCGGACTCCGGTTGTTTCAATTGATGGTTCGGCCGTTGGGGCGGTGGTAGCACACCTTCAATAGGGGTTGGCTCGACATTGGGGTCCCCATTGTCCCGGTTTCATCGCCATTTCCTTATTGCTTCTTCTTGAGTGGTGGGGAAGTGGTAGCAAAGAACATCGGTGGCTATTTCTTTGAACCACTCCCATTGGATCTATTTCACCGTGTGTTCGAGGACTCTCCTGGTCCCTCCATCGTCTTTGCTCGTGAAGGATTCTTGATTCATGCAATGCTTGCTGCATCCGCAACTCTTCGTGGCGGAGCATTCTGCAGTTCCTCGTCACTTTCCGGAGAAGACATCAAGGAGAGGATGTGTGTGTTACGTGGTGCCGAAGATAGGGCGGATGCTTGCCTTCTCACGTGCTTCGGCTTCTTGACTTGCTTTTCTCTATCCTTGTCCTTGTAGATCTGCGAGAATATCCATGCGTTGTCTTCATCTAGAAGTGGGAGCACGATAGATAATCCAAGGAAATTTAGCGATTCCTCTTCTTCTTCTATGAACTCGGGCCGTTGGAACTGTTCCATTGACTTGCTCGGCTTCCATTTTCTCCACTCACGCAGGACGATTTTGGATGTCCGGGTAAGGTGGAGAGAGGATCATTACATCACTATCGCTTGGGCTGGTTCTTCTTGTGCTTGGTGTATGAGCACTGTGTGTCTTCGGGTTGTCTCGCCGATCGCCTTAATGCAGACTTTCCGGTTCATCAACTACATCATCCGGAGACTCTACTTCCCGATGAGTCTCCGGTATATGTGCTAGCCGAGAATCGACTCACTGTTGGTTTCTCTGTTCGGACCGCTTGACAAGTCTTCTTCGTCTCTGGTTTGTACCAGGGGGAATTTCAGTTCGAGGCGGTGTCCTCTCGAGTCTTGGGCGGCCGGGGCCGGTCTTTGGTGTTTGTTTCGAGAGCGGCCGTCTAGGCTTGTCGGTTCTCCTCCTTTTGACGATCGGAGAAGGTATTTGGGAGTCCTTCTCGACGCCGCAGCGGCGGGTGACACGGCCGGCGGGTGAGTTCTCCGACTGCAGGGGCGGGAGCATGTTTAGTTTTCTTTCTTTGCAGGGGCGTGCTATCTTCTTGGCACCGCAGGGCAACTTTCTTCTTGGCCGAGGAGAGGAACATTTGTATCTTCCTGGGGGTGGTGATTCCCCTCACTAGTGTCTACTCTCTTGGCGTAAGCTCGCACGAGCACCGAGAGGTTAGCTCGAACATTCTCTTGTTGACATGGAAAGCCTTCCCATGTCTAAGAGGTACTCCTTTCACCTCCAATAGCCGGCCAATCACAGGCCATATCCAGAGATCCTCCAAATGTGCCATCTTCTTTGAAGGACTTGTTCCCCACGTTTTGGCAGATCTGCTTTGTAGATAAACCTCATTGAGTTTATCTTCTTTTCTTCGATTATTGCAGCCATCACAATCAGCTTTGCCTTTGATAGTTGGTCAAAGTCGCCAAATTTGATGTCGATACATTTGGCAACTATGTCCAACAATTTGTGATAATCCTCCTTGCCAGTCTCTTGTTTCTTTGTGTATATAATTTTATCGGCAAAGGTCGGACTTGGCTATCTCTTTCCATGCATCGGCCCAAGTTGACATCGTTTCCTTAATCTCGTTGCTCTTTTCTGCGGTAGTGAGCAATATTCACCAAATCCTTGGCGGTGATAGTGTTGCTTCCCGTGAGCAGATAACTTGATTCCTTCATCGTGAATCTCGGCATTCACGTAGAATTGTGCGACCTCCTCCACATAGGTCATAGGATATTCCGTTAGAAACGGTTTGATCCCGATGTTTCCAACTTCTCCGCGATTTTCTTCACCAGGGTGTCGTCGGACCCGCTTCACCATTCCGTCGAAATCCACCGTTGAACCGGTGTGGATTTGCTTTCCTAACTTGGTAAAGTCATAAGTTGGTGCCATTTTCTGAGTTATTTCAAGGAAAAACTCGAGAAATTGATTTGAAGGTTGATAGGGTTTTAGAGTATTTGCCTTTGCCTTTTGAGAGAAAGAGATTGAGCAGTTTTTGGAAGTGTGAGAGAGAAACGGACGAAAATGGTTTAAATATGGTTTATGAAAGGGCGTGCGGACGGTTTTGAATTGTGATCGAAATCAACGGCTTGGATTTCGCACGCATATTGAGCGATTCATGTCTCGTATTTAATGCGGCGGCATTTATATCCAATCATAGGCTTGGTGTGCGGCTTTATGTCCGTACACATCATCATTATCGACGTGTTCCTTAAAACATTCCCGCTAAGTCAAACGATTGCGTTTTTGTCACTTTGCTCATAAGTTATTGACTTATCTCTTAGGCGATTTAACTCTACTCCTCGCAGATTCTCTTAGCGACTCAACTATCGGTGACTTGGTGTATTGTCTTTCCGACAAATCTGGTGATTTCTTTGTTGATTTTCGTTTTTCGGCTCTTTTTCACTCCTTTTCTTTCTAATTCTCTTCTTTGATTAAATCAATGTCACTCACTCAATTAACCCCAACTCATGCTTGAGTTCTTCAAATCTTGACTCACATAATGGTTTTGTGAAGATGTCACTAGTTGTTTATCGGTTGAGATATATTCCAAGATAATGTCCTTCTTTTCAACATGATCTCTTATGAAGTGATATCCGACATCGATATGCTTTGTTCTTGAGTGCAACACAGGATTTTGAGTAATGGCAATTGCACTTGTGTTATCACACATGATTGGAATTTCTTTTTCTTCAACTTCATAGTCTCTCATTTCTTTGTCTCATCCATAAGACTTGGGCACTGTTTGCCTGCATGACTATGTATTCGCCTCATTTGTAGAGGTGGCTATTGAGTTTTGCTTCTTGCTAAACCAGAAATTAGTCTGTTTCCTAGCATTTGACATGTGCCTGAAGTACTCTTCCCCGTCCACTCGCATCCAAAGATAGTCGAGTCCGAATAGCCAATTAGCTTGAATCCACCTTCTTTTGGATACCATAGGCCTACTTCTTGGCTTCCTTTAAAGTATCTCAATATTCTCTTAGTTTCTTCATATGGCTCTCTTTTGGAGCAGATTGAAATCTTGCACATACACCACAAAGAAAGGTGATGTCCGGCCCGCTAGCCGTGAGATAGAGCAATGATCCAATAAGTGCTCGTATCTTGTTTGATCTACTGCCTGCCATCCGCATCCATGTCCATTTCGATTGATGTGTTCATTGGTATTTTTCTGAAGACTTCTCCTCCATACCAAATTTCTTCATTAAATCTCTGGTGTACTTTGTTTGACTTATGAAGGTTCCATCCTTCAATTGTTTCACTTGAAGTCCAAGGAAGAATGTCGACTCTCCCATCATGCTCATTTCAAATTTACTTTGCATGAGGTTTGAGAATTTTTCTGACTCTTTGTTAGTGGATCCAAAAATGATGTCATCCACATATATTTGAACAAGCAAAGATACTCTTCTTGTCTTGAATTACGAAAAGTGTTCTATCTACTTTTCCTTTTGTGAATCCATTTTGATCGGGAATTGTGACAGGGTATCATACCATGCTCGGGTGCCTGTTTCAATCCGTACAAGGCTTTCTTGAGTTTGTATACCTTGTCTCCAAGAGTCTTCTCGCTCAAATCCTCGGAGGTTGTTCAACATACACTTCTTCTTCCAATAGGCCATTTAGAAATGCACTTTTTACATCCATTTGATATACAATGAAGTTCTTGTGAGTGTGCATGGGCAAGAAACATCCTTATAGCTTCCAATCTTGCTACAGAGCAAATGTTTCATCAAAATCTATCCCTTCTTCTTGGCAATATCCTTTGGCCACTAGTCTTGCTTTGTTTCTTACCAGTAACCTTCCTCGTTCATCTTATTTACGAATACCCATTTGGTTCCAATAACATTTTGATGTATGGGTCTTTGCACTAATTCCCATACTTTATTTCTCTCAAATTGATTCAAACTCTTCTTGCATAGCTTGAATCCAATGTGTGTCGTCCAATGCTTGTGACACATCTTTTGGCTCTATTTGCGAGATGAAGCATGTGAACATTGCTTCTTGTTGAGTTCTCGATCTTGTCTTGACACCTTCTCTTATATTTCCAATGACAAGTTCTCGTGGATGGTCTCTCGGCCATCTTACATCAGGTTGGAGTGAGTTAGTTTCTGGTTGATCGACTTGCGGTTGTGTTGGGTCAGTCTTCTCTCGTAATCACTTAGCCGCAAATTTTCGGTGTTGTTGAGATTCACCATCTCATCTTCTTACGAATTGATAACTCGGCCAAACTTCAAAGATAGGACTTTTTCGTATGGTTGGATGTTTGACTTATCGGTGACTCTTCAATGTCTTCTCCATTTATGTTTGGCTCATCGAATACTACATGAATGGATTCTTCGTAACCATAGTCCTTTTGTTGAGTATTCTCAGAGGCTTTGCTTTGGTGAGTATCCTAAGAAGATACCCTCATCGACTTTAGCATCAAAAGCCTTTAGGTTGTCTTTGCCATTGTTGTGGATGAAGCATTTGCATCCAAATATTCTGAAATATGCAACATTTGGTTTTCTTCGATCCAGATTTCATAGGGAGTCTTTTGTTTGTCTATTTATCATACATCTGTTTTGGGTGTAGCAAAGTTTGTGTTGATTGCTTCAGACCCAAAATCTTTTGGTAACTCGCCCATTGCCTAACATGGTCCTTGCTGCTTCTTTGAGGGTTCTATTTCTTCTTTCTCGCAACTCCATTCTGCTTGGAGTCCTTGTGCTTTGAAAGTTCATGACCAATACCATTTTCAATACAATATCGAGTTATTATTCCATTTACAAACTCGGTTCTCTGTCTCGATCTTATTTTGATAATGGTTTGACTTTTCTCGTTTTGAATCCTCTTCATCATTTGTGGTAGTTTTTGTAGAGTTTCTTTCTTCTTACACATGAAAATTGTCCATGTATATCTTGAGTAGTCATCTACTACCACCAAGGTGTATTTCTTTCCACTTATCTTTGGCAGGTTCCATTGGGCCAAATAGATCCATATGAAGTAGATGCAATATTCTTGTTGAGGATGGGCATGTCTTTTCTTTGAATGACGACTTGATTTGTTTTCCTTTTGACATGCATCACATATGCTCTCCTTCTTGTATCATCGAGTCCGGAAGTCCTTCCACAAGATGACTTCTTGCAAGTTTGTTGATCGTTTTGAAATTCGGATGACTCGGCTTTTTGTGCCACACCAACTTGATTCAAATTGTGCTCTTTGCAAGTAGACAGTGTCTTTGGGTGTTGCAGTTGACCAATCTACTACATACATATTTTTTCTGTCTACATCCTTGTAGCACCACTTCATTTGATTCAATATCTTTGATTTGGCATATGCCCATGTTGAATCCAACATTGTAGCCCTTGTCACAAAGTTGATGATGCTTAGTAAATTGAAGTTTAGTCCTTCAACATATGCAACATCCGTGATTTCTAAACCATTCCTCTTGATGGATCCAATGCCTCTTATTTCACCAGGAGCTTCATTTCCTCCAAATATGACTTTGGCTCCTTTGACTTCCTTGAATTTTGACAGATTTCTCTTATTTCTGTCATATGTCCGGGAATGACCACTATCCATGTACCAGGTTCCTTGGCACTCATTTATTCCTTGAACCTCGCAATCAAGGAAATTAAGTTTTAGGTACCCATGCTTGTCCGGGTCCCTGAGGGGTTAGAATTATAAGATGATCCAACCAACCTATAGCCAAATGATTTGACTCTAAGAGGTTGCCATCTATCGGTGCCATAATCATAATTAATCCTGGCAAATTGCTTGGGAGTCCAGGTTCATACAACTGTCTCTTTTTATCAGTATGCCTGCATATGTGTTTTAGCAATTGCCGTTCTTGGGTAATTGTGGTGTCTTTGAGTGTAGTGCCTAGGTGCATATGTGTCTTTGATGAAAGCTCTTATGCTTTTGGAATGACCTTTGTTGAGTTCTAGGCCTTTGCCATTTGGGCTTATATTCCATAAGTCTATGCCGATAGTTCACATTATTCCAATCACTTGGCTTGGATATTTTCTACCATTCCCATCATATGTATTTCTTTTATGGATTTTACGGGGTTTTTGGTAGCTCGCTTTTTTCTTTCAGTAGTATTTTTGTTTGGAGTTTCTTTGAGGACTGGTGAATCTCTTCTCGGTATCCTTTCAAAGACTCTCTCCGGTCATTTTCCTTTTCCTTTGTAACCAAGGCCAGTTTGCTTAGTATTGTGCTTTGGATTGAAAGTGTGTGCAACATTTAGAGTTTTGGATTTTTCAGACTCTTCATGACTTGAAGATCCTTTTTCCAAAATTACTCTTGAGGTTTGACATGGCACAAAGGAATTAAATCCTAAGCTACACATTCTCTTTGACTCATAATAAGATCATCCAATGATTTAGATGCCTTAGTGAATGAGGCAATAACATTTTTGAGGTCATTCTCCCTCTTTTCTATAGCAGCAATTTCTGCTATTAATTTAGCATTTTCAGCCTTTAAACTTTTATTCTCATCAGCTATTTGACTTAGAGTACTCAGCTCCTTAGTCAGCTTTGAGTTTTGACTTTTGAGTAAATTTGTTTTCCTCATTCAATAGTGTGTGTGAGGTTTTAAAGTGCTCAAAATCTTTCATCATTTTGCCTAATGAATCATAAAGATCGAGTGGGTGATGAAGTGTGTGTGTGTCAGTCACTATCACTTGTGTCCGAGCTTGTTGAGTTAGATTGTACCTCGTCTTCTTGATCTTGTTCTTTGGCCATTAAGCGATCAAGGCTTCTTCTTCGAGTCACTTGAGTAGTCACTTCAACGCTCTCTCGAGTCGGTTTGTCTCTCTTGACTTGTTTGTCTCGTGATCTCTCTGCGACCATCATTGCCTTTTTCTTCTCTTGTCTTCTTTCTCTCAAGACCTTTTTTTTCTTCGTTCGCACTTGTTGACTACAGGATATGAGCGATCAATGGCATAGTGACTGGTTGTCTACAATTCCAACATAGATATTCACCTTTTGATCAGCTCTTTCTACTCTTGAGTTGTCGGCCCTTTGATACTCAACTTGTTGATGATCATTCTCTTGGTTGGCCTATCATCCCTTGATTTGGAGGGAGTGAGTGTCTTACGGAGGATTCACCCTTTTCTCTCTTGTAGTTCTTGTTAAAGAACTTGTTAAATCTTTTAACCATCGGGGCTATTTCTTCCGGGTCAATTGCCTCTTTGACCTCGCTCTCTTTCCATCTTTGACAATTAGAGCAAATTTGTTTTACAAATGTTGTCTCTTCACGGTCTTTCCTTCTCGGCTCAAACTCGTAGGCTTTGAGGTCCGAGAATAACTCATGATTGGATGTCTTTGATAGGTCCATGGAGTGTCTCAATGCCATGACCTTCATTTCCCATTGAGTTGGAAGACTTTTTAGGATCTTCATACACATTTCTTCTCGTGTATATTCCTTTCCAAGTGTAGAAATGACTCATTTGTGATTTACGTAAACCGAGCATCCAGTTGATCCAGGTTTTCTCCCGAGATCATTTTAAAGTTCTCAAATTTTTGTACTGACCACCGATAGTTTGTTTTCTTTGATTTGCTCACGAGCCTTCACAAATCAATGTCGGTTTGTCCTGATTTCCTTAGCCGTTTTGCAAGATTTCACTTTATTGAACATGGCTTTGTCCAAGGTTTTGTAAAGAATGTCCTTAGCTACATTGTCCAGGTTGTATCTTTTTGTCATCATTTGTCCACTCGGTTCTTGGTTTTTCAACCATGAGTGCAGGTCTTCGCATCTTCTTCCCTTTTTGCAACTCTTCGACAATTTGTGTTCACCTTTAATATTTGCAGAGGCCCATCTTCTATCACTATCCACATCTCATCATGTAATCCGATAGATGAGCTCGCATACGAATTTTCCAATCATCAAATTCTTCAATAGTGAACATAGGAATGCGTGTTAGATTTGCTTCCATGATAATAACTTTTAATGATAGAAAAGAGTTTTGAAAGTTTAAGTACTAAAGCGAGACTTTTGAAAAGTTTGGAGATCTAGTTCGATAACCAGTGCGGAGGAGGATTCAATGAACCAACCGCTCCGATACCACTTGTAGGTCCCAAAGGGTGTAAGTGTAAGGTTTAGAAGGGGGGTTGAATAAACCTTACCAAATTTTCGATTTAGTCCTTTTAAATCTACGAGTTCTACATTTGTGTCCTTGATGGACGATCGAATTAGTCACTCAAGTAGAGTTAATCTCTCATGATTTCGGTGAAGTACATTAATAGAGTAACTCGGTGTTGGCTATAAATTGACTCAATTGTGGTTTTGTTTTTATTGGAAGACTTAACACCCTTAAGTTTGATTAAGCAAGTTTTACTGACTTGATTTAGTACTTATAAATTATCAAATGGATAGCAAATTTATCGTGAGATATAAGCGATTAAAAGTGCAAGAATTTAAATCTTTGAAATGTAAATGACACAATAAAATTTTTATAGAGGTTCGAAGATGGGGTAATTCTTCTACTCCTCTCTTCTCCAACTCCTGGAGGAATCCACTAAGTAATGATCGGTTTACAAAGTGGTAGCAGTCCAGATACAAGTCTTGATCACTGGTGACTTGATCCTTTGGGACTCGATCTGGGAGACGCCTTGATCACTCGGGTGGCTTCTCGACGACTCGGCTTCTTCACAGGCGTTTGCCTTGCTACTACTGACTCACTTGCTCAAGCTCTTTGGATTTGATCACGAAGCCCTCCAAAAGCTTAAGACTTGGTTGACTTTGAACCTTTCTACAATCCTTCCCGAAAGTAGACCCCTTGTTTTGAGTATTTTCCTCTTCAATCGATTGAAGTTCTCTTTCCTTCACGGGTAAGTGTTGGATTGATGTACTTGAGATGTAGGCTTGAGGATTGAGAATGTTTGATTTTTGATAAGCTTGTATATCTCACGTGTGTGTCATTCATCATCCTTCTCAAACAAACTCCTCGGCCTTTTATAGTGAACTTTCAAAAATTTGCCCGTTGAAGAGATATGCTTATTTTTGAAAGTCACTTTGCGATCGTTGGTTTGCAGTTCTTGGAATTGCCATTTCCTCGTATGAATTGTTCCTTCACCTTTTCGAGTTCGACACGGTGTAGTGCTTCTCATTGGTTCATTCCTTTTGCACGCTTTCGGGGGGTGAGCACTCCAAGAAAGGTGGTATGGAGATATTACTTGTTTAAGTAAATCTCTTGATTTACAGGCAACGGTTCTTTTCTGATTATCTCGACTTGATTTGCATTTCCTTGCTTTCCCAGGTGACTTAGAGTCACTTCCAATCATGGATGACTCTTTCGTCACTTGACTTGAGACTTGGCTCTCTTGAGTTGACTTTGATGTTCCACTCATTTGCATCTCACCGCTTCTTGATCGAGTTCTGTCTGCTCTTCTTTCTTTGTACTCATTGTCTCTCAAATGATTTTCCTTCAAGCCTTGATTGTCTTCTTGCATGTTGGGCGTAGGTGACTTAACTCGGCTTGGCAGCTCTAATTGTTACAATACAATTTACAACAAGAATTGGGGAGCCAACTTTCTATTCTAAGTTTTACATGGCATTCATCAAAATCTAAACAATAAAATTCCTAACAATGATACTATAAAGTATTAGTTTTTTCCCAAAAAGTGTCACTTTTACTCTAAACAATATATATTTTCAAAATATTTTTGGGGCATGGCACACTATCATCACAAAAACTTATGTGAGACCGTCTCACGGATCTAAATCGTGAGACGGATCCTCATATGGTCCCCATCCTTCCTATTTTTCTCTCTTCTCTCACCGATCCCCCGTCTGCTCCTCTCTCTCTCTCTCTCTTTCTCTCTCTCTCTCCTCATGTCCTTTATATAATAAAAAAACTCACAAAATCCAAATTATTCAGAAAATAAATACTATGATACTTTAAAAATATATACTTTTCATGTTATGATTGATACTTTTTTTAAAAAAGTGATATTTTTTAATAACGAAGTAATATTTATTTTAATAATAAGTGATACTTTTTTAATATGAAATGATACTTTTTCAATAAAATGTGATACTTTGTTAATACGAAATGA
Organism: Rehmannia glutinosa; assembly: GCA_016081115.2. Lineage (NCBI taxonomy): Eukaryota > Viridiplantae > Streptophyta > Magnoliopsida > Lamiales > Orobanchaceae > Rehmannia > Rehmannia glutinosa. The sequence goes on along the minus strand of CM071937.1, from coordinate 47,317,577 downwards.
TATTTTTTAATAACATGTGATACCTTTTTAAATAAAATAAATTTTATTTAAGTAAAAACGTGATACTTTTTAATAAGAAGTGATACTTTTTCAAAAATTGATACTTTGTTTTAATAAAAATAATTTTTCAAATTAAAAATTGATTATTTTTTAATGAATAGTAATACCTTTTAATAAACGGTGATACTTTTTTATAAGAAGTGATACTTTTTCCAAAGAAGTGATATTGTTTTTAATAAAAAATATAATATTTTTTCATAAGAAGTGATACTTTATTTTAATAAAATTGATACTTTTAGTCTAATATGATACTTTTTCATAAAAAGTGATACTTTATTTTCTCCATATTTTTCCTTTGTTTCATGCATGTAGAGAGAAATAATGATGATAGATGTGGAGAGAGAAGGGCCACAAGAAGAGTTGGATGAGGAGAGAAAGAGAGAATGGACCATGAGAGGAGTGAGGTGAGAGAGAGAGAGAGAAAGATGGGGGACCATGGGAGGAGTGAGATGTGGGGAGGAAGAGAGGACACATGATTATATATAAAGAGATAAAGGGCATGTGAAGTTTAAGTAATGGGGCTCTGTCTCACGGTTTAGATCCGTAAGACGGTCTCACAAGAGACCTCCCTACTATCATTAGGGCGATCAATTTTGTAATTGTTAGATCGTGTTTTACATGTCTTTTAATTTTATTTTGAAACTATGTGATTTAATTAAGTGTTTTGTCTTTCTTGGTTACTTGCATGTGATATGATTTATTAAATAAAGAAAATTTGATTATGAAAGGATGGTGTTGCAACTTTACTCTCAAACAATATTTGGATATGGAAAGATCTTATTTTTTGATATTTAAGATCATACCTTATGAGATATGAATCCTTGTTCTGTAGAGATATCTATTTCCATATTTTGTAGGGGCTTGGAGACCGAAAAATGCCTATATAAAAGACTCCGTAGCTCTCATATTTCAAAATAGAGATTACAATGTTCTAGAGAGAAAATACACGATTAATTGAGAGAATATGAGTCCGAGATAGAAGAAACAAAGATATAAGTTTTACACGGATCGACGAATTATCTGAAGTGCTATTGCGTCTCCAGTATAACATCTTCGAAGATTGCGAGACTTTGTTTTATTTTTCATCCATATTTTGTTTTGATTGAGATTTGAAAAGTCTATATTTGTAGTATTTTAGACGAGTTGATTTACATATCACAGATCTACCCAGAGATAAGATTTTTAATAGTGTTCCTTACTAGTTGAGTCGTTCACATGAGTTCTGTAAACGATTCAATCAACTAGTGAAGTTTTTTTCTCCTTGTTGGCTTGTTTGCAAGTATTATTTAGGGTTATTGATTTTTTAGTACCTGACCTAAGGGCAATTTGCTGGTTTAGTACCTGATATTTCTGAGTTACCAATTTAGCACCTATACTTCACAAATTTTTATAAATTGGTACCTATTCACTTTTAAAGACAAAAATGCCCTTATAGAAGAACTTCACGCGCACCTCTCATCATTGAACAAATACCAGTTGGCCGTGATGATTCCTTTATAGAATCTTTTCCTTTCTCTCTGGGAGGTGGAAGGACCTCCCCGAAGAATCGAGAGAAGAGCTCGCACGCTTCCACGGACCAGCTCCCATTTTTCCATCGGCACCATTGTTCGGTGATTATGATTTTGACGCTGCATGGCCATCGGTCAACAAGCGGAGGAATCAATCAAGTCCATGAAGTGTTCAAGGCATTATTCGGTGAGATTGAACGGATGGAGAGGCATCGAGGCCTCTATGGACATGCGGATGGACAACAGAGATGCCAATCTTACTGGCGATTTAAGAGGCATAACTTGATCGGGATCGGGGAATGGTGGCAACAAAGTTGAGAAACAATGCGTGTGGAACAAGTTAGATACTTCAGGACATTGTTCAACAAGTGGCTGGTATGGAGAGCCGAAAATCTTTGATGCAAAAACGAAGCCGCGAGAACATATTGAGCACATGCATGAAGCTCACACCGCCGAGATAAAGGCTGCTGCGTGAGCAAAATAAGAGTGATCTCGAGCGTTTGGAAGAAACCATGAATACAAAATTCACCTTCTCATGGTGAGATGAAGCGATTTTGTCAGAGTCCAACGCTACTCGATCCGAATTTCGTCTTTGCATACTCTGCAGCGGACGAGACGAACTCTACCATCGTGAGGCTCGACTTCACGCTTGCGATCTGTTTCAGTGTCCCTCTCTCTTTTGATGATGCCAAAAATGGGGAAAGGAATACCATAAAGCACGTAAAAAAGATCTGAAGCGAAAAAGAGGATCATTTGTGAAGGAAAGAAACAATTTGAGGAAGCGCTGAAACAAAAGAAAGGAAAATCTGTGAGGGGAAGGATCGAAAGATGTGACCTTGATGATTGCACAAACCCCCAAGGTCTGTCACGGTGACATTATCGTGACAAACTCCTCTGACTCTGCCACTCCAACACTGCTATATCTATGGCTGAAAAGAGAAAAACAATTGAAGCGAGAGATGGAGGAAGTGGAAGGAAGAATGAATGCCGGGTTATGAACATCTTGAAACAAGCATGGATGCATTCCAAAGAGCGGGGACACTTATGCCATCTCGGATGTCGGGACGAGCCACGATCGAGTTGATGAATTTAAAACGCTCGCATCCGAAGGATACTTTGCAAATATGTCTATGGCTCAAGCTTGGGACTTTCTTGGGAAAAAGGGTCTCACGTTATGTGAAGAAAGGACGCGAGCGGCGAGACTACGCGGTCACTCTGCTGGTCACTCCGTGATCACTCATTTGGAAAGAAGAAGACCCTAGTACAATACACGCCCAGGTAGAGGAAGAAGCGTGTGGTGGAGGAAGAGGTTTGGGACACTAGGCCTCCGCCCCAAAACATTGAATACGTAGATCCGGGGAAAGAAAGGAGGGATCTATTGGGGTGGGGCTTGACCAAATAGCAAATTTGCAAGTGGCTAAAAAGTGTGAGTATGCAAAAAGAATAGAAGAAGAAAACAAGAGACAAACTCAGCTATGGGAGGAAAGACAGGGGAAAGATTAAGAAGAGATGAAGGCTGCCAGGAAGGCATATGAAAAGAAGAAAGAAATTGACGATGAGAAAAAGAGAAGAAGAAGCGGAAGATCTTGAACAAGATGAAAAAGAAGACAAATGAAGGAGATGAAATGTTGATGTCCACCCCTTCATGTATTTTATGATGTAAATACGTACTATGTAAGTTTTTCGCAATAAAGCTATAAATTCTTTAATCTTTTGTGTAGACAAATGTTTGCTCGATACACCTTGTATGTGATTGTGTAAAAGAACAAGAATGTTATGATCAATAAAAGGATTGATTCTGCATACATTCTATGTCAATACACTATCTGTATGTATCTTTGCTATTTGCATTTTTGAATGGTTTAAGTTTTGGCATCACCAAAAAGGGGGAAATTGTTAGGAAATTTATTGTTTAGATTTTGATGAATGCCATGTAAAACTTAGAATAGGAAGTTGGCACCCCATTTTTGTTGTAAAATGCATTGTAATAAATAGTGGCAAGTTCGAGTTAAGTCACTACGCCCTAACATGCAAGAAGACAAATGGAGACTAGAAGGAAGACTCATTGCGAGACAGTGAGTATGGCAAAGAAGAGTAGAGCGGGAACTCTATCAAAAAAGCGGTGAGATGCGGTGAGTGAAGTATCGTCAAGTCAACTCAAGAAAAGCCAAGTCTCAAGTTGAAGTGACGAGAAGAGTCATCCAATGATTAGAAGTGAGTCTCAAGTTGAAGTGATGAAGAGTCATCCAATGATTAGAAGTGACTCTAAGTCACTGGGGAAAGCAAAGAAATGCGATCAAGTCGAGATAATCGTAAAAGATCCGTTGCACGAGAAATCAAGAGAATTACTTAAACAAGTAATATCTCCATATCACCTTTCTCGGAGTGCTCGGTCCCGAAGCGTGCAAAAGGAATGAACGATGGGAAGCACTACACCGTGTCGAACTCGAAAAAGGTGAAAGAACAATTTATACGAGAAAATGGCAATTCAAGGATGCAACAAGACAAGCCAACGATTGCAAGTGACTTTCAAAAAATAAGCCTATCTCTTCAACGGGCAAATTTTTTGAAAGATCACTATAAAAGGCCGAGGAGTTTATTTGAGAAAAAGACACAAATTCTGACCAACCAAAAACGTTCAAGCAATTATTAGAAAATCTGAAACATTCTCAATCCTCAAGCCTACACTACGAAGAACATCAATCCAACACTCACTGTGAAGGAAAGATAACTTCAATCGGTTGAAGAGGAAAATCTTTTGAAAAAACAAAGGGTCTACATTCCACGAAGGATTGTAGGAAGGTTCAAGGTCGAACCAAGTCTTAAGCTTTTGGAGGGCTTCGTGATCAAATCCAAAGAGCTTGAGCAAGTGAGTCAGCAAGTAGCAAGTGCAAAGCGAATTTGCCTGTGAAGAAGGTCCAGTCGTCACGAGAAGCCGGTGAGTGATCAAGGCGTCTCAGGCATCGAGTCCCAAAGGATCAAGTCAAAATTTTGTGTGATCAAGACTTGTATCTACGGGTATTTACCACTTTGTATCTTGATCAATACCTAGTGGATTCCTCCGGGAGTTGGAGAAGAGAGGAGTAGAAGAATTACCCCATCTTGAACCTCTATAAAAATTTCATTGTGTCATTTACATTTCAACACTTTAATTCCTGCATCTTAATTGTTTATATCTCGGATAAATTTGCTATCCACTTGATAATTTATAAGTACTAAACCAAGCACTAAATCCTTGCTTAATCAAACTTAAGGGTGTTAAGTCTTCCAATGAAAAACAAAACCATAGTTGAGTTAATTTAGACCCAACAACTGAGTTATTCCATCAAGCTCGGTTGAGTGCATTGAGAGACTAACTCTCTTGATTAACTAAATTGGTGTCCATCAAGGACACAGTGTGTAGTATTAACTCTGAATATTTAAAAGGACTAAATCGAAAATTTGGTAAGGTTTATTCAACCCCACCCCCTTCTAAACCTTACACTTACACCCCTTGGGACCTACAAGTGGTATCGAGCGGTTGGTTCATTGAACCCTCCCACCAAACTTTTGGTTATTATCATGGAAGCAAATTTGACACGCATCCCTATGTTCACTATTGAAGAATTTGATGATTGGACAATTCGTATGCGAGGCTCATCTATCAGCATTACATGATGAGATGTGGATAGTGATAGAAGATGGGCCTGCAAATCTTAAAAGTGAACATTTGTAAGAAGAGGCTGCGGTGAAGGAGAAGAGGATGTTGCTCCCGGACGATCATGGTTGAAAAACCAAGAACTGAATGGACAAATGATGAGAGAAAAAGATACAACCTGGACAATGTAGCCAAGGACACCCTTTACAAAACCTTGGACAAAGCCATGTTCAATAAAGTCAAATCATGCAAAACGGCTAAAGAAATGCAGGACAAGCTAACATTGATTTGTGAAGGCTCGGAGCAAATCAAAGAAAACAAATCATCGGTGGCTATACAGAAATTTGAGAACTTCAAAATGATCTCGGGAGAAAACCTGGATCAACTGGATGCTCGGTTCACGAAATCACCAATGAGCTATCTGCACTTGGAAAGGAATATACACGAGAAGAAATGTGTATGAAGATCCTAAAAGTCTTCAGACTGAATGGGAAATGAAGGTCATGGCACTGAGACATTACATGGACCTATCAAAGACATCCGACCATGAATTATTCTCGGACCTCAAAGCCTACGAGTTTGGTGAGAAGAAAAAAAGACCGAGGAAGAGGCAATTTGTACCCAAAGCAGTTGCTCTAATTGTTAAAGATGGAAAGAGAGCTCGAGGTCAAAGAAGTCATTGATCCGAAGAAATAGCCCCGATGGTTAAAAGATTCAACAAGTTCTTTAATAAGAACTACAAGAGAGGAAAGGGCGAATCTTCCGAGAAGACACTCGGCTCCTCCAAATCAAGGGAAGATAGGCCAACCAAGAGAACATATCATCAAAAAGTTGAGTATCAAAGGGTGACAATCCAAGAATGGAAAAGAGTGATCAAAAGGCTGAATATCTATGTTGGAACTGTAGACAACCAGGTCACTATGCCATTGATTTGCTCATATCCTGTAGTTAACAAATACTGGGGAATGAAGAAGAAAGAAAGGTCTTGAGAGAAAGAAGACAAGAAAAGAAAAAGGCAATGATGGTCAGAGATCTTTGAAACAGCCAAGTCAAGAGAGCAGTGATTCGAGAGAGCAGTGAAGTGACTACTCAAGTGACTCGAAGAAGAAGCCCTGATCGCTTGATGGCCAAGGAACAAGATCAACTGACCAAGAAGATGAGGTACACTCTAACTCATCAAACTCGGACTCTAGTGATAGTGGTGTGACACACACACTTCATCACCCACTGATCTTTATGATTCATTAGGCAAAATGATGAAAGATTTTGAACACATTAAATCCTCACACACACTATTAAATGAGGAAAACAACCTACTCAAGAGTCAAAACTCAAAGCCGACTAAGGAGCCGAGTACTCTAAGTCAAATAGTGATGAGAATGAAAGTTTAAAATTTGAAAATGCTAAATTAAGAGCGAGAAAATTGCTGCTATAGAGAAGAGGAGAATGACCTCAAAAATGTTATTACCTCATTCACTAAGGCATCTAAATCATTGGATGATCTTATTATGAGTCAAAAAGAATGTGGAGACAAGACAAAGCTTAGGATTTAATTCCTCTGTGCTATGTCAAACCTCAAAAGTAATTTTGGAAAAAGGATCTTCAAGCCATGAAGAGTCCGAAAAATCCAAAACTCTAAATGTTGCACACACATTCACTCCAAAGCACAATAACAAGCAAAGCGGCCTTGGTTATAAAGGAAAAGGAAAACAACTTGATTGAGTGCTTATTTGAAAGGACAGTGAGAAGAGATTCACCGAGTTCCTCAAAGCCAAACTCCAAATAGAAAATATTCTCGCAAAGAAGAAGCGAGCTACCAAAAACCCGGAAAATCCATAAAAGAAATACATATGATGGGAATGGTAGAAAATATCCAAGCCAAGCTGATTGGAATAATGTAAACTATCGGCATAGACTTATGGAATATAAGCCCAAATGGCAAAGGCCTAGAACTCACAAAGGCCATTCCAAAAGTATAAGAGCTTTCATCAAAGACACACATATGCACCTAGGCACTACACCCAGAGACACCACAATTACCCAAAAAAGGCGATTGCTAAAAATTATACACAGGCATACGAGACAAAAGAGACAACTGTATGAACCGAGAATCCCCAAGCAATTTGCAGGATTAATTATAATTATGGCAGCGATAGATGGCAACCCCTTAGAGTCAAATCATTTGGCTATAAGTTGGTTGGATCATCTTACAATTCTAACCCCTCGGGGACCAGGACAAGTATGGGTACCTAAAACTTAATTTCCTTGATTGCGGAGTTCAAGGAAGTGAAAGTGCAAGGAACCTGGTACATGGATAGTGGTGCTCCGGACATATGACGAGGAAATAAGAAAAATCTGTCAAAATTCAAGGAAGTTAAAGGAGCAAAAGTCATATTTGGAGGAAATGAAGCTCTGGTGAAATAAGAGGCATTGGATCCATCAAGAGGAATGGATTAGAAATCACGGATGTTGCATATGTTGAAGGACTCAACTTCAACTTATCGAGCATCGATCAACTCTGTGACAAGGGCTACAATGTTGGATTCAACATGGGTGTATGCCAAATCAAGGATCTTGAATCAAATGAAGTTGTGTTGCAAGGATGCGAGACAAAAAAACATGTATGTAGTAGATTGGTCAACCGCTACACACAAAGACTGTGTATTAACAAAAGCACAACCTGTTGAATCAAGTTGTTTGTGGCACAAAAAGTGAGTCACTGAATTTCAAAACGATTAACAAGCTTGCGAAGTAGTCTTGTGGAAGGATTTCAGGACTCGAGTATACAAGAAGGAGAGTATATGTGATGCTTGTCAAAGGAAAACAAATCAAATCTTCATTCAAAGAAAAGACATGTTCATCTTCAACAAGAATATTGCATCTGCTACACATGGATCTATTTGGCCCAGTGGAACCAAACATAAGTGGAAAGAAATACACCTTGGTGGTAGTAGATGACTACTCAAGATATACATGGACAATATTCATGTGTAAGAAGAAAGAAACTCTACAAAAACTACACAATCGATGAAGAGGATTCAAAACGAGAAGAGTCAAACCATTATCAAAATAAGATCGACAGGAACCGAGTTTGTCAATGGAATAATAACTCGATATTGTATTGAGAATGGTATTGGTCATGAACTATCGGCTGACAAGGACTCCCTGTGAGAATGGAGTTGCGAGAAAGAAGGAATAGAACTCTCAAAGAAGCGGCAAGGACCATGTTAGCTGAACGGGGTTACAAAAAGATTTTGGTGAAGCAATCAACACAACTTGCTACACTCAAAAAGGATGTATGATAAGCAGGACGGTGACAAAGACTCCTATGAGATTTGGTGGAAGAAAACCAAATGTTGCATATTTTAGAATATTTGGATGTAAATGCTTCATCCACAACAATGGCAAAGACAATCTAAAGGCTTTTGATGCTAAAGGTGATGAAGGTATCTTCTAAGGATCGAAATTTGAAAGCAAAGCCTCAGAGTACTCAACAAAAGGACTATGGTTGCGAGAAGAATCCATTCATGTGGTATTCGATGAGCAAATGTAAATGGAGAAGACATTGAAGAGTCGGTGATAAATTTGAATCATCCAACCATACGAAGAGTCCTATCTTTGAAAGTGAAGCTGGAATTATAAACTCGAGAAGAAGATGAGATATTTGAATCTCAAAAAGCAATTTGGAAAATTTGCGACTAAGTGATTACTGAGAGAGTCGAACAAAGAACACACAAAGTGCAAGATGATGAATCCAGCTAACTTACTCCAACTTTGATGTAAGATGGTGAGAGACCATCCACTAGAACTTGTCATTGGAGATATAAGAGAAGGTGTCAAAACAAGATCGAACTCAACAAGAAGCCATGTTCACATGCTTTATCTCGCAAATAGAGCCCAAAGATGTGTTACAAGCATTGGATGACACACATTGGATTCAAGCTATGCAAGAAGAGTCAATCGAGTTTGAAAGAAATAAAGTATGGAAATTAGTTCAAAGACCCACACATCAAAATGTCATTGGTACCAAATGGGTGTTCGAAACAAGATGAACGAGGAAGGTTACGTGGTAAGAAACAAGGCAAGACTAGTAGCCAAAGGATATTGCCAAGAAGAAGGAATAGATTTTGATGAAACATTTGCTCTATAGCAAGGTGGAAGCTATAAGAATGTTTCTTGCCTATGCGGCTCACAAGAATTTCATTGTATATCGGATGGATGTAAAAGTGCATTCCTAAATGGTTTATTGGAAGAAGAAGTGTATGTTGAACAACCTCCAGGATTTGAGCGAGAAGACTCTTGGAGATAAGGTATACAAACTCAAGAAAGCCTTGTATGGATTGAAACAGGCACCCAGAGCATGGTATGATACCTTGTCACAATTCCTGGCGAAAATGGATTCACAAAAGGAAAGGTAGATAGAACACTTTTCAGAATTCAAGACAAAAAGAGTATCTTTGCTTGTTCAAATATATGTGGATGACATCATTTTTGGATCCACAAACAAAGAGTTGTGTGAAAAATTTTCAAACCTCATGCGAGTAAATTTGAAATGAGCATGATGGGAGAGCTAACATTCTTCCTTGGACTCCAAGTGAAACAAGGCGAAGGATGGAACCTTCATAAGTCAAACAAAATACACGAGAGACTTAATGAAGAAATTTGGTATGGAGGAGAAGTCTTACGTAAAAATACCAATGAACACATCGGTCAAAATGGACATGGATGCGGATGGCAAGCTTTGTAGATCAAACAAGATCTGAGCACTTATTGGATCATTGCTCTATCTTCAAAGAAGCAGCCGGACATCACCTCTTTGTAGGTGTATGTGCAAGATTTCAATCTGCTCCAAAAGAGAGCCATATATGATGACTAAGAGAATATTGAGATACTTGAAAGGAAGCCAAGAAGTTGGCTTATGGTATCCAAATGAAGGTGGATTCAAGCTAATCGGCTACTTAGACTCGACGACTATGATGGATGCGAGTTGATGAAAAAAGCACTTGAGGGCACATGTCAAATGCTTTAGGAAACAGTGATTTCTGGTTTAGTAAAAGCAAAATTCAATAGCCACCTCTGGTGAAAGCAGAATACATAGGCTGCAGGGCGTGTTGTTGCCCAAGTCCTATGGATGAGAGGCGGTGAGAGACTATGAAGTTGAGGAAAAAGAAATTCCAATCATGTGTGATAACACAAGTGCAATTGCAATCACTCAAAATCTGTGTTGCACTCAAGAACAAAGCACATTGATGTCGGATATCACTTCATAAGAGATCATGTTGAAAAGAAGGACATCATCTTGGAATATATCTCAGCTGATAAACAACTGGTGACATCTTCACAAAACCATTATGTGAGTCAAGATTTGAAGAACTCAAACATGAGTTAGGGTTAATTGAGTGGTGACACTCGGAAGAATCAAAGAAAAGAAATGGAACACAAAAAGGGAAAAAGAGTGAACTCACAAATCACCATTTGTATCGGAAAGATAGCTATACCAAGTCATTTTACATTAGGTGAGTCACTAAGAGAAGCGTGAGAAGAAGAGTTAAATCGGCTAAAGGATAAGGAGTCACTTACGAGCAAAGTGACAAAAACGCAAATGATCGTTTTTACTAAGCGGGAATGTTTTAAGAATGACGTCGCATAATGATGATGTGTACGGACATAAAAGCGCACACCAAGCTTATGATTGGATATAAATCTTTGCCGCATTAAATACGAGACATTAAATGCTAAATAGGCGTGCAAAATCTAAACCGTTGATCTCGATCACATTTCAAAAAACCACCATACGTCCTTTCATAAACCATACTTAAACCATTTTCGTCCGTTTCTCTCACACACTATCAAAACCGTTCATTTCCCTCTCTCGAAGCAAAGGCAAAAATCTTCTCAAAACCCTATCTATCTTCAAATCAATCTCTAAATTTTCTTTGATAAAATCTGAAAAATGGCACCAACCTATGATTTTACCAAGTTAGGAAAGCAAATCCACACGGGTCTACGGTGGATTTCAATGACATGGTGAAACAGGGGTCCGATAACATCCTAGTGAAGAAAATCGAGAAATTGGAAACGCCTGGGTGAAATCATTTACGATCTTTGGAATATCCGATGACCTATGTAGAGGAGGTCGCACGATTCTACGTGAATCTTTGAGATTCATGATGAAGGGATAAAGTCATCTCGTACATGGAAAGCGGCTCACCATCTCGCAAGGACTTGGTGAACACGCTCACTACCAACGGAAGGAGCATCGAAAGTTAACGGTTTGATGTAAACTGTTCTTTGCTTGGAAGGAAATAGCCAAGCGGACTATGAGATAAAATAGTTTTGACAAACAAGAATTTCTTTGAAGGAGGATTATCACAATTTGTTGGACATAGTTGCCAAATATATTGACATCAAATTTGCGGACTTTGACCAATATCAAAAGCTAAAAAGCGATCGTGATAGCGGCGATCATTGAAGAAAGGAAAATAAATGGCTGAGTTTGTCTCACAATGGACTATGCGAGAATGTAGGAAAAATCCTTCAAGGAAGATGGCACATTTGGAGGATCCAGGATATGGCCAGTGATTGGCGGATGATGGAGGTGAAAGAGTCCCTCTTAGACATGGAAAAGGCGTTCCATGTTAACAAGAGGATGTTGAGATCAAACCTCTCGGCGCACTGAGAAGAGAGCCTACGCCAAGAGAGGCGACACAAGTGAGGGGAATCGGTGACCACGAAGATACAAGCTATTTTCTCTCCACCAAAGAAGAAAAGCTGCCCCCTATTTGCTTGCTAAGAAGAAACTTGCTGCTCCGCGAAGAAAGAAAGTCAAACCTACTCCTGCCCCTGCGCGAGTCACTGCCCCTATTTTGTGTGTCTCCCTGCAAAGACGGCGTCGAAGGACTCTCAAATACCTTCTCCGATCGTCAAAAAGAGGAGATCGATAAGCCAAGATGGCCAACTCCTCGAGAAAAATACACCAAAGATCTGGCCCCCACCGCCCAAGACTCGATTTAAAGCTGTCTCGAACGAGAAATTCCTCTAGTACAAACTAGAAGACGAAGAAGAATCATCAAGCGCTCCGAGCTTGAAAACCGGCCGAGTCGACCACTCAATGGAACAAATACGGCTGCTGAAGCGATCGAGTCCCCAGAGATGTAATTGATGAAACAGCCAAGAAGTCTCTTTGAAAGCGTCACAGAGGCAACTGAAGAAATAGTCAAAATCGCGCATTTGAGACACAAGAAGAGGTGATAGAGCGATAGCGATGTGATGATCCTATCTCCACCTTACCCGGACATCCAAAATCGTCTGCGTGAGTGGAGGAAATGGAAATTGAGTAAATCAAGGAAGCAGTTCCAACGGCCCGAGTTTATAGAAGAAGAAGAAGGCTGTTAAACTTCCTTGGCCTAACCACTGTGCTCCCAACACTTTGGATGAAGACAACCGCACGGACATCTGCCGAGATATTCAAGGACAAGGAGAAGGAAAGACGAGCAGAGAGGAAGGCGAGGCACGTGAGAAGGCCGGCCTCGCCCTATCTCGGCACCACGTAACACACACATCCCCTCCTTGATGTCTTCTATGCGGTGATGAGGATCAGGAGAATCTTTGCCCACGGAAGAGTTGCAAATGCGGCAAGCATTGCACGAATCGAGAATCCTTCACGAGCAAAGATTGATGGAGGGACCAGGAGAGTCCTCGAACACAATCGAAATTGATCCAATGGGAGTGGTTGGCAAATCGCTTGGCTTTGTTGTTCTGCCACCACTTCCCGGACTCACTCGGAAGAAGAAGGCAATAAGGGACTTGGCGATGAAACCGGGATAGTAGGGACCCCGGTCGAGCCAACCCCTATTGAAGGTGTCTTACCACCTGCCCCAACGGCTGAACATTCAATAGAAGCAGATCGGGAGGTTGGAGACGAGTGACCCCATTCCAAGTCACTCGGTGGTGCGCCCGGTGAAACTCCCTCCCCGGCTGCGGCAAGGTCGGAGGATCTGCGGATGACTTCAACGAATCCGGGAGGCGAAGTGGAAAAAGAACAAACACTAAATGAACAACAAGTTGTCATCAACGAAGCTCGGATGGTTGTTGTCTCGGTGAGGTGCCAAGCTACTCTCGAAGGCTAATGACGCTGGCGATGCGGTCGAGGCACGAGGAAGGAATGTACAGGAGTTAACACTGGCAATGAAAGTGCAATCCATGGGGTTGAGACTCCAATGGATGCCACCAGAAGACCCTAAGACGGTGACCTTTGTCGAAAGGGAGGACAAGGCCTGCTGCAGTCGAGACTGCGCAGGAGGTAATGAAGGCCCACGGGAGGTTGAGACTTCCCAGGGTAAAGAAGCTGCGCAGAGAGAACATCCCTCCCGCTATCATCGACCCATCCGAAAAGGAGATAAGCGCGCTTCATGATTCCCAGGATAATCTGATGTAACCTTTTCGGGATCGGAAGCGAAGAAGAAGTCAGTCATCCCCGGTGTGGATCTAAAAGACTTCAGTGCGGATGTTCCAAGCACGAGCAAGTCGATCCCAAGACTACTCGTCAAACCTTTAATTTTGATGATGAGCCACCAATGGAAATCTCATCATCGTCCGATGACGCTTCCGATAAGGCCGAGGACGAGTCTACTCAATTGGAGAAATCGGTGAGACCAACGAAGTTGTTGAGACAAATTGAGGCTCGGCAAAGTCGGGTCCACTTCACAAAAGACCCAGCTAAGACGAGTTCAGCTGCGCGAGGCTCCCAAGGCTGCAGCGAGTTCGACTCAAGAAGAACTTCACACGCGCACCTCTCATCATTGAACAAATACGGTTGGCGTGATGATTCCTTTATAGAATCTTTTCCTTTCTCTCTGGAAGTACGGACCTCCGAAGAATCGAGAACGAGCTCGCACGCTTCCTGCAGACCAGCTCCGTTTTCCATCGGGCACCATTGTTTCGGTGATTATGATTTTGGCGTTGCATGTTCATCACCGCACCTTGAGAGAATCAATCGAAGTCCGCGAAGTGTTCAAGGCATTATTCGGTGAGATTGAGCGGATGGAGAGGCATCGAGGCCTCTATGGACATGCGATTGGACAATGAGAGATGCCAATCTTGCTGGCGATTTAAGAGGCATAACTTGATCGAGGATCGAGGAATGGTGGCAACGGCAAAGACAAACAATGCGTGTGGAACAAGTTAGATACTTGAGGACATTGTTCAACAAGATCTTTGGTATGGAGAGTGAAAATCTTTGATGCAAAACGGTTGAGAGAACATATTGAGCACATGCATGAAGCTCACACGCCGAGATAAAGCTGCTGCGTGAGCAAAATAAGAGTGATCGGCGTTTGGAAGAAACCATGAATACAAAATTCAGCCTTCTCATGGCTGAGATGAAGTGATTTCAGCAGAGTTCAACGCTACTCGATCCGAATTTCGTCTTTGCATACTCTGCGCGAGACTTGAGACAGAACTCTACCATCGGCCCGAGCTCGACTTCACGCTTGCGATCTGTTTCAGTGTCCCTCTCTCTTTTGATGATGCCAAAAAGGGGAAGAGGAATACCTTAAAGCACGAAAAAGATCTGAAGCGAAAAAAGAGGATCATTTGTGAAGGAAAGACAAGTGAGGAAATGGGTTGAAACAAAAAAGAAAGGAAAATCTCTTTGAGGGGAAGGATCGAAAGATGTGACCTTGATGATTGCACAAACCCCCAACAGGTCCTCACGGTGACATTATCGGCTGACAAACTCCCTGTGACTCTGCCACTCCAACACTCTGCTATATCTATGGTGAAAAGAGAAAAACAATTGAAACAGGGGATGGAGGAAGTGGAAGGAAGAATGGATGCCGGGTTATGAACATCTTGAAACAGACATGGAGGCATTCGGTGAGCAGAGACACTTATGCCATCTCGGATGTCGGGACGAGCCACGATCATTGATGAATTTAAAACGCTTCGCATCGAAGGATACTTTGCAAATATGTCTATGGCTCAAGCTTGGGACTTATCTTTGGGGAAAAGGGTCTCACGTTATGTGAAGAAGGCGAGCGGCGTGACTCGGCGATCGCTCTGCTTTGGTCACTCCGTGATCACTCGGTGGAAGAAGAAGACCCGATACAATACACGCCCGGTAGAGGAAGAAGCGATGGTTGAGGAAGTGGTTTGAGACCTGAGGCCTCCGCCCAAAAACATTGAATACGTAGATCCGGGAAAGAAAGGAGGGATCTCTTTTTGAAGCTTGACCAAATAGCAAATTTGCAAGTGGCTAAAAAATATTTGAGTATGCAAAAAGAATAGAAGAAGAAAACAAGAGACAAACAGCTATGGGAGGAAAGACAGGAAAGATTAAGAAGAGATGAAGGCTGCGAGAAAGGCATATGAAAAGAAGAAGAAAGCGGTGTGATGAGAAAAAAAAGAGAAGAAGAAGCGAGAAGATCTTGAACAAGATGAAAGAAGAGACAGCGAAGGAGATGAAATGTTGTTGTCCACCCCTTCATGTATTTGCTCGATACACTTTTTGTAAATGATTGTGTAAAAGAACAAGAATGTTATGATCAATAAAAGGATTGATTTGCGCATACATTCTATGTCAATACACTATCTGTATGTATCTTTGCTATTTGCATTTTTGAATGGTTTAAGTTTTGGCATCATCAAAAAGGGGAAATTGTTAGGAAATTTATTGTTTAGATTTTGATGAATGCCATGTAAAACTTAGAATAGGAAGTTGGCACCCCATTTTTGTTGTAAAATGCATTGTAATAAATAGGGTGGCCAAAGTGAGTTAAGTCGCCTACGCCCTAACATGCAAGAAGACAACGGAGACTAGAAGGAAGACTCATTTGAGACAACCGAGTATGGCAAAGAAGAGTAGACGGGAACTCTCAAAAAAGCGGTGAGATGCGGTGAGTGAAGTATCGATCAAGTCAACTCAAGAAAAGCCAAGTCTCAAGTTGAAGTGGAAGAGTCATCCGATGATTAGAAGCGACTCTAAGTCACGGGGAAAGCAAAGAAATGCGGTCAAGTCGAGATAATGTAAAAAGATCCGTTGCCTGAAATCAAGAGAATTACTTAAACAAGTAATATCTCCATATCACCTTTCTCGGAGTGCTCGGTCGAAGCGTGCAAAAGGAATGAACAATGGGAAGCACTACACCGTGTCGAACTACGAAAAGGTGAAAGAACAATTCATACGAGGAAATGGCAATTCCAAGGGCGCAACAAGACAAGCCAACATTGCAAGTGACTTTCAAAAAATAAGCCTATCTCTTCAACGGGCAAATTTTTGAAAGATCACTATAAAAAGTGAGGAGTTTATTTGAGAAAAAGACACAAATTCTGAGACACAACCAAAAACGTTCAAGCAATTATTAGAAAATCTGAAACATTCTCAATCCTCAAGCCTACACTACGAAGAACATCAATCCAACACTCACTGTGAAGGAAAGATAACTTCAATCGGTTGAAGAGGAAAATCTTTTGAAAAAAACAAGGGGTCTACATTCCACGAAGGATTGTAGGAAGGTTCAAGTCGAACAAGTCTTAAGCTTTTGGAGGGCTTCGTGATCAAATCCAAAGAGCTTGAGCAAGTGAGCTGTAGTAGCAAAGCGGTTTGCCCTGTGAAGAAGAAGGTGAGTCGTCGAGAAGCGGTGAGTGATCAAGGCGTCTCGGGGCCCGAGTCCCAAAGGATCAAGTCATTTGTGTGATCAAGACTTGTATCTGGACCGTTACCACTTTGTATATCTTGATCAATACCTAGTGGATTCCTCCGGGAGTTGGAGAAGAGAGGAGTAGAAGAATTACCCCATCTTGAACCTCTATAAAAATTTCATTGTGTCATTTACATTTCAAAGACTTTAATTCCTGCATCTTAACATTGTTTATATCTTTGATAAATTTGCTATCCACTTGATAATTTATAAGTACTAAACCAAGCACTAAATCCTTGCTTAATCAAACTTAAGGGTGTTAAGTCTTCGCAAAAAACAAAACCACGGATTGAGTTAATTTAGACTGGTGAGTTATTCCATCAACGGCTCGTTGAGTCATTTGAGAGACTAACTCTCTTGATTAACTAAATTGGTCATCCATTAAGACACAATTTGTGTAGTATTAACTCGAATATTTAAAAGGACTAAATCGAAAATTTGGTAAGGTTTATTCAACCCCCCTTCTAAACCTTACACTTACACCCCTTGGGACCTACAATTAGTTTATTAATCGAATTTTAAAAAAATAATTAATTTAATTATTTATTTTTCACAATGAAGAATTTAATAATTCAATTTCAATGATAACAAATTATTTATTAATTAAATTTATTTTTTAATTTAATAGTTCTAATTAAAACTCAATTTTTAACAAAAAATAAAAAAGTCTTGGGGCATTTTCGTCCTCAAAAGTGAATAGCTACGAGTTTGTAAAAAAATGTGAAGTATGAGAACTATATTGGTAACTCGAAAATATTAGGTACCAAAAAACAAAGTGCCTATAGGTGGGGTACCAAAAAATCAATAACCCTATTATTTATTTAGACAATTTTATCTCTGTGTTTTTTATTAATCGCTACGAGTTGATATAAGTGTTAATGACACTTATAGCAATACTTTACTATGTGTATATAATCTTTGAATATCGGGATCTTTAAAACTTTCAATTGGCATCTAGAGCCAACATTTGATTACACAAAGCGTTGAACCGCATTCCGGCAAGAAATGGATGTTCAAGGAGCTGCCGTGTTTAAATCTCTTATACTTGATGGTACAAACTATTCAATATGGAAAGTGGAGATGTGTGCATTCATCAAATCCATTGATGAGAGGGCTTGATGTGCAATTTTAACTAGATGGACTCCTACAAAGATTGTTGATATTGATGGTGACTTCATATCTAAAAGAGAAATCAACTGGTCTAATGAAGAAGTGTAATTGGTAAATCTAAATTCTAAAGCTCTCAATTTTATTTTTGGGGCTATGGACATGAATATGTTCAAAATTATCTCAATCGAAGCAAAAGAAGCATGTGATGCACTACAAAAGCATATTGAAGGTCTGCATGTGTTCACTATACTAAGTTAAGACATATGATGGTAAGGTTCGAAAGTTTGAAGATGGAAGAGGATGAAGGCATCGTTCATACAACGAGTAAATTATGCGAGATTGCTAATGAATCCTAATCTCTGCGAGAACCAATTTCGAATACAAGATTGGTAAGTACGATGATGCAATCGCCGCTTGAAAGATTTCACATGAAGATTGTTGCCATCGAAGAATTGTAGAACATTGCCACCTTCGTCTTGATGAACTTCCGGAATTCTTGAAATTGGGAACTGAACTTTGCTAACAAGAGAAGGTCAAATAGAAATAGCATCGCCTTACGGTATTACGAAAGCGATGAACTAGCTCAATTAGCCAAGGAAATTGAGGAATCGAACTTGGTGAGGAGTCAATGACTTTCTTTGCAAAAAAAAATCCAACAAAATTATGAAGAATAAAAGCTAGTTTTCATCAAAATCCAAGAAGCCCTTTAAGTTTGATCCTCCTAAATATCCTCAAAAAGGTATGCCGAAAGGACTCATGATAGATCGAAAATCAATTTTGATATTGAGAAGGTTAAGTGTAGAGCTTGTATTGGTTTTGGGCACTATGCAAATCGTGTACAAATACCTTGTGCAAAAGGGTATAAATCTTAGTGTTAAGTTGAGTGATAATGAGTCTAAGGAAGTGAACACATGTTAGAAAGGCGATACTACTACCCTCATGACAATCGTCAAATAAAAAAGCGCTGCAAATTAATCCATTAGGTGTCTCTCGAGGTGTTGCTCGAGATTTTCCAACACCCGACAGGACACTCTCTCTAACACTTCGGATATGTTTTGCTCAACATCTACTTGTGTCTTTGGAATAGATAAGCAGGTTCTTTGAGGACTCGATGGTGAAGACCGAACATAGAAAAGACCAACAAAGAGTTGTATCAAGATTGGCTCAAAGCGTGTTCAACAACTTAGAGCGTCTCTCAAAGGAAAATGAAAACTCACCAAGGACAATGAGGAGCGGAAGTAGAAGTTGCCAAATGGAACCAAAATCGAGTTCCAAACCAGGTGAAATTATGGTCAATGGTTTTGAGAACCATTGGTAGGAATTTAGTTCTAAAACTAGAATCCGGTCCATGTAGATTGGCTCCGGTTATGATTTTTGGTCTCAAAAACCATGGAACCAACGATTAAAACCATCGACTTCAAGGTTAAACCAACGTTTTTTATTTTTTAGGTAAAAATATACTAGAAGAAATATTATATATTTACTATGATTTTTAATATTCGCAACCACATGAATCACATCTTAAGCTAAATATTTTAAGTGAGCCACGTGTATTTTGATTCCTCTATACCTTAAGAGGATACATATGCAACTTAATATTATTATTAAGTCCAAAACTTATTATTATTATTATTAATAAACCCAATTTCTTTTCTATTTTTTTCTTTTTTTTGGGTAACTGAAATTGATAAATAGTTATAAAAAATAAAAACAATAATCAAAAGAGCGAAAAAAGGGATTATGGTTAAACCGGAACCAGAACCGTGGAGGAACTAGGTTCCGATTTGGAATCATAACCATCGGTTCTAGTTTTGGAACCAAAACCGTGAGGCTCTAGTTCCTCATTTTGAAAGAAACATAATTGACAGTTTTAGAACCAGAATCGATGGTTTCGGAACCATGTTTTTACCCTAAACAAAAGACCTCTTTAGCTCGATTGGAGGTACTGCTAACTAGAAGGGATGAAGAACTAAAAAAGGTAAAATCTGAACTTGCTAAATCACTCGGTACCTTGAAGAAGCTAAATTCCAGTAAAGCTAAACTTTATGAAATTGTCATTTGGAAGTGATAACAAGGCTGATATAGGCTATAAAACACATGTTTAGTCAAAGCTAGTAAAAATTCGAGGTTTCTACTTCATCGAGTTGAAAAATCAACATGTTCTAACCAAAGACCACATAAAAGAAAAATGCATTATGTTTGTCATTCTTTTGCTATATGTTTGGTCATATTAGACCACTATTATATATTAAAATCTGTTTAAAGTATCAAAGGTTTTCTAGTCGGATGTCGCCACAAAGTGTCCTCTAACACTTCAAAAACACCTCACGTTTCTTAAAATCTATTTGGGTCCCTAAATCGAATTGACATGTAATGTTATATATACATCCTTGAGATCCAACATTGCGGGTTCATGGTATTTTGATAGCGGGTGCTCTCTATATATGACCGGTATCATTGTCTACCTAACGGACTATGAGTCTTTTGATGGAGGTAACACAACCTATGGAGGTGGTGCACGTGGACAGATTGTTGGTAAAGGCACGTAGAATGTGAAAGGTCTTCCTAATCCTTGAAACATGTTAGTATAAGCCAACTTTGTGATGACAACTTATATATTAAATTTGATAAGAATTCATGTAAAGTTTTTGATGGTTCTAACATTTGTGTTCTTGTAGGTTTGAGATCGATTGATGATTTTTACCAATTGAGTGGTATTCATGCGTATCATAGTGTGAATTTGAATGAAACTAATATATGGCATCAAAAGTTAGAACATGCTAATTTCAAAATGATTGATAAATTGGTAAGGTTTGAAGTCAGAAGAGGCTTGCCTAAGTTGAATACGAAAAATACTTCTATATGTGGTTCTTGTAAAAAGGTAAGCAAACTCGGCGTCGCACCAAGTGTCACAATACTTTAACACTACATGATGCTTTGAACTTCTCCACATGGATCTTATGGGTCCTATTGCGGTTGAGAGTATTGGAGGCAATAAATATTCTTTTGTATGTGTTCATGTCTTCTCTTGTTATACTTGGGTGCACTTTTAAGTGAAATATCCGACGCGTTTTTAGTCCGAAATTTGCTCAAAAAAGGTATGTCATTTGCACAATATAATTGTTGCTAGGATTAGAACCCGACCATGCTAAAGAATTTGAGAATGCATATTTTTCATCTTTCTAAGATATGAAGGTTATTTCTTATGAATTCTCCGCACCCAAAACTCCACAACAAAATGGGGTGGTAGAAAAAAACAATCGAACATTTCAAGAATGGCACGAGTCATGCTAAGTTCCAAAAATTTGACCAAACAGGTTTTGGTGAGGCTCAACACGCATTCCATATTATTAATCGAGTTTATTTGAGGATAGGTATTACTATGACACCATATGAGATTCTTTTAGGAAAATCACATAACCTTAAATATTTTCATGTGTTTGAATGTGTGTGTTATGTATTGAATGATAGAGATCAACTTCCTAAGTTTGATTTAAGAGCGATAAAAGTCCTTTTTAGGTTACTCCGTTAATAGTCATACATATAGAGTGTTTAATCTTCAAACAAGGACTATTATGGAAACTATGAATGTTCTATTCGATGATTTTCTTGACTTTGCAAGAAAGACTTAAGAAGATAATGTCTACGATCCGGAAATGGCTAAGACATTTGAGGCACCGCCTAAAAGCGAAATCGAACCAAGTGCAATGGATGTGAAACACCGCATCAAAGACTGTAAGCATACCTTTGCTAGAAGACTCATAAATAGAATCTGAATCTGAATCGAAATTGAACAAAACCAAGTACTTGATGATTATGTGACTGAGCGTATCAGAGATATTCTCAATAGATTCCAGAAGAATAACCCAACTACACAAGTAATAGGTGATTTTACTAAAGGTGTTCGTACAAGGAGGAAAGAAAAGGTAAACTACCGTGAGATGTTAAGGTTGGCCTGCATGTCTTCAAACTGCACTCTGGTAAGAACTTGTTATTTCATCTCTAATTTTAAGCCTAAGAATGTGAATGAAGCTTTGAAAGATGGATTCTGGATCAATGCCATGCAAGATAAGCTTGATCGGTTTGCCAAGAATGATGTATGAGATTTAGTTCCTAGGTCTAACAATCAATGTGATTGGTACTAAATGGATTTTTAGAAATAAAACGATGAGTTGGTAAATATTGTGCGCAATAAATCACGTTTAGTTTCTCAATGCTATACACAGGTTGGTGGGGTGGATTTTGATGAAACCTTACTCAATGACTAAGATTTAGTCAATTAGACTATTTCTTGCTATAGCTTGTCATCTTAGCATAACACTTCACCAAATAGACGTTAAAAGTACTTTCCTAAATGATATTTTAAATGAAGAAGCTTATATCGAACAACCAAAGGGCTTTGAAGATTCTATATCTTTGGACCATGTGTTCAAGCTTAAAAAGACTCTTTATGGCCTTAAACAAGGTTCTAGAGCTTGGTATGGGCGATTGTGAGTATTTACTCCAAATGGGTTTTAAATGTGGTGAATTGGACAAAACTCTTTTTATTTAAAGTACTAACCACATCATCTTGATTGCTCAAATCTACTTGGATAATATTATGTTTGGGTCTTCTAGTCAATTTTTTTGAATGAGCTTTTGAGATGAGTATGGTTCTTTGAACTTAATTACTTCTTGGGCTTATAAAGCAAATAATCGAATGATAGAACTTTCATTTTTCAAAGTAACTATGTACAAAATTTGGTGAAGAAGTTCAACTTAGATAGTGCATCTCATTTAAAAACTCCCATAGGTTCGAGTCAAAACTGAGTCAAGAAGATGTCGTTGAAAGTGTTGATAACGCTTTGTATAGAAGTATGATTAGTAGCCTGTTATATTTAACTGCTAGCCATCCGAATATTATATATAGTGTGTGTTGTTGTGCTCGTTATCAAGTCAATCCTAAGATCACTTATTTGAAAGCCTTGAAAATAATTATCAGATATGTTGGAGGCACTACAATCGAGAGATTTAGTATACTAAAGATACAAACCCTAATTCAGTTGGTTTTAGTGGTTCGGATTGGGATGGAGACATAGATGATTGAAAAAGTGCAACGGGTGGTTGTTTTTATCTTGGAAATAATTTAGTATCATGGTATAGTCGTAACAAAATTATGTTTCTCCTTCGACTGCTAAATTTGAATATGTAGCAGTTGGAAGTTGTAGTTCTCAATTACTCTGGACGAATCAAATGGTTGAGGATTATTTTAATTGTGATACATTAACAATCTATTGTGATAATTCTAGCTATATAGTTTCAAAGAAGCACAACACAACACTCACACAAAACACATAGACATAAGACACCACATTATTTGTGATTTGGTTTAGAAAAATATTGTTCGCATATAGTACATTAGATCGATAATCGGTTGGCGGACATTTCACCAAAGCATTAGATTTTGAGAGATTCTCCACTCTAAGAAAATCTCTCAGTTTGTATGTAATTGGACACATCTATGAAAGTGTTGCGACAATCACAACAACACCTGCTGCAACACATGTATATGCTTGTATATTTTTATTCTTTTTATATATCTTGGTTGCATTCATGCATTAGATAGGTTTGTTTGTGAATGATTGAATCAACTTGATGGAGTTCGTAATGTACCCTATATTTTACACTAGATAAGCGGGTGTGAGTTGGAGTTTCCAATCTACAAAATTGATATTATATATACCCAGACTATGACTTTAAAAAATAATGTCTTGAACATGTTCGGAGGCCTTTGAGAGAAATAACTACCAACCCACTATGTTCAATTAATCCTTGTAACCAATTTTTACATATATAAAATTATTTTAAGAGGTATGATCTTGTGAGAAAGAGCTACCTTTGGGATTTGTGTGAAAGCTACCCACATTTGGCTAAATCTGTATGTATCTTGGAAAAATCATGAAATGCTCGAAAATTCCTATATGCTAGGGAATCGGATCGCAACTCATTGAATCGCTAAAAGTATCTTTCAAGGTGTTGCAACACTTGGAACAACATCTCTTTAAACAGTCCCCACTATTTGTGTGTGATTGTCTATTTTTTGTCACATATCTAGGCATAATTAGGACATGCATATTTGGTGTATTTAGATGATTAACTAAATTTTGGAATCCATTAGACGATATGCGATTTTGAATTTTCTTTTCCAAATCATTTGGATTTCTTGGTTTCTAAGTCTTGTGGAGTTATATGCAATGTGATATACTTGGAATGATATAAAAAATATTGCACTACATTATCCATATTTGCGGTTAAGAGTTTCACTATTTTCAAAGACTTAAATTCAAAAACCAATTTTAGGTAGGATTTATATTTTTATTTTTTAGGAACCGATTTTTTCCTCTTAGGGTGAGTTTCTTAGTGTTTTAAGTGAGTTGAGATTTTTGTTTGAATTTCTTGTGGCTATTTAATGCTCCCTACCTCACACACAATCACCCTAATACTCCCATTTTCTCCTCGATTTCTCTTTTTTGCTCTCACATATTTTTCTCTCATATCTTGAATCTCCTTAATCCTATCACGAAGAGAATCATCACATGTATTACATGGATTTTAACTCGAGTTCGAGCCCCACTTCATCTTCATCCTCATCGCATCACTCTAAGTCCTTTCATTCCTCTCTAGAAAAATTGAAAGAATCAATCGCCATGGTGGTGCTTCAATTGATCCACCTCTTCAATTCATTCCTCCACTAGTCATCCAGGTATCGAGTCAAGTCTTTGGATCGAACACTTGTTACAACACCCAATGTTCCACAAGAAGAAACCCCAATTCCGACACCTAAACAAGCCACATCGATTATAGAATCGATTGCTCTCGTTCTTGTTCTGAAGTTCCAACTCCATTTGAGGTTGTTTTACCCGAGGAATGAGAAAATGGCATCAATCTTGATGATTTCCCGATTTGGATGAATAAGAAACCCCTACAAACCCTAAAGTGCAAAAATCATCATGAAAGAGGGGTTTCTCTCCTGCAAAGTCGAGTTTTCGTGGTTCACCCAAGGCCAGTCAAAAAGTATAAAGAAGGTTGTGCATCGATCAACAAAGAAAGGGGGAGAACTCACCATATTTCGGGACATGCCAGTTCCAACTGACTCCAATGATGATGTTGGTTCTTAGTTTGTGGTGGCACAATGACAAAGAAATCTTGGTTCTTCCAAGAAAAGTATTGTAGTTGAAAGTTGTGGGTTTGATTTGTCCAAGAAGAATCAAGAAAGTTCTGGTGAGAAATGGCCTACTGATAAAGGAGCCGAAATTTTGGAATCATTGAAGAAGGGCACTGGTTCAAGTGCTGGTGAGCATGCTGGTAAAAGTATTGGTACCCCAGCTGCAACACTTTCTGATTTGGATGACAATTCTAAATTTGATAATTCGAGTGATGAGAATTTTGATGCAAGAAAAGAAGATGCTAGGGATGATGTCGAGGGATGATGATGAGATTGACCCCGATTCGGTACCTGAAACAGAGTCTAGGCATATGGAATTTGTGCAAGAACAACAGAGTGTTCTTGCAAATGTTGTTGGCCCTGCTGCAACACCTGAAGCTGAAATCAAGATAAGTAAAGCTTTTAATAAGTCATTTTATATCAACCGCATCTAAAAGGTTTCGAAATTGCATGATAGAAAATATATTTAAAAAGAGAGTAGATCAAGTTGTGTTTGAGAAATATAACGTCAATAAACTATTTGGATGAGAAATTTGACTAGTACTATTCTACTGCTCTTCCTTTTGTGTACACTGTTGTATTAGAATTTTATGCTAATTTGGAACTAACTTCTAAGAAAAGAGGTTCAGTGAAATAAAGGAAAATGTTTGTCCGTAATCAGATTTATGTTTTCTCTCCAAATGTCATAAACATTTTCTTTGGCATCTCTGATTTTGAAGAAAGTGCGATTATTGATGATTATAATGAGGTGGTTAGGACTATTACTGCGATAGGGTTTCTACATGGACATTCTGCCATGCCAAATTACCTTATTCTAAACCGACCTATCTATACTCACTACTTCATAAGATTTCTGTTTGCAATTGGGTTCCCATAATACATAGTACTTTAGTTGCTAAGGAACAAGCTTGTGTGTTGTTTAAGATTAGGACTGGGACTTCTTTGAATTTTGGGCAGTTGGTATTTGATCAAGTCAAGGGATTTGCAAAATCTAAAGTCACTCGTGATCCTCCATTCTCTTGAGCGATTTATATGATTTTGAGTTCTCAATGGTTGAATTTGTGAAATGGTGATACTTTTTCTCCGAACTGAAGTGTTTACCATCTCTCACTATTTATTGAAGGGGATAGGAAAGTCGATTTGCCACTTTGAAATTTCAGGTGAAGAAAATGAGATCGAAGAAGTTCCTCATGCTACTATTGATCCTAATGCTCCCGCAAGTGTTCATTGTTTTCATGATAGTGTTCCTCGGCGTATTCTTAAAAGTGCTAGTAACACCCTTGACATCTCTCCTTCCTGCATTTGATACTTCTAGTGTTATTTCTGTTGCTATGAATTTTATGCAGGGACAACTTGTGTCTGTGACCAGCAGTTGCCTTGGCGAAGCACACATCTAGTATTATGAAGGCTAAAATGCTCACATCCAAAACATTCTCTCACCTATTTCTGGAAAAAAAAGGGGAGAAAAAGTTGATACTGGAGTTGCTGCTGATGTTTCTGGTCCTAGAACAAGTGGAAGGGAGTTAATTCGAGTGGAACTAAGGCTGGAGCTGATGATGACATAGACATAGTTTTTGACTTTGAAGAAATGGAGACAGAACTATATCCTTTGAGAAATGATTATTTTGATGTATTTTGTTATATGTGTTTTTTTTTTGGATTTGATGTTTTGATAATATCTTACTTTGAAACTTATGTGCTTTTTGCTCATTCTGCTTTGACACTAGGCTGCTTTGATATTTTGTTATTTGCTCTAACACGTTATGCTCCAATATTCCTTGTCATTATACTCCGACTACTGTATGGCTTTCTGGTTTTGAATTTTTATGCGAGTAATAATAAGTTTCTACAAATCTTAAGTGTTTATGGAAGTGTTATGACATTTGTAACATCACTCTTGAAAGCGAGGCAAAACTTGATTCAGGGGAGAGATACATTTTTTTTGGAACTCTGTATTTTATAACTGAGGGAGAGTTACTTGTTTTCTAAATCCTATTAAAGATTTTTATATGTTTTGTCTAGAAATGCAAAAAAGGAGAGACTGATAGATCATATTTTACACGTCTTTATTTTTTTTGAAAATTATTTGATTCAATTAAGTGTTTTGCCTTTCTTGTTTACTTGCATGGGATATGATTTATTAAACAAGGAAAGTTTGATTATGAAAAGATTGTGTTGTAATTTGCCTCTCAAACAATGTTTGGATATAGAAAGGCCTTATTCTTTAATATTTAAGATCATATTGATAGGAAGGATTCTAGAGTCCTACCTTACATGGGATATGAATCCTTGTTCTTGTAGATATTTTTTTCTATGTTTTGTAAGGACTTGGATACTTGGAAAATGTCTATATAAGGATGTCCGTGGCTCTCATATTTCAAGACAGTGATTACATTATTTCAGAGAGAAAATACAACAGAGACTCTGAGAATTCGAGTTTGAGAGAGAAAAAATATAGATCGAATTTTTACATAGATCGAAGTGTTATCTGAAGTATTGTTGCGTCTCCAGTATAACACCTTTGAAGATTGCGAATCTTTGTTTTGTTTTTCGTCCATCTTTTGTTTTGACTGAGATCTGAAAAGTTTATATTCGTAGTATTTTGGACGATTGATTTACATATTAGATAATAGAGATAGGAGTTTTAATAGTGTTTCTTTCTAGTTGAGTCATTCATGTGAGTTCGATAAATGATTCAATCAACTAGTGAAAGTTTTTCACCGTGTTGGCTCATTTGCAAGTAATATTTACTTGCAGACAAATTTTATCTCTGTGTTTTCTTATTGATCCTTTGCAAGTTGGTGTAAGTGTTAGTGGCACTTATAGAAATACTTTTACTCGTGCGTTTAATCCTTGAATATTTAGGACCTTTAAAACTTTCAGTAATATTAAGCAGTGATATAGTATCACTTTAGACTCAAAAAGCATCGCATTTTACTATTAAAAGTATACATTTTCAGTACATCAAAGTCATACAAAATCTTATTTAAGTATCTATTTTTATTATAAAAATTATCAAGTTTACTATAAAAAGTATATGTTTCCAAAGTAACAAACCGATATTAATAGTTTATGAAAAATATTAGTTTTTCCCTGAAAAGTATTAGTAGTTCCACTAAAAAGTATTATTTTTAAATGCGAAAAGCATTACTAGCCCCACGAAAATATTTAGTTTTTTTCCCAAATTCAAAACCTAATTCCTGAAGTCTTTTGCATCTTTTCATGTTTCCAACCCATCTCTCTATGCAATTTCTCATTATCTTCCATACACACATACATATAAATCTATAACTTAGAAAAACCAAGAAATTTATCTTGTGTTTTTTTTTTTTGTTGATTAATTTTGTTTCACCAATGAGTCGGTCTCCATGTTGCAAAAAGATTGGGTTGAAGAAAGGGCCATGAATACGAAGAAGATTGGATTGAAAAGCCAAGAATCAATAACAAAAAATCCCGGACGCCGAGCATTCCCACTTCTGTTGCTGCTTATCGGAGTCCTCATTAATACCATAGTGGTGGCGAGAAAAGAAAGAGGGAGATAAAGGAAAGAAAGGGAATAAATGAAATGGGGAAGGAGGGAGAAAGAGAGAGAAAGAGAGAGAAAGAGAGGGAAAGCAGAAACAAATTGTCTTTTTTGGCAGAGAGCATATCGTCTTTTTTGAGAGTAGAGTTTTGGTGGAAAGCATATTGTCTTTTTGGTGAGCAGAGTAGGTCGTGTTTTTTTGGGTAGAACATATTATGGCTTTCGGGAGAGAGGGTTTGAGTTGGATATGGATCTGAGCTTGGTTGTTGAAGTCCGTCTCACCCAAGAAACTGTCTCACAAGACTCACTCAAATTTGTGAAACATCATATATTTTCAAATTGAACTTATATTATTAAAATGATGAATACTTTACATTTTTAATCAAATATTTTGTTAATGGAAATGTCTTAATAATTCTATCCAGCTTTTCTAAAATTATTAATGAATGAATGTAATTTATAAATTAGTGAAAACTTACTTATACACATAGGGCTGAAAAACGAACCAAGCTACTCGATACTCGATTCGAGATCGATTGTTAAAAGCTCGTTTGAGCTCGGTTTGTTAAGATAACGAACCAAGCTTGAACACATTTTCTCGTTCGATAAGATGTAAAGCTCGGCTCGAGCTCGACTCAATTAGTAAAAAAAGAATAAAATATGTGTAAATATATCAAGCTATTCGAGCTCAATTCGTGTTCGACTCGACCAATGCTCGTTCGAGCTCAACTCGATTAATAATCAAACCAAGCTCAAACAAAATTTTTGAAGCTCGATTAAAATTCAAAGAAGCTTGAATAATACTATATTCGGCTCGACTCAACTCGTTTACACCCTTGTATACACAACATTCATAGTTATGTTGCTATGTTTATTCTCATCACAAATCAGAATTTTTAAATCTTTACGATTAGTTGCTCTAGATACAACAATGTACAATTGACCATCGCCGAATATTAATTTTTGCAAAAGAAGTCTAACATGAGAGATATTGTCCTTGATTTTTATTAATCATCATCGCATATGAAATAATAAAAAAAATATTTTTATTGGAACTTGAAAGGCAAAATAGGATCGGATGGAGTCACTATCATTTGACTAAATTAATGCATGTTCATCAGTATTGCTTCTTGAAAGAATCGTTACCTCCAAAACATGATCACTAAACTTTGTAATAACCCACCTAGCTAGTGTTATTGCACAAATCAAGTGAATGCACTATGTTCCTCAACAACATCAATGTAATTCCAACTTTTAACTCTAACTCATGACTCGATACTTCATAATACCTAATTGTGTTCAATTATTATGATATGTGCACATCCTACTATAGGTTAACACTTGAATCTGATTTGCACGTGCTTTTAGAACTTATATATATCTTTTATTTGTTGTCGTTCAATAAAGTCATATGTTCATTTTGGAATCAATCACATCAAGTGTTGGTGCAATAATAGATCGACCTTACAAATAAGTTGAGCAATTTATAAAACATTATTAATAACATTGATTAAAAACACGTTTTATTACAATTAATTTGATTAGTTGTACCGATATAATTAGATACCGTCAATTGATTAATTATATAGAATTGGTTGTATAGCAATTTTGAGATGATATAATTAATTGGGAATATAATCATTAATTAGCATATATAGAGTTACAAATGGATTGCCGTACAAATCAATTAGCACACATAAAATGATATGATTCATTAAAATATGTTTCAAATTGTTAAATAAATTGATTGCTATAAAAACCAACTATATATTACCATCAAATTTTTTCAATCATAAAAATTAGGGTGTCTATGAATAGATACCGTCAATTGTATTTATTTTAAATTCTATAATGAGTCCTATAGACGTTGTCAAATTTGATTAAAAATATAATTAGATAAAATCTATAAAAAAATTAATATATGATATAACTAAATTATTTAGACTATTAACTTCATTAAATTAGGGGCCTTAGGCATACATTCACTAATTTTGGAGCCCTGACAACCTGTCTCAATGGCCTAAAGACTACCACAATGACTACGACATACCATCACATAATTAGTATTTGAATTGAATATTCAAAATGGACAACCCACTAGCATTTTCAAGAGTTATAAATAAATTTTAAAAATGATATTACAAGACATACCAAGAAAGTATAATTTTATTTTTATCACGCATTTTTACATTGGAAATTTGGTTTTGATAAAGCGGGCGTCGACCCGACTTTGACCAAATTTTGGTGGCTAAGAATTTAATTCTGGAGGAATTAAATTGTGAATTGTTAATCTACCTTTCGAGTAGATGTTCGTAGTATTTTGTATTTCTCAAAACCAAATTTTGGGTAATGAGTGAGAAATTAATACACGAAGTTGGCCACGCGAATGGGCATAGTTTATCATAGTATTAATACTAGAAGGTGTTATTGGTTGGATATACTATAACACAAGTATATGATCACAATGGGTTAGACCCTTTTTGTCGGTTCGATTAGTTTTGTCACTCGAAAATGGGTTTGGCCCAAATTCAAGTGAGTGGTGGGCCTAATGTATCTGGACATTGGAGGTGTCCAGGTTCATGTAAGTCTCTTGGAGTTTGTAACTCCCAAGATAGTGGTCATAATGTGATTTGTAACTCTTGGAAGTTACATTTGGTTAATTGCCCATTTTCTATCATTTAATCTCCTCCAAGTGTTGGGAATTGCAGCCTTTATATGCTTAGCTTGCATTCAGATCGGATTAAGGAGAACATGTAAAATAGGGAGAAAGAGAGAGAGAGAGTTAGAAAATATTCTGCAGAAAGTTATTCTGTCCAGAGGATGTTATCCCGAATGTCGTCACATCTGTCGTCACATCTCTCGCTGCATCTTCCTTTTCTGCATTTTCTGAGTCAAGCAAGCTAGTTCTCGCTCCCCCTAGTTCGAAAGGTGCCTTTGTGTCAGGGGTGCTACTGCACACAAAGGAGGTAAAGCCGTTTTATCTTTGAGGACATTACGTCAAACCGTGAGCACTAGCCGGGACGTATTTGTCTTGCGGATAAAGTTCTACTCGACTCGGCTTTTGTTTTTCAAGTTTTGTCAGATTCATGCTCATAAAGTTGGAGTACATTCAAGACGTGTAATAGTTAGATTTTGCTTCAAGTTGTACGTTTTGTTTCTATTTTTTGTAAGGCCATTGTTGAAGGCATTTCCCGTTGTAACAATTGTTGTATTATTTCCAACAATCGCAAGACAAATAACGTACCTACACGATGGCAAGGAGAAACAGAGCCTTAGCTTGGAGATGAATCTCACGAAGACCTTCGGTGGTTCTTTGGAATTGTAGTTGTTGCTAAAAATGCGTTGCGTGCGTTTGAAGCATGGGGCTAGGATGGTGATATCCTATACCGTAACTTTGTGTTTAAAAGACTTAGTTGTACACTTTACTGTATGTATTGTGTGGTTGATATGAACTGAGGATGTTTTCCAAAATGTTCATATGTTGAAAAGAAATACGAAATGAGGATGTGATTTCCAAGAGGTTCGTTATTTCGATTTTGGATTGAGAAATGGATGGTTCCAAGAATCCAAAAATGTGTTGAAACTAGTCTAAAAGTTTCAACTGATCCCGCATGATATTCGTGCTGAAGGGATGTCGTTTAAATGAAAAATTCCAAATGGTTTACATCGTTAAGATGTTGTTACCAGGTTGGAAATTTTTCATGAATTCCTAAATGCATACCTGGAAAGAATTTGGATTAGTGGTCTGATTGTTCGATTGGAAATCGAAGAAAGCAATCGAGGGCCTGAAGCTAAATCCATGAAAGTCTTGCTAGAGACTTGAGAAAAGTGTGTTGGAATACTTTTTAAGAATTCTAACGGATCCAACAATTGTGGGGGTATGACCAAACTTTCTGTCACAATCTTGGCTTTCGAGCTACGATTCTGAGATTTAGATGTGACAGAAAATGTAGTCGAGATGTGGTAACATCTAAGCGACGTTGAACCACAATTGCGAAGGTGTTGCCAAAAATGTTACATCGAGGCAAACACAAATTACCAAGTATGGTTTGAGGTGATGCCAAGGGTGGTGTAACAAGGCGATTTGAAACCAAGTGCGGTCTGAAATGTTGCGAAGATGTGACCACATCTAAGGTCACACTCTCGGTAAAATAGTTTGAACAGAATTGTGAACAAGGTTCTGAAATTTGTTTAAACGAGGTTCTAACAATATTGTTGGAACGAGGTTCTAATAGTAATAGAACAACGGAAAGCATTCTAATGCTAATGAAAAGACCATGAAATTTTGTGTAAGTTTTGGCGTAATCCGGTGTTGTATAAAAATACACGAGAATATGTGGGGAAAGGCGTGTTAATGGCGAACCACATATTGAATAAAATCCCACTTAAAGGAAAGATAAGACTCCTTACGAATTGTGGAAAAATCGTAAGACTTCTTATAAATACCTTAAAAGTGTGGGGGTATTTGGCTAAGATTGCAATACGAACCAAAGCAAGTGAAAATCAGCCCTAAAACGGTCGATTGTGTTTTTATTGGTTATGCACTTAACTTAACGAGTAGTGCATATCGTTTTATGGTACATAAGTCGGAAAATCCGAAATGACGATTGGTACCATAATGAATCAACGAATGCTATATTCTTTGAG
Source organism: Rehmannia glutinosa (assembly GCA_016081115.2). Lineage (NCBI taxonomy): Eukaryota > Viridiplantae > Streptophyta > Magnoliopsida > Lamiales > Orobanchaceae > Rehmannia > Rehmannia glutinosa. Next base: position 47,284,189 of record CM071937.1, on the reverse strand, counting down.
AATATTTATCCTTGTAAAGAAAGGATAAATGGAAGTCTAAAGAAAAGATCAGTATTCGAGATGATGTTTTGGAGATGTGACTTGGTGTTATCACATCGGGAAGCAATCAGATATTCTACCGCAGATGTTCTTGAAGGTCCGCCGGATGTTATAACATCCGGAACGACATCCGCACGACATCTCTTTTGTCACATTTTAACAGTTAGTTCAACACCGAGTGGTGAAGAACTAAGACGGAGTAAGAGGCCAAAGGTGGTTAAGTCCTTTGGACCTGACTTTCTAACATTGATGTTAGATGGTGAGCCGAACTCGATTAAAGAGGCTCTGAGTAGTCCAGATGCTCTGCTCTAGCAAGAAGTAATCAATAGTGAAATCAAGTCCATTCTGCAAAACCATATGTGGGAGTTGGTTGATCTCCCTGCTGGTCATAAGCCTTTAGGATGTAAGTGGATCCTAAAGAAGAAGTATAAAGCAGATGGAACTATTGATAAGTATAAAGAACGGCTTGTTGCCAAAGGCTTTAAACAAAAAGAAGAGTATGACTTCTTTGACACTTATTCTCCGGTAACGAGGATTGCATCTATTCGGGTGCTTCTCGCGATTGCTGCTTTGCACAATCTAGAGATTCATCAGATGAATGTCAAAACGGCGTTTCTGAATGGAGAGATAGATGCTGAAATCTATATAGAACAACCTGAAGGGTTTGTTGCACCCGGTCAAGAAAAGAAGGTGTGCAAGTTGATAAGATCCTTGTATGGACTGAAACAAGCTCCAAAACAATGGCATCTTAAGTTTGATAACACGATGTTGTCAAACGGGTATAAAATCAACGAATGTGATAAATGCGTATATGTCAAAGGGACATCGGAAGCATTTGTCATAGTTTGTCTATACGTAGACGATTTGTTAATCATGGGCAGTAGTCATGATGTTATCATGGACACGAAAAGAATGTTAAAGAGAAACTTTGACATGAAGGATATGGGAACTGCTGATGTGATCCTGGGGATAAAAATCAGCAGAACTCATGATGGAATTATCTTGTCACAATCCCACTATGTGAATGTGGGGGAAGTGCTCAAGAAATTCAATGCTTTTGACAATTAACCGTCAAAGACGCCCATTGATTTAAGTGTAAATCTGGTTGCTAATGAAGCAGAACCAGTGGCTCAGATGGAATACTCACGTATTATAGGCAGTCTAATGTACATTACAAATTGTACACGTCCAGACTTGGCTCCTGTAAATATGTTGAGTAGGTTCACGAGCAATCCAAGCCACGAGCATTGGAAAGCGTTAACCAAGGTGTTAAAGTACTTGAAGTATACCTTGGAGTATGGGCTATACTACTCGAGATATCCGGTTGTACTTGAAGGGTATAGCGATGCTAGTTGGATTTCGGATTCGAAAGATTCTTATTCCACTAGTGGATACATATTCACCATTGGAGGTGGTGCGGTATCGTGGAAGTCCACGAAACAAACGTGTATAGCTGAGTCCACCATGGAATCGAGTTTATAGATTTGGATAAAGCCGTGAAGAAGAGTGGCTTCAAAACTTTTTGGAGGATATTCCATGTTGGAGGAAGCCTGTGCCTTCGGTGACGATTCACTGTGATAGCCAAGCGGTTATAGGAAGGGCACATAGCAATATGTATAATGGTAAGTCTAGACATATTGGTCGGAGACATAATACCGTTAGACAATTGATCTCAAGTGGTGTGATGTCAATTGACTACGTAAAGTCAAAAGACAATTTGGCAGATCCTTTGATGAAAGGATTGAATCGAGATCAATTGTGTAAATTGCTAGAGGGAATGGGCTTAAAGTCCACAAAGTAAAAATAACCATCATAGTGGTAACCCGACCATGATGATTGGAGATCCCAAGAACTTGGTTCAATGGGAAAACTAAGCTATGAAGGTTAAGTTGTAACACTTGGAAACAATGTTTCAACCCATCCCTAGAGAGCAATGCCAAGTGTTGAACACCTGCAAGTTGTGGTGAGGCTAAGTCATTTGACTTTTAATGATTCCTACACCTCGTTGAGGTAGAGTATGGCAGATACTCGGATAGGAGATCACCTATATAAGTGAAAAGTGGGGCCGCTTCAAAGTAACACTTATGAAATCCAAAGTGGTGTCCATGGCGATTTAAACGGACACAAACGTGAGAACAGGAGGGGTTGAGACCTTACTGTGTTAATGCTATTGTCTCGGTATACACCGTGGAGGAATAGTTCAAGGCATTAAGTCCACTAGGCCGCCAGTGTACCCGATAGTATTGACTATGGAAGGTTCAAAGCCACAAGCTACCTATCCTGATGCAGTATTGTCTCTTGAGGACTGGTTTGCGTGTCTGCATTCATGCATGCATTAATTTCCACTCATGTGGGGGATTGTTGGAAATTTGGTTTTGATAAAGCGGGCGTCGACCCGACTTTGACCAAATTTTTGGTGGCTAAGAATTTAATTCTGGAGGAATTAAATTGTGAATTGTTAATCTACCTTTCGAGTAGATGTTCGTAGTATTTTGTATTTCTCAAAACCAAATTTTGGGTAATGAGTGAGAAATTAATACACGAAGTTGGCCACGCGAATGGGCATAGTTTATCCTAGTATTAATACTAGAAGGTGTTATTGGTTGGATATACTATAACACAAGTATATGATCACAATGGGCCATGGACCAAACCAACCCTTTGGGCTCGGGAAAACGGGATTAGTTTTGTCACTCGAAAATGGGCTTGGCCCAAATTCAAGTGAGTGGTGGGCCTAATGTATCTGGACATTGGAGGTGTCCAGGTTCATGTAAGTCTCTTGGAGTTTGTAACTCCCAAGATAGTGGTCATAATGTGATTTGTAACTCTTGGAAGTTACATTTGGTTAATTGCCCATTTTCTATCATTTAATCTCCTCCAAGTGTTGGGAATTGCAGCCTTTATATGCTTAGCTTGCATTCATATTCGGATTAAGGAGAACATGTAAAATAGGGAGAAAGAGAGAGAGAGTTAGAAAATATTCTGCAGAAAGTTATTCTGTCCAGAGGATGTTATCCCGAATGTCGTCACATCTGTCGTCACATCTCTCGCTGCATCTTCCTTTTCTGCATTTTCTGAGTCAAGCAAGCCAGTTCTCGCTCCTCCTAGTTCGAAAGGTGCCTTTGTGTCAGGGGTGCTACTGCACACAAAGGAGGTAAAGCCGGTTTTATCTTTGGGGACATTACGTCAAACCGTGAGCACTAGCCGAGACGTATTTGTCTTGCGGATAGAGTTCTACTCGACTCGACTTTTGTTTTTCAAGTTTTGTCAGATTCATGCTCATAAAGTTGGAGTACATTCAAGACGTATAATAGTTAGATTTTGCTTCAAGTTGTAATTTTTGTTTCTATTTTTTGTAAGGCCATTGTTGAAGGCATTTCCCGTTGTAACACTTGTTGTATTATTTCCAACAATTTCACATATAAAATTTCCTTAATACTACTCAATCAAATATTTTTCATTTATAAACTTATATAATATATTACATTTATCATTCATACGAAATTAATTTCACTTCTTACACAAAAAACAAATACAAAACTATATTTTAACATAAATAATGAAAACTGGATTTAGATACTCATAATGAAAATTGGACGATACAAGTCCTATATATGCTAGTGTTGTGTTTGTTCCAATACTTTGGAATAATGAGTGATTTTAAATTCTAAATCAATGCCTTTGTAAGGCAACTATAACAAAAACAAATTTCCATATTCAAACACTTCGACTTAATAAAGTACTATAGTATTACAAGTTTTCTTTTTAAAAATCAAGGATTTTTAAATGAGAATTTTCTACATTTTACAAGATTCAACAATTATCATATTGTATTTGAAAGGGATAATTAAAAATTTAGTCCGATAAGTTGGCCTACTTTGAGGATTGGTCCGCATGTCAAAATTTAGTCTTAGTCCAAAATATTTTCGGTTTGTGCACATTTGGTCCGATTTTTGACTGGACAAATTTAATTTGGTGATAATTGCCGACGTGGCGTCACGAATAGCGATAATTGATGATATGGACAAATAATAGGCAATAGCCTGGAATGAAAATATAATAATATATAATAATTAAATATACTAGATAAATCTATCCTTATGTTAGGTAATTTATTTGTTAGATTTTGATGATACCATGTAAAACTTATACTAGGAAGTTGGCACCCCATTTTCCTTGTAATTCTGTATTGTAATAGATAGGACTGAAAGAGCTGAGTGAAGTCAGCTAAGTCAAGAATCCAGACTAGAGTGAAGACTCTATTGTGTGTCAGCTGAGTATGGCTATGAAGGAAGTCAAGGACTCGACTGAAGGAGAGCCAGCTGAGGAACATCTATGTGAAGTTTGAGGAAGTATCAGTCAAGTAAACAAAAGGAGCTAAGTCTAACAGTTGAAGTAATAGTTGAGTCAATCTTATGATTGGAGCAGACTCAAGTCACAAGGGATAAAGGCATCAGTCAAGTCAAGACAACTGATATTGATCCGTTGGAAGAAAGTCAAGAATATTACTCGATACAGTAATATGTCCAAGCTGCCAGGTCTTAAAGTGTTTGGCCCAGAAACATGCAAAAGAAATAAGCCAATGGGAAACACTGAAGCTTGTGTCAGACCCAGTAAAGCTGCGAAGCCATTTAATACGAGGAAAGGTCAACATCACAGGTGCTGCAGACCAAGAAAAGACAATCCAACGAACAAGAAATGTCATTTAAAAATAGGCTATCTCTTCAACAGGCAAATTTTCAAATGAACACTATAAAAGGCTGAGGAAGCATTTGAGAAAATGTTACCTTGATTACCTGAACATAGCACGATCAAAGAAAGCAATATTCAAGCAAGCATAACCTGTAAAATTCTCAAAGCTTATCATAGAATTTCTCAAGCCTAAAACTCAAAGTTAACTTCAACCAGTTGAAGAGAAAATATTTGAAGAACAAAAAGGGGTCTACTCTCCAAGTTGAAGGAGTTTTAGAAAGGTTCAAGGTCGAACCAGGAGATTCAAGTTTGTTGGAGGGTTGTGTGAACAAATCCAAGGACTTGAAAGTGAGCTGAAGTAGCAAGACAACTGTCTTGTGAATAAGCTGAGTCGTAGGAGAAGCCAGCTGTGTGATCAAAGTTGTCTCTAACTGAGAACTACTTTGTAACTTGATCTGTTACTTAGTGGATTCCTCCAGGAGTTGGAGAAGAGCGGATTAGAGGAATTACCCCATCCTCGAACAACTATAAAAATTACTTGTGTCATTTTACTTTCAGCACTTACTTTCTTGCATATATTTTTATATCTGCTGTTAGTTAATTTGCTAATCCAACTGATAAATAACAATTGCTAAAACAAGTGTTAAAAATGAGCTTTAATCAATCAAAAAGGTGTTAAGTGTTAGCTTAAGCAGCCAAGTTATACTATCAACAGCTCTATCGAGTCTGTTGAGTGGGTAACTTAGCTGAATATAGCCAATCTAGCTGTCCCCCAAGGACACAACTAATTTGATTCAACTCTGTTGAAATTCTTAAAAAAAGACTAAAAGTTAAAATTTGGTAAGGTTTATTCAACCCCCACCCCCTTCTAAACCTTACACCACACCCCTTGGGACCTACAAGTGGTATCAGAACAGTTGGTTCATTGAGCCTTCCGTGCTGGTTACTGAACTAGATCTCAATCTTTTTCAAAGTTTTTAACACTTGTGTTTTTTCAAAGTCTTTCATCTTTAAAGCAAAGTTATTATCATGGAAGCAAATCTAACTCGTATTCCAATGTTCACTGTGGAAGAGTTTGATGACTGGAAGATTCGTATGCAGGCTCATATATCCACCTTACACGATGAAATGTGGCTTGTGATAGAGGATGGGCCATTGGAAATACTCAAAGTCAATACTGCTGCAAGAAGAGCAGCTGCAGCAGAATGAGAAGAAGCTGATGAGGCTAGACCAGTCATGGTTGAAAACCACGCACTGAATGGACTAATGAAGATAGAAAGAGATATAACCTGGACAATGTGGCCAAGGATATACTCTATAAGACGTTGGACAAGTCGATGTTCAAAAAAGTCAAGTCGTGCAATCAGCCAAAGAAATCTGGGATAAGCTAACCCTGATTTGTGAAGGATCAGAATAGATTAAGGAAAATAAATTAATTGTTGCTGTTCAAAAATTTGAAAATTTTAAAATGCTTGCAGGTGAGAGTTTGGATCAACTGGATGCCAGATTCACAGAGATAACAAATGAGCTTTCCGTTCTTGGGAAAGAATACACTCAGAAGGAGATGTATATGAAGATATTAAGAGCCCTCCCAGCTGAATGGGAAATGGAGGTCATGGCCCTGAGACATTCAATGGACCTCTCAAGAACATCCAATCATGAGCTATTCTCAGACCCAAAGCTTATGAGTTTGAGCTGAGAAGGAAAGAGCAAGAGAAAACAGCTGTACCCAAGACAGCTGCATTATTGGCCAGTGATGGGAAGAAAGTTGAGCCAAAGGAGACCAGTGACCAGGAGGAAATTGCCCTCATGGTAAAGAGATTCGACAAGTTCTTTAATAAGAACTACAAAAGAAACAAGGGTGAAACCTCTAGAAGACATTCAACACCTTCCAAAGCAAGGGAGGACAGGCCACCCAAGAGAGGTGAACATCGAGAGTGAATCGGAGAGCCGATTTGTTGGGAAATTTCTTGTTTAGATTTTGATGAATGCCGTGTAAAACTTAGAACTAGAAAGTTGGCACCACATTTTTCTTGTAATTTCCATTGTAATAGATAGGGTTGTATAAAGCGAGTGAAGTCACTATATTTGGATATACAAGAAGTCAGTCAAGATCGAAATGAAGACTCATTGTGAAACAACCGAGTATGGCAATGAGGAGAAGTCAAGAACTCGATTGAAGGAGTATCGGTGGGATACACTGTTTGTGTGAAGTGTCACTCAAGTCAACTCAAGAAGCCAAGTCTCAAGTTGAAGTGACAGATGAGTCATCCATTTATTGGAAGCTAACTTGAAGTCACCAGGGGAAAAAAACCGTCAAGTCAAGACAACTGAAAAGAATCCGTTACGTGAAGTCAAGAATATTACCTAAACAAGTAATACTTCCATCTTGCCATGTCTTAAAGTGCTCATCCCGAAGCGTGCAAAAGGAATAAACCAATGGGAAACATCGCACCTCGTGTCGACTTTGAAAAGTCGAACATTCATTTAATACGAGGAAATGTCAACATCAAGGATCGCAACAAGACAAGCCAACGAACACAAGTGACTTTTGAAAATCATCCTTTTCAATGTTCACTCACTATAAAAGATCGAGGAATCACTTTGAGAAAAGGTTACCTTGAATACGAACAATGAACTATCAAGTAATTATTCGAATCAGTATCTGTAATATATTCTCAAGTTATTCAAGCAAAATCCTCAAGCCTAACTCTCGAAGGAAATCAATCCAACACCAAGTTGTGAAGGAAAGACAACTTCAAACTATTGAAGAGGAAAATTTTGAAGAATCAAAAGGGTCCACATTCCAAGGAGGATTGTAGAAAGGTTCAAGGTCGAACCAGTCTCAAGTCATTGGAGGGTTTCGTGATCAAATCCAAGAAGCTTGAGTAAGTGAGTCAAGTAGCAAGCGCAGCCGCCCGTGAAGAAGCCGAGTCGGACGAGAAGCCAATTTGTGTGACCAAAGCATCTCTAGATCGAGTCCCAAAGGATCAAGTCACCGTGTGTGATCAAGATTTGTATCCGGGTGATAACCACTTTGTACTACGATCAATACTTAGTGGATTTCTCCAGGAGTTGGAGAAGAGAGGAGTAGAAGAATTACCCCATCTTCGAACCTCTATAAAAATTATTGTGTCATTTATATTTCAAAGCATTTTTATTTCTCGCATATTATTTTATATCTCTTGATAATTTGCTATCCAACCGATAATTTACAAAGTGCTAAAACTAAGTGTTAAAACAAACTTAAACCAAATTCAAGGGTGTTAAGTCTTCCATTGAAAATCTCATCACAAACCAAGTTAAGGTTTAGACTAAACAATTTGAGTTATTCTATCAACAAACTCAATCGAGTTTGTTGAGTGGCTAACTCTATTTGGCTAACTAACTTAATTTGTCCCTCAAGGACATAGTTTGTGAAATTAACTCTGTTATTTTAAAAGGACTAAAATCGAAAAGTTGGTAAGGTTTATTCAACCCCTCTTTAAACCTTACTCATACCCCTTGGGACCTACAAGTGGTATCGAGCGGTTGGTTCATTGAGCCTTCCACACAGTTCTCGAACTTGATCTCCAATCTTTCAAAGAAGTTTTTAACACTTGCTCTTTCAAAAGTTATTTTTGTTCAGCAAAGTTATTATCATGGAAGCAAATTTGACACGCATTCCTATGTTCACTATTGAGGAATTTGATGACTGAAAAATTCGTATGCAGGCTCATCTATCAGCTTTACATGATGAAATGTGGATAGTGATAGAAGATGGGCCACCGCAAATCCGAAAGTGAACACGATTATCAGAGAGAGCAGAGCACGAATGAAGGGAGGAGGAAGTTTATTCTTTGAAGCAAGACCAGCCCTGGTTGAGAAACCAAGGACTGAATGGACAAATGAGGACAAAAGAAGATACAACTTGGACAATGTGGCCAAGGACATACTTTACAAAACCTTGGACAAAGCAATGTTCAACAAAGTCAAATCTGCAAACCGCAAAACAAATTTGGGATAAATTAACTTTAATTGGTGAAGGATCCGAGCAAATTAAAGAAAACAAATTGTCCGTTCGTTGATGTACAAAAATTTGAAAATTTTAAAATGCTTGCAGGTGAAACCTTGGATCAGCTGGATGCTCGATTCACTGAGATTACCAATGAACTATCTGCACTTGGGAAAGAATATACACAGAAGGAAATATGTATGAAGATTCTAAGAAGCCTCCCAGCTGAATGGGAAATGAAGGTCATGGCCCCGAGACATTCAATGAACCTCACAACAACATCCAATCATGAGCTATTCTCGGACCTCAAAGCCGCACGAGTTCGAAAGTGAGAAGAAAAGATCAAGAGGAGACAATTGTACCCATGCATGTTTGCATTCATAGTAAAGGATGGGAAAAGAGCTGAGGTTAAGGAAGCCATTGACCAGGAGGAAATTGCCTTGATGGTTAAAAGATTCAACAAGTTCTTCAACAAGAACTATAAAAGAAACAAGGGTGAATCCTCCAGGAGACATTCAGCTCCCTCCAAGTCAAGGGAAGACAGGCCACCCAAGAGAGCTGATCATCAAAAGGTTTAATACCAGAGAGCAGATAACCCAAGAACGGAAAGAGCTTATCAAAGAGCTGAGAACCTGTGTTGGAATTGTAGACAACCAGGACACTTTACAGGAATGAAGAAGAAAGAAGAGTCTTCAGAGAAAGAAGACAAGAAAAGAAAAAGGCAATGTTGGCTGCAGAGACTGCTGAGACAGCTAAGTCAAAAGATACAACAGACTCAGAGAGTAGTGAAGCTGAGAAGTAATGATCTGTCTAATGGCTAAAGAACAAGATCAACTTGACCAAGAAGATGAGGTACATTCTAACTCATCTCACTCAGATTCTAGTGATAGTGATTGTGACACACACACTTCATCACCCACTGATCTTTATGATTCATTAGGCAAAATGATGAAAGACTTTGAGCACATTAAGTCCTCACACACACTATTAAATGAGTAAAACAGCTAACTCAAAAGCCAAAACTCACAGCTGACTAAGGAGCTGAGTACTCTAAGTCACATAGCTGATGAGAACAAAGAGCTGAAGGCTGAGAATGCTAAACTAATAGCAGAGATAGTTGCTATAGAAAAGAGGGAAAATGATCTCAAAAATGTGATTGCTTCATTCACTAAGGCATCTAAATCATTGGATGACCTTATTATGAGCCAAAAAGAGTGTAGAGACAAGATAGGCATAGAATACAATTCCTTTGTGCACAGTCAAACTCCCAGAGTGATCTTGGAAAAAGGATCTTCAAGTAATGAAGCATCTCAAAACCCAAGACACCAAATCGCACCCACATTCACTCCAAAGCACAACCACAAACAAACTAGCCTTAGATATAAAGAAAAGGAAAACAAAGGTTGATTGAGTATCTTTGCCGAGAGGACAGTTGAGAAGAAATCCAGCAGAGTGCCTCAGCAAACTCCAAACAGGAAGTACTCTGCAAAGAAGAAACAGAGCTACCAGAATCCCCAGAAGTTCTATCAAAGGAACACAAAAGATGGGAATGGTAGAAACTACCCAAGCCAAGCTGATTGGAATAATGGGAAATATCAGCAAAGACCTGTGGAATATATGCCAAAATGGCAAAGGCCTAGAACTTAGCAAAGGTTATTCCAAAGGCAAAAGAGCTATCATCTGCACACATATGTACCCAAGCACAACACTCAGAAATATCACAACTACTCAAAGAAGGCAATTGCTAAAACACACATACAGGCATACAGACAAAAGAGACAGTTGTATGAACCTAAAGCCCCCAAGCAATTTGCCAAGGTGAATTATGATTATGGCACAGATAGATGGCAACCTCTTAGAGTCAGATCATTTGGCTATAGGTTGGTTGGATCATCTTACAACACTAACCCCTCAGGACCCAGGCAAGTATGGGTACCTAAAAACGGATTTTCTTGATTGCAGGTTCAAGGAACAGCCGAGTGCCAAGGAACCTGGTACATGGATAGTGGCTGTTCCAGACACATGACAGGAAACAAGAAATATCTGTCAAAATTCAAGGAGATTAGAGGCGCAAAAGTCATATTTAGAGGAAATGAAGCTCCAGGGGAAATAAGAGGCACTGGATCCATCAAGAAAAATGGATTAGAAATCACAGATGTTGCATATGTTGAAGGCCTCAACTTCAACATGTTAAGCATCAGCCAACTCTGTGACAAGGGATATAATGTTGGATTCAATATGGGAGTGTGCCAAATCAAAGACACTGAATCAAATGAAGTAGTGTTACAAGGATCCAGACAAAAGAAAATGTATGTGGTAGATTGGTCGACTACCACACCAAGCACGTGTCTGCTAGCAAAGAGTACAACCGAATCAAGTTGGCTGTGGCACAAGAAGCTGAGTCACCTGAATTTCAAGACAATTAACAAGCTTGCAAGGAGTAATCTTGTAGAAGGAATTTGACTCGGTGTACAAGAAGGAAAGTGTTTGTGATGCATGCGGATGGGAAAGCGAGATCAAATCATCATTCAAAAAGAAGTCAAGTCCATCTTCAACAAGGATATTACATCCATTTGCATATGGATCTATTTGGTCCGATTGAGCCACCAAACATAAGTGGAAAGAAATACACTCTAGTAGTGGTGGATGATTATTCAAGATATACATGGACAATCTTCATGTGTAAAAAGAAGGAAACTTTGCAGAAGTTACCTCAACTAATGAGAAGAGTTCAAAATGAGAAGAGTCAAACCATTATAAAGATAAGATCTGATAGAGGAACCGAGTTTGGCAATGGAATAATAACTCAGTATTGTGTTGAAAATGGTATTGCTCATGAATTATCTGCAGCAAGGACTCCACAACAGAATGGAGTAGCAGAAAGAAGAAACATAACTATCAAGGAAGCTGCAAGAACCATGTTAGCTGAAGCTGGATTGCCAAAAAGATTTTGGGGTGAAGCCATCAATACTGCGTGCTATACTCAAAATAGATGCATGATCAATAGACAGCTGACAAAGACTCCCTATGAAATATGGACAGGGAGAAAGCCAAATGTTGCATATTTTAGAATATTTGGATGTAAATGCTTCATCCACAACAATGGCAAGGATAATCTAAAGGCTTTTGAAGCTAAAGCTGATGAAGGTATCTTCTTGGGATACTCAGCTGAAAGCAAAGCCTACAAAGTGCTAAACAAGAGGACTATGGTCACAGAAGAGTCTATCCATGTGGTTTTTGATGAACCTAATGTAAATGGAGAAGACATTGAAGAGTTAGATAATCAACCAACTAAAGAGTCCTTATGTTGAAGCAGAAACTGGAGCAATTAATCAAGATGAAGATGAGATAGTTGAATCTCAAAGACAGCTGGAGAATCTGCAGCTAAATGATGATGAGAGAGCTGCTCAAGACAACACAGCTGCAAGACGACTGAACCCAACTGATTTACTCCAACCTGATGTGAGATGGCTGAGAGACCATCCACCAGAGCTAGTTATTGGAAATGTAAGAGATGGTGTAAGAACCAGATCCAGAGCTCAACAAGAAGCTATGTTCACTTGTTTTATTTCCCAAATAGAACCAAAAGATGTGTCCCAAGCATTGGATGACACACATTGAATTCAAGCCATGCAAGAAGAGCTGAATCAGTTTGAAAGAAATAAGGTTTGGGAATTGGTGCAAAGACCAACCCATCAAAATGTTATTGGCACAAAATGGGTTTTTCAGAAACAAGATGAATAAGGAAGGATCTGTGGTAAGAAACAAAGCAAGATTGGTAGCCAAAGGGTATTGCCAAGAAGAAGGAATAGATTTTGATGAAACATTTGCTCCTGTTGCAAGATTAGAAGCAATAAGGATGTTTCTTGCCTATGCTGCACACAAGAACTTTATTGTATATCAAATGGATGTGAAGAGTGCATTCTTAAATGGATTGTTGGAAGAAGAAGTCTATGTTGAGCAACCTCTAGGTTTTGAACAGAAGACTCTTGGAGATAAGGTGTACAAGCTCAAGAAAGCTCTATATGGATTGAAACAGGCACCTAGAGCATGGTATGATACATTATCTCAATTTCTGACAGATAATGGATTCACAAAGGCAAAGTGGACATGAGAACACTCTTGAGAATTCAAGATGGAGAGAGTATCTTTGCTTGTTCAAATATATGTGGATGACATTATTTTTGGATCCACAAACAAAGAGCTGTGTGATAAGTTCTCAAACCTCATGCAAGGCAAATTTGAAATGAGCATGATGGGAGAGCTGACATTCTTTCTTGGACTTCAAGTTAAACAACTGAAGGATGGAACCTTCATAAGTCAAACAAAGTACACCATGGATTTAATGAAGAAATTTGGTATGGAAGAGAAGTCTTCTGTGAAAATACCAATGAATACATCAGTCAAGATGGATATGGATGCAGATGGTAAGCCTGCGGATCAAACCAGATATAGAGCACTCATTGGATCACTGCTCTATTTAACAGCAAGCAGGCCAGACATCACCTTTGCAGTAGGAGTATGTGCAAGATTTCAATCTGCACCAAAAGAAAGCCATATGACTGCAGCTAAGAGAATCCTCAGATATTTGAAGGGATGCCAGGAAGTTGGCTTATGGTATCCAAAGGAAGGTGGATTCAAGCTAATTGGTTACTCAGACTCTGACTATGCTGGATGTAGGGTTGACAGGAAGAGTACTTCAGGTACATGTCAAATGATTGGAAACAGATTGGTTTCCTGGTTTAGCAAGAAGCAAAACCCAATAGCCACATCCACAGCTGAAGCTGAGTACATAGCTGCGGGCAACTGTTGTGCCCAAGTCTTATGGATGAGACAACAACTGAGAGATTATGATGTTGAAGAGAAAGAGATTCCAATTATGTGTGATAACACAAGTGCTATTGCAATCACTCAGAATCATGTGTTGCATTCAAGAACAAAGCACATTGATCTCAGACATTATTTCATAAGAGATCACGTTGAAAAGAAAGACATCACTTTGGAATACATCTCAATTGATAAACAGTTAGCTGACACATTCACAAAGCCACTATGTGAATCAAGATTTGAAGAACTCAAGCATGAGCTAGGGTTAATTGAGTTGAGTTGACACTCAGAAGACTCAATGAGAAGAGATGAAACAGGATAAGATGAAAATAGAGCAAATCTTATAAATCAGCCAAGTGAATCAGCCGTATCGAAAATTCAGCTGTATCGAGTTAGCTGACAGCTGAGTCACTATGCATATATAGAGAAGAAGAGTTGAGTCAGTTAAGAAGTAAGCTGAGTCATTTATCAGCTAAGTGACCAAAACGTAGTCGTTTAATGAGCGGGAATGTTTTTAAGAATGAGCGTCAATAATAATAATGACGAATGCTGATTAAAAGTTGCAAAGATAAGCATATGATTGGATATAAATGCTGCCGCATTAAATGCGAGCAATTAAATGCAAATGAGACGTGCTAAATCAGAGCCGTTGATCTTGGTCAATATTTCAAAAACTGAAAACACGTCCTTTCATACCCCTTATATACCCATTTGTTCAGTTCTCTCTCTCACTTCAAAAATTGTTCATCTCTCCAAAGCAAGAAAGCAAGTATCTTTTCTCTCAAAACCCTACCAGTCTTCAAAGCAAGTTCGTCAAGTTTCGTTCGATAAAAATAACTGAAATGGCACAGCACATGATTTTACCAAGCTCACAAAGCAAATCCACACCGGATCAACTGTGGATTTTGACGGGGTGATAAAGCAGGGTTCCGATGAAACCCTTGTGAAGAAGATAGCTGATAAGATTGAGAAATACGGGCTAAAACCCTTTCTCACACTGGAATACCAAACGACGTACGTAGAGGAGATCGCCCAGTTCTACATAAATGCTGAGGTGCAGGACGAAGGGATTAAATCCTCCGTCCACCGCAAGGACATTCTAATCACTGCAAAGGACCTTGCGAAGCACTATTTATTGCCGTCGGAGGGCATGCCAGAGATATATGAAGCAGACGTAGATTTGGTCACTGCATGGAAGGAAATGGCCAAACCCGAGTCTGCTGCAAAAGTTGTCTACACAGCTGACAAAAAGCTGCTGAAGGATGATTATCACAAACTGTTGGATATCGTTGCCAAATGTGTAGACATAAAATTTGGAAGCTTCAATCAGCTGTCCAAAACTAAGCTGATCGTCATGGCTGCGATCATGGAGAAAAAGAAGATCAACTGGGCAGAATTTGTCTACAGCAGACTCTGCCAGAATGTTGCAAATAAGTCCTTAAAGGACGATGGGTCATTTGGAGGATCTCTGGGCTATGGCCTTGTAATTGGCCACTTGATGGAGGTGAAGGGTGTTCCCCTTCGACATGGAAAATCATTCCATGTTAACAAGAAGATGTTTCGGGCCAACTTATCTGGAGCCCAGAAGAGAGCATACGCCAAGCGGGTGGACACCAATGAGGGGGAATCAAGTGACCCGAGGAAAAACAATTGCCCCCCCCTCGAAGAAGAAGAAAGTTGCCCATGCAGTTGGAAAGAAGAAGGTTGTCCCAAAGAAAAAGAAAACGCGCACCGAGTCCCTGCCCCTACAAGTAGTGTCTCCCCCCGCTGCCGCGGTGGAGAAGGAATCCTTAATACCTTCTCCAGGAATGAAGAAGAAGAGGACTGCCAAGGCGAGAAAGGCAGCTACCTCTAAGACAACTCCAAAGGCCTTTACCTTCGAGGAATCGGAGGAAGTAGAACCAGACATTCCTCTAGTGGAAACTAAGAAAAGGAGAAGACTCACCAAGCGTTCAGAGCTCGAGAAGACAACTGAGTCTGGCACTCAGCTGGAAAAGATCTCTGAGACTGCTGAAGAAGTGCAGTCTCCAGAAATTATTGATGAAACAACCAAGTCTCTGTTGAGCCGATCGGAGAGGCAAATTGAAGACCCAGTTTGTGGATAAAACAAAGTTGAGAACAAGCGGCGAAGACAGATGTCTGCTTGAGGTGAAGAGAAGCGAGTTTGCTACCCTCCATTCCGAAAAGGAAGGGCAACAGGAAGGATGAAGATGATGATGTAATCATATGCTCTCCATTGTACCCAGACATCCAAAATCATCTAAGAGCTGGAGGAAATGGAAGCTGAGTCACTCTAGGGTGCAGCTTGAACACCCAGAGTTTATTGATGAGAAAGAGGAACTCTTCAGGTTTCTTGAAGTTGATATGATCTTTGCAAGCCCGGATGAGGATAAGCGTATTAATATCTTGCAAATTCGGAAGGAAAACGAACAAGCAAGAGCAGCTGAGGAAGCAGAGGCTCGTGAGAAAGCCAGCATTTGTCCTCTAACTGGAACCAGCGACCATACTCATCCTCATCTTGACATACTCTCAGATAGTGATGAAGACATGGACCCTATTGCTGCACAAGAAAAGTTGGACATGCAGCAAGCCATGCGGGAATCCACACTGATGCATGAGAAAGAGCTGATGGAGGGACCAGGAGAGTCTTCCAAATCACAGCTGGAAATTGATCCATTGGGAGTGGTACAGCAGATTGCCACTGTTATTGCTGCAACCACTTCCCCAGTTCACTCAGAAGACGGATCTAAGGGAATTGGCGATGACACTGGGAATTTGGGCACCCAAGTTGAGCCAACCCCTGCTGAAGGTGTCTTACCACCTGCCCCTACGGCTGACCACTCATTTGACAAAGCCGAGAGTCTGGAGCAGAGTGACCCCAACATAAGTCACTCAGCTGGTGAGCCAGCTGAGGGGGAAACTCACTCCACTGTAGCTAGGTCGGGGGATGCTGCAGCTGACTCCACCCTGAATATAGAAGGCGAAGTAGAGAAGGAACAAGAAAAGGAAACACAACAAGTTGTCACTGACAAAGCTCGGACAGTTAAATCTGTCTCAGCTGAAATGTCAACTGCTCTGCAGGCTGAGGATGTTGCTGATGCAGTCGAGGAACATGATGGTTCTGCCCCGGGAGTTAACACTCTGGGCAATGAAAGTGCAATCCACGGAGTTGAGACTCCTATGGATGCCATCTGCAGAAGACCCTAAGACGATTTGCGCTGTCGAAGGGATTGTACAAGCCCCCCATTGCAGATTGAGGCTGCAGGAGGTAATGAAGGACTAAGGGAGGTTGAGACTTCCTAGGTAAAAATCAAGGAGATAAGAGCATTCCTTAGACAATAATTGTTGATTCGAGGAGGAAATCGAGTGCTCTTCATGACTCCCGGATGATGATCTTGATACAACCTTCCTGGGATCTGTAGATGAAGCTGAGTCTACCCCAACTGCACATCAAAAAAACTCAGTTGAGGATGTTCTTCCTAGTACGAGTAAGCCAGACTTCAAGGCTACTTGACAAACGTTCAATTTTGATGATGAGCCAAGCCTTCAAGACTCATCATCTTCCGATGACGCTGATGGTGCAGCTGAGGAACAACAAATTCATTTAGCAGAATCCACTGAGGCCGAAGAAACTATTAAAACAGCTGATGCTCAGTCAGCTGGCCAAACCACTCACCAAGGCCCAGCTAAAACCGAGTCATCTCCACAGGCTCCTAAAGCTGCAATAGACTCCACTCAACCGGGCACATCACAGGCACGAGTAACGGTGGAATCTATACCATATGTCCATGATGATGCATTTGAAGAAACTTTCCCCTTCTCTATTTAGCTGCCTGAATTTGATGAAGAATCAGCTCGAGAGCAGCGACACTTCAACGTCAGACCTGACCCAGTTATTCCCACAGATACTATCGTCCCAGCAGACTTTGATTTTGATGATGCTTGGCGCCGGTGAGACCGAGGTGACAAAGTGAGGTACGAGAGGTCTTCAAGACAATCTTTGCAGAGATTGAGAAGATAGAATGGCACCAGGCCACATTGGATATGCGGCTGGACAACAGGGATGCCAATCTTACAGCCGATCTGCGCGGAATAGTGATTAGAATCAGGGAATGGTGTCAACAGCAGCGTACAATGCGACTAGAACAAGTCAGATATTTCAAGGCATTGCAACAAAATGTTGATCTGGAGCGCTGATAATGCTGACATGAAAAGGAGGATGCAAGAAAATATTGACAGAATGCATGCCTCCCACAACACTGAAATGGAACTGCTGCGAGAATTTCACAAGAAAGAACTTCTGTGTGTAGAGGAAAATATGAATAACAAATTCAGCCTTCTCATGGCTGAAATGAAGCTGGTGGCAGCCGAATCCAAAGCCACCCGCTCGAATTTTCGTCTGACATAGATACTCCGCAGTAGACTCCAAGCAAAACTCAGCTATTAGCCGCCTAGACTTTATGCTTGCTGGCATGTTCCCAGGGGTTCCTCTCTCCTTTGATGATGCCAAAAAGGGGGAAGAGGAATACCTGAAGACGTTGAAAGGGTCAACGGATGAGAAAGAAAAGGACGCATCTGTTGAAAAGAAGAAGAAAATAGTTGAAGAACAGAAGAAAGAAAAGGGGAAAGCAGTTGAGGGGGAAGGTTCAAAAGATATGACTAATGTTTGCTGAAACCCCTCAACAAGGCCTTGTCACAGCTGACAAAATCAGCAAACTTCCAGTAACATTGTCGCTCCAACACTCTGCTGTACCTATGTCTGAGAAGAGAAAAATCGTAGAAGCAGGGATGAAGGAGGTCGAAGGAAAAATGGATGCCCGTGTGATGGATATACTGAAACAATAAGGAGGCATTCCGGCAGGAAAAGACACAGATGCCATTCCAGACGACGGAGACGAGCCACGATCAGTGGAAGAATTTAAAACGCTCGAAGCGAGGGATACTTCAAAAATATGTCCATAGCCCAAGCCTGGGATTTGTATTGGGAGAAGGGTCTAAAGCTATGTGAAGAAGCTGATAGGCGGAGACTACAAGCGACCATTCAAATTTGGCAAGAACAAGACTCCAGTACAATATACGCCCAGAGGAAGAGGAAGGAGTGGTGGAGGCAGAGGTTTTCAACCTAGACCTCTACCCAAAAACATTGAACATGTAGATCCGGGCAAGAAGGGAAGGATCTACAGGGCGGGATATGACGAAGTAGCCAACCGGGAAGTGGCTAGGAAGAATGCTGAATATGTCAAAAGAATTGAAGAAGAAAACAAAAGGCAAGATCAGCTGTGGGAAGAAAGGCAAGAAAGAAAGAGAAGAGATGATGCTGCAAAGAGAGCATACGAGAAAAAGAAGGCAGCTGAAGATGAAAAGAAGAGAAAGAGAGTAGAGGACGACAGAGCTGATGAAGAAAGAAGGAGGCAACGAAGGCGATGAAGTGTTGTTGTCCACCCCTTCATGTATTTTACTGTTGTAAATACATATGTATGTCAGTCTTATATACGTTGGATAAGAAATCTGTAATTTCTATACTTTTGCTTAGATATAGAATGCTTTGCTTGCTATGATACACATTGTAAACAGTTGTGTAAAGAACAAGAATGATATGATCAATAAAACAATTGATTCTACGCATACATTCTCTGTTTCTACATTGTCTGTATGTATCTTTGCTATTTACATTTTGTATGTATGTTTTAAGTTTTAGCATCATCAAAAAGGGGGAAATTGCTGGAAAATTTACTGTTTAGATTTTGATGAATGCCATGTAAAACTTAGAACTAGAAAGTTGGCAACCCATTTTTTCTTGTAATTTGCATTGTAATAGATAGGGCTTTATAAACTGAGTGAAGTCAACTATGGCTGGATATACAATAAGTCAATCAAGATCGAAATGAAGACTCCTTTGTGAAACAATTGAGTATGGCAAGGAGGAGAAGTCAAGAACTCGATTGAAGGAGTATCACCGTGGGATACTGGTGTGTGAAGTGTAAGTCAAGTCAACTCAAGAAGCCAAGTCTCAAGTTGAAGTGACGGATGAGTCATCCATTGATTGGAAGCTAACTCAAGTCACCTGGGGAAGTTAGAGAAGCTGATCAAGTCAAGACAACAAAAAAAGAATCCATTGCACATAAATCAAGAATATTACCTAAACAAGTAATACTTCCATGCTTTGCCATGTCTTAAAGTGCTAAATCCCGAGAAGAGTGTAAAAGGAATAAACCAATGGGAAACATCGCACCTCGTGTCGGACTACGAAAAAAGCTGAACATTCATTTAATACGAGGAAATGTCAACATCAAGGATCGCAACAAGACAAGCCAACGAACACAAGTGAGTTTTGAAAATCAGCCTATCTCTTCAATGGGCAGATTTTTGAAAGTTCACTATAAAGATCGAGGAATCACTTTGAGAAAAGGTTACCTTGAATACGAACCACGAACTATCAAGTAATTATTCGAATTGTAACTGCAATATATTCTCAAGTTATTCAAGCAAAATCCTCAAGCCTAACTCTCGAAGGAAATCAATCCAACACCAAGTTGTGAAGGAAAGACAACTTCAAACTATTTAAGAGGAAACTTTTGAAGAATCAAAAGGGTCTACATTCAAGGAGGATTGTAGAAAGGTTCAAGGTCGAACAGTCTCAAGTCATTGGAGGGCTTCATGATCAAATCCAAGAAGCTTGAGCAAGTGAGTCAAGTAAGCAAAGCACCGCCCTGTGAAGAAGTTCGAGTCGGACGAGAAGCATTTGTGTGACCAAGGCATATCAGACCGAGTCCCAAAGGATCAAGTCATTTGTGTGATCAAGATTTGTATCCGGACTGATAACCACTTTGTACTCTGATCAATACTTAGTGGATTCCTCCAGGAGTTGGAGAAGAGAGGAGTAGAAGAATTACCCCATCTTCGAATCTCTATAAAAATTATTGTGTCAATTAAATTTCAGCATTTTTATTTCTGCATTTTATTTGCTATCTGCTGATAATTTACTATCCAACTGATAATTTACAAAGTGCTAAAACCAAGTGTTAAAACAAACTTAAACCAAATTCAAGGGTGTTAAGTCTTCCGCTGAAAATCTCATCACAGCCAAGTTAAGGTTTAGACTAAACAGCTGAGTTATTCTATCAACAGCTCAATCGAGTCTGCTGAGTGGCTAACTCTGCTGGTTAACTAACTTAGTTGTCCCTCAAGGACATAACTGTGAAATTAACTCTGTTATTTTAAAAGGACTAAAATCGAAAAGTTGGTAAGGTTTATTCAACCCCCCTTTCTAAACCTTACTCACACCCCTTGGGACCTACACTGACTATCAGAGAGCTGATAATCAGAGGACCGACAGAGCTGATCAAAAAGCTAAAAACGTGTGTTGGAATTGCAGACAACTAGGACATTTTGCTATTGACTGTTCCAATCCACCAGTCAACAAAAACAAGAAATGAGAAAGAAAGAAGAGTCTTCAGAGAGAGAAGACAAGAAAACAAGAAATCCATGTTGGCTGCTGAGACTACTGAGCCAGCCAAGTGCAAAGAAGCAGCAGACTCAGATAATAGTGAAGCTGACTACTCAAGTGATACAAAGGAAGAGGCTTTGATCTGCCTCATGGATAAAGAACAAGATCAACAAGATCAAGAAGATGAGGTACATTCTAACTCATCTCATTCTGATTCAAGTGATAGTGACTGTGATACACACACTTCATCACCCACAGATCTTTATGATTCATTAGGCAAAATGATGAAAGATTTTGAGCACATTAAAACCTCACACACACTTATGAATAAGGAAAATAGTCAGCTTAAAAGCCAAAACTCATAGCTGACAAAAGAGCTGAGTACTTTGAGTCACATGACTGATGAGAATACTAAGCTGAAGGCTGAAAATGTCAAAATCTTAGCAGAGTTAGCTGCTACTGAGAAAAGAGAAAAAGATCTAAAAAATGTGATTGCCTCATTTACAAAAGCATCCAAATCATTTGATGAACTTATTATGAGTCAAAAAGAATGTGGAGACAAGACATGCATATGATTCAATTCTTTTTGCATAGTCAAACTCCTATAGTGATTTTGGAAAAAGTATCTTCAAGCAATGAAGGAATCCGAAAACCCAAAATACCAAATGTTGTACCCACATTCACACCAAAGCACAATCACAATCATATACTGGCCTTGGTTACAAAGGAAAAGGAAAGAAGCCGAGAGAGTATCTTTGAAAGGACAAGTGAGAAGAAATTGACGGGTTCATCACACGGACTCTAACAAAAATACTCTGTAAGAGCCAAACCGAGCTACCAAAAGCCCCAGAAATTTCATCAAAGAAATACATATGGTGGGAATGGTAGAAACTATCCAAACCAAGATGATTGGAATAATGTGAAATATCAGCAAAGACTTAATGGGATACAAGCCAAAATGGCAAAGACCTCAACCTCAGCAAAGTTCATTCCCAAGGCAAAAGAGTTATTATCAACACACTTATGCACCCAAGCACTACACTCAGAAATTTCACAACTATCCCAAGAAAGCAATTGCTAAAACAAACACACATGCATACAGACAAAAGAGATAGATGTATGATCCTAAAGCCCCTAAGCAATTTGCTAATCTGCACTATGATTATGGTACTGATAGATGGCAACCTCTTAGAGTCAGATCATCTGGCTATAAGTTGGTTGGAGCATCTTTTATCACTAACCCCCCAGGACCCAGGCAAGTATGGGTACCTAAAAACTGATTTCCTTGATTGCAGGTTCAAGTGCCAAGGAATACATGGATAGTGGTTGTTCGGACATAAAGGAATAAAAGAAATCTATCAAGATTCAAGGAGATCGGAGGTGCTAAAGTCATATTTGGAGGAAATGAAGCTCCAGGGGAAATCAAAGGCACATGATCCATCAAGAAGAATGGAATGGAGACCACATATGTTGCTTATGTTGAAGGTCTCAACTTAAACCTGTTAAGCATCAGCCAACTCTGTGACAAAGGCTACAATGTAGGATTCAACATGGGGATATGTCAGATCAAAGACGCTGAATCAAATGAAATTGTGTTGCAAGGAACAAGGCAAAAAAATATGTATGTAGTGGATTGGTCTACTGCTACACCAAGCACGTCTGCTAGCAAAGAGTACACCTGAATCCAGTTGGCTGTGGCATAGAAAGCTGAGTCACCTAAATTTCAAGACAATCAACAAGCTTGCAAGGAGTCATCTTGTGGAAGGATTGCCAAACTCAGTGTACAAGAAAGAAAACATATGTGATGCATGCCTTATGGGAAAGCAAATCAAATTATCATTCAAGGATAAGCCAAGTCCTTCTACAACCAGGATATTGCATCTGTTGCATATGGATTTATTTGGTCCAGTTGAGCCAGCTAGCATAAGTGGAAAGAAATATGCCTTAGTGGTGGTGGATGACTATTCAAGATATACATGGATAATTTTCATGTGTAAAAAGAAGGAAACAATGCAGAAGTTACCTCAGCTGATGAGAAGAGTTCAAAATGAGAAGAGTCAAACCATTATAAATATAAGATCTGATAGGGAAACCAAGTTTGTCAATGGGATTACAACTCAGTATTGTGTTGAAAATGGTATTGCTCATGAGTTATTAGCAGCAAGGACTCCAAAGTAGAATGGAGTAGCTGATAGAAGGAACAAAACTCTCAAGGAAGCTACAAGGACAACGTTAGCTGAAGCTGGATTGCCTAAGAGATTTTGGGCTAAAGCCATAAATACAGCATGTTATACTCAGAATAGATGCATGATTAACAGGCAATTGACCAAGACTCCCTATGAGATTTGGATAGGGAGAAAGCCAAATTTTTGGATATTTCAAGATATTTAGATGTAAATCCTTCATCCACAACAATGGCAAGGACAATTTGAAGGCTTTTGATGCTAAAGATGATGAAGGTATCTTTTTGGGATACTCAGCTGAGAGTAAAGCCTATAGAGTGCTAAAAAAGAGGACTATGGTCATAGAAGAGTCTATCCATGTGGTTTTTGATAAACCTAATGTGAATAGAGAAGACATTGATGAGTTAGGTGATAAGCAGAATCATCCAACTATGCAGAAGAGTCCTTATATTGAAGCAGAAGTGAGAGCACTCAACCCTGATGATGATGAGATAGCTGAATCTCAAAGACAGCTAGAAGGTCTACAGCTGAATGAAGATGAAGAAGCTGTTCAAGACAACATAACTGCAACATGACTGAATCCAGTAGACTTACTCCAACCTGATGTGAGATGGCTGAGAGACCATCCACCTGAGTTAATAATTGGAGATGTTAGAGTTGGTATAAGAACCAGATCCAGAGCACAACATGAAGCAATGTTCACTTGTTTTATTTCCTAAATAGAGCCTAAAGATGTATCTCAAGCATTGGAAGACACACATTGGATTCAGGCCATGCAAGAAGAGCTGAATCAGTTTGAAAGGAACAAAGTATGTGAATTAGTTCAAAGGCCAACCCACCAAAATATTATTGGTACTAAGTGGGTATTCAGGAACAAGATGAATGAGGAAGGATCTGTTGTAAGAAACAAAGCGAGATTGGTAGCCAAAGGGTATTGCCCAGAAGAAGGTATAGATTTTGATGAAACCTTTGCTCCTGTTGCCAGATTGGAAGCAATAAGGATGTTTCTTTCTTATGTTGCATATAAGAACTTCACTGTATATCAAATGGATGTGAAGAGTGTATTTCTAAATGGATTGCTAGAGTAAGAAGTCTATGTTGAACAACCTCCAGGTTTTGTGCAGAAAATTAATAGAGATAAAGTCTACAAGCTCAAGAAAGCACTATATGGATTGAAACAAGAACCAAGAGCATGGTATGATACATTGTCTCAGTTTCTAATTGACAATGAATTCACCAAAGGCAAGGTTGATAGAACACTCTTTAGGATTCAAGATGGAGAGAGTATACTGCTTGTTCAAATATATGTGGATGATATCATTTTTGGATCCACAAACAAAGAGCTGTGTGACAAGTTCTCAAACCTCATGCAAGGCAAATTTCAGATGAGCATGATGGGAGAGCTGACTTTATTCTTAGGACTTCAAGTCAAGCAATTGAAGGATGGAACCTTCATAAGCCAAACCAAGTATACCAGAGATTTTAATGAAGAAATTTGGTATGGAAGAGAAGTCATCAGTGAAGATTCCTATGAATACATCAGTCAAGATGGACATGGATGCAGATGGAAAAGTTGTTGATCAAACCAGATATAGAGCTCTCATTGGATCTTTGCTCTATCTAACAACAAGCAGGCCAGACATCACCTTTGCAGTAGCACGATTTCGGTCTTCACCAAAAGAGAGTCACATGACTGCAGCTAAGAGAATGCTAAGATATTTGAAGGGATGCCAAGAAGTTGGCTTATGGTATCCAAAGGAAGGAGGATTCAAGCTGGTAGGATACTCAGAATCAGACTATGCTAGATGTAGAGTTGACAGGAAGAGTACTTCAGGTACATGTCAAATGCTTGGAAACAGATTAGTTTCTTGGTTCAACAAGAAACAAAATTCAATAGCTACATCCACAGCTGAAGCAGAGTACATAGTTGCGGGCAACTATTGTGCCCAAGTATTATGGATGAGACAACAGCTGAGAGACTATGACATTGATGCCAGATATCATTTTATAAGAGATCATGTTCAAAAGAAAGACATCAGTTTGGAATACATCTCAACTGATAAGCAGTTAGCTGGCATATTCACAAAGCCACTATGTGAATCAATGTTTGAAGAACTCAAGAATGAGTTAGGGTTAATTGAGTTGAGTTAGAATACTCAGAAGACTCTGTTGGGAAATTAATTTTTAGATTTTGATGAATGCCATGTAAAACTTAGAATAGAAAGTTGGCACCCCATTTTTGTTGTAAATTGCATTATAATAGATAGGGCTGGTCGAGCTGAGTTAAGTCAGCTATGCCAAGATATGCAAGAACTCAACTGGAGACTAGAAGGAAGACTCCGCTGTGAGGCAGCTGAGTGTAGCAAAGAAGAGAAGACAGGAACTCGACTGAAGGTGCAGCTGAGATGCAGCTGAGTGAAGTGTCAGTCAAGTCAACTCAAGACAACCAAGTCTCAAGTTGAAGTGACAGATGAGTCATCCAATGATTGGAAGCTGACTCGAAGTCACTGGGGGAAGTCAGGAAATGCCGTCAAGTCGAGATAACTGAAAGAGATCCGTTGCACAGAAGTCAAGAGAATTACTTAAACAAGTAATACTTCCATACTACCTTTCTTGAAGTGCTCAGTCCCAGATGCGTGCAAAAGGAATAAACCAATGGGAAGCTCTGCACCTGTGTCAGAACTCTGAAAAGCTAAAGAATCATTCATACGAGGAAATGTCAATTCCAAGGACTGCAACAAGACAAGCCAACGACCACAAGTGTCTTTTGGAAATTAGCCTATCTCTTCAACGGGAAAATTTTTCAAAAGAACACTATAAAAGGCTGAGGAATCTATTTGAGAGAGTGTAGGTTACCTTGACAATCAAAAAACAAATACGAACAAGAAAAGCAATATCTATAACCAAAAATATTCTCAAATCATTCAAGTTCAATCCTCATGCCTACATTACGAAGGAAATCAATCCAACACTCACCTGTGAAGGAAAGACGACTTCAATCAGTTGAAGAGGAAACATTTGAAGAATCAAGGGGTCTACATTCCACGGAGGATTGTAGGAAGGTTCAAGGTCGAACCAGTCTCAAGTTTTTGGAGGGCTTCGTGATCAAATCCAAGAAGCTTGAGCAAGTGGGTTGTAGTAGCAAAGCGCAAATTTGCCCT
This sequence comes from Rehmannia glutinosa, assembly GCA_016081115.2. Classification (NCBI taxonomy): domain Eukaryota; kingdom Viridiplantae; phylum Streptophyta; class Magnoliopsida; order Lamiales; family Orobanchaceae; genus Rehmannia; species Rehmannia glutinosa. The sequence goes on along the minus strand of CM071937.1, from coordinate 47,257,846 downwards.
GTGAAGAAGAAGAAGTCGAAGTCACGAGAAGCCGGTTTTGTGTGACTAAGGCATCTCAGATCGAGTCCCAAAGGATCAAGTTCATTTGTGTGATCAAGACTTGCATCCGGGATCATTAACCACTTTGTATATTGATCAATACTTAGTGGATTCCTCCAGGAGTTGGAGAAGAGAGGAGTAGAAGAATTACCCCATCTTCGAACCTCTATAAAAACTTATTGTGTCATTTACATTTCAACACTTTAATTTCTGCACATTACTTTAATATCTGCTGATAAATTTGATATCCAATTGATGATCAACAAAGTGCTAAAACCAAGCATTAAAACATATTTAACCAAAATTCAAGGGTGTTAAGTCTTCCGCTGAAAACATATCACAGTCGAGTTAAGTCTTTAGTCAAAACAGCTGAGTTATTCTATCAACTGCTCAGTCAAGTCTGTTGAGTGACTAACTCTGCTGATTAACTAACTTAGTTGTCCATCAAGGACTCAACTGTGAAGTATTAACTCTGAACGTTTTAAAAGGACTAAATCGAAATGTTGGTAAGGTTTATTCAACCCCCCCCTTCTAAACCTTACACTCACACCCCTTGGGACCTACAAGTGGTATCAGAGCGGTTGGTTCATTGAGCCTTCCGCACTGGTTACTGAACTAGATCTCCAAATTTTTCAAAGCTTGCTTTAGCACTTGATCTTTCAAAACTCTTTTATTCAGCAAAATTATCATCTATCAGCATCCCTATGTTCACAATTGAGGAATTTGATGATTGGAAAATTCGTATGCAGGCTCATCTATCAGCATTACACGATGAAATGTGGATAGTAATAGAAGATGGGCCACCGCAAATCTTAAAAGTGAACACATTTGCAAGGAGAGCTGCTGCGGTGAAGGAGAAGAGGATCTTTGCTCCCGGACGGCGATGGTTGAAAAACCAAAATTTGAATGGACAAATGATGACAGGAAAAGATATAACTTGGACAATGTGGCCAAGGACATTCTTTACAAAACTTTGACAAAGCCATGTTCAACAAAGTCAAATCATGCAAAACGGCAAAAGAAATCTGGGACAAGCTAACCTTGATTTGTGAAGGCTCAGAGCAAATCAAGGAAAATAAACTATCAGTTGTTGTACAAAAATTTGAAAACTTTAAGATGCTTGCAGGAGAAACCTTGGATCAACTGGATGCTCGGTTCATAGAAATTACCAATGAACTATCTGCACTTGGAAAAGAATATACACAGAAGGAAATATGCATGAAGATTCTAAGAAGTCTCCCAACTGAGTGGGATATGAAAGTCATGGCCATGAGACACTCCATGGACCTATCAAAGACATCCAATCATGAGCTATTCTCAGATCTCAAAGCCCACGAATTTGAGCTGAGAAAAAAAGACCAAGAGGAGACAGTTGTGCCCAAAACAGCTGCTTTAATAGTTAAGGATGGTAAAAGAGCTGAGGTCAAAGAAGTCATTGACCAAGAGGAGATAACCCTGATGGTTAAAAGGTTTAATAAGTTCTTCAACAAGAATTACAAGAGAGGCAAAGGTGAATCCTCCAGAAGACACTCAGCTCCCTCCAAGTCAAGGGAAGATAGGCCAACCAAGAGAGCAGAGCATCAAAAGATTGAGTATCAAAGAGCTGACAATCCAAGGATGGAAAGAACTGATCAAAAGGTTGAAAATTTATGCTGGAAGTGCAGGCAACCCGGTCACTATGCCATTGAATGCCCATATCCTATAGTCAACAAGTACAGGAATGAAGAGGAAAGAAAAGTCTTCAGAGAAAGAAGACAAGAAAAGAGAAAGGCAATGTTGGCTGCAGAGACTGCTGAGACAGCCAAGTCAAAAGACGCAGCAGACTCGGAGAGTAGTGAAGCAGACTACTCATGTCAAAATAACACAGCTGCAAGACGACTGAATCCAGCTAACTTACTCCAACCTGATGTAAGATGGCTGAAAGACCATCCACCAGAACTAATCATTGGAAATGTAAGAGAAGGTGTAAAAACCAGATCCAGAACCCAACAAGAAGCTATGTTCACTTATTTCATCTCACAAATAGAGCCAAAAGATGTGTCACAAGCATTAGATGACACACATTGGATTCAAGCCATGCAAGAAGAGCTGAATCAATTTGAAAGAAACAAAATGTTATTGGCACTAAATGGGTGTTCAGAAACAAGATGAATGAGGAAGGTTCTGTGGTAAGAAACAAAGCAAGATTGGTAGCCAAAGGGTATTGCCAAGAAGAAGGAATAGATTTTGATGAAACTTTTGCTCATGTGGCAAGATTGGAAGCCATAAGGATGTTTCTTGCCTATGCTGCTCACAAGAACTTCACTGTATATCAAATGGATGTAAAGAGTGCATTCCTTAATGGGTTATTGGAGGAAGAAATATATGTTGAACAACCTCCAGGATTTGAGCAGAAGACTCTTGGAGATAAAGTATACAAACTCAAGAAAGCTTTATATGGATTGAAACATGCACCAAGAGCATGGTATGATACATTATCACAATTCCTGACTGAGAACGGATTCACAAAAGGCAAAGTGGATAGAACACTCTTCAGAATTCAAGATGGGAAGAGTATACTGCTTGTTCAAATATATGTAGATGACATCATCTTTGGATCCACAAACAAAGAGCTGTGTGATAAATTCTCAAATCTTATGCAAAGCAAATTTGAAATGAGCATGATGGGAGAGCTGACATTCTTCCTTGGACTCCAAGTAAAACAGCTGAAGGATGGAACCTTCATAAGTCAGACAAAATACACCAGAGATTTAATGATTAAATTTGGGATGGAAGAGAAGTCTTCTGTGAAAATACCAATGAATACATCATCAAAATGGATATGGATGCAGATGGCAAGCCTGTGGATCAAACAAGATACAGAGCACTTATTGGATCATTGCTCTATCTTACAGCAAGCAAGCCAGACATCACCTTTACTGTAGGTGTTTGTGCAAGATGTCAATCTGCTCCAAAATAAAGCCACATGACTACAGCCAAGAGAAACTTGAGATATTTTAAAGGAAGCCAAGAAGTTGGCTTATGGTATCCAAAGCAAGGTGGATTCAAGCTAATTGGGTATTCAGACTCGACTATCTTTGGATGTAGAGTTGGAAGAGTACCTCAGGCACATGTCAAATGCTTGGAAATAGGCTAATTTCTGGTTTAGCAAGAAGCAAAATTCAATAGCTACCTCCACAAGTGACGAGAATACATAGGCTGCGCAGGCATTTGTTGTGCCCAAGTCTTATGGATGAGAAGATGGTGAGAGACTATGAAGTTGAAGAAAAAGAAATCCCAATTATGTGTGATAACACAAGTGCAATTGCAATCACTCAAAATCCTGTGTTGCACTCAAGAACAAAGCACATTGATGTCAGATATCACTTCATAAGAGATCATGTAGAAAGGAAGGACATCACCTTGGAATATATCTCAACTGATAAGCAGTTAGCTGATATATTCACAAAACCATTATGTGAATCAAGATTTGAATAAGTCAAGCATGAATTAGGGTTAATTGAGTGAGTTGATACTCGGAAGAGTCAAAGAAAAGAGATGAAACACGAAAAAGATGAAAAAGAGTGAACTCCTGAATCAGCTAAGTGAATCAGCCGTATCGGAGAATCACCGTGTGTCAAGTTAAGCGGACGGTTGAGTACCTATGTGCAAAGAGAGAAGAGTTAAATCGGCTAAGGGAATAATTTGAGTCATTTATGAGCAAAGTGACAAAAACGATCGTTTTTACTAAGTGGGAATGTTTTTAAGAATGACGTCCATCATAATTATGACATGTCAGATCAAAAGCTAAACACAACACAAGGCTTATGATTGGATATAAATGTTGCCGCATTAAATACGAGAAATTAAGTGTTAATCGGCGTGCAAAATCTGAGCCGTTGATCTTGATCAAATTTCAAAAACCACCCGCACGTCCTTTCATAACCCATATTTATACCGTTTTGTCCGATTTTCTCTCACTTTACCAAAACTGTTCATCTCTCTCTCTCGAAAGCAAAGAAAGAAACTTTCTCTCAAAACCCTACAAATCCTCAAGTTCATTTTCAAAGTTTCGTTCAGTAAAACATAAAGAAATGGCATCTACTCATGATTTTATCAAGTTGGGAAAGCAAATCCACACTGGGTCTACTGTGGATTTCGACGGCATGATCAAACAAGGGTCTGACGACACCCTCGTGAAGAAGATTGCAGAGAAACTGGAAAAGTTTGGATTAAACCCGTTTTTGACGATGGAGTTTCGTTGACCTACGTGGAAGAGGTCGCACGCGATTCTACGTGAACGCGGCGAAGTTCACGATGAGGGCATCAAGTCCCTCTGTTCACGAAAAAGAGTTCACCATCACCGCCAAAGATCCGCGAACACTTTCGTGCGGCGGAAGGAGTGCCGGAGATTTATGAAGCTGATGTTAACCTGACTGCGGCTTGGAAGGAAGTGACCAAGCCCGACTATGCTGCGAAGGTTGTCTACAGTGAGAAGAAGAAGCTCTTGAAGGAAGACTACCACAAGGCTTTGGATATTGTTGCCAAGTGTGTGGACATCAAATTTGGAAGCTGTAATCAGCTATCCAAAACCAAAATGATCGTGATGGATGTGATCATAGAAGAAAAGAAGGTGAACTGGGCTGAGTTTGTATACAGCAGACCCTGCCAAAATGTAGGGAATAAATCCTTCAAGAAGGATGGTTCGTTTGGAGGTTCCCTGGGGTACGGCCTGGTGATTGGCCAAATGACGGAAGTGAAAGGAGTCCCTCTTCGACATGGACAGGCGTTCCATGTCAACAAGAAAATGTTCCGATCTAATCTCTCCGGAGCACAGAGGAGAGCTTATGCCAAGAGAGCTGACACGAGTGAGGGGGAATCAGCTGGCCCTGAAGAATCGGTTGTCTCTCCTCCTCTCCCCGGAGAAGAAGGTTGCCCCCTTGTTTGCTAAGAAGATTGATGCCCCTGCGGAAAGAAAGCAAAAAACAAAAGATGCCCCGCCCCTGCAGCCGAGAGTCACCGCCACCGCGCGGCCGTGTCTCCCGCCCTGCGGCCCATGGATGGAGAAGGAACCGTTAATCCCTTCTCTAGTGATTAAAAAAAAGAGGATTGTCACAACAAGGAAGGCAATGCCTCTAAGACAATTGCGAAGGCATTTACCTTCGACGAACTGCAGGAAGTAGAACCGGATATTCTCTCGGTGAAAACCAAAAAAGAAGAAGAAGAATCTTCAAGCGCTCCGAGCTTGAGAAACCGGCCGAGTCAACCACTCGGTGAAACAAATACGGAGGCTGGAGAAGTAGAGTCTCGGAGATTATAGATGAAACATCCAAGTCTGCTAAAGCCGATCATCGAGAGGCAAATTGAAGACACAAGTTGTAGTCGAGCAATTTGAGACACAAGAAGAATCGAGAGAGCAAACTCTCCTATTGTGGGGTTGTTTCCCCTCCCGCAATGTGACGCCACCGAGGTGTGGAGCACCAAAGTTTGCTACCTTCAATCCACGAGAACGAGGGACAAACAGGGAGAAGATGATAAAGATGATGATGATGTAATGATCCTATCCCCACCATATCCGGACATCCAAAATCGTCACGAGAATGGAGGAAGTGGAAGCGAGTCAATCCGGGAACGATTCCAAAGACCAGAATTTATTGAAGAAGAAGACGAACTGTTGAACTTTCTCGGATTAACCAATGTGGTCCAAGCTAATTTGGATGAAGAAAAGCGCACGAGATATCTTGCAAATCTTCAAAGACAAGGAGAAAGCAGAGCGAGAGGAAAGTGAGGCTCGTGAAAAGGCCGATTTGTCCCTTTATCTTTGGAACCACCGATCATACACATCCTCATCTTGACATCCTCTCTGGGAGTGATGAGGATCGGATCCTCGCCGCTCTGAGAAGAATTGCAGTCTGCGGCAAGCCATGCGGGAATCCAGGAACCGCATGAGCAACGGTTATTGGAAGGACCAGGAGTCTTCCACATCACGGTGGAGATCGATCCGATGGAGTGGTACAACATATTGCCACAGTTGTTGCTACCACCACTTCTCCAGCTCACTCAGAAGAAGGTGTTAAGGGAACTGGTGATAAAACTGGGACTGTGGGGACCCCAGTCGAGCCTACCCCTAATGAAGGTGTCTTACCACCTGCCCCAACGGCTGAACACTCAAAGAGAACAACCGGGAGTCTGGAGACGAGTGACCCCATTCCAAGTCACTCAGCTGGTGTGCCAGTTGAGGGGGAAACTCCCTCCACTGCAGCAAGGTCGGAGGATGCTGCAGCTGACTCCACAACGAATCTTGGAGGCGAAGTGGAGAAGGAACAACAAATAAATACACAGCAAGTTGTCATTGATGAGGCTCAGACAGTTAAGACTGTCTCAGCTGAAGTGCCAAGCGCTCTCTATGAGCCAATAACGTTCTTTGGTGCGGTCGAGGCACAGGAAGGAAGCGCCCGGGAGTTAACACTACGGGCAATGAAAGTGCAATCCATGGAGTTGAGACTCCAGTGGATGCCACCTCAGAAGACCCCAAGACAGCTGACACTGTCGAAGGAACTGTCCAAGGCCTCGCTGTAGTTGAGACTGCATGAGGTAGTGAAGGCCAACGGGAGGTTAAGACTTCCCGGGGTAAAGAGACGGACGCACAGAACATCCCTCCTACTATCATTGATCCATCTGAAAAGGAGATAAGTGCTCTTCACGATTCCCAAGAAAATCCTGATGTAACCTTTCTGGGATCTGAAGGTGAAGACGAAGCTGAGTCATCCCTTACTAACAATCCAAAAGACTAAGCTGAGCATGTTCTCCAAAGCACGAGTAAGTCCGACCTTAAGGCTACTCGCCAAACCTTTAATTTTGATGATGAGCCACCCTTGGAAATCTCATCATCGTCCGATGACGCTTCTGATATGGCCGAGGACCAGTCAACTCATGTGGAAAAACCAGTTGAGACCGACGAAGCTGTTAAGACAGTGAGGCTCGGCAAAGGCTCGGGTCAACTTCATGAGACCACGGTGAAGAAACAGTCAACTGCGTAGGCTCCCCAAGCTACAGCAGGATTGACTCCACCGGGAACTTCACGAGCACAAGTTGTCATTCAGCAGATTCCCATTGCCCGTGATGATTCGTTTGAAGAATTATTTCGCTTCTCTCTAGAAGTACCTGACCTTCCTGAAGAATCAGCTCGAGATCAAGAATGTTTCCATAAACCTGATCCCGTTATTCCAACAGACACCATCATCAATGAGACTTTGACTTTGACGTTGCTTGCCGCCTTGGTGAGATAGGAGTGTGATTGAGGTTGAGAAGTTTTTAAGGCCATATTTGCAGAGATAGAGAAGATGGAGAGGCACCAGGCCTCACAAGACATGAGGCTGGATAACCGAGACGCAAATCTTACCGCCGATCTGCGAGGAATAATTGTTAGGATCCGGGAATGGTGGCAACAACAGCAAACAATGCGCGTAGAACAAGCTCGATATTTCAAGACATTGTTCAATAAATTTGCTAGTCGGCGGGCTGAGAATGCGTACGAAGACAAGAATGCAAGAGAACATCGAGCGAATGCATGAATCTCACCACACGAGAGAGATGTTCTTTGCGTGAATACAATAAGAAAGAGCTCCTGCGCGTAGAGGAGAACATGGATCGGAAGTTCAGCCTCCTCATGGCTGAAATGAAGCTGGTGACAGTTGAATCCAACGCCACCCACTCCGAATTCCGTGCAGCATACTCCGCAGCAGATTCAAAGCATAACTCAGCTATCAGTCGCTTAGACTTCATGATTGCTAGCTTGTTTCCAGGGGTTCCTCTCTCCTTTGATGATGCCAAAAAGGGGGATGAGGAATACCTAAAGGCATTGAATGGATCGAAGGCGAAAAAGGAAGACGCGAATATTTGTGAAGGGAAAGACAAGCGAGGAACGAGAGAGAAGAGAGAAGAAAGGAAAATCTGTTGAGGGGAAATGTTCGAAAGATATAACCTTGATGATTGCTAAAACCCCCCAACAAGGTCTTGTCACAGCTGATATCATCAGCAAACTCCCTGTGACTATGCCGCTCCAACATCCTGCAGTACCCATGGCTAAAAAGAGAAAGATAGTTGAAGCAGGGATGAAGGACGTGGAAGGAAAGATGGATGCCCGAGTTATGGATATTCTGAAACAACATGGAGGCATTCCAACAGACAGAGACACCTATGCCATTTCAGGTGTCAGAACCGAGCCAAGATCTGTTGATGAATTCAAGACGCTCGCATCCGAAGGTTACTTCGCAAATATGTTCATGGTTTAAGCCTGGGATTTGTATTGGGAAAAAGGCCTCAAGCTATGTGAAGAAGGCGACGAGCGACGAGACCATCGGCGATCGCTCTCTTTGGTTCACTCGCTAGTCACACTCATTTGGGAAAAAGAAGGCCCCAAAGACAATACACGCCCGAGGAGGAAGAGGAAGAAACATTGGTGGATGAAGAGGTTTGGACCTAGACCTCGCCCAAAAAACATTGAGTACATAGATCCAGGCAAGAAAGGAGGGATCTATTGGGGATTCGACGAAGTAGCCAACCTGCAAGTGGCTAAGAACAATGCTGAGTATGTGAAGAGGATTGAAGAAGAAAATAGAAGACAAACTCAGCTTTGGGAGGAAAGACAAGAAAGAAAAAAAAGAGATGAAGCTGCCAGAAAGGCTTATGAGAAAAAGAAGGCGGCTGAAGATGAGAAGAAGAGAAACAGGTCAGAAGATGACAGAGCTGAAGAAGATGAAACAAGGAGGCAGCGAAAGAGATGAAGTGTTGTTGTTCACCCCTTCATGTATTTTACTATGTAAATACATCTTTATGTAAGTCTTCTGTACATCGAATAAAATTGTATAATTTCTATACTTGCATAGATATAGAACAACATGGTTACCTTAAGTTCTGTTTAAGCTGTGATACACTCTGTAAACAGCTGTGTAAAGAACAAGAATGTTATGATCAATAAAAGATTGATTCTACGCATACATTATGTGATTCTACATTGTCTGTATGTATCTTTGCTGTTCAATTATTGAATGAATGTTTTAAGTTTTGGCATCATCAAAAAGGGGGAAATTGTTGGGAAATTAATTTTTAGATTTTGATGAATGCCATGTAAAACTTAGAATAGAAAGTTGGCACCCCATTTTTGTTGTAAATTGCATTGTAATAGATAGAATTTGGTGAGTGAGTTAAGTCGGCTATGCCAAGATATGCAAGAAGTCAACCGGAGACTAGAAGGAAGACTCACCGTGTGAGGCAAATTGAGTGTATCAAAGAAGAGAAGACAGGAACTCGATCAAGGTGCAAGCGAGATGCGGTGAGTGAAGTGTCGATCAAGTCAACTCAAACAGCCAAGTCTCAAGTTGAAGTGACAGATGAGTCATCCAATGATTGGAAGCGACTCAAGTCACCTGGGGAAGTCAAGGAAATGCGGTCAAGTCGAGATAACTGAAAGAGATCCGTTGCACAGAAGTCAAGAGAATTACTTAAACAAGTAATACTTCCATACTACCTTTCTTGAAGTGCTCAGTCCCAGAAGCGTGCAAAAGGAATAAACCAATGGGAAGCTCTGCACCTGTGTCAGAACTCTGAAAAGCTGAAGAATCATTCATACGAGGAAATGTCAATTCCAAGGACTGTAACAAAACAAGCCAACGACCACAAGTGACTTTTGGAAATTAGCCTATATTCAACGGGCAAATTTTTCAAAAGAACACTATAAAAGGTTGAGGAATATATTTGAGAGAGTGTAGGTTACCTTGACAATCAGAAAACAAATACGAACAAGAAAAGCAATATTTGTAACCAAAAACATTCTCAAATCATTCAAGTTCAATCCTCAAGCCTACATTACGAAGGAAATCCATCCAACACTCACCTGTGAAGGAAAGACGACTTCAGTCAGTTGAAGAGGAAACATTTGAAGAATCAAGGGGTCTACATTCCACGGAGGATTGTAGGAAGGTTCAAGGTCGAACCAGTCTCAAGTTTTTGAAGGGCTTCGTGATCAAATCCAAGAAGCTTGAGTAAGTGGGCTGTAGTAGCAAGTAGCAATTTGCCTGTGAAGAAGAAGTCGAGTCGCGAAGCGGTTTGTGTGACCAAGGCATCTCTCGATCGAGTCCCAAAGGATCAAGTCACTGTGTGTGATCAATACTTGCATCTGGATTTGTTAACCACTTTGTATATTGATCAATACTTTGTGGATTCCTCCAGGAGTTGGAGAAGAGAGGAGTAGAAGAATTACCCCATCTTGAACCTCTATAAAAACTTATTGTGTCATTTACATTTCAAAGCACTTTAATTTACGCACATTACTTTAATATCTTGATAAATTTGCTATCCAATTGATGATCAACAAAGTGCTAAAACCAAGCATTAAAACATATTTAACCAAAATTCAAGGGTGTTAAGTCTTCAATGAAAACATATCACATCGAGTTAAGTCTTTAGTCAAAACAATGAGTTATTCTATCAACAGCTCAGTCAAGTCTGTTGAGTGACTAACTCTGCTTATTAACTAACTTAGCTGCCCATCAAGGACTCAGCTGTGAAGTATTAACTCCGAACGTTTTAAAAGGACTAAATCAAAAAGTTGGTAAGGTTTATTCAACCCCTCCCCCCTTCTAAACCTTACACTCACACCCCTTGGGACCTACAGACTCAATCATCAGAGACAAAAGAAGAGAGAATAGAAAATAAGCAAGTTTCACATTTCAGCCATGTGAAACAACCTTGTTGGAAAATTAGTTGTATCAAGTTAGCTGACAGCTGAATGATTTAATGAGAAGAGAGAAGTAGAGTTAAGTCACTATGGATGAGAGCTGAATCATTTATGATCTAAGTGACAAAAACACAGTCTTTTTATTCGAGCGGGAATGTTTTTAAGGATGACATCAGTGTAATTATGATTGTCAGTGCAAAAGTTGCACAATAAACCATATGATTAATATAAATGCTGATACATTTAATGTGGGGAAATTAATGCAAATTTGAAGAGTCAATCCTGACTGTTGATTTTGATCAAAATTTTCAAATTCCAAAAACCGTCCTTTCGAGTCTCATATATACCAAAATTCATTCTCTCTCCTCACACAAACACTCTCGTCTTCAACAAGCAAGAAAGAATTCTCTATGCAACTATATGAAACCCTACCCTCAAAAGATCAAGTTTTTTGCGTATTTCACCGATCAATCGTTCTGAAAATGGCTGCTACTCATGATTTTGCTAAACTTCCTGAGAAGTTCCACTCCGGTGCTTCAGTGGATTTCAAGGGGATGATCAAGCAGGCGCTGATGAGGCCCTAGTGAAGAAGATTGCTACAAAGCTTGAGAAGTCCGGTTTGAAGGAATTTGTCTCAATGGAGTTCACGCACACGTACTTGGAGGAGGTCGCCATATTTTATGTGAACGTCGAAGTTCATGACGATAAGATTCACTCATTCGTTCACGACAAGGACATCAAAATCATTGCTAAGGACTTTACTGAACACTGTTTTCTGCCAACTGAAGGTTTGAAGGACGTAGCCGAGAAGGACGTGAACTTGGTTGCAGCTTGGAAGGATGTTGCGAAGCCAGAGTATGCTGCGAAGCTGTCTATACAACTAAGAAGGAGTTTATCAAGGATGATTACAACAAGCTAATGGACATTGTGTCCAAGTGTGTGGACATGAAGTTCGAGAACTTCAACCAGCTATCACGGACTAAGTTGATGGTGATGGCTGCAATCATGTAGGACAAGAAAGTCAACTGGGCTGAGTTCGTCTTTAGCCGAGTATGCTAGAATGTGATCAACAAGTCCTTCAAGGAGGATGGGACTTTTGGTTGTTCACTGGGGTATGGCCTAGTCATTGGTCATCTGATGGAGATTAAGGGGATCGCCTTGCGCTATGGGAAGCCCTTTCATGCGAATAAGAGGATGTTTAAGGCAAACCTCTCAGGCGCACAGAAGAAAGCTCATAATAGGAAGGCTGATACCAGTGAGGGGGGAATCAGCTGACCCAGCAGAAGATACAGCTGCGACCGCTCCTGCTCTCTCGCTTAAGCCTATTTCTAAGAAGAGAGTTGCGACAACTAAACCTGCTCTTGCCCCAGCAGCCAAAACCAAGAAAGCGCCTGCTAAAGCAGCCAAAACCCAAGCACCTGCCCGAGCAGCCGATGCCCCTGCCCACGCAGCTGAGACTGAGGAGGAACCCCTACTCTTTCTCCAGTCGTGAAGAACAGATGCACTGCCAAGTCTCGCAAGGCAGCTGCGTGGAAGAAGAATGATATTGAAGAAGAAGAAGAGCCAAAGATTCCCTTGGTTCCTACTAAGCGTAGAAGGCTGTTTAAGAAGTCGGAATTAGAAAAGACAGCCGAGTTCCGGTACTCAGCCGAAGAAGCCCAATGAGACTTCTGTTGCTCAAGAGGAGCAGTCTCAAGAGAAAGTGGATGAGACCCCAAAGACTGCTGATGCAAATCAGCAGAGTATTGAAGACCCAACTATCCGGGAAACAATTGTGGAAACGGAAGGAGCTGAGACAGCCAAGACACAGGAAGAAAAGGTTGTCTCACCCCCTCATACTGATGCTCTTGAATCTGAAGAGAAGCAAGCTCTATTGGCTACTATTCTAGAGGCCAAAGATGATGATGAGAATTTGATAATGTACTCTCCAGTCTCTTCGGACATCCAACAGAGGCTAAGGGATTGGAGAAGATGGAAGCTAGACTACTCCAGACAACAATTCACATGTCCGGAGTTTATTGACGAAGAAGAAGAGCTTCTCAGCTTCCTCGGAAATGTGTCTATCCAATATGCCCTCGATGAAAATTTCTGCATGGATGCCCTCCGTGCTATCAAAGAGGATGGGCAGGAGAAAGCCCTAAAAAAAGCTAAAGCTTTGGAGAAATCAAAGATGTGTATGCAAACTGGAACCCATGAACACTTCATGGAGTTAACTAACATCAGCGATCTGGAGGAGTTAGACCCAGCTGTTGTAGTTGAAAAGGCTGAGTTTCAACAGGCCGCTAAAGAATCCCGAGCCATGCACGAGCATAACCTTCAAGAAGGTCCAGGAGAGTCTTCCAAAATATATCCTCGATTTGATCCATTGGGAGTGGCGCAGGAGATTGCAACTGTAATTGTAGCAACCACGTCCCCTGTGCATTCTCAAGATAGCTCTCAGGGGAACAACGATGAAGTTGGGAACGCGGGCACCCTAGACAAGCTTACCCCCGAAGAAGATGTTGAGACACCTACCCTAATGACTGACTACTCAACGGGAAACACAGCCATGACTCAGGAGCTGAGTAACCCTACTCTCGTTCACTCAGCTGGTGCGCCAGCTGAGGGGGAAGCTCTCTCCACCACAGCAAGGTCGGAGGACGCTGTGGGAGATAACTCTATGAAGTTTGGAGGTGAAGGCGAGCAAACAATTGATAAGCAGAGTGAAATCAACGAAGCTCGAAAGGTTGAGACTGTTCCAGCTGAGGTTTCCTCTGATATGCAGGCAGATGAAGCTGCATCAGGATGGAAAAGAGGCCACGGGAGTTGAGACTCTTGGCCATGAAAGTGCAATCCTAGGAGTTGAGACCCCAAAAGATGCTATTGAAGACCCCAAGACAGCTGAGTTTGTCGAAAGGAATGTAGAAGGCCCCATATTGGTTGAGACTGTTGGGGGTAATGAAGGCCTAAAGGAAGTTGAGACCTCTTTGAGTAAGGAACCGGAACATGAGAACATTCCTCAAGTAGAAGGAGTTGGTGAAGAAGAGGAGATCAGTGCCCTTCATGATTCCTAAGAACATATTGATACATCTTTTCTGGGATCAGAGAATGAAGCCAAATCCACACATAATGAAGATTCTATGTAGGACAAGGCTGAGGATGTTCTTAACTCACGGAGCAATGTTAGCGATAAGACAGCTCTGATGAGATTCAACTTTGATGATGAGCCATTGCCTCAGGCCACATCACACTCTGATGATGCTGTTAAGACAGCTGAGGACCCGTTACCTAAAAAAAAAACCACTGAGACCGACGAAGCTGTTAAGATAGTTGAGGCTCGTCACCACCGAGCGGATCGATTCAATGCTCAGTGAAACCTGATCAGTGCGCAGCTACAACAACAAGCTGCTGCAGTAATGACTCAAACAACTCCATCATAGGCTCCCACAGTTGCGTTATCTGCCGATGATGCTGGCTTAGCCGAGGCACAGAGAGCTGAAATATTGTAACAAAAGAAGGGAAATGCCCCTCAGCGCGGACCTCCGGGGATCCCTCTTGTTAGAGACGATGTATTTGAAGACTTATTTCCTTTCACTACTGAATTGCCTGATATGGAGGCTGAATCTGCCCGAGAACAAGAACAATACACCTTGCAGGAAGAGCCCATCATTCCAACTGATACGATTGTACCTATTGGATTTGATTTCGATGGAGTGTGGCTGGAAGAAGAGTCGGCTTCCACAATCGAGTTTCGAAATGCTTTCAAGAAGATATATGATAAAATTGAGAAGATGGAACATCACCACGCATCACTGGATCTTTGTTTGGACAACCGTGATGCAACTCTCAGCGCCAATATTCGAGGAGTTGTCCTACGTATCAGGGAATGGACTGCACATCAGACTGCCATACACTCAGAGCAGGTCCGTTACTTCAAAGCTTTGTTTGCAAAGCTGTTGGTTTGGAGTGCGGATAATTCAAAATTTCAGGAGAGGATGAAGGATATATGGTCAGAATGGAGGCCTCTCATAAGTCGGACTTGGAGTTGCTCAAACTGCACCATTAGAGCGAAATTACATGCCTAGAGGACAACACGAACCATAAGTTCAGTCTTCTAATGGCAGAAATGAAGTTGTTAGCAGCTGAGTCAAAGGCTACACGGTCAGAGTTTTGCACAGCCCACTTCAATGCAGATATCAAGAAGAATTCAACAAATAGCTGACTGGATTTCATTCTGAGTGGATTGTTCCCTGGCCTAACCCTTTCGTTTGGTGATGATGCCAAAAAGGGGGAAGATGAGGCTTTAAAGGGACTAAAGGATGAGAAAAGGAGCAATAAGGAGTTGAAGAAGGGTGATACAGCTGAGTGGGAAGGAAGTTCGACAAATCTTCCTTTGAAACTCATGTTTGCTGAAACCCCCCAGCAAGGAGATGTCACTGCTTCAATTCTCAGCAAGCTACCGAAAGAGCTGTCTGTGAAACAAAAAGCTGAGATGGCCATGAAAGAATCAAGAAAAGCCATTGAAGCTGAATTCGAGAAGAAAGCTGAGAAGCAATTTGCGCGCATCCAAGATATCAGAAAATAGTATGATGGTCCTCCAACCAGAAAGGATTACCCTGCAATAAAACCCCCAAGAGAATTTGCCATGCCTGATGCTGGATCTGAGCCCAGATCGCTAGAGAAATTCCAGACTATAGAAGCAGAAGGTTATTTTCAAGATATGACTATACCACAAGCCTGGGATCCGTACTGGGAGAAAGGACTTGATCTATGCAATTCGGCTGTTAAGCAGCCAAGTTCCAGCAGTCACTTGGCTGGAAAATCAAAATCTCCAGTGCAATACACTCCCAGAGGAAAGGAAGTTGAGTCAGGAAGGGGTAGACATAGTGGCAGTAGGAGAAGTAGTCAACCGCGGCCAAGACCAGAAGACATCAAGTATGTGGATCCGCAGAAGAAGGGACTCATATATTGGGCTAGATTCAATCATCTTGCTAACTTAGAGGTTGCACGCAAGAACGTCAAAGCAATTAAAAGAAAGGAAGATGAGAATCCTCGAACAACTCACAAATGGGAGGAAAGGCAGCGAAGGGATGACCCTGAGAAGAAGAAGAATGAGGAAGAGGAAAGGAAGAGGAGGAGAGCTGATGAAGGAAGAGAGAAGAAGGAAGACAGGAGGAGAGCTGATGAAGGAAGAGAGAAGAATGAAGACAGGAGGAGAGCTGATGAAGATGAGAGTTGAAGACAGCTGCAAATCCCTTCATGTATTTTACTTAGTTGTAAATACATAGCTGTAAGTTTTCCCTGTAATATAGCTCTGAGTATTTCCTTGTAATATTTATCCTCTTTGTAACTTAGCTTAGATACAGTTTGTAATGCAATATTTGTATGAGCTTTGTTACTTGTTGTAAACAGCTTTCTAAAGGACAAAAATGTTATGATCAATAAAATTGAACATTCAAATCATACATTCTTTGTTGTTGCACTGCTTGTGTTTGCTGTTTATTTATTTTCTTTGTTTAAATCATCAAAAATGGGGAAATTGTTAGGAAATTTATTTGTTAGATTTGATGATACCATGTAAAACTTAAACTAGGAAGTTGGCATCCCATTTTCCTTGTAATTCTGTGTCATAATAGATAGGACTGAAAGAGCTGAGTGAAGTCAGCTAAGTCAAGAATACAAGAAGACAACTGCAGACTAGAGTGAAGATTCTATTGTGTTTCAGTTGAGTATGGCCATGAAGAAAGTCAAGGACTGAAGGAGAGCCAGCTAAGGAACAACTGTGTAAAGTTTGAGGAAGTGTCAGTCAAGTAAACAAAAGGAGCCAAGTCTAACAGTTGAAGTGATAGTTGAGTCAATCTTATGATTGGAGCAGACTCAAGTCACAAGGGGTAAAGGCAGCAGTCAAGTCAAGACAACTGACATTGATCCGTTGGAAAGAAGTCAAGAATATAACTTGATACAGTAATATATCCAAGCTGCCAGGTCTTAAAGTGTTTGGCCCAGAAACATGCAAAAGGAATAAGCCAATGGGAAACACTGAAGCTTGTGTCAGACCCTGTAAAGCTGCAAAGCTATTTAATATGAGGAAGGGTCAACATCACAAGTGCTGTAGACCCAGAAAAGACAAGCCAACGAACAACAAGTGTCATTTGAAAATAGCCTATCTCTTCAACGGGCAAATTTTCAAATGATCACTATAAAAGGCTGAGGAAGCATTTGAGAAAAGGTTACCTTGATTACCTGAACCAAGCATGATCAAAGCAAGCAATATTCAAGCAAGCATAACCTGCAAAATTCTCAAAGCTTATCATATAATTCTTCAAGCCTAATACTCGAAGAAACTCGATCGAACACACGCTGTGAAGGAAAGATAACTTCAACCAGTTGAAGAGGAAACATTTGAAGAATCAAAAAGGGTCTACTCTCCAAGTTGAAGGAGTTGTAGAAAGGTTCAAGGTCGAACCAGGAGATTTAAGTTTGTTGGAGGGTTGTGTGAACAAATCCAAGGACTTGAAAGTGAGCTGAAGTAGCGAGGCAGCTATCTTTTGAAGAAGCTGAGTCGCAGGAGAAGCCAGCTGTGTGATCAAGGCTGTCTCTAGACTGAGAACTACTTTGTAACTTGATCTGTTACGTAGTGGATTCCTCCAAGAGTTGGAAAAGAGTGGATTAGAGGAATTACCCCATCCTCGAACCACTATAAAAATTACTTGTGTCATTTTACTTTCAGCACTTACTTTCTTGCATATATTTTTATATCTGTTGTTAGTTAATTTGCTAATCCAACTGGTAAATAACAAGTGCTAAAATAAGTGTTAAAAACGAGCTTTAATCAATCAAAAGGGTGTTAAGTCTTCCGCTGTTAAAAACCAAATCAACTAAATTTAAGTGTTAGCTTAAGCAGCCAAGTTATACTATCAACAACTCTATCAAGTCTGTTGAGTGGGTAACTCTATATAGCCAACCTAGTTGTCCCCCAAGGACACAACTGATTTGAGTCAACTCTGTTGAAATTCATAAAAAAAAGACTAAAAGTTCAAATTTGGTAAGGTTTATTCAACCCCCTTCTAAACCATACACCACACCCCTTGGGACCTACACCTTAAAATTTGGGGACATTTGGATGTGAAATGATGAAATTAGAAGCGAATCGAAATAATAAGGATGTTTGGGTCTTATTTTCTTGAAGTTGGAAGATTAAGGGGTAATATTGTAATTTTGAATAGACCTTGCATATGAGAAGGGTATAATGAGATTATGGTTTAAATTTGAGCTCAATCGGAGTTCGTTTGACCCTTTTCTAGTCAAAAACAATAGAGTTAAGACTTAAGGAATTTTAATTAAAAAGATTTGGGGTAGTTTAGTAAAATTCGAAAATTAGTTCAGAATATTGGGGGTCAAATATAGAATTTTTAGATAAGCTGATCTGGGAGGACTAAAGTGAAACTTGGAGGGGGTCAAACTAAAGTTTTCGAAAATTGCAAGCAAGTCCAAAATAATTTCAAATTCTGTTTGGCATCCCCTCAACTTTCGATTTCCACCCCAACTCATCCCCACCACCGTTTGCCACCTCGACAACCATCAAAATTATTTCCGGCTAGCAACCCTTTCCGCTTGCGACCTACGCTCACCGACACGACGTATTTTTGGCCATTGTTTGGCTGGAAAATAAACACACACACACACACACATACAAAGACATGCGCGCACACACGCACATAGGCGGCGAGGTTCCATCTCGTCGCCGCCGCTCACCACCAACCCACACCAGACGCCCATTCCATACGACGCGGTGGCTTTCGGCAGAGAGGGGCTAAGAAAGAGAGAAAAGAGAGAGAGAGAGAGAGAGAGAGAGAGAGAGAGAGAGAGAGAGAGAGTAAGAAAACTAATGAAATTTTTGTAAGTTTGCGACTTCGATTCATGGTGGAAACAAACTCCGACCGTGAAATTGATCGGTGGGTTTTAAAGCCCTTGAAAAGATGAGAAATATGGTATAAGGCTCATCGATTTTGGACCGGAGGATCGCCGGAAATCGGCCGCTAAAAGTTGACAATGTCGGCGCAAATTGGTAGGATTTCAGAAACTTTGCCGGTGATTTGCCGGAGATCTAGATCTTAGATTTTTTTGTGAGAGGTGGCGCTGGAAACCTTATTGAATGGGATTTCTAACGATATAAGGTTTGTGATAATCCAACGGCTAGATTTCCGTAGATCTAGAGTCAAATATTTCGAATTTTTAACTTTATCGGTGATTTGCCGGTGAACGGGGATTCAAATCAAAAATCCGACTTTTGATTTGGAACGAGGGCGACAAAAGGATTTGGATAAGGTATGGGTTGCTAATTTTCACTGCCGATGACCGGTGGCCGGTGGCGGCATGGTGGTGGTCGGCGACCGGAAATCCACCAGAAAAGCTGAAGGATGAGAGAGAGAAAGCATACCTTAATTAGAAAGTTTCTGATTTTGGATATTAGCAAGTGTGGAAATTACTATATATAGTAAGTATTAAATGGGCTTTTAAAATGGGTTTGGTGATTTGGTCACAAATGAACTGAAAGAAGGCTTAATTGTGTCGTAATTGGACTTGAAATAATTCGGTTTTGAATTGAAAATAATAGAAAGCCCCATAATTAAATTTATAATTTTCTTCCCGAATTATATAATTTAAATAATAATCTTAACTAGCTATAAATCCTAAATTACTAATCTAATACCTTCAAATTGCGAAAAATTTACCCTAAATTTTGAGATTCAAATTCTAATACCGGGTATTACACCCTCCCCCACTACGAAAAATTTCGTCCTCGAAATTTAGAACTTACTAATTGTTGGAAGATTTGGATATTTGTCCTTCATCACATCTTTTCTTTCCCATGTCGCCTCCTCTTTTCCATGCCTACTCCATTGCACTTTAACTAAAACGACATCTCTATCTCTTAAGGAGTGTACTTTCCTATCAAGAATCGCCACTAGAAACTCCTCATAAGTTAAATCTTCTTTAACCTAAATAGCCTCTTGATTAACGACATGAATCCGATCAAACACATATTTCCTTAACATCGACACGTGAAATACATTATGCACTCTGGATAATTCTGGGGGTAGTGCTAACTTATAGGCTACTTCACCGATTCTTTCAAGAATTTCATAAGGACCAATGTATCTCAGTTTCAACTTTTCTTTCTTTTCAAAACGTACTACTCCTTTAGTTGGTGCCACTTTTAGAAATACTTTATCTCCAATGTGAAATACAAAATCCTTTCTTCGTTTATCGACGTACGACTTCTGTCAATCCCGAGCAATCTTAATTCTGTTTTTTATGAGATCATCTTTTCCATTGTTTTCTCAACAATATCTGGTTCAATTATTTTTTCTCTCCAACCTCGTACCAATATAAAGGTGATCTGCACTTACGTCCATATAGTGCTTCATATGCCAATTTGATCGTCGCTTGATAACTGTTGTTATATGCAAATTCTACTAACGGTAAATGTTCTTCCCAACTTCTTCCTAGATCCAACACTACAACTCTCAACATGTCCTCCAGAGTTTGTATCGTTCTTTCTGATTGTCCATCTGTTTGTGGATGGAATGCGGTACTAAAACTATGCTTAGTTCCCATGGCACTCTGCAAACTCTGACAAAACTTAGAGATGAATCTCGTGTCTCTGTCTGATACAATTGTAACTGGGACTTCATACAATCTTACAATCTCTGCCAGATATATATGGGCTAATTTATCTAACTTATACGTCATCTTGACTGGCAAGAAATACGCTGACTTCGTCATGCGATCCACTATGACCCAAATAGCTTCGTTTTCTCGTGCAGTTCTAGGCAATCATGTAACAAAATCCATCGTTATATGCTCCCATTTCCA
The DNA here is from genome assembly GCA_016081115.2 of Rehmannia glutinosa. NCBI lineage: Eukaryota > Viridiplantae > Streptophyta > Magnoliopsida > Lamiales > Orobanchaceae > Rehmannia > Rehmannia glutinosa. The sequence goes on along the minus strand of CM071937.1, from coordinate 47,237,232 downwards.
TTCAGGTATTTCGAAAGGTCTTAACAACCCTGATGGTCATTGATATTCAGTTTTTACTTGTTGACACGTCATGCATTTTTGTACAAAAGACCCTATACTCCTTTTCATGCTTCTCCACCAAAATGTCTTTCGTAGATCTTGATACATCTTAGTACCTCTAGGATGTGCGGTATATGGCGTGCAATGTGCCTCTTCCATGATTTCTCTCCTTAATTGTTCATCATTCGATACACATAAATGGTTCCCAAACATTAATGATCCGTCATTTGCCATGCCAAATCCTTTTACGTTCCCATCTTTTGCTTGATTTCTCAACTTCATCAGAAACTTGTCATTTTTATGAGCATTCACTATTGTGCTCCTGAGAGTAGGTTGGACTATCATTGCTGCTATTACTGCCTTCGTGCTATTTGGTGGGACAATGACGTCAATTCTTAGCTTAAAAAATCTTCGATAAGTTGTTCTTGGCATGTCAACATGCAATTCAAACCTTCATGATTCTTTCTGCTCAAGGCGTCGGCCACTATGTTTGCTTTTCTAGGGTGATATAAAATTGTACAATCATAATCCTTGACCAACTCCAACCATCTTCTTTGCCTCATGTTCAATTCCTTCTGCTCAAAGAAATACTTCAAGCTCTTATGACCAGTATATATTTCGTATTTTGCTCCATATAGATAATGTCGTCAAATCTTCATGGTGTGTACTGCCACTGCTAACTCTAAGTCATGAGTCGGGTAATTTGCTCATGAGGCTTCAGTTTTCTGGAGGCATAGCCAACCACTTTGTTGTGTTCCATTAGAACACATCCTAATCCTTGCTTAGACGCATCATTGTAGATGACGAACCCTTCAGATCCGTCTGGTATTATTAAAATACGAGTAGTGATTAACCTCTCCTTTAGTTCTTGGAAGCTTTTCTCACACTTTTCAGACCATTGAAACTTCACACCTTTACGAGTTAATTGTGTCATAGGTAACGCGATTTTTGAGAATCCCTCGATAAACCTCCTATAGTAACCCGTCAAACCAAGAAAACTTCGTACTTCATTCACATTAATTGGCGTCTTCCAATTTCTTACAGCTTCAACCTTGACTGGGTCAACCTTGATCCCTCGAGCTGAGACGATGTGTACAAGAAACACCACTTGTTCCATCCAGAATTCACACTTCTTGAATTTCTCATATAGTCGTTTTTTACGTAATGTCTCCAACACAATTCTCAAATGCTCTTCATGTTGCTTCTTGTTCCGTGAATATATCAAGATATCATCTATAAACACGATTACGAAGTTGTCCAAGTAAGAATGAAATACTCTGTTCATTAAATCCATAAACACTACATGTGCGTTGCTAAGTCCAAAAGGCATTACCACAAACTCATAATGACCATACCGGGTTCTGAAAGCAGTTTGGGTATGTCACTTTCCTTAACTTTCACTTGATGGTATCCAGACCTCAAGTCAATCTTTGAAAACACACTTGCACCCTTCAATTGGTCAAACAAATCCTCACTCCTTGGCAATGGGTACTTATTCTTGATTGTGAGCTTATTTTGTTCTCGGTAGTCTATACACATCCTGAATGACCCATCCTTCTTCTTTACAAAGAACACTGGTGCGCCCCATGGAGATACACTAGGTCGAATAAATTTCTTATCTAACAATTCTTGTCACTGCATTTTTAGTTCTTGCAATTCTTTTGGTGCCATTCTATATAGTGCCTTTTGATACTGGTCCCGCTCCAGGAACTAGGTCTATTACAAACTCCACTTGTCTATCTGGTGGAATGCCAGGTAAATCTTCAGGAAAAACATCTTTGTATTCTCGTACAATTGGCACTTCATTAATTGTCACTTCTCTCAAACCAGTGCTCATTACATTTACCAAGTAAGCCTCACATTTATCCTTCAATGCTTTTATGGCTTTTATAGCTGATATTACTCGGGGTATAGATCTCACTTTTGTCCCATGAAAAATGAATTCTTATCCATCACAACTCGGGAATTCCATTTCATGCTCGTGACACCTAATTATTTCATGATTCTCTCTAAGCCAATCCATTCCCAAAATCACATCAAAATCCGTCATATTTATCACATGTAAATCGACAAATAAATTCCTATCTTCAATTCCTATTTCCATTCCCCGGCACACTTGGTCAATATTGATCATCTATCCAGATGGTATCCTAACTTCCAATACATCATCTATTTTGACACTATCACATCCCAACTTTCTAAATAACTTAGTAGAAATAAAGGAATGCGTAGCTCCAATGTCAAATAAAACGAGAGCAGGTAACTTAGATATAGTCAACATACCTGTCATAGTGCCTGGGTACTTGGTTGCTTCATCTTGAGTCATAGCAAAGACTCGTACTTTTCCAGCCTTCTATTTCCCTTTATTACCTTCTCTTGGATTCTTCGCTTCTGGACAATTTTGGATAGTGTGTCCTGGTTTCTTACAGCGGTAACAAATTCCTTTTTCATACAGACATTCACCCCTATGATTCTTCCCACATTCTGGGCACTGAGGTTTATCCCCTTGGGTACTTGCTCCAGTATATTCACTAGTTCTTGCTTTCTTGTTTTGTGGGCCGATATTAGCATTTCCACGATTAGTATTATCCCATTTTCTTTTCTCAATTACGACTTTAGCCTTTCTATTTCCAAAATCTAAAATCAGTCGGGCTGCAATCTTCAAAGCCCTTTCAACAGTGTCCGCATACGTGGAAGTCTTTGTTGCTGCCAATATACTGCTGATCTCAGTGCGTAACCCTTGTTCAAAGCATCTAGCCTTATCTTACTCTATGCTCACCAAACTAGTAGCGTACCTAGATAACTGATCAAACTTCCTCTCATACTCAGTGACTGTCATTGATCCTTGTTTCAAGTGTATGAATTCCCATCTTTTCTTTTCACGATAAGACATTGGCAAGTAGTTCTGCATAACCACATCCTTAAATTCTTGCCAAGTCAGAGCCCCAATTTGTTGTTGAGTGCGAGTCCTACAATACAATTCCCACCAATGGTCAGTATCTTCAGTCATCTGAAAGATTGCACAAGACACCTTCTGAGCATCAGTGCAGGCAATGTGAGTGAATATATGCTCTAAAGCATGGAGCCACTCCTCGGCAACTACAGGTTCTTCTCTTCCATTAAAAATGGGTGGGTTGAATCGACAAAATTGCTCTACTACTTGAGTCAAAGTATCATGTGGATTTGGTGGTTGTGGTTGTTGATTTTGATCATTAGTGAAATGGTGTGCCAACCCACGCAACACAGTAATCAAATCTTCGCCAGGATTAGCCATCTCTGGAGCATGTGGGGCAGGTGGAGACTCAGCTGGCGGTTGATCTTGATTTCGACGACGACGTCGGGTCATTCTAAAATTTCAACAACTAAAATGTATCTAGAATCAACAACCATAGACTAAAATAATACTATTCATTGTTTATAATAATCATGAACTTACATTGAACTATTTAAGGCACATAAGTATATATACACAATAATATTATGCCTAAAAAGTCCAATCCAACTCAAAGTTCATGTGATCAAAGCCTATGAGCTAGTTCTCTAGTATCATGTATGAAGTGTAGTGACTTTATCAAAATCATGAACTGCATGGCAATATAAAAATTCATTTCATGTAATAATCTTTCATGTAATGCACTTGGCATAAATGATATCCTGAACAGTAATTTGCGAAAAATGGTAATCATGTTGAAATTGTTCATATGACATAACATTCATATCATGTGTAATATGGGAGGCACGGCTCCAACATAGAATTGATCATGTAACATGTCTTGTATTCATGAATCATGTAAACTGTTATGAAGAAATCATGCGTATATCTTTAGACTTAGCATTTCACTTCAACTTGGGGCATGAAGTTTTCAAAAGCAATCGTCCCTAAAATCAAACTTCAATTCAAGAATAAACTAGACACCTATAAAATTATTTTACAGAGTATAGTCCGAAAACCTTGCTCTGATACCACCTCTGTAGCGTCCCAATTTTGAAAAATATAGTTTTGAGCTTAAGGAACGCTATATTAGTGTGTACCTAACTTTTGATATGGGCAGAGCATTTCAAATAATCAACATCAATAACCACGCTCACAGACGGGTTAGCCCAATCCACAAAATACAACGGAAGCATTATATAAGTAGATAAGTCACAGCTAACTCAACAGTAAACAAAATAAAGTTTATATACAGACTTCAGTTTATCAGTTTAAAGTTCAAGAAAGAGGGGAATATGGACTTTGGGACTCCAAAAGTATTTCATCATGCCCAAGTCTTCGTGTCGTACCTCGCGTCAATCTGAAAGATGTAATATAAGGTGAGTGCTATGAAAATACACTCAGTGGGGTACACTTAAGCAACTGCGTAATTAATTACAACTAGCAGAGATGCATCATACGTGGCATTTGTACGGACAGACCGTAACTTTGTAATATGTACGAGCTCATAATGTGAAGTGATCATCACCACAACACATAAATATGTAACATGTATAGTACAACCACAACATGGGATTCATGCAAAACATACTAATCATGATTAATTAAACAGTCAACTTGCATTGAATAACAATAGTACACAGTTAAGTGTAAAAGTAACCTCACCTTTTTGATGTGCAAAATGATTGTGCAGGATGCAAGTCCTAGTTCCCGGGCTCAATATCGTCTCCTACACAAAATAGCATAATATGTCTTAGAATCCTGGAATTAAAATATAATAATATATAATAATTTAAATATACTAGATAAATCTATCCTTAAAATTTGGGGGCATTTGGATGTGAAATGAAGAAATTAGAAGCGAAACGAAATAATAAGGATGTTAGGGTCTTGTTTTCTTGAAGTTGGAAGATTGAGGGGTAATATTGTAATTTTGAATAGACCTTGCGTATGAAAAGGAAATAACGAGATTATGGTTTAAATTTGAGCTCAATCGGAGTTCGTTTGACCCCTTTCGGGTCGAAAACGCGAGAGTTAGGACGTAAGGAATTTTAATTAAAAAGGTTTGGGGTAGTTAAATAAAATTCAAAAATTAGTTCAGAATATTGGGGGTCAATCTAGAATTTTTAGACAAGCTGATTTGAGAGGACTAAAGTGAAATTTGGAGGGGGTCAAACTGAAGTTTTTGAAAATTCTGTTTGGCATCCCCTCAACTTTCGATTTCCACCCCAACTCATCCCCACCACCGTTTGCCACCTCGACAACTCTCGAAATTATTTCCAGCCAGCAGCCCTAGCCACCGGCGACCTACCCTCACCGACCCGAAGTATTTTCGGCCATTGTTGGCCGGAAATTAACACACACACACATACAAAGACACGCACACACGCACATAGGCGGCGAGGTTCCACCTCATCGCCGCCGCTCACCACCAACCCACTCCAGACGCCTATTCCATACGACGCGGTGGCTTCTGGCGAAGAGAGGCTGGGAAAGAGAGAAAGACGAGAGAGAGAGAGAGAGAGTAAGAAAATTAATGAAATTTTTGTAAGTTCTCGACTTCAATTCACGGCGAAAATGAACTCCGACCATGAAATTGATTAGTGGGCTTTGAAGCCCTTGAAGAAGTGAGCAAAACGGTATAAGGCTCATCGATTTTGGACAGGTGGATCGCCGGAAATCGGCCGCCAAAATTTGACGGCGTCGACACGAATTGGCAGGATTTCAGAAACTTTGCCAGCGATTTGCCGGAGATATAGAGCTCGAATTTTATCGTGAGAGGTGGAGTTGGAAACCTTATTGAATGGGTTTTCTAACGGTATTAGGTTTGTGAAAATCCAACGGTCGGATTTCCGTAGATCTAGAGTCAATGATTTTGAACTTTCAATTTTATCGGTGATTTGCCGGTGAATGGGGATTCAAATCGAAAATCCAACTTTGGATTTGGAATGAGGACGACGAAAGGATTCGAGTAAGGTATGGGTTGCTAATTATCACCTGGTGGTCAGCGGCCCGCGGCGGCGTGGTGGTGGCCGGCGACCGGAAATCCACCGGAAAAGCTGAAGGATGAGAGGGAGAAATCCTACCTTAATTAGAAAGTTTCTGGTTTTGGATATTACCAAATGTGGAAATTACTATATATAGTAAGTATTAAATGGTCTTTTAAAATGGGTTTGGTGATTTGGCCACAAATGAACTGAAAGAAGGCCTTAATTGTATCGTAATTGGACTTGAAATAATTCGATTTTGAATTGAAAATAATAGGAAGCCCCGTAATTAAATTTATAATTTTCTACCCGAATTATTTAATTTAAATAATAATCTTAATTAGCTATATATCCCAATAAATTACTAATTTAATACCTTAAAATTGCGAAAAATTTACCCTAAATTTTGAGATTCAGATTCTAATACCGGGTATTACAACATAAAACAAATATGTAGGGCAATTCTTTCATCTTCTTCAACCCGCCACCACCACCCAACACCTACTGCCACCGCCACCACACCCTTCTGTTTTTTTTTTATTTTTCCTCCTCATTCATCCTCATCTTCCCAACAAACCTGACATCCCTTCTAAAACCCAACAAACCCAACCCAAGATGGAAGGCTGCCAACGCCTTAGATTCTAGCTTGATTTTCACCCAACCCTTCATTGTTCTTCGCACGATCGGTCAGGGAGAGAATAGAGTGGTGCGAAGATCTGTGTTTATTTTCTGTTTTCCATTTCTTTTTTCTTTTTGTGTTTTTTCTTTATCTGCTCTGGGTTGTTGGTGGTTGATGATGTTGAATGATAGTGGTGGTGTTTGTGTCGGGCGGCACGACCAATAAGCACCATAGTCAGCCGGCACCTCCTCATTTCTCGACTGTGGAGTTAGATTAGGTCCAAATTTGAAACTATTTTTCATAAATCTCAAAAGTCATTAACTTCGAACAATAATTTTACAGAAGTAATAATAATTTTTTAATTAATTAATATTCAGTTTTGGTGATTCTTTTAATTAAAATTTTTTCATTTTCATTTATAGTAATTATTGAAATTTATCTGGTTTTTTTTTTTGAATTATTACAGCTATTTAATTAAATTTTCCTTCTACTTAATTTGGTCTACATGACATTTTTTAAATTAATTTACACATCATCCACATTGCTAATTCAACAGCCAAATGTCAAAATATCCCAAAATTATTTGTCCATGTCATTAATTCTCGCCTATTCAGATGCCACATCAGCAATTATTAGCCAAATTAAATTTGTCCGGTCAAAATCGGACCAAATGTGCACAAATTGAAAACATTTTTGACTAAGACTAAATTTTGACAACATGCAGGACCAATTCTCAAAATAGGCCAACTTATCGGACTAAATTTCTAATTTTCCCTATTTCGAAATGTTAAACTAAATGTTTTCAAATACAACATCCAATTGCATTTACGTGTTTTCTAACATAATTTACTCGGATGGATCTTATATTCCGAAATAGTTTTTCATCTCATATTTCATACACAAATGATAGTTATCAAGTTAGGATATAGGCTTAACGTGGACTTAAGTTCTAAACAATAACTCATTTAAGTTGTTATCAAATTTGTGACTCATCTCAATTCAACCTAAGCAAACACCTTGATGTGAACCTAATAACCACTTGCACTACATTAGTAACATGACCATGTTAGAAGTCCTCGAATACCCCACTAATTGGGATACAAATGAACCAAGTCGCTCGTGAGCTATTCGGAGCATGACTCGATAAAAGCTCGTTTGAGTTTGTTTAATGAGACTCGTTAAAAGAAATGAACTATACTCAAGCTTAAAGATATTCAGTTTGTTAGCTCGTGAGCAGGCTCGTATTAAAAAAATAGCTAGATTTTAAATTTATTTTTATACGTTTTCTTATGATAAATATAAAAATACTTAAATCAACTTACTTGTTTAAATAAAATCATAGGTTTTAATAGATATATTATGCGTTTTAGAAATATATAATTTTATTTTTGTAATGCATTAAAGAATAAGTTAATTTATATTTGATATTTAATAAACTCGTTTAGGCTCGACGAAGTTCGTGAGCTATCAATTATTCGGTAAATTCAAGCTCGAGTTCGACTCGATAATAAATGAACCGAGCTCAAACTCTCAAAAGTTCGACTCGATTTTGTTCGATTGCAACCCTATCTACTAACTTTGCTACCCAGACTTATTAAGCCTAACAAGAAGTTAGATCAAATTTAAGTCCATCAAATACGATATCCATAACACCTTTTAAGTTATCTCTGTTAGATTATTTGTATTTGTGTGACGCCTGAGGAATTTGGGAGAAAATAGAATTTAGGGCTCGATTAATTTAATAATTACAGATTTTAGAATTTGGGGATTTTCTGTAATTGTTTTATTACATTTGTGCTTTAGTAAATTATTTTTGAAATATTGATCATCCTGGCCCATTGGAAATAATCTTAAATTCTAGGGAAAATGACATAAATACCCAACTTTTCAAGCCCAATCTCTGCACAATACGCCCATCTACAGTACGTTTCCAAAAATGCCAAAATCGGTAAAATTTGGACAAATATACGCTCTGCAGCGTATTGGACCAATTCCTGCTCCAAAAATCACGGCGCAACAGATCTCTGATCACAATAGAATTCTCCATCCCAACAAATAACGAACAACATAAGAAACACAGAGATAGCAGGAAAAAAATCGATAGAAATACTGGATTGCTCGAGAGAACAATTCAAACTCAATATGAAGAGGAAGAAGAAGACCAAACCAGGTAACAACAACACGATTTGTTTATCTTAATCTAAGAAAACCTTGTTTCGATCAGTTTCATGATTTTACAGATAGAAATTTAGAATTCAATATGTATTGGATGAAATTGACATTGAATTGAACCAGGAATTTTGCATGAGAATTCCAAAAACCTGACTGGTTTGAGCTTAAAAATGCTTATTTTGTTCGAATTATGATCCAAAATTCTACAAAAATTGCTTCTCATGATTATCTACAAAACAATCGTGTGAATCTCAAAAATCTGAATGCAATACATTACGTAATTGTTTCACATATGTTTCTTTATTGTTTCACAATTATTTCCATTGGCAATGATTCGCCTAATACAACACATTGCTTCTTGTACATGAAACATTGTTTCATACATGTTTCATTAATGTTTCTTATATGTTTTATATAGCCAACTTTTCATTCAATTCCACAGATGCATGGAGAAAATCCCAGATGTGGTATACCACAATGGACAATGTGAAGAAAATAGAGAGTATACCAACTTTGAGATAACAGGAATACTAATTCCAATGGACTGCACATTCAGCACACTAAAGGAAATCTTGGAACAACAAATTCAATATAGAAAGGATGTAGAAGCTATGTAGATTAAATACAAATTGACAGAGACTCTGCCACCATTGACACAATCTCAAATTCTACATGGAAGTGAAAAGCAAAGAAATTGTCTGGATGAAGTTTTCTTTGTGCATAGACATAGTTTTGATCTTAGAAGGCCAGTATCTTTCAATATCAAAGGAGCCAAGCCTACAAGTAACAACACAGCAAAATGCAATGGAAGGAACGAGCAGCATGTCTGTAGAGAGCTCCCTCATGGAAAACATGGGCCAAAACGTGATTGACTACATCGACTACGCAAACCTCATAAGCAGAAATGTAGTCGAAGAAGACATAATAGAAATTCAAGAAAGTAGACATGGTGAAGAACAATTCCAAAAGGGAAATATCTACAACACCAAGGAGGAATTGATCAATCAGGTTATGCGTTGAAACATCACTTCCAATATAAGGTCAATAAGTCTTGCAAAAGGCAATACTACATAAAGTGTCTCGATCAAAATTGCAATTGGCATTTGAAAGCCTCATCAACATCAAGGACAACAAGATTCATAGTAAGAAAACACGAAACAACACACACTTGTTCTCTGTAGAAGAGGATGAACGACAATAAACACGCCACAGCAAAAATAGTTGGAGACCTTATCAAATCAAAGTACCTCAACAACATCAAAACAGTCTACACGGCAACAGATATAACTAGAGACATGAAGGATGAGCATGGAATAAGTCTCGACTACAAAAAGGCGTGGAGATCAAAAGAGAAAGCACTGGAAATAATAAGGGGAAGGCCAGATGAGTCTTATCAGAAACTGACTATTGGCTTACTTGTACATGTTGGAGGAAATGAATCCCGGATCGATCACTGAAATAGTAAGAAAGGAGGATGACACGTTCCTCTTCTTGTTCATGGCTATCAATGCATCAATAAAAGGATGGAGGCACTGCAGGCCTGTAATTGTTGTTGACGGTACATTGCTAAAAACAAGCTATGGGGGGACTTTGTTGTCTGCCTGCACACAGGATGGGAATGGGAGCATTTTCCCATTGGCTTTTGCAGTAGTGGATTCTGAGATTGATGGGAGCTGGGTGTGGTTTTTCACAAAGATCAGACAAACCTTTTGTCTCAGGGAAGGGATGTGCATAGTCTCAGACAGACACGTGAGTATCAAAACAACAATAAAGGAGGTACAGAATGTAAATATTTTCTAATGTGATGTTTCACTTTTGTTTCATATATGTTTCTTTCTTGTTTCACATATACTTTGAAAAACATTCCCTTTACAAATTTCTCACAAATATATTATTTTTTAACGATTAGGTATATCCTGAGGTATCTCACAGGTTGTGCACGTATCATCTATTGAACAATTTGAAGGCAAACTTAAAAAGGAAAAATAACGATATACGAGATCCATTCATAGCAGTAGCAAAAGCATACACGAATGAAGAGTTCGAAAAATAAATGTCTGCACTTGACAGGGTAAACAGCAAAATTAGACCTTATTTGTCTATCATCGGCTACGAGAAATAGACACGACTGCACTGTCAGACCAAACGATACTTTGTCATGACTTCAAACATGTAGCGACTATAGCCGGGAGAGACCTACTGGTAACAGCTTTGCTCGAATACGTGAGATCTTTAGTTCAAGATTGGGCGTGCAGACATAGGATTGAAGAAGGATCAACATTTACAAGATGACAAAAAGAGCTGAAGAGTATATGAGGAAAAACTACACCATTTCATTAAATTTAGGGGTAATTTAATGCAAATTTTCAGCACATGGTCCATTGTTTCATAAATGTTTCTTATATGTTTCATTTATGTTTCAGGTGAAGCGATCAAATGACTTTATCTGCAAAGTCACAGAAGCTGAGAAAACATTTCTTGTGGACCTGGAAAAAAGGACTTGCACATGCAACAAGTTTCAAATGGATTAAATTCCTTGCCCACATGATTTAGCGCTACTAAAAGATTTGAATGCAAATTCGTACCAATACTGCTCGGCATACTACATGAAAGAAACAATGGAAGAGGATTATTTGGAGATAGTGTATCCAATCGCACATGAAGATACCTGGATCCTGCCAGATGAAATCAAAACAATGAAGACTCGACCGCCGGAAGGTAAGGCAAAATCTAGAAGGCCAAAGAAAAGAAGACACAAGGCAGTTGGGAAAAAAGGGCCAAAACCAAATGTGGGAGATGTGGGGATCTTGGTCATAATAGAAAAACATACAGGAATCAACCAAAAATAAAATAGGATTTGTAGTAGAATATTACTATTATGAATATACGTGTAATTGATACACCTTCAACATATAGAAATCAAAAGCAAATTGTTTCTATGTTATTTCAAATATGTTTCTTACAATAAGATAACAAAACAAATCTTTGTTTCGAATGTGTTTCAGATATGTTTCTATTACACAATGAAACCATTTACCAATAGAGACCATCAGAAACGTAAAACAAAAAGCACAATATTTTTGGAATACCAAAGCAATCAACAATAAAACATTAACTGAAAAAAATCTCATATCTAATTTCCAAATTGTTCAAAAACATACTACCCACAAAATCTAATCGTGAATCGAAACAGCCAATAACAATCCAAATCCTTCAAGGAAAGCTATTATAAATACCAAATATTCCATACTATTAAAAGTACCAAACTTAAGACAAATTTGTTCAGCTGATTACACCAATTATCAAAATTTTCGTAACAACAACTCCCTAGAATCATTAGGGGGTGGAGGCAGAATTTCAATGTCGTTGTTGTCCTCGTCGCCATTTTGTTGCTTCAGCTTCGCGTGATTGTAGAGCAAATGACTAAACCTTGCCTGCTCATTCCTATGTCAAACGCCTCAGCATCTATTTTCTTCCCGGCAACCAAATACTCAGCGTAACAGACAACAAAAACACCACAGTCACTACAAAAAGAAATAAAAAAATGGATTCTCAGACATATAACACAACAAAAACAAAAACAACAAAAAAGAACAAACAAATGGAAAATACGTAGAAAAAACTTACTTCTTGGTCTGAAAAGGAATGTCTTTCACAACAACGACTTTCATAGAATAATTTGGATCACCGGTATAGGCACCCTCGCCAAGAACAACATTGGGATGGACACCATAAAAGGCTACCAAGGACAGGAACCGAGGAAGGAGAGAGCTATAAGCTTTCACATCTTCAACATCAACTTTAAGAGAATCATCAGTCTTCAATAAATTGTATAGATATATAGTTCTCTCCTTCACGCTCAACCGTCCCATTACCCAATGTTCCATATCAACGCAATGTATGGGGAACAAGATATGATCAACTTCCGACCATGGACGTCCACATGCTATATCATATCCCATGATATAGTCCACCACTGTGGTATTGACATTGATCATGGACAAATCAAAATGTTTCTTTTTCTTTTTGTTCACTTGGCAAAATTTCTTATAAATACTTTGGATACACCGGTCAAATATCAAATTAGTTGTCGTGAATGTCACAACACTATGCCCATATAGGAACTTCTTCCTCAAATAGTAGAAAAACACATCAATATGCTGCAAAATGAACACAAAGCACAATAAAAAAACAGAAGGAATGATTCAAAAAATAACATGAAAAACAATAATAACTTACGGAAGAAGCCAAGTACTTATCAACATAATATAGGCTGTGAAACCATGACTTGGACTTCACTTCGCAGACACCAAGTTTCAAAGAAGGCTCAATTTTGTCATCTTCATCCGAGTAATGATTTGGACTGAAAGAGAGTATCAAATAAAAACAAAAAAACAAAAAACAAATGAATCACAAATTTATAAATATTTATGTAATTGTTTCATATATGTTTCATAAATGTTTCACAAATGTTTCAGATAGTTATGAATTACAAATATGAAAATAAAAGGTGTATACCATTGAGAATCAAACCCTTCCGCAAGCCAGTCGTTCAACCCATCCGACAGAGCCCTTATCCCAGGACCTTCACCCATATTTTCATCAAGTGGACACCTTCCCTTTACCAAGGCTTTTGGAACTTTTTCGCCAGCATCCACATCCATATCTTTGTCCCCGCCTTCTTCCAATTCAATCTCCACCACGTCCGCAGGTTCAGCACCTTTGGCGACAGCATCACCGGAAGACTCAAAGTTAGTGGTGAACAGAGTTATCACCACAACGGACGGTTTCGAAACCCTCTTCATAGAAGGAGAAAGATTGGAGGAGACACCAACTGGACTTTTCAAAGCACCCTGAAACAAGAAGACAAAACAAAACAAAACAACAAGGAATAAAATAACAAAGAACAAAAAGAATTCAAAAACAACAAAATAACAGAAACTATAATTTAAACACACCTTTCCCAGTGCAGCTTGACTTGCACTGTTCAATATATCTTCAATTTGAGAAGGGGTGATATTGTCAAGTTCTTGAGAACTAAGAAATTTGTTCTCCTCATCACCGTCCTTGCTCGATTCATCAGCCACCTTCTCCATCTCACCACCATCCTTGCTTGATTGATCAGCCACTTTCTCCATCTCACCACCGTCCTTGCTTGATTCATCAACCACCTTCTCCATGCTCTGTTCCAAACTCACCATGCCACTAGCTGCAACTCCCTCCGCAGCACTCAGATCAGCTTCACCAGTATCATCATTTTTTCTCTCAAAAACTACAACAGAAACATCCTTAGCACGACCACCAATATCGCCCAAATCCGTAGGCATAGCAGTCCAAGCTTTCCCAACAGGAACATCCGCATTCCCATCATCAACATCATCATCCATCTTTTTCTCATCTAAATCTTCCTCAGAACCTGAACCTTATGACATGCCATTAGATTCAGTTTCACTCTTAGACTCAGACTCAGACTCATCAATCTGCTCTGATTTCTCGACACCAGCATGAACCTACATGAAAAACAACAACCATGTGATGAAAAGAAACAACAAAGAAACAATCGTGAAACACAAAAAAAAAACACAAAGAAAAATCTAGAAATATAACAAAAAAATACTTAAAATTAAAACAAAAAAAAGGTATGAGAACCTCCAGTTTCCTCTTAATATCGGCCACCTCAGAGAAAACAATTGCAAATTTTTCTCCCAAGGATTTTGTAGTGGAAAATCTTAAAAACCTCAAAATCCTTAGAAAACAACTGTTGGTTCCTAGCAATATCATCAATGATATGCTTCGACCCACTACCAACATCGGCCTCCTTGCGCTTCAACTTTCTAACAACAAAATCACCATCAAACGGGCTGAAGGTGTACTTTGATTTATCATAAAATGTATGAATGCACAACTGCACGAGCTCATCCTCAGTCGGCCACAAATTCTTCAACCCCAACTGAAATGAGAAAAAATAAAACAACAGTCAGAAACAATAAGAAACAGTTCTGAAACATAAATGAAACAAAACAAGAAGGAACAAAATAGTAAAATCATATTGCCTGTTCAGCAGACCGATTGAAGATCTTCATCTCCAAGTCTTTGGCCCTCACTTTGTTGTCTTTCCCGGACTTTGAACAAGTCCAGTTCAAAATTCTCTGGATCTCACAATTAACCCGAGCACAAAACTCCCATTCACCTCTGGGCAACACTTGTAGAACCAAATATAGAAAGCCAATGGAAATCCTTGAATTCTATAAAATTTTGTACGTTTCCCACCAAGATTCTCCTCACCTTGAAGTTTATTTCTATACAAAATTTGCTGCCTCAACTCATGAATAGTAACATCAAACAACTCCCTCCCCATAGATATGTGTCAAACACATCCATATCCTTGTCTACCATCTCAAGAAATGACATCTCAACCGAACTACCCATAGAAGTAAAAAGAAAAAAATGGAGAAAATACAGTAAAGCTAATTTCAAGGCATCCAGATCCTCATCACCACAAACACGCATTAAAAACATTCCTCAATGGACTGCCTATTGAACTTGCCTCTGCTAGCAAAATACTTTTGAAATATAACAGAGCTACTAACATCCCCCGACAACGAAGGTCTATCACCAACACAATTAAGACCGATCACAATAGCAAACTCTCCCACCCCAAACCTCAATAACTTTCCACCCACAGACACAAAAATTTCGTCCTTCTTCGAGTGGATGACTTGACGTTTCAACAACGAATGGCCAAGATGATTCTGGAAATCAACCTCTTTCATGTCCAAGAAATATTCAAAACATGTATTCTTGAATGCCTCAAGTTGGGTGTCAGTTAAAATTTTCTTTATATTGTTAATAACATAAAAGGAGAATGCAGTATTTACTCGAGTAGTAAATCAGTGAGCAGGGTCAAGAACATACTTGAAACCCTAAAAACAACAATAAAACAAAACAGAAACACCAAAGAAACACAAAATCAACAACCCCTTCAACTAAAAATATATAAAAGAACAAATGAAACATAATAGAAACAAATAAGAAACAACATCGAAACAAACAAAAAACTACAAATCAAAAATAACAATAACAAAGAATACACAAAACTTATAACTCAGCAACATCCGTTTCTTCAAAATAAACCTTCTTCATTCCGGCAGCTTTAACACCAACCTTCGATTTCACAGTTTTGGATGGCGATTTAACATCTAAAATTGCTTCTTCCTCAACAATCTTTTCGACTTTCCTTTTCTTCAAAGCCATTGAACCAGCAGCACCCTTCTGAAATTTCCTCTTTTTCGAAGACTTTGATGCTTCCAACTTCGAAGAACTTCTCAATATCCTTTTATGAGGAGAGTTTTTAGGAGCCATTAAAACAACTACCAAACCAGAGGTTTCAAAGAAGTTACACCTATAGAGAACGTGATGGACCTCAAAGGATTGAAACTGGAAACAATGGTGGGGAACGTGGCCACGATCAACTGTAGGAATCGCAAAAAAAAATAGGCACCAATCTGATATGTGAGATTCAGTAATAACATGCAAAAACAAATTACCCTAGCTTTGGAACGTAAGAAAGTGATGAAGGTGGGTAAAAAACTGAAGAAGTAAGGACCAAGTGGGTATATTTGTTGTGTGTAATGACCGGGTGGGGTATATTTGTCATGGGATGGTATTTTTGTCATTTTTTCAAAATAAATGGTATTTTGTGTAATTTCCTCTAAATTCTATTACCAAGCACAAACATGTTCTCTATCTAAATATGGTCACACCAATAAATCATCAATTGTCTAAATAATCTTCAATTTGTGATGAAATATGGACATATCATACACAACGAAAGACGACTGAGAAAAATCAAACTTGCACAGTGCCTGCATAGTATCTGAAAGCGACATTTTGATTGAAAATGATGTTTTGGTTGAAAATTATAAAGATGCACAGTACTTGCATAGTACTTTGATAATGACATGTAACCTATTATAAATAGGCGTCGTCTGATTCATAAGAGACACATCTTCTTCATTTCATCTTATTCTTCTTCTTAAGGCTTACTTGTTAGATAAATGTTTTTATCATGATTTTGATGATTTTGTTCAAATGAGTTTTTATACCAAAACAATGTCCCTAAATGTTGTCCCAACACTTCCGATCGATCTAAAATGTTTTTACTATTTTTGGAGTATTTCTTGAAGTTAATATTCGATTTAAAATTGGACAACACTTTTGTTTCAGCTCGACGGTCGCCCTATAGGGCAACCCGCACTGAGTTGAGTTTTGAAACAGAAAATGGGACGTAAGAGAAAATGAGGAGGGCGGCCGGTCGACAGGTGGGCGCGGCGGTGTGGGGCGGCCGACCCCTCAGCGGACGTGCACTGGGAGCAGCCCTCTCAAATGCAGACTTCTCTGTTTTGATTTTCTATCAACCCCAACCGGTCAAGACCAAGGGCGACCGGTCGAACCCCCCTTTGACCGGTCCCCCTGTGTAAAAATTCGCAGAATTCAATTTCAATCTTATCTCCGTGTGACCGGTCGAACCCCTGTTTATCAAAGACAAACTATCCATTGCATTTTTGCCTTTTCCCTATTTTGTGGGATTGATTTCTAACAGCTATATTGATGATTTTAAATGGTTTCTTTTTAAAGCAAATCACTCCCCAAGGAGGAGCCAATGTCTGGAAATCAAAGCCAAAACCTCTCCTATAAATAGAGGCTTCATTCAAGCAACAAGACACAACACTCCATACAAGCAAAGAGCAAACAAAGCAAACACTTTCATATATCTTGTTGTATTAGCCTTAGCACTTTCACTTGCACAAATTTGAGGTCTAGGCTTTCAATTCTTGATTACACTTGTACTCATATTGTATCAATCATTATTGAGTTGTAATCTTGATTTTGGTCATCATTCAACACAAGACATCCTTGTGAGTATTCTTGTGGTAAGAATACACTTGGGTGATCTAGGTGATAGGTGTTTGAAGGTTGTGGTAATCTTCAAAGGTGTTGTAAGAGGATTGTGGTAATCCTCAAGGTGGTGTAAGAGGGTTGTGGTAATCCTCAAGGTGTTGTATTAATTTTTGGTAAATTAATAAAATCTTTTTTCCTTTTGAAATCCATCCCTGGATATCTTGGGGTGGTAGAGGATTAGCCCTACGTGGGTTGAACCTCTTTAAATCGACGAGTGTTGTTTAATTTCCGCATTTACATTCTCGTCTTTGTTTGATTATTCGAAAAAGAGGGCAAAATCTGAAAAACCGAGATAATCTATTCACCCCCCCTCTAGATTATCGTAGCCACTTGGACTAACATTATTTTGCAGTATTAATTTCTAATTATTTATAACACGTTATCAGCACGAGTCTCTAGCCGATCTTCAAAGTTTTTGGTGAGTGTGGTAAGTTTGATTATTTTCTTAATTTGAAATTTCATTATGGCTAACTTCGCAAAACTCGATTTTGTTGCTCTTGATATCGCTGGAAAAAAATATATGTCATGGGCTTTAGATGCTGAAATTCATCTAGATGCCAAAAGGTGTAATATCCCAATTTTTTTTAAAAAAATAATAAGGGTTAATTTAGGAGTTATTTTAGGGGTTAGATTATAGGTTATTTTTAGGGGACTTAGGGGTTAGTTATTAGGGGCTAATTTAGGTGTAGGAGTTGGAATTAACTACTATAAATATGTGTAAATTCATACACAATTTTACACCACATTTCTAATAACTATAAGGTATAAATATTTTTTCTACTTCATGTTTCATATATATATATATATATATATTCACAATTCACAAGCCTTTTTCAATATTTTTCACAAATTCTTTCATTAATTAATTTGATTTATTAAAATCACATATTAATATTATAATTTTATTTAATGTTGAAAACGAAGGGGTCAAGGACTTGGACTTTTATTATTCATATTTTCTACATCGAATATCTGCGATTATTAAAGTAGGGATTTCCATATTATTTGTCTTTATTTAATGTTTCATGGTTGTACTTCATTGATTGCAATACATGTCAAGAGGAAATAAATTCATATAAGCTAGGGGCCATGAAAAGGATCCGGGATCAAACATATCTTAGGGGTAAACCCGCAATGCTATATGCAGTAACTGGCCAGTCAGAAGAAAAAGAGGAAATTAATGAATTTATTGTTGTAATTATGTGAATGCTTTTCATGTTATATTAAATATTGACAGATATATCCCTACTGGGTGAGATGAAGCTCACCCCTATCATTATCATGACTTTCAGGTTGCGGAATCCGACTGAAGATATGATGTTGTGGATGGTGGAATAAATCATGCTATATTTATATTTTAAATAATTATGATCGGACTAAATTTTAGATTTAAGTCTTTAATTTTTCCGATTTATGCTTGGAATAATTTTTGGATATTTAATTTGGAAGAATTGTTATTATTATTATTATCATTATATTTTTTCTTAAGAATTAAAAATTTCTAAATCCACTTTTTGATTATTGGCATAATCAACTTTTTGATAATTATTGGCATCACTTTAATTTATAAATTCGTGTTTTATTAATAATATTTTATAGTACTTTAATTTCATAAAATTGGGTCGTTACAAAAGGTTTGGGTGATACTATCAAAGAAGGAAATAGTGCATCTGCACAAGATAAAGCTAAGACTATGATTTTTTCTTCGTCATCATTTGGATGAAAATTTAAAAATTGAATACCTTACGGTAAAAGATCCATCTATCCTTTGAAAAAATTTGAAGGAAAGGTATGACCACCTGAAGTTGGTTATACTTCCAAAGGCCTGGTATGATTGGATAAATTTGCGTTTCAAGATTTCAAATACATTAGTGAATATAACTCCATGATATTTGAAATTTCTTCAAAATTGAAATTATGTGGAGAAAGTATCACAGATGGAGATATGATTGAAAAGACACTTTCTACTTTTTATGCATCGGGTTTGCTCCTGCAGCAGCAATACCAAGAAAAAGGTTTCACAAAGTATTCTGACTTGATTTTTGTGAACAAAATAATGAATTATTGATAAGAAATCATGAACAAAATAATGAATTATTACCATTCCCTGAAGTGAATGCGACTAGAGCTCAAAATTTCAATAATTCAAGAGGCCGTGGTCGCGGTCGTGGTATTGGTCGTGGAAGGTTTACTCCATATAATCGTGATAGTCAGAATAATTCAAATCACGAAAATACAAAAGTAACCATCTGAAGTGGAAGCGAAATGATACGAAAGGAAAAGAGAAAGTGATAAATCCAGATAATGGTGGAGAGAAGTGTTACCGATGCAGAATAAAAGGTCATTGGTCACGTACTTGTTGTACGGCCAAATATTTAGTGGAGCTTTATCAAGCATCACTTCGCAAGAGAGATAAAAATGCTGAAGCAAATTTCACTTCTGATCATCCTGAAGATGATGATTTTGATGATGTAACTGTGGATATTACACATCTGGATGTTGTTGATTTCTTTGAACATCCAGAAGGAAGGATTGATCACTTGATTGGGGACGGAAATATATAAGCAATGATATATATGCTTTAACTTAGTTTCTAAAATATTTCATAAATTTTGTTAGTATTGTAAGAGTGAGAATGTCTTTATTATGCTTATATGTATTTTCCCGGGAAGATATATTTCCGGGTTGAACCTTTTATATGAATGATATTTTTATCACAATATTTGTGTTTATTATTTGAATCACAAAATATCATTACAATTCTACTAAATCATTTATAATTTTCACAATCAAATTTTCTCCCCCCAACGGCTAGTTAACGTCTATGAATAGTGATTTTTATTCTATAAATATACCAACATTTCATTGAATAAATTCACACATATTCTCTCATCTTTCTAAAACTTCATATTATTTCAGTTCAAGAAAATGGTTAACTTAATTGTAGCATATCTCATTACATTGGTCTTCTTGAACATTATCCTACTTTTTGTTGGAGAATATCCTCTAGAGCACTTTTAGCTTATGATTAATCTTTTTATCTTCATGGTTTTTTCTTTGTTAGCATGGGCAATTATTTTTAACATGTAATAGTTAGATGATTATGTATGCCTATGTTGTTGAATAAAATCTTTTATTATTTAAATTTTGTTGTGCCACAATGCTATTATTTAATTGTTTCACAATGATATAATTTTTCATAAAGATAATTGTATAATATTAATTCAATAATGTTATATTAGGTGTATATGGGAAACACTGAGAAGAAAGACTATTGTCTACTTGACAGTGCAACAACGCACTCTATATTAACGAATAAAGTATATTTCTCGAGTGTGAAACTGTGCAAAGCAAAAGTTACAACTATATCTGGTCCCATTGAGATTATTGATGGCTCCGGGAATGCAACATTAATATTGCCTAATGAAACAATCCTGCAGATTGAAAATGCATTATTATCTAGTAGATAAAAAAGAAATATACTAAGTTTTAAAGATGTGCGTGATAATGGATATCATTTGAAGACACTAAATGACCATGATAAAGAATGTCTATGTATCACATCATATAAAATGGGCAAGCAGAATGTCCATGAGAAATTTGAAGCGATAATTTCTGGATTGTATTATATCCCAATTAAAGCCTTTGAATCCTACGCCACCATGCCTTGGAAGCTGGTAAATCCTGATATATTTGGGTTATGGCATGATCGCCTAGGACACCCACGATCTACTATGATGCGTAGGATTGTTGAACATACCAATCGACGTCCATTGAAAGGTACAAAAATGTTGATTTCGAAAGATTATTTCTGTGAATCGTGTTCACAAGAAAAACTCATTACTAGACCTTCAATGGAAAAGGTTGATTATGAATCACCATAATTTTTACAGCGTATTCATGGTGATATTTGTGGACTAATACATCCAGCAAGTGGACCATTTAGATATTTTATGATCTTGATAGATGCATCGTGCAGATGGTCACACGTATGCTTATCATCTACTAGAAATGATGCATTTGCTCGATTATTAGCTCATTATTAAACTCCGAGCATATTTTCCTGATTATCCTATTAAGAATATAAGAATGGATAATGCCAGAGAATTTACATCAAAAAGTTTTGATGAATATTGCGCAGCACTGGGAATTAATGTTGAACATCCAGTAGCACATGTTTGTACTCAGAATGGGATGTCAGAATCCCTGATTAAACAAGTTCATGTCATTGCTCGTACATTATTAATGAGATCAAAGCTCACTAGTATAGCATGGGGTCATCCAGTATTACATGCATTCCCCTATGCAATTAACTCTTGGTTTTGGGCTAGATATTTCACACCTACGCACTTTCGGGTGTGCTATTCAGGTGCCGATTCCACCTCCTCATAGAACAAAAATGGGTCCACAACGTAGACTTGGTATATATGTTGGATTTTATTCTTCGTCAATTATTCGATATTTGGAACCAATGACGGGAGATTTATTTACCGCTCGTTTTGCGGATTGTCATTTTGATGAAACAACATTTCCGTCAATGGGAAAGAATAAAGATGTATTGCAAAATGATAAACAAAAGCCAGTTGAGAATCTCTCATGGAATGAACAAAGTTTATCCTATTTGGACCCGCGTACTCCTAAATGTGAAAGTGAGGTGAGTAGAATCATTCATTTACAGAATATTGCCAATAGACTTCCTGATGCATTTAATGATGCTAGTAAAGTTACGAAGTCTCATATTCCTGATGCGAATGTTCCAGCCAGGATTATTGTTCCTGAAGAACATAAGAAAATGAATGATAATATCCCACGACAAAAACGTGGTAGACCTATTGGCTCAAAAGATAAAGTTCCTCGAAAAAGAAAAGGAAAAATTGATACTAATGAGCAAGCTCCAGATGAATATGTAGAGCCTAATATCTCAGAAAATATTCAGATTAAAAATTATGATAGCACCGAGAATCCTTTGAGCTATTGTAATGAGGTATGGGATCGAAATAAAATAATCATTGATGATAAATTTGCATTCTCGGTTGCTCAAGAAATCATTGATGATGATTATGATAGTGAACCATATTCTATAATAGAATGTCGTCAAAGGCCTGATTGCCTATGTGGGAGGAAACAATAAAATCTGAGTTAGCTTCCTTAGAGAAACGAAATGTATTTGGGAAAATTACTCGAACTACAGACAATGTAAAGCCCATAGGATACAAATGGGTATTTGTTCGAAAAAGAAATGAGAAAAATTAGGTCATGAGATATAAAGCCCGACTCGTAGCTCAAGGATTCTCTCAGAGACCTGGGATAGATTATGATGACACATATTCACCTGTGATGGATACAATCACATTCCGTTTTCTCATTGGTATGGTTGTTTATTAAAAGTTTGGATATGCGTCTAATGGACGTAGTAACGACATATCTATATGGTTCGCTGGATTCTGATATTTATATGAAAATCCCTGATGGATATAAAATGCCAAAGTCAGACACTCCTCGTGAGATATACTCAATCAAACTGCAAAGATCATTGTATGGATTAAAGCAATCTGGTCGCATGTGGTATCTTAGGCTGAATGAATAACTTTCTAGGGAAGGTTAGAAAAATAATCCTATTTGTCCATGCGTTTTTTTATTAAAAGGTCAGATACTGGATTTGCTATCATAGCTGTATATGTCGATGACATGAATTTTATTGGCACTCCTAAAGAGTTATCTAATGCTGCTGAATATCTAAAGAAAGAGTTTGAGGTTAAAGATCTTGGGAAAACCAAACTATGCCTTGGTCTTGAGTTAGATCATAAAGATAATGGAATTCTTGTCCACCAATCTGCTTATACAAAAAGATTGCTCAAACGGTTTAATTTGGACAATACTCATTCCTTGAGTACCCCTATGGTCGTACGAAGTTTAGATCCAAATAAAGATCTATTTCGACCAAAGGAGTCCGATGAAGAGATTTTAGGTCCTGAAGTACCTTATCTCAATGTTATTGGAGCATTAATGTATTTAGCACAATGCACCAAACCAGATATCGCTTTTGCTGTCAATCTACTTGCGCGATACAGTTCTGAACCAACTAGAAGACACTGGAATGGTATTAAACATATTTTTCGATACCTCAATGGTACTATAGATTTGGGATTATTCTACTTAAAGGAATCCATTAACTCTGGATTAGTTGGTTATGTTGATGCGGGATATAGATCAGATCCGCACAAAGCTCGATCATTATCTGTTTATATATTTTGCTATAATGGTACAGTTATATCATAGCGATCTACCAACATGGAATATCTTCCAAAAAGTTTCGAAGCCACTCTGCTTCTTCACCAGCTTTATCCAAAGCTATAAACTTTGATTCCATGGTGGACCGAGCTATACACGTTTGTTTCGTGGACTTCCACGATACCGCACCACCTCCAATGGTGAATATGTATCCACTAGTGGAATAAGAATCTTTCGAATCCGAAATCCAACTAGCATCGCTATACCCTTCAAGTACAGCCGGATATCTCGAGTAGTATAGCCCATACTCCAAGGTATACTTCAAGTACTTTAACACCTTGGTTAACGTTTTCCAATGCTCGTGGCTTGGATTGCTCGTGAACCTACTCAACATATTTACAGGGTAGGCCAAGTCTGGACGTGTACAATTTGTAATGTATATCAGATTGCCTATAATACGTGAGTATTCCATCTGAGCCACTGGTTCTGCTTCATTAGAAACCAGATTTACACTTAAATCAATGGGCGTCTTTTTGGTGAATCAAAAGCATTGAATTTCTTGAGCACTTTCTCCACATAGTGGGATTGTGACAAGATAATTCCATCATGAGTTCTGCTGATTTTTATCCCCAGGATCACATCAGCAGTTCCCATATCCTTCATGTCAAAGTTTCTCTTTAACATTCTTTTCGTGTCCATGATAACATCATGACTACTGCACATGATTAACAAATCGTCTACGTATAGACAAACTATGGCAAATGCTTCTGATGTCCCTTTGACATATACACATTTATCACATTCGTTGATTTTATACCCGTTTGACAACATCGTGTTATCAAACTTAAGATGCCATTGTTTTGGAGCTTGTTTCAGTCCATACAAGGATCTTATCAACTTGCACACCTTCTTTTCTTGACCGGGTGCAACAAACCCTTCAGGTTGTTCCATATAGATTTCAGCATCTATCTCTCCATTCAGAAACGCCGTTTTGACATCCATCTGATGAATCTCTAGATTGTGCAAAGCAGCAATCGCGAGAAGAACCCGAATAGACGCAATCCTCATTACCGGAGAATAAGTGTCAAAGAAGTCATACCCTTCTTTTTGTTTAAAGCCTTTGGCTACAAGCCGTGCTTTATACTTATCAATAGTTCCATCTACTTTATATTTCTTCTTTAGGATCCACTTACATCCTAAAGGCTTATGACCAGCAGGGAGATCAACCAACTCCCACATATGGTTTTGCAGAATGGACTCGATTTCACTATTGATTGCTTCTTGCCAGAGCGGAGCATCTGGACTACTTAGAGCCTCCTTAATCGAGTTCGGCTCACCTTCTAACATCAATGTTAGAAAGTCAGGTCCAAAGGACTTAACCACCTTTGGCCTCTTACTCCGTCTTAGTTCTTCACCACTCGGTGTTGAACTCACTGTTCTGTCAAATGTGACAGCAGGTGTTGTACCAGATGTCGTTCCAGATGTTATAACATCCGCGCAAAGACCTTCAAAGAACATCGGTAGAATATCTGCGCATTATTCCGATGTGATAACACCGAAGTCACATCTCCAAAGAACATCTCGAATACGATCTTTTCTTTAGACTTCCATTTATCCTTTCTTTACAAGGATAAATATTCTCAAAGAATAGCATTCTTTGACTCAATTATGGTACCAACTGTCATTTCCGGATTTTCTGACTTATGTACCATAAAGCGATATGCACTACTGTTAAGTGCATAACCAACAAAAACACAATCGACCGTTTTAGGGCCGATTTTCACTTGCTTTGGTTCAGGTATCGCAACTTTAGCCAAACACCCCCACACTTTAAGGTATTTATAAGAAGGCTTACGATTTTTCCACAATTCGTAAGGAGTCTTATCTTTCCCTTTAAGTGGGATTTTATTCAATATGTGGTTCGCCGTTAACATGACCTCCCCACATATTCTGTGATAATCCGGAACTAATCAACATGGCATTCATCATCTCTTTAAGAGTCCGGTTTTTGCGTTCAGCAACACCATTAGACTGTGGTGAATATGGAGCCGTTGTTTGATGAATTATTCCCGACTGGGTACATAACTCTTCAAACGGTGCAACATATTCGCCACCTCTATCACTCTGAATTATCTTAATCCTATTTTGTCAAGTTGATTTTCAACTTCATTTTTATAATTTTTGAACGCCTCCAAGGCTTCATCTTTGCTTCTTAACAAATATAAGTAGCAAAATCTTGTGCAATCATCAATAAACGTGATGAAATACTTTTTACCACCTTTAGTTTGCACAAACTTCAGATCGCACACATCAGTGTGTATCAATTCTAAAGGTGAAGTGCTCCTTTCCACCGTATGAAACGGTAACTTAGCCATTTTGGCTTCAACACAAACTTCACATTTTCTTTGTGAGTTTACTTCTGGCAAATTTATTAATTCCAAATTTACCAATCTTTTTATAGCATTCAGATTTACATGTCCTAATCTAACATGCCATAAATCAGAGCACTCAAGAATGTAAACAGAAGAAGATTCATTCTTATTCATTTCAACATCGCCTAAACGGCGTACAATCATTACATTCATTTTGAACAATCCCTTGTCTAGATAACCCCTACCAAGGAACTGTCCAAACTTGCTCAATACAAACTTTTCAGATTCAAAAACTAGTCTAAACCCATGGCTAACCAGCAATGAACCCGAAACCAGATTTTTTCGGATGTCTGGGACATGCAGCACATCCTTCAGCTTCAACTCCTTTCCCGAAGTAAGCTTCAGCACCACCGTTCCAATGCCAACAACATCCAAAGAGGCGTGATTCCCCATGTGGAGCTTTCTTCCGATCGACGGGACGTAGTAAGAATATGCATCCCTTTCAGAGCAGACATGGCAAGTAGCACCGGTATCCACAAACCATTCTTTCGGGTTATCAACCAAATTGGCTTCAAACACCACCGCCGACATATCAACGCGGTTAGTTCCTTTGCTCTACCACATTGACATTGGATCGTTGTTTTGTTTTTTTTTCTTTGGTTGACGAGTCCCTTTGTCATATGCCCCGGTTTGCCACAATTGAAGCAATCCCCTTGGAACTTTCCACTTGCCGGTTTCTTGCCTTTATTCTTATGTCTTTTCTTCGAATTGCTTGACGAGCCATGCTCCAGCAAATTCGCTTTCGACTCCATTGGTCAACCCGGACTTAGAGTCAATCCTCCTATTGTCTTCCTCAATCCTGAGTTTGACAATCAGATCCTCTAGTCCCATCTCCTTTCGCTTATGCTTGAGATATTTTTTAAAGTCCCTCCAACTAGGAGGCAATTTCTCAATCAACGCGGCCACCTGGAATGCCTCCGGCAAGGCCATCCCCTCGGCAGAGATTTCATGTAGGATCAACTGGAACGTTTGCACTTGTTCCATCACGGTTTTAGAATCAACCATCACAAAATCCAAGAACTTACCGACCACAAATTTCTTTGTGTCGGCATCCTCGGTTTTGTACTTCTTCTCCAAAGATTCCCACAACTCTTTGGAGGATTTCACCGCACAGTACACACTGTAAAATGCATCACTAAGCCCGTTAAGGACATAGATCCGGCACAGGAAATCACCCTGGCCCCATGCATCAAACGCAGCGCGTTTTTCAGCATTAGTCTCGTTTTCAGCCACCACTGGAGCGTCCTCAGTCAGATATTTCGCCAAGCTCAGAGTGGTGAGGTAAAACAGCATTTTTTGTTGCCACCTCTTAAAGTCGAAACCCATGAACTTCTCGGGTTTTTCAGCCTGAGCGGGAGGGATGATCGGGGTCCTGCTTGTGCTCGCCATCATGAAGATCGTTATTTGTCTTGCGTTTGTTGAAATATGCTTTGTTTACAAAGTGATTACAACGGGAGCCTTCAACAATGGCTTTACAAACAGAAAATGGAAAATTACAAGGAAATAGAAATCTGACTATTACAACTGGAAAAAGCCGAGTCGAGTAGAACTCTATCCACAAGACAAATACGTCCCGGCTAGTGCTCACGGTTTGACGTAATGTCCCCAAAGATAAAACGGCTTTACGTCCTACGTATGCAGTAGCACCCCTGGACACAAAGGCACTGTCGAACTCGAAGGAGCGAGAATCGGCTGTTGGACTCGAATGCGCAGAGTGAAATGTAGTTGAAAATGTGATACGAAATGTTACGACACTTTCGACGACACCTTTGAAAAAATTTGAATGTATGCGATTTTCTCAGATCGAAATCGCAATGGAACCCGACTATTTATAGACAGCAAAAACTCCACCTGCAGGGAATTAATCATGGTAAGGTAATGGGCATTAACCTCCTTTGTAACTCCCAGGTGATACAAACACATTGATGACCACAATCTGGGGGTTACAACCCCACTATCTAAAGAGTTACATACTCCATTAGTCAACTATGAATCTGGACACCTGCAATGTCCAGGTTCATCCGGCGGCCCAACACCCAACAGTCACGAATTTGGGCCAAGCCCATTTTCGAGTGACAAAAGTGTTGTGGACCTGGACCCGGGCCCAATAGGGTCGGGCCTCCCCGGCCCAGACCCAAGCCCAAGCCCGGCGGGCGGGCGGGCGCGCGCGCGTGTGGCCCACTTGTGATCATCCACTTATGTTATAGTATATCCAACTAATAACATCTTCTAGTTTATAAACTAGGATAAACTTAGCTTTCTAAGCTATGTGGGATGAAGAAAAATCCTTTCAACTCCCTTTTTCATAATACCCATGTTTGTGGCCAACTTCGTGTATTAATTTCTCACTCACCGAAATTCGGTTTTGAGAAATAAAAAATACTACGAACATCTACTCGGAAAGTAGATCAATAATATACAATTTAATTCCTCCAAAATTAAATTCTTAGCCACCAAAAATTTGGTCGAAGTCGGGACGACGCCCACTTTCTCAAACCCAAATTTCCAACAAAATGTTCTATCCCACATCAAACATTTCTCATAGTGCAAAGGAATGAAATCTTTTCATTCCACCGGAACACCACTACCATCAGCACCCACTACTAATCACAATCATTATCGGCCACACCAACCACCTACACCACCAATCTCCGGCAAACCTTCGGCCAGTCCAAAATCCCACCAAAAGCACAAACCCAACAACAAAAAGAAAAAGAAAAAAAGAAGAGAAAATAGCTAACGGGCAACAACAACCAATACGGCAATACCGTCTCGACCCTTACACCTCCAACCCAACTGAATCCGACCATTGTGTCGCTGTCGGCATCAATCGTGTTGCCGCTGCTAAAAAGAGACGAGCCAAACAGAAATGGGGGACTGTGAACTGGAAATAGAAAATAGGTGGGGGCTGGAGACAAAAATGAAAATTAGAAAAAGAGGAGTGAAGGAGAAAGGAAAAATAAAATAAAATAAAAAGAGGGAAAGAGAAGTGTGGGAGGTGATTTAGCTGGAGAAGAAAAAAAAAGAAGGGGGAGTCGTCGTTGAATAAAATTGTGGGGAATGAAATTTGTATATGTTAAACATATCTTTAAAGACCTTATTTTTAAGATATTAATTCATCCTATACTTTGTAAATGGTATCGAGGAACTAACCCCTAAATACAAAGCATAATCATGAAAAATCCAAGATTACATTTCTTAGAACTTTCTGAAGCAATAATCACAAGTTGTGTATTAATAAAATTGACAGAAAGTAAGAAGAAAGAATACTCGGAAAGAAGGCTTATTAATTTCGTAATACTTTCTGGAGAATCTGGAAGTTTATTTAAAGATTTCCAAAGGTTTCCCCAAGGGTTGCAACTCTTTGAATGGATGTCTTATTTAATAAAAGACACACCCTTTTGTCTAAAATTTTAAACTGTTGTAAGAGTCGGGCTGGAACCGCCCGTTTGGGACCGACAAGCTGGTGTTTCCTCCATAATAAGAAGGAAGCTTCAAAGCTTGGTTGGACTTACCAAACTTATACTCTTTTATACACCAAGTTGAGCTCCACACATTAATACACATTCAATGTAGAGTGTCTCCCTAAAAAGTAATGCAATCAATGCAAGACTCATTAAATACAACACAAAAATCAATGTGGGATACCAATATTATATGTTAATATATACAATAACCGTGAGTGCAAATAAGGAGAACAAAAAGGGGGGAAAGAAAAAAAGGAGGGGAAGAAAAGAACGGAGGAAAAGAAAAGCGAAAGAGAATAAGGAAAAGACAAAAGGAAAAAAATGGAGAAATGGTTTTGACTTTGAATTAGGGACCTTAACCCAAATCCTAATTTAAACCCAAGCCAATTTTGACCCAATTGATCCCTAGCCCTTAAAATCCAATTCCTATTTTTTTATATTATATATATACATACACATATATATATATATATATATATATATGTGTGTGCATAACTTTATATGAAAGCTTTAATTTAATACTAGTTTAAAATTAAATTTGTAGTCAACGAGGACAATCGAGCATAGAAAATTTCATTCTTTGTCACATTCTATATCAAAGCAGGTAGTTTGTTTAACTTTACATTAATTTATCCTTGTTAAATGTCTTATGCATGTTATTTGATAATTATGCAACTACGTGCTATATGTTTATAGTCGTGTGGGGTTTTACCAAGGTTTGGAGCGTAAAATTTTCACCCGGTGAAATCCCACCAGTGCGAGGCATGTTTTAATGTAATAGATATAACTACAATTAAGATTTCAGTTACACGCATGTTATTATGTAATATGTACTTGCGTATTTAGTTTGGACAAATTAACCCCAGTGAGTTGTTGAATGCTCGCTCCAATATAAATTTCTATTTCAGATTGATGATAGAGTTGGCTGGACATTTGGTGGCAGTGAACTGAATCGGAATTTAGAATAATGAACTGTTTTCTAATTATTGTCTGCTTTATTTGACTATTTTTAAATAAATATTTTTGAACTTGAATTGTTTTATAGAATAATGTTTTTTGGATTTGTCATTTAATATTTAATATTTATTATTTATTTGGTAAATGCTCTTTTAGCATACTTAGAGAGTGCATTTTAAGTCAGCATTTTTATTCCATGAATCGTATTTTACTTTAAAAATTATGAAAGATATTATAATTTGAATATACAGAATCGTGTAAGTTAACATTAGCTTTTGACATTTGAAACTGGGATTCCATTTCTTTGCTAAAACATCAATGTGGTAAACGTAGAAATGCACGATTCCGTAATGAGATAAATAGTAGTGGCCTGCGGAGCACAAAGACGTTACTAGTGATGTGGAATGGATAACAAGGCAATCATTCTTTTCTTAGGGCAAGTCCGCCTATAGCTAGGCTGTCACATCCCAAACGGGACACGACGACGATCCACAACTTAAATGTAAATAACCAAATAGTCTAGACGAATGTCAACGAAAACCCAATGAAACAGAGTCAAATAGCAGCGGAATAAAGAACAAGTACAAATTACAACTTACAGTCTCACAATTATCCGAATTACATCCCCGAAATCAACTAAAGATAATAACTTAATAGTCAAGGGTCCTACGCCCTTCAGTTACAGACCGGAATGAAAAGAAAATAAAAGAGTCCAACAACAATAACAAGAAACGAGTCCATCAACAACAACAACAGGTAGTAAGTCCAACAAGCGGGGTACAAGGGCTCAATCTGTGGTCGGTTCGGCATCTTCAACGAAGTCCTCATCTAAAGGTTAGAAAACAGGAGGGGATGAGACAGAAATCTCAGTGGATGGGGTGATCATGTGTAAGTGTGGCGCGATATATAGTTAATGCGAGAAAACAGTTATATGAAAACGCGTGATATATGATGCATGAATTCACACACTATCCACAAGCGTCGTGATAAATATATTTAGTTAATATACTTATACAGTTTAAGAAACAGTTCGTGGTCACACAAGCACTATGTGATTCAGGCAAGACAGGTAGGATTGCATACGGAATGTAACGCCAATCCTATGCAAGACAATTAATGGTTGCGTACGGATTTGTAGCGCCAACCAATGCAATACAAGTAGCGGTTGCGTACGGGTTTGTAGCGCCAACCAAACGGGTCCGATTAACTCCTTAATCGTGTGGATCAGACAGCGATTCCTTCGTTCTTCCTTGTAACTCCCCGAGCAAGATGGTCCAAGACCTGTCACCTTATCGCTCCATAGGCAAAGACAAAATCCACACTACGACCCGCTTCCCTTTGACAAACTCCATCCCTCAGTTGCGGGATTAGGACGATGGGGCCGGAAGAGTGGAATAGCAGCCGAGCTGCCGGTTCCATCCCAAACGTATCCATTCCGATTGTGAGCTCGACACACCAAGTTGACTCAGCAGAAAGTAAAAACAAGTTCGGGTAGTCAACCAGGCGCAATGAGTATTATTGATTCAGGGAAGCAGTTCAGGAAAATTTTCGAAAATCGCGAGTGGCAATTATGGCGTTGGTGGAGTTATTGGATGAAGACGATTATCGGAAGGATAAGCAATCTTCGATATCTTGAAAGATTAGGTGGAACATAAGTCCCGTCATAGATTCATAATCGCAAGACGAGGAAGTCGCTCCGTGATCGGGTATTAGTCGGTCGAGACGATCCGATAAGTCAAGGGATTTTGAGAAAATTAAATATTTTAATTAATAATTAAAGTCAAAGGGTCCAGGGCTGTTTTAGTAAAAGGAAAAATAAATTGAGTTAGGTCCTTGATAAAAAGAAAATTTACAATTAGCCCCGTTTTGTAAAAATCAATACTTTTGGGGTTAAAAATTGAATAAATAAATATCCCGACCTTGAAAAACTATGAGGTCAGTTCCTAAATTCTCTAAATTGTTCAGAGATTCAGGTTTTTAAAGTTTTGAGGTCGAGTTTTTATAAAATTCTCACATTGGCCCCAAATTTGTTAAAATTGTCATTTCAGGCCTTAGGTTTAAAATAATCGGAACTCACAAACCGGAAGGGCTTTTAATGTGATTCCAGTTGGAAAATGTCACTAAGATTAGTAGGATATTGGGACAAAAGCAGTTTTTAAAAGAAATAAGTGTAGGTCCTTTAACTTTTGAAAATCTCATTTTTGTCCCATTTTGAAATAATTGCCTTTAAGGCTTTTAGGGGTCCAATTGTTATGAAATTTGAACCTTGGGTCCAAAATATGATTAAGTTATAGTTAAATTAGTATTTCCAGGTGCATGGGCTGCATAAGTCCTTGAAATTTCATTTGGGTCCTCAAGTTTAATCTTTTACACTTTAGTCCCTCAATTTTAGTAAAATTACTTTCCAAGCTCTAACCACTTGGATTTTTGGAATACATTTAAAATATGTCATTTCCAGTCGCTTAAGAGTTAAAATTTTAAATTTTAAAATTAAGGTCTGGTACAGTTTCAAAAATTACAAAGTAGCCCTCAAACTTCTAAAATTTTACAATCTAGTCCTTGGGCTTTTAAAGGTTGATTTTATTTATCTTAAAACTCTTAAAACTTTATTAAAATTTCCAAAAGTCATTTTTGAACCTGAGTACAGTGCCAAAATTTGAAATTTGCAGAGGGGTCCTTTAATTTTCATTTTCTTGCAATTTAGTCCACCAACTTTCCATTTTTGTATTTTTAGGTCCAAAATTGAAATTTAATCAATTATGCTCGACTTGTCCAAGTTATAAGTCATCCAAAACATGGATTTCAAAGATCATACACATGCATGTCCAATTCATACAAGAATTCATCACATAAAATATTAAATTGTACATGCATGCACCTAAAGTTCAATAAATAGCAAATTTTGAGCAACACTTGAGAAATTTCATGCTTGATACATAAAATTAACATGCAATACATAAATTATATATCTCAAGGGCTCATGATCAAAATTTTACATGCATTTTAACAAAAGCACCTAGAAGTTGAAAGAGTTTTTCCACCCACCTTAAAATTGGAAAGTTGTGAAATAAAAGGATAAATTTCACAACTTTGGATGAGGTTACTTAGGTCAGCCCCTAAGTCAAGAAATATCAAAAATTTGGAGTTAGAAAAATGAGAGAAAAATTAAGGAGAAAAAGAAGAAGATAAGAAAATTGGAAAGACTACACTTTACCTTGTGTAGTAGGTGATTTGAAACTAGTTGAAGCTTCAAATTTGGAATTTTTGGTTCAACTCCAAAATCACCTAAGGTCAGCCCCTATTTCTCAAAAATGAAAAAGGGGTGTTAAAATTTGAAAAAAATAGGAAGAAGAAGAAAGAAGGGTTCTAGTGTCTAATTCTTACCTTGTAGTCCAAATTTCTCTACTAATTATTCTTCAAGTCTTCTAATTTCACCACCATGCATGCATGTCTTCAAGTGGTCTTCTAAGTACCTCAAAATCCAAAATTCAAACTTAAATTAAAAAGAGGAGGTGATGAGTAGTAAGATTTTAAGTTGAATTGAGGAGTGAAATTTTTTACCTTGAGATAGGTGGTGTTCGAATTTTTGGAGTTTAAGTAGAAAGATTGTTTGTTTTGGTTTAGATGTTTGAAGAAAAAAAGTGTGTTTGATGTTAGGAAGAAGATGTTCTTGAAGATATGAAGATGGGTTTGAAGATGTGAAGGACTTGTGTTTGAATATTTGAAGATGTGAAGAAGTGGTACTTGAAGATATGAAGAACTTATGTTTGAAGATTTGAAGATGTGAAGAGTTGGTGTTGAAGATTTGAAGATGTGAATGATTTTGTGTTTGAAGATTTGAAGATGTGAATGATTTTTAGAGAGAGGTTAGAGAGAAGGAGGAGAATTAGCTTGAGAATTAGAATGTGTTGGATAAAACTTTTAACCAAATTTTGTGTAAAATGGCCATGTTGGCCGTCCACTTTGGAGGGAGAGGGAGAAATTTTTTGTTTAATTTTGTGTCTTGAATTTTGCTTCTTGCATGGGAGACAAAATGCAAGTCAAAGGTATGGGCATGAGATGGGTTTGAATGGAATGTTGGGAAGACTCCAACATGTTGGGAAATTTAATAATAAAAAATTTATGTATAAGATGATGTGTATAATATTTGAATTAATGGTATAATTATACACAAGATGACTAATATAAGGTGTAAGTGTACAAGAGTTGGATGGTATTTCTACTCCAAAAATCTCATCATGGCCGTCCACTATAAGGGCAAATTGGTAATTCCATATATTTTTTTTGTCCCAAATTTGATGATAATAGATGAAATATATCAATCTCCAAATTAATTAGTGATTTCCTTGATCACTTATAAGTCTCATGATCACTTAATCTAAATCAAAATCTCTTAATTCTATAAAGTAAAAGTCTCTAAAATAATTAGTCTCTTAAAATTCTAAGGTGACTAATAAATACAAAAATAGTAATAATGATCAATCAAGTGATCATAAATGTGAAATAGAATTAATGATGATCATGATCACAAGTAATAAATAAAATGAAATGAATTGCAAAATATATATATCATTAATATTTACCCGTCAAAGTGACGCGGTAAAATAGTCGATCAAATACATAGACGACAAAAGGATCAATTACATGCTCAGAAAATCGGGGCTTCACATAGGCGTCACTCATCGCGTCCCCTGTGATCCTTCGTAACAGTAGTTGGGTGGGGGCGGATAATAGCCTTCCATGCGCAACACACGCGGCTAGCTCGTGCGACCCCACGACGATGCACATCACGACCAGTGGTGGTTGAACACTCAACTGACGTGCTGTTGTGCCGGGAGACGTTGTCGGTTCGAGCATCATTACAGACCCAATGGCGCAAATTATTGCCCTAAAAGTTTTTTAAGTACAATAGGGGATAGTGGGAGAGGAGACACACACTCATATGGGATCGAACTTGAGTCATTCACCCTAACAACACAAGCTTATACTACTGAAATACAAGATTGATTCCATGCTCTAAAAGTTAAAACCAAAATTGGGATTTATATTGCTTCATTCGTAAAAACTTGATATGTAGTTACAATTTCGAATTTAAAAATATATTGAAAAAAATTGGTTTTGCCTACTTAGTGTTTATCCTTTAGGTTTTTCATTACAAGTTTAACTTATATACCTGCCAGATAATTATAGTTAATACTTTAAAGTTGGATTGTTTTCCCATAGCTCAAAGGGAGTTTGGGCTCTGTACACCACTAATAATCCCAAAGCTTGAAGAGAGTGTGGGATCCGGATACCCAACTACCCAAGAGACACGGAAAAAAAAAAAAAAAAAAACAAGAATCTCTAATTGATAGTGGGTCCTATTAGATTACATTTAGAGGTAATTTTAATTTGCCCCTAAACTACGCGTGTTTTTCTACTTTGCACACTTAACTTTGAATTGTTCTACCTTACCCCCTAAACTTTGCAAATTATTACATTTAGCCTATAATTTCCAAATTTACCCCATATGCTTTATGATTATTTTATTTTCTGATCCCCAAAAATGGTGTCTAGCATAGGTTTATTGATGAAATTTAATATTATTTAATAATATTTGTATATTGACTAAATATAAGGAGATTTTGAGAGAAAACTTATTCTAATAATTGTCCGAGATGTATTAGCTATAGAAAATCCACAAAAAGTGAGGGGTAAATTTGAAATATATAGGTTAAATGCAATAATTTGCGAAGTTTAAAGGACAAAATAGAACAATTCAAAGTTAAGTGGGCGAAGTAGAAATATGCGCATAGTTTGGGGGCAAATTAAATTTACCTCTTACATTTAAATACCCGTTTTATGGTCAAACCGTGTTTTAAAATATTTTGAGATTAATTTTGTTTTTTAGTCTTTCAAAACTAAATTTTGTTACACGTGTGATTATTTGAGTTCAAGGTTTTGTTTTATATTCTTTTAGTTGGTTATTAATTTGTTTTATTACATAATACTTAATGTATTGTTGTATTATAATATTTTTAAACATAAAATAAAAATTATATATAATTAATTTTCATTAGACTATTTGAATCAGCGATTGAACCAGTGAGATAATTCAACAGCTATTAGCTAACCAACAACAAGATTGGCTTGGTAATTCGTAGGAATAACAATGGGGCGAGATAGGTATCCGCGGGGCGGAAATAATACTCATGTCCGCCCTATCCCTTCAGAAGTTAATGGGCGAGGCGACCCAAATACGATGGGCCAGGGCGGGTTGGGCAAAAGTTGCCTTCCCTAACAATCCATCCGCTTTTGAAAATATTGGTTGTGTACCTAGATCCTGATCCTAATTTATTTATCCTTACCGTCACTATGCTTAGTTTTCTAATAATTTTAGGCTATCGGTGCTAGAAGTTGTTGTTGTCCCATATCGCCAAGTAATTGTGTTGTTATTATATAAATATGGAGCAAGCTCCCTCTCCTCTTGAGATAGTCTTTGGAGTTGAGTTCTACCTAAACCCATTTATCAAGGGTATATTGTTTTTTCATAAAAATCCTCATAAAAGTTATACAAAATTAAAGCTTATAAACTTATATATATATATATATATAGGGGGAGGATCAAGTGAGACTATGTCTCTAGGTGAGACATAATGGACTAATCTCAACATCCCCCACTATTAATCAATGGGTATGAAAGGGATAAAAAATATATTAAAACATTAATTTAATCAACATAAGGGTAGTAGGGTAAAATAACATAACAAGGTAGTTACAAACATGGAATCAAATCTCTTTCTCTCTCATACATCTCCCCTCATTCTCACGTGTTGTCTCTCCCCCCAACCCCATTCTCATCTCTCTCTCTCTCTCTCTCTCTCTCTCTCTCTAATTCCTCCATTAACGCAAATAAGAAAAACTATGAAGAACTCGAAAATTACAGTTCATGAAAATTACAAAGAAAAGGCAAGAAAAATCGGTGCAATATTACAGAGAAATAAGGAAAAGTGAGTTCGAAACATGATGATGAATCATCAGTCGTGGAAAAAACTCTATCCAACAGCACCAATGGTGTAGTCATCGATGGAGAACTCGAAACTGACCATTAACATAAACACTTAAAAAACTGTAATTTTCACGAATAAGATGACGCATAAATACTTATGAAATGATGCATATATACTTATGAAATAATGTATAGATATTTATGAAACGATGCATAGATCTGTAGGATATTACATATTTGAAAATATGCAACAAAAATCAACTAAATATGTATTATATGCAAACTATCTATGCAGCGTAAAAAAACTAATATGTAGTACAGTATACCCAACTATGCAAGACGTCATAAACTATACAACAAAATCAACTAACTATGCATTCTCTAGAAACTATCTATGCAGTGTGAAATAACTAAATATGCAGTACATTATGTAACATCCCATTTTTATAATTTCCAAAAACAACATCTCATTTTCATGACTAAATATCATTACGTTGAACTTATTTATGCAGTGTAGAATAATGAGATATGCAGTACGTTATATTTAATTATGTCTTGTTTTCGTAAAACAGTGCCAACAAAACAACTAAATATGCATTATTTGATGTCTAATTATGCAGTAGAAGAACTCTAACTATACTGTAAAATAAAAATATTTGAAAAAAAAAAACGCGTTAAATTTCGCCACCAAATCCGGCAGTTTCAATCTCAGCCCATAAAACCCACTGGGACTACTAATTTGAATTACATAATTACAACATTACCCTTAAAATCAACGAAAATTAGGATATAATTAAAAAAAAACTGAATTAATCACATCCCTTTATTTTTTAAGATCAATTGGGTAAGATGAGCCACACTGTTTCACCTAGGGAGGGTGGTCTCATTTGAACCAAATCCTATATATATCTATATATATAATAGCAGAAGTTTGGCTCTAATGTTTTCCCGCCTAAATGACATTAATTTTGTCAATAACTATTTTTGTCAATTATCTTTCCCTTATTGGTGTGCCTTGATAATATGGTATAATTGTAGATGTTACCTTATATCTTAATAGATATTTATGTCAGTTTCTTTTACTTATTAATTACTTAATAAATGAATATCATATTTTTTCCTTATTAAGTTGCTTAAAAATCAATCATATATATATATACCATCGAATTCAATTAAATTATAATAGATACCATCTATGAATAAAACCCCTCGGTTGGTATAAAAACAAATTAGCAGAATAAAATTTCAAAAAGCAAAGTTCAATCATTTTTTTGTCAGTCATAAGAGAGGGCAACCATAATACTTTAGAAGTGAACCTAAGTCGTAACAAAGGTAAACCAGTGGTCTTCATATATTCATTTATCCTGCCTATATTAATGTGCATATCTTACTCATCCTTCATAAATGAGTTTTAAAAGTCATCATTCATAGCTTAATTATTCGGATTACTAACGGATATATATATATATATATATATATATATATTAATTTATGGCTTCATCTTCAAGGTTCATCCTAAAGTCTTTCATCAGACCCCTTGCAGATATTAACATGATCGAATTCGAATTTTGCATTAAATCAAAGTTTTTGAAAATTTTATTTTTGGATCATCATGAAACTTTTATGGTTAGTATAATATTTTGATTTATTATATTATTTTGCATATTCTTGATATTTGATTATGACATTATTTAATTTGCCATGTTTTTTATATCATAATGAAACCTATTATTTATTTTGCTACATAAGATTATGAGATGCTTTAGCTTTGAACTCGGATTCTGCACTAAACAAGAGGTTTTTAATATTCTATATTGAACACTGAAACTGTATGGATGTTTTTTGGTGAGTTTAATAAAGAAATTTTATTTCTTTTTGTTTATTCCTAATAGTTTTATTGTACTTATTTTTTAAGTTCTATTTTGAATTTATGTTTTGTTTATTTTTAATAATTCTCTTTCTGAAAATTAACATTTAAATTCAGATGGAAGGGATAACTGATGCTTTGATTATTTTTACAGTTTTAATTTCTTCCTATTATTTATGTAAGGAATTTATTAGAATTTTTGCTTATTATATTGTTGAAAAACATTATTGAATTTGATTTTACAACTCAAAATTTTGGCTTATTTGATTTTATCACAAGTCCCTATTCATTTAAAAGTCCATATTAAAAATTGCACATATTGACATGGACAAGTTTAACCTGTCGTTTAGTGTATTTGAAAAGTTACTCTAAAGTACCTATTAAAGTGAGAGTACCAAACATGATCTCAAGATTAACTTTGATTTGTATTTTTATTAAGCAAATCCTTTATGATAATACTCGTGTTTTATTAGAATTCATAAAAGTATGCAACTAAAGTTATTTTCAGAAGTCTGAAATAAAAAAATAAAATAAAATACAAGATACAAAGTAATGTAGAAAAACTATCCAGAAATTCTCCTAATTAAACAATACTTTTTTGGAGTTACCCAAAATTAGCAGTGCTTTATTTTGGTACGTCAACGTCAGGATTTGTTAATAATGAATATTATTATTGGATAATTGGTTTTTCCCGCCCACTTCTACTTGCTAAATTCAAAAATCATTTTACTGCAAAATTCTAACGAAAAATATGTAATTTAATGCTCAAATTTATTTTATTCATATATCTCATATTTTTATAAAATAAACATGTGATCTTTATAAATATAGTAATGCCCTACATATCTAATGTAGTAGTATATTGTTACCATCTATTAAACAATTGACAATTGCTATAACAAGAAACAAAAGGAGAACCTCACTCCACCCTTTTAATCAATGTTAAGAAGTAGAGATGAGTTTTAAATTTCATATTTCACTGTATATTCTACTTTTTTTTTAAAAACAATGACACATATTTCCTAAATTAATATATAATATTGATTATTTTTTTGATTTTCTTTAAAGAATTATTTTTATGTAGTTTATCTTAACATGTGTAATACATATGAGAATAAAATACAAAATAAAATATAATAATTAAACCCACATAGATGTGGTAAGATTTGAATGATAGTCAAGTTAATGCGAATTGGCAATTAATGACTAGATCAGACAATGGCCACTCGAGTTAATGATTTTATAATTATTGTTAACAAATGACCAACAATTTATTATTATATAATTTATTGGTAATAGTTCTATTTGTAATTTGTATTTACCATCCCATCTCTTAATGAAAAAAGGGAAAAAGAAAAAGAAATAAAGAAAAAAATATCGTTGGACATCTAACCCTCAAATTCCTTTAAAAAGAGTCATGACATTTTAGCCAAATTCATTATTATAGATATAAATGAAATATTTAATAGAAATTAATATACCCACCAAAATATTTTGATATGATTTTACTAAAGATACCAATAAAAAAATGG
The DNA here is from genome assembly GCA_016081115.2 of Rehmannia glutinosa. Taxonomy (NCBI): domain Eukaryota; kingdom Viridiplantae; phylum Streptophyta; class Magnoliopsida; order Lamiales; family Orobanchaceae; genus Rehmannia; species Rehmannia glutinosa. The sequence continues at coordinate 47,196,048 of CM071937.1, read as the reverse complement.
AAAAAATATGGAATGCACCTGCAAATCAAAAATCATGTACTTGTTTATTATATATTTAACCGAATTTGATATTGCTATGCAATTGCATAATTAGAAATACGCTTAACTTAATATTTAAGATTTACCAATCTACAAATTTATTACGTTACAATAAAAGAGCAATAATTTGGTCAACACCAAAATTTTTCCGAATCGTATACAACTCAAAATGGACATATATGTATTACCTTTAACGAAAAAATCTTACTGAAATATTTACCAAATACAAAATTCGTATGTGCATTGCATTTTTATTTAAACTTCACAGATGATTCTCCCAAAAAAGCTTCACAGATAAGTTTTTTCGAATTATGAAACTTTCCATCGCGTCCTATAATCTCTTTTGATTGATTAGTGATTTACAATAATTTATTGTTAATCAAAGTGAGAAAAGTCATGGGGTCTATAACTATTTGAAATAAATAACATAGAACAAACATAGATAGCTATGGTGCGATCTCTTCTCTTTTTTAGTAGTATCATGTTTATATTCAAAAAAAATTAAGTTGATAAGTATGCATTACTTTACAATATTTCTATAAAATTGTATCAAATCATAAGATATCATTTATATTATTTAGATATTGTAATAAATTTCTCATGTATGAATAACAATTGAAATAAATTTCTCATGCATGAACAATAATGAAATTACTGATTTACACAGTCAAATTGTACTTGAATTCAATGTAATGCTAGATGAAAACAATGACATTAGGTTGGTTGTTGCAAAGATTTTGTGATCATATTTTAGAGGCAATGATTTTTTTAGTAAACAATGATGTTCAAAATGCATTAATTCCTCGAATAACAGTGACCTCATCCGATCTGATGTTGCCATTTAATTTCCCACGAAGACAATTCTCTTTGATCGTTTGATATATAATGGCGATCAACAAAAGTCAAGGACAATCTCTCTATCTCTCTCATGTTGGGGCGCTTCTTTTGAAAAAAACCAGTATTCAGTCACAGTAAATCATACATTGTTGTATCAAGAGTGACTAATCATAAAAAACTAAGAGTTTAGTATACGATAAAGTTTTTCGTGATTCGTCATTACCATTATTTATGGAAATTTGATAGTTTTCTTTTTTAATTAAAAGAGACTTGATTGATTTATAATACATTATTGTTAAGAAAATATTTAATTAAAAATGTCAAGTATTCACTTTTTCAATAATATAAGTCCAATATTAAAATATATGTGCCACAAATACATATATGTAATTTTTTTAATAGAGAGGTAGAGTGTGTGTGAGAAAGAGAGTGATATATCTAATATTAATATGGAGATATAAATATACTGAGATAATTCCAAACGAGCTAAATTTAACATTTAACTCTATAATTGAAAATATAAATTTGATGTATAAACTTTTATTTTTATTTATTTATATGAATATTATTCTTAAACAAAGTAATAAATATCAGCTCATGTTAAAATAATAATACACGTGCAACGCACGTGCGGGATTACTAGTATATATATATGTAGAAGTTGGTTCTTGTGAGACCATCTCATAGGGTGAAACCGTATGGACTGATCTGAACTGTTATAATAATTCAATAGATGGTTGAGATCGAAACATTAAATCTAATACTATTATTTTAATACTAAACCAATTAGGGGTAATATCGACCGAACCAATCTTATGGAATTTGGAAACTGCCGTGATCTCCTAAAAATATGGAACAATATCTCCCATTACATATTTGACATTAATCTTCTCCTTAAAAAACGCCTTAATTAATTTACCAATACCCATTAGCACGAAAACCTACTGATAAACTCTACCAAACAAAAAAAAAACGCAGAATACAACAAACATCGCTGACAAAGGAGACATAACTCGTCTTCCTTGTTTCAGAATCAAACATGGATAATGATGCAGAAGAATTCATTTATACGTGAAAAAAACGATTTTGTAAGTTGTATTCTATGAAAAAGATGAATGAAAAACTCGATTTTATTATAAAAAACAACACAAAAAGATTGTCCCATGAAATTTTACAATTTTAAAAAGGGTGGCCCTATTTGCACCCAATATTTGATTAATACACCACATTTCTATATACACCTCATCCCTATTTTTCAAACCCATCTAATTACTAAATACACCACACCTATATTTACAATTTTACCCTCCAAACTAAAAAATCCTAACTTAAAAAATCAATTTTTTTCGAAAAAAACGAAGCTGGAAAAAATCAGCTTTTTTCAAAAAAAAAAGGTGGAAAAAATAGCTTTTTTTGGGGAAAAAGAGAAACAACTTTTTTTGTGGAAAAAGACAGCATAAACAACATTTTTTGGGGAAAAAAAGCTGTTTCCAGTGTTTTTTGGAGAAAAAAAATAGTGGAAAAAATAAGCTTTTTTCGAAAAAAAAAAGCTGGAAAAAATCAGTTTTTTTTCGGGAAAAAAGAGAAACAGCTTTTCTTGGGGAAAAAAGTTGTTTCCAGCATTTTTGAAAAAAAAAACAGTTTTTTTTCGAAAAAAAATGTTGTTTCCAGCGTTTGGAAAAAAACAGCTTAAACAACTTTTTTTGAAGCTTATTTTGGAAAAAATCAGCTTTTTTTGATCGTGCCACTGTTTTTATTTTATTAAGGGTATCATAGTCTTTTTAACTTATGACATTTTTGTAAATATTGGGAGTGGGGTGTAATAATCAAATCTTGAGGGGTAAATAGCGCCACTCTTTTAAAAATTGCTTCATATTAGAGTATGTTCTTAATTTTTTTTGAATAAATACAAATAAGATCATCAATTTCATGTGCAATTTTATAAGTAATGCATATATACATTTATTTTGTAGGAATTTGGATCTTATTATGATGCAAAGATATATGGTGTTCTGTGCATATATAGACAACATGTATTGCATGTTTTCACATTCATTACTTATATAAGTTGAAAACTATATGTCAAAAATTGTATGCCATTGCTTTAGTATTAATAATATGACATCACATGCGAATTTAAATTATAAATGTGTAGATGAACTATTCAAATAATGATGAAAAAAATATATACTTTTCCATATATATACATATATATTTATATTTAGTTTTCAAATTGTGCATACAAAGTATTATTTTTATGCATGCTTAATGCATTATGGTATTTAGAAGTATATTTATTGCTTCCAACATGCATATAACATATTATTTTAATACATAATTATTATTTTTTTTATTCAAATATGGATATTGCATGCTTAATTAAATTATAGTGATGTAGACGTATTGTTCATGAAATGATAATTAAATACATTATTCTCCATATATATCTAGCATTAAAATCGTGCATATTATATATTGGTCTCATGCATGCTTAATGATTATGGTATTTAGAGGTATAATTATTGCTCCTATTATGCATATAATATATTATTTTCCTACATACTTAGTTTATTTTGATTCAAAATATGGACAGAGAACCACCCCAGAGAAATGCTTGAAATATCTTCGGGATCAACAAAGTACTGGATTCCAAAAATAGAACAGGAAAAAATTCAACGTGTTGGAATGGAATTCACCATATTAGGAAATGGCTTCCAATTTTACAAAGAATATGGATCCACGTGCGGATTGGACATACGGAGAAGCACAATAAGAAAATTCAGAAACAACGTGATCCGTGTGCAGTATATAGTTTGCAACAGGGAAGGTTTTAAAAATAGTAAGAGCCCAACCCCGTTCATCATTAGTGATGAAGATGGTGAAGGTAAAAATGCAAAAACACACAAACGAGCAAAGAATAAGGGGAGCGGTAGCCGCGTGAAAAGTCGCATACAAAGTCAAAAAGAAAAAGCTATGAAGGCAAACACAAAAATGAAAAGATGATGTGGTTCATGCGGAAAAGTTGCACCACATAACAGCAGAACATATCTCAAACGCACTGATCCAACACCATCCCTATTGTAAAATTAATATTGCAATAATTATGCATTTCGTTGCACAATTTAAGCAAAAAATTAAATGCATGTTTCCAATGATATCTATGCGTCCATGACTCTTTAAATATATGTTGTTATGCTCTTAAACTAATTGACACATACATTATCAATTAGCGCTATCTGTAGTAAAGTTTAATATATTACTTGCATAGATTGATCATATAGGTTGCATATATAGCTTATTTTAAACTACGAAATTTTATTAGTTAGATTAGTGTGTTTGTTTAATCGATCATGAATATCTCAACTCAATATATATTCAAAATTCTGCATCTATTTATACGTAAAAATCGTACAAGAGTTTGTATTAATTCCCTATATAAAAACCCATATCTTCGAAAAAAAGCACACCACATGTATGTTTATTCATCAAGAATCGGTTAGATTAGTGTGTTGTATATATAGCTTATTTTCATGTTTGAAGTTTTATTGCTTAGATTAGTGAGTTTTATTAATTGATCATGCATCTGTCATTCAATATATATGCAAAATTATGCATTTATTTATACGTAGTAAAAATCGTACAAAAGTTTTATAAAGGTATCACTGATTTAACTTATGCGACAATAATTTCTTATTTATGCAGCAATATTTATCTATTTATGTATAAATTTTACTTATTACATAGCCAAAAATATGCCTAACTAATTTAAAGACATGCACCAATAATTACATATTTATGCAACATTAATTACCTATTTATTCATCACTAATTTAAATTATCACATAGTCAAAAATATACATCACTAATTTAACCTAGGCAGCAACGATTACCTAATTATGCATGAAAAGAGCATTATATAAGCATATATAAAAAACCAGCGATTCAATACTAAATAAGTGTCTTTCATATTATATTATCTCAAAATCGATCACTGCCAAAACAAAAACTAGTTGAATTGCATTAGTACCAAAACCAACCAACAAAATAAAAAACGCCAACCCATTCAACTTTACCAGGAAAAAAAGGAATTAAGTCCAACAATTTCAAGTTCCAAATCCAAAAAACATAAAAACCCATTTAACAATTTCAAGTTCCAAATCCAAAAAACATAAAAAAAACCCAACTAAATAATATTCTTCCCAGTCAGAAACCTCCTTACTTCTTCCAAGTTTTTCTCCCTTACCTCATTAAACTCATCAACATCGATAACATGACAATCCTTCATTCGAAGATTTAAAATCTGAGACTCGCCTTCTGGAGACCACATCCCCAGCCTCTCACCTCCCCCACCTTCATATGTCTCCATATGTCTCATTGCAAAAATACCGCAGACGATTTTATTAACAATATCCCTCCACGGCAAAGCCAATCTAACAACCCCCCACCTTCAACCATTTAGACCCAGAACTACCTTCCCCCTTGCCACCATGTTACCCCCTATCAAAAGTTCCCTCTTTTGTTTAGACATAGCCATATATGTCATTCTAATTGTCTTACCTTGCCCCTGAAAAAGGATGCATATATAAGTCAATAATATTGTGTATATATTTCATACCTGATGCATGACTCATAAGCATAACCATGACAATCAAACACTTAACATGTAAAAATATTAAAAAGGCATTTATATGCAATAAACATGGTCTATACATACATTACACTATTCTTATTATATCAAAAACTCTCACAACAAAAACAATTAAGGATAATATTTGAAAAATGATGCATAAATAAACCCATCATGTTGCATACATACAAAATTATATATGCATCATTAATTCAATCCCCTGTTGCATATATAATGCATCCTTATATCATCGTTAAAAACTGATAACAATAGCTCTTAAAAATCATATAAAACTCCTAACAAAATCATGAAAGCATTTTCAAAATACATACCGAAATACATGAAAATGAAAACTAAAAAATCAAATGGAATATTCACCTATACATGAAATTGAATATCAAACTCCTACATGCCGAAATACATGAAAATCAAATGGATATTCACCTATACAAAAAATCGAAACTAAAAATATAGTCGGCCAAAATACATGAAACTCAAATGGAAATACCTATACAAAAATAGAAAAAAAACGAAAGCACTTTCGAATTTTTTTTGTCTTCAGAAACACATGCAAACCAATAACAAAAAAATTAAAGAAAAAAGAGAAAAATTGCTAACATTCACCTATACAGAAAATCGAACTAAAAACATACCTATAAGCCGGATAATTGGATGGATTTTTTCTCGGCCTACTGAAAAATGAAAGAACTTCATCAATACAAATAAATCGAAATTTTTCAAAATTTTCGAAAAAACTGAAAAAACGAAAGAATTTTCGAAGTTTTTTTTTCCCGAAAGACATGCAAACATTAACGAAAAACTTAAAAAAAAAAGGAGAAACGATTGCATAACATTCGTCAATATAAAAAATCGAAACTTGTTTTACCTCTAAACTGGAAATTTGGTCGAATATTTTCGCTACCTACTGAAAAAATGGAGTCAAAGAGTTTTATTCTTCTCTTCCAAACTCCTCAACTGTCGTGCCTCTTCTTTATAGAACTCAGAAGTTGAGTCGACGTGAGTTCATTTTTTTTGGCGAAGATTCGGTCCCCAAAAATCTCGGTCTAATCAATATCAAATTCTAAAGATATTATGCCAAATTACAAATCTATCCATAAATAAAAAAAACTGCCCGCTATGTAGTTACGTATTTGCGCTTGAAACTAGTTAAGCCTATCTAAATTACCTTAAATACTAAATTAATCATAGCTATCTAAAAATAAAAATAAACGGACCAGACCAGTCCTTACGGTCTCACCCTAGGATATTGGTCTCATTTGAACCAATGTGTATAAATGTAATATATTATGTTTAGGAGAAATATCCATAGCAAGGGATAATACTTACATATGAATAAAGAGAGACCTTTTATACCTGGATAATGAGCCTCACGAGCTTGGTATGATAAGTGGGCCTGTCGAATATAATGTGCTTGGTATGATAAGTGGGCCTGTCGGGGAGAGACTTTTTATACCTGGGATAATGTATGATAAGTGGGCCTTGATCGTCGACTATAACTGATTAATTGAGCCTCTTGGACTACTTAATAATAATATTCTTGACCCAACAATAATTAATAATATTTGAATAATAATTAAATAATTTTGAAATTAATAAACGCATAAATAATAAAATAGGAAAAAGTCAATTTTAGCAAATCAATATACAATATATTTGTTTTGTGTTCCAATCATATATTTTATGTCCAAATAACAATGAAACTCTTCCTTTAAGTGGAATTTTCTTTGCCAAGAAGTTCCTTCTCTCCAGGGAAACTTGATCATTTTCCAGTACAAGGCAAGATGATGACTTGCAAACTGTAACTACTCATATGTCAGATACTTGTAAAACCAAACTACACATACATTATATATATACACACATATAAATCATCATCTCACCCCACCCCATCCCAAACCCAACCACCATTCTGTTTATTTCTAACAAAAAAAGGTATCACAAACTATCAATTTGTTCCACAAAACAAAATGGGGGGAACCTCAGGCCATGTATCCTTAGGACTTGCCTTCTTGATCATAGGCCTTTGGCATCTTTTCAACTCCATCAAACTCCATTCTCTCCACCCAAAATCCTACTCAACTCTCCCATGGTTCCCCATCTCAAAACTCAGATACTTAGAGCCCATCACAATCATGCTAGTCACATTTATCTTCATATCCTCAGAACTCCTTATTAACCGAAAACCGATATCGCCCGACGGCACATTAATCTCTTCCAAGAGCCTCCCCCACTTGGAACACTCCATCATCGCCCTTTCCTTCTTCGTCTCTGCCTTTTTCAGCATCCTCCTTGACAAAACCGGGCCGGGCCATAACGGGCTCGTCCATTTTCTCCAGGCCATTGCATTTGGGCAGCAGCTCCTGATTTTGCACCTCCACTCAACTGATCACATGGGAATTGAAGGGCAATACCATTGGCTACTACAAATTGTCACATTTGTGTCTTTGATTAGTACTACTTTTTTAGCCATTGGTTATACAAAGAATTTTATGATCTCATTCGTGAGGGCTTTCAGTGTTGTGTTTGAAGGTGTTTGGTTAATTGTCACTGGGGTTATGCTATGGACACCAAGTCTTTTGCCGAAAGGTTGTTATTTGAAATCGGGAATGGGCCGTGTTGGTGTTTTGTGCCACGGTGATCTGGCTTTGGACCGTGCTAAGGCGTTGGTGAATATTCTGTTTGGATTGTGTTTGATTGTGTTAACCGTGTTTTCAATGTCGGTTTACTTGGTGATGATCAAGTTCTATTCTCAAGAAAAAGTTGAGTACTTGTCATTAAGTAAGTTTGAGGAGCAAGATGAGGGAGATTGTAATGTTGGGGCTCAACAGATACCTCAATCAACCATCTCTCTGCCAATGTGAAGATTAGAAAATAAAATTGTGTGATATATATTAGAAATGCAAAGATATGAATAGGATTTGTTGTTGTGTGCTAGTGGTTATTACGTTGATATTTTAGTAAACAGAGAATGCATGTAATGTAATTTATTTTAGTGTAAATATGCAAAATTGACCATTTGCGATTTTAAAAAATGAAAACTAGTCATGTTTTTTAAAACATGCTTGTTAGCTATTTTGACTAAAAATAACAGTCATGCACTTCGATCTTGTATTATTTAATAAGTTACTTGGGTCTTTTTCTCGGTCCCGAGAAATATACTAGTCCCCTAATCCAAATAACAGTACAAACAGTTTGTGTGAACAAAATTTGGAAAATAGTATTGAACTTGGACATGATATTTAGATCGACGGAAATTAAAACTTTTACTTTTGAAGTGGGGGTTTATATATTTTGATTCCAAATTTCAAAGTTCGTCAGCAAAGATTTATATTTCGTGTAATTATATATAACAAAATATAATTACATTTTAGAATCAGATCCAACCCAAGCCCCTGTTGGTTCCGTCTCTGATTAGATCCGTTTTGTTGTTTCAATCCTAAGGCATCGTAAGTATGATTATAACTACCAGCGAGATTTGTATACGTATGTTTCTTCTTGGGGCAAAAGAGTTGACAGCCCCACCTGTCTTGCCTTAAACTCCTCCATCATTAATATTCATTGCAATCTGAAATTAACTTGCAAGTTATATATCTTGCTTGCGCGTTATACCAGTTACTTATAGATAGTCATTGTCAACAATTTTTATGTGCTTCTCATTCTAGCAAATTTGGCATTGGAATTTGGAACTAACATTTTTCATCAAGGTTTCAAAAATCGCTTATCGAGTTGCAGCACGCCTATCGCCCAGGGCGCCTAGGCGGGGCTTCAAGAAACAATATTGTTTTTCTTTTAATTTTTTTTTTCAATTTGGCTGATTTTGGGCTGATGTTTGGCCTCCTAGTCCACCTAGACCCGATAGTTGGACGAAATGATTTTTTCACCAATTTGGACAAAATCTGTTCGGCGCCTAGACCGATTTTAACAATATTGATTTTAGTCCATTACTTTGTTTAAATTAGTTTTATTACAATGGGATCAACAATTCTATTAGTTTTCTTGTTGATCATTATATATTTAAATCGGTTGGATCGAGAGGTCAAACCGTTTTAATGAAAATGATCATATTTTTTTATTATGTTAAGCAAAATGGTATGAGATGAAGTACTGTTGTATCAGTTTTGCAGTAAAATGGGAAAAACCTTTAACAATGACTTACAATTTAAAAAAGAAAATTATAACCGCAACTATTACAAGAAAAGTAAAACACTATTTTTTGGACTGTAGAACCGGAAGTCGATTCAAGAAGAATCTCTACATGCAAGACAGATACATCCCGACTAGTGTTTAATATCCGCCCTAGTGTCTCCAAAGATAAAACTGCTAGAAATTGGTTTATAAATGGGATCATTTATTAGTTTCAGAAAATAAATGATATAATCGTAATCTACACTGCCGGTAGATGAATTTAGCACTTTGAATTTCTCAAAACCAATTTTTGGTGAATGAGAGTTAATGCATAAAGTTAGTCACTTAAATGTCTTTTATATAAGGAATATATAAGGTGAGAATATGGAAAGTCATATACCACATAGAAAGCATATTAAATGTTTGACTAGTTTATATAGAACTTCACCACTAATAAGGAGTAATCACGTGGAGCTTCTTATGGTACACCCTAGTGGACCAAGTTAAATTTGACTAGCCTTTGGCTATCTCAAATAGCACCGAGGATGGTGCGGAGCACTGTCCAAGCCTGAGCCTGAGCCGGACCTAGGCCCGCCAAGTCGCATTGGGTGCTTTAGAGGTGCACTTTGCACTTCGCAAGTATGCATCGTCGTGGGCTAAACACTTATTAGTTCGTTGTAAGCGTTTTGCAAGTGATGGATTTTGGACGCATCTTAGAGACGATTGTCCGAACGACTAGGGAAAACGCATTTGTTAGTATATAATGCGGTGCGTCGGACGTCAAATTATGTCCAGTTATTCTATCCATTTTTCGAGAAAAGCAAACAAGTGTACCTTCGGAAAAGATGCGATTGTGCCTATTGATCAGAAGACATGATTCAATAGTCCAGATTAATCTGGACCAAAGGGATGCACCTATTCTGAGAGGGCATCCGAATTTCTATATAAACAGACCACAGGATGATCATTTTACACACCAGAAAATTTGCATTCAATTAGCATATTGTTTCATCACCTTCCTTCTGTAATTTAGAAAGTTCTAAACACTTATTAGTTCGTTGTAAGTTTAAGTTTTGCAAGTGATGGTAATTTAAACTTGGAAGTCGTTATATCTTAGAGACGATTGTCTGAACCGTTACTAGGGAAAATTTCATCTTGCAAAGATAGTATATAATACTAGTCTGGACTTCAAATTATGTCCAGTTATTCTATCCATTTTTCCAGAAAAGCAAACAACGCAAATAATAATCGCAAGACGAAATCCAATTTTCTTGAAAATGGCTAACATTAGTTTCACTCTCGATGCCCTATTTCGAGCTTCTCCAATGTTTTATTGCATGGAAAAAAAGTAAAAACATTTTAAAGAAATTTTAGACAACATTTAGGGACATAGTTTTGGTGTTGATTTCAAGAGGTGACAATAGAAGATGATGTTCTACTTGACCATTTTGGGTCTATCCCGTTTCTTGAAGGAGAACCCTCCGACTGTTGCTAAAGAAGAGATGGACAACCAAAGGCGGATTGTTGTGGAGGCATGACACAATAACGATTTTATGTGTCGCAACTATATTCTGAATGGGCTGTAAGACACCCTATATAACGTCTACAACTCATTCAAAATGTCCAAAGAGTTGTGGGTTTGAAAAAGAAGTACCAAACAGAAGACATCGACACAAGAAATTTATGGTCAGCAAATTTCTAGATTTCAAGATGGTTGATACCAAAATGATAATCAACCAAATTCAGAAAATTCAGGTCATACTTCATGACTTAGTGTTTGAAAGGATGATTCTATGAGTCATTCCAAGTGGCTGCAATTATCGAAAAATTACCACCATTGTGGAAAGACTGTAAGAACTACCTCAAGCACAAGCACAAGAAAATGGGGCTTGAGAATTTGATAGTCCGACTTCGGATTGAAGAAGACAATCGAAAATACGAAGTAAAACCAAGCAAAACTAGAATGGAGGCCAAATCCAATCTTGTAGAGGCAAGCACTAGCAAGAAACAAAAACAATTCGAAAATGCTAAAGGAAAGGCCAAAAAGTTCAAAGGGAGTTGCTATGGTTGTGGTAAGCCAAATCACATGGCCAAGGATTGTCGATATCCTAAAAAAGGTAATAAAAATGGCAACCAACAATAAGCAAATGTGACCAAGGAGAAGTCTGTTCCGATAGACACGTTGGAGCTCGGTCTCACCGCTGTTGTATTTGAAGCCACTATGGTGGATAATCCAAGGGAATGGTGGATAGATAACGAAGCTACTCGTCATGTTTGTGCCAACAAGGAGATGTTTTCCTCCTACATTCCAATTAATATAAGGACATTGTTCATAGGAAAATCTTCGATTTCCAACATCGTGGGGCTTGGAAAGGTTGTGCTGAAGATGACTTCCAAAAAAGAGATTACGCTTGTGGATGTGTTGCATGTCCTGGATATCCGCAAGAACTTAGTTTCTGGTCTCCAGTTAAGAAAGACCGGTTAGACTAGTATTTGAGTCCGACAAATTTGTAATGACCAAGAATGGTCAGTTTCTTTGTAAAGGGTACCTTGATAAAGGGCTCCTCAAAAATGTCTGTAATGAATATTTTCCGCCAAGAGGCGAATAATAAGAATATTACTTCTGTTTATTTGTTGGATTGTTCTAATATATGGCATGATAGACTAGAAAACGTAAATTTCAACACAATTAAAGGTTAGTGAATCTGGAATTAATACCAACGTTTAAAACTAATTCACAAGACAAATGCAAAGTTTGTGTTGAAGCAAAATTGGCTAAAGCACCATTTCATTCGGTAACGAGAAGTACCAAACCTCTTGAGTTAATTCACAGAGACGTGTGTGATTTAAAAACTTGTGCAAACTTGAGGTAGCAAAAAGTACTTCATAACGCTTATTGATGATTGCACAAGATATTGTTATGTTTATCTTTTGAAAAGCAAAGATGAAGCTTTAGTATCTTTTAAAATTTATAAGAATGAAGATGAAAATCGAATTAATTTGAGATTTAAGAAGATTCGCAGTGATAGAGGCATAGAGTATGTTGCTCCGTTTGAAGAATTCTGCTTGGAAGTGGGTATAATTCATCAAACGACAACCCCCTACTCACCTCATCAAATGGTGTTGCAGAACGCAAAAATCGTACTCTTAAGGAGATGATAAATGTTATGTTGATAAGTTCTTGCTTACCCCAAAACTTTTGGGGGGAAGTTATTCTTTCTGCAAACTTCATTCTTAATAAGATCCCACACAAAGGTAAAAATGAAACTTCGTCTGAGTTATAGAAAGGACAAAAATAATCATATAAGTACCTTAAAGTATGGGGGTGTTTAGCTAAAGTTGAAGTACCTAAGCCTAAACAAGTTAGAATCGATCCTAAAATGATTGATTGCATTTTCATTGGATATGCAAACAATAGTATGAGTATTGCTTTTTAGTGCAAGTCAGCGATTCCTGATATAAATGAAAGGATGATCATAGAATCAAGAAATGATGTATTCTTCGAGAATATATTTCCTAACAAGGAAAGGAAACAAGAAAGTTCTAACAAAAGAACTTATGAAACTACAAGGTTACCTCAAGGTGATGATGAAGAGGAACCAATGTGCAGTAAATGGACAAAAGTAGCTAAATATTTTGGTCCAAATTTTCTATCTTATATGTTAGAAAATGAACTTAGAACTATTCAAGAAGCTTTGTCTAGTCCAAAAGCTCCTCTCTGGAAAGAAGCTATCAATAATGAAATAAATTCCATCATGCAAAATAATACTTGGGAGTTAGTTGATCTCCCACCGGGTGGCAAACCTTTGTGATGTAAGTGGATCCTTAAAAGGAAATACAAAGCAGTGGATCTATAGATAAGTACAAAACCCGTTTGATAGCTACAGGATTTAAACAAAAAAAGGGATATGACTTTTCAGTACATATTCTCCTGTTACGAGGATCATGTTCATTCGTGTTCTTATTGCTATTGCAACTTTGTATAACCTTGGGATACATCAAATAAATGTGAAGACTGCTTTCTTGAATGGTGAGCTTAATGAGGAGATTTATATGGAAAAACCCCGAAGGGTTCATTTCACCCAGACAAGAGAGAAATGTGTGTAAACTTCGTAAGTCACTTTGTGGACTACAACAAACACCTAAGCAATGGCGCGAAAAGTTTGACTCAACCATGAAGTCAAATGGTTTCAAAATCAATGAATGTGACAAGTGTGTCTACATTAAAGGTACTACAAACGATTACGTCATTGTATGCCTTTATGTAGATAATATGTTGATTATGGATAGTAATCATGAATATTGAGAACATATTGAAGAAGAACTTTGACATGAAAGATACGGGATTATCTGATGTAATACGAGGGATTAAAATCTCTAGAACTTCAGATGAATTTGTCTTGTCACTATGTCGAAAGCATACTTAGAAAGTTTAATGTTTTTGATAGTCCTTCGGCTAAGACACATGTAGATCTAAGTCTACACTTAGCCAAAAATAGAGGATAACCAGTTTCTCAGCTAGAATATGCAAGGATAATTTGCAGTCTGACGTACTTAACAAATTGTACGCATCCAGATATTGCATATTCAGTGATTAAGCTAAGTAGGTTCATAAGTAACCCTAGTAAGGATCACTTGCAATCCGTGACAAGGGTACTTAGATACTTGAAGTATACCATGAACTATGAAATACTTTATATGAGATATTCAGCAATATTAGAATGATATTGTGATGCCAATTAGATATCAGACACAAAAGACTCCAAGTCTACGAGTGGTTACGTGTTCACAATAGGTGGAGGAGCAGTGTCTTGGAAATCTTCTAAGCAAATGTGTATAGCTCGATCCACTATGGAATCGAGTTTATTGCTTTGGATAAAGTTGTAGAAGAAGCTGGATGGCTTAGAAATTTCTTAGAAGGTATTCCTTATTGGAATAAACCGTGCATGATCTATTGATACATTGTGATAGCTAATCAGCAATTGGAAGGGCACAAAGTAGTATGTATAATGGTAAGTCTAGACATATTCGTCGAAGGCATAATACCATTAGACAATTGATCTCGAATGGAGTTATTTCAGTTGACTATGTGAAGTCAAAGGAAAACCTAGTGGATCCGCTAACTAAAAGTATAAATTGAGATCAAATGTATAAGTTGTTAAGGGGAATGAGTTTAAAATCCACAAAATAATAATGTTCATAGAGGTAACCCAACCTTGTGAATTGGAGATCCCAAGACCTTGGTTCAATGGGACAACTAAGTTATATATGTTCACCTGAACACTTGGAACATGTTTCAGCTCATTCCCAGAACATCCAAGTGAAAATCCCTGCAGAGTGTGGTGAGATTAAGTTTATCTTTTAATGATTCTTATACCTAAAAGGTGGAGTATGGCATGATACTCTTTATAAGAGATCACCTATATAAGTGAGAAGTATTGGCCGCTTCTATTTGTAATACTTATGAATCTAAGATATGATTCAAGGCCGAAATAGACACAACGTGAGAACAAAACGTGTTAGAACTATTATTGTGTAAGTATTATTGTCTTGACGGCTGAACAGTTCTAGACATCGTGCCACTAAGCTACTAGTAAATCCGATAGTAGTTCCCTAAGGAAGGTTCAAAGCCATAAGCTACCTATCCTGATGCAATAATGGTTCGTTGGAACTTTCAAATGAGTTTGCATACATGCATGCATTAATGTTCATTCATGTGGAGGATTGTTGGAAATTGGTTTATAAAATTGGGTTTTGACCCAATTTTGACCAATTATTTAAGTGGAATCATTTATTAGTTTTGGAAAATAAATGATAAAATTGTAATCTACACCGCGGGTAGATGAATTTAGCTCTTTAAATTTCTCAAAACTAATTTCGGGTGAATGAGAAATTAATGTATAAAGATAGCCACTTAAATGCCTTTTATATAAGGAATATAAAAGGGTGGGAATATGAAAAGTCATATCTCACATATAACTTCACCACTAATAAGGAGTAATCACGTGGAGCTCCTTATGGTACACCTTAGTGGACCAAGTCAATTTTGACTAGACTTTTAGCTAGCTTAAATAGCACTAAGGATGGTGCAGAGCACCATCCAGCTCGAGCCCGAGCCCGAGTCGGACCTGGACCTAGGCCCGGGCACATCGCAAATAATCGCATTAGGCGCTTTAGAGGCGCACTTTGCACTTCGCACATACGCATCATTTTGAGGAGCCTTAAAGTTTAGAAAAATCGAACCAGGGTTGGTCCAGTGGCTCGGTGATGGGGCAGTGTAGCTTAGGTGGCAGTGACTTGGCAGAGTAGTCTATATGGCGACACGTGGAATGCAGTGGAGCTGATTTGGATGCGCCTATTCGTTGACTGGATGCATTTGTTTAGTGTGCAGGGCTGCGTGCAAAAACTTGTGTACCTTCAGAATAGATGTGATTGTGCCTGTTGATCAGAAGACACGATCCAATAGTCCAGATTGATTCGGACCAAAGGATGCACCTATTCTAAAAGGGCATCCAAATTTCTATATAAACAGGCCGCCCCGGATGATTATTTTACACACTAGAAAATATGCATTCAATAGCATATTGTTTCACCATCTTCCTTATGTAATTTCAAAAGTTTTGAACACTTATTAGTTTGATGTAAGTTTAAGTTTTGCAAGTACTACTAACTTAAACTTGGAAGTCATTGTATCTTAGAGATGATTGTCTGAACCAATAGCTCTTTTCCGGGGCAATTTCGTCTTGCAAAGATAGTATATAATACTAGCCTCAACTTCAAATTTTGTCTCGTTATTTTATCCATTTTCTGAGAAACCCAAACACTGCAAACAACAAAAACGACATACATACATATTATGGATAGAACCCCTCTAATTTAGAAGCTCCTTCGAACAAGAAGATGATGAAGACTGAGTTGGACTTGAAAATGCAATGTTTGTTGTATGTTATTTCAGAATGTAAATAAAAAGTATTGTAACATCTGATGCAACTAAGTGACACACACATACATACACACACACACACACACACACACACACACACACACACACACATATATATATATATATATATATATATATTGGTTAAAATGAGACAACTTTTCTTGGGTGAGACAATATGGATCAATTTTAGCCATTCATTGAATTTTTTCAATGGTTCTGATTTTTCCAAATTTTCAGGCAATTTTTTATTTATTTTATTTCATTAAGGGTAGATTGGCACTTTTATTTATGAGCGGTTTATTTTTTTTTTGGGTAACCTTTGAGATTTTCTCCCTTTTGTCCTGCGATTTTTGCCAGTTGTTTTTCAATTTTTCAAAGTTTTTCTCTCTTCTTATTTCGTCTCTCTCTCTCTCTCTCTATATATATATATATATATATATATATATTGTGTTGAATTTTCTCTGTAGATTTCTGAAGTTTAATCTTTGTCGATCATTCATTAATAGCAGGTTAATCTCATAGGATTTTTCGATTTTGCCAACTATAAACTTCGAAACTAAAGAGGTAAGTAACTTTGGTTGATAATTTCATTCATTTTGCTGTGTAACTAGGGTTATTTTAAGTTATATTTATTTAAATGTAGTTTCACTGTATTGTTTGTGTGTTAGTACGTGTTACTCTGGTCAGTTTGATTATTACGTTTTGAATATTTTTGTGGGACTTGGATTAATTTCTGTAGTAGATGCATTAGACACAATAAGTGTTAATCTACAGCGGTTATGGTTGTTGTTTTGGTGTTACTGTGAAGACGATGGGGAAGGCGATGAGGTTTTTCTTAATTGGTATGTGGGTGGCTTTAATGCATAGTTAATATTGTTTTATTGTTAAAATAGAATTAAAACAATGTATTTTTATATATTTTTATGCTAAGATAACATTCAAATAATGCATTAAGTATAGTTTGATGTATCATATATTTTGTTTGTTGCGTTGATAGAGTTTAGATAGTGCATAGTTAGTTTTTGTTTGTTACATAAATATATTGAGTTTGTACAGTTCATTGCATTCTTAGTTTTATACATTGCATGTATAGCTTTATAATAATGCATATGTAATTGTTTTTTTTTGCATATATATTGTGTCTTGTTGTTATTTTTTACAACTGTACAGATTATTGATAGTGCATATTTATTTATTTTATGCATAGTTAGTTAGACAAACTTGCATTTTTAGTTTTATTGCATATGTAATGTTTGTTCTTATAGTATTTTTCTAATTTTATATCAGGTAGTATTTTAATTAGTGCTCATTGCATATTAATTAGTGCTCACGGCATGTTCAGTTAGTGTTCACTGCCTATTTAGTTTTATTATATGGCATGGGTATCAATTTAGTTGGTTTATTTTATGGCAATTATGTGGATCTGAGTATTTGTCGATACGTGTTAGCTCGAGGTTGTTATCAAGCGTCTTGGGTAGTTAAACAATCTTCATTGGTTAGACTTTCTATGTCTAGGAGGGATTTGGAGAATAAATTCGACTGCAATATTTTTACAATGCGAATATGGAGACTTATATGGGTGGAGGAACAAAAATTTGGGTTTCGAGAATATGGCTTTGATATCGAGAATGAGTACCATGTATGTTCTGCTATTGTCTTAGATGATTCCAATGAACAAATGGAGAACAATTTGTTAGAGGCGGAAAAAAATTGGACTGATAAGAAAAATGCGTAGATATTGGTAGATGTTTTTTTTGGTTGTGTATTAATGGATAATACCTTTTTTTATGAATCACATTTTGAGTTGTATATTTGTAGGTTTAAAATACTTGAAACGTTGTAATATTAGTTGGTTGCTTTAATTGCTTTGTTTTAGGGACTTTTCGTTATAGTCATGCAATGTATCAATATATATTTTGCGATCAAAGTTGTAAAAATTAGTACTATGCAATATGATTAATCTATATATGCAGTATATGTAATCAGTGATTGCAATATTTAAGAAGTAAACATGCAGCATGTAATAAATAGACATTGTTTGTTTTGTGATTATTCAACAAAATCGACCTATATATGCAATGATTTTGAAGTTCTTATGCAACATGAAATAAATATGCAATATGAGACATGTATAAATTCGATAAATATGAGCTATTGTTGTTGGATGAACTATGCAGAACATATCAATATTGTATGCATTAATAATGAATTAAATATCCGTTCAATAGTATTAAATATAAAATAATATTTTTTGAATATATAGCAATGTATTTGAGTTATTATTGGTGTTGGTGTTAGTATAGTACAATATGGTTTAAAGTTCATATTAATAAAATACCAAAAAAATATAAAAAATTTGTGAGTACCCTCCAACCATATCCTTGAATAGTTGATATGTCTTTGTAGGTTTGATATTTTCTCTAACACAGTTTATGATAAATTGTGGTGTCTAAAATATAGATTCATGTTCACTTTAAGAAACTATTTGTACGTTTCCGATGTCAAAGAATGAGTGTGATGCTCTTAAAAATAGTTTTGATTATATAGGCATTAGTGTTTGTGTACTCGAGCATACACCGAGCTTTGTCCCACACGTCTTGAGACTCTCGCATGCGTATCTTGACTTTTACTGTTTCTTCATCAACACTTACAACAATTGAATAGAGCTACTAATATTTTTGAAACCTTCCTGTCTACGTACAATATATTACCGTGTCTAAAACATCTCGTTGTACTTTTACATACATCAAATCCACTGCTTGAGCCATCAAATTTCAGGAATATAGTACTTATTAGAACCAGGTGATAAGATGAGTCTTTCTCTGACATCATTATGCGCAAGGTCTGTGTCAATCAAGTCTATTGTATTGAGCATGCATTGAATCAATAGATATATGCAATGACATTACATTGTTTAGGCATCAAAAGAAAGTTAAATATGCATATAGTTTTACCCATTGATCTTGTAATGAACCATTATAATATATGAAAAAGAAGTACCCGCCCGCCCCGCCTAGAATTTTGTCATTTCTTTATTCATGCATCAAGAGAAAGCCATCCCTATAAAATTACTACTTTAGAAAGATAAAGACTAAAAATGCATTGATTTATTGTAATACCCAGCATATAATTTGATAATTATCATCTTCTATGTTATTGTTAGTAATGTTATAACTTGTACCATTATTAGTCTTAATATGTAATACGCAACGTGGTGTTCGATATTTATTATTTTTTTATGTTACTATTGTAATATTGTAATTAAGTGTTATTATTAGTCTTAATAATATTTTTTATTATATTAATATAATATTATTGGTCTACCATTAATCCAATTTAATTCAAACTTATTTATTGGTTCGGTCATATATTTTGATTTATCAAAGCTCAAAATCCTTTTGAACAAGCTCAAGTTTCCACTAATTTTGTAATATATGTTAATGTTAGTATTATTATATTTATTAATTATTTTATACTTGGTATAAATAATAAGAATGATAGTTGATTTATATTTTTAGAATATATATATAGTATAACAATTTATTTTATGTTGAGAAGAGTTTTTTATCTGAATTTTTTTAGATACAAACTGATAAGCTTAAATCTCCCAGGCCTATAGCTAATAACCTCCCCACTATTATTTACAAAAAAGTTGTACATTAATTATATTGTAACTCTTTTATTATTTATACTAATTATGTTATTTTATTTTTAAAAAAAGGGGAATATATATTTAAGTACTATTAAGAGTTCTATCTATTTTTTTTCTTGAACCCGTGTAGATAAGTATTGATCTTTTAGTATCTTAATGATTTTCTCCAACTCCCTGCAATCTCTCGTTTGGGAAACAAAAGAGAAAAATCTCATTCTACTTTCTTTCTTCCCACAATTTATTTAAACCTATTTAGATAAATCATATCCCTAAAACTCTGGCACAGTTACACCTCAATCTTAATCTCAAACCCACTATCACAAACCTCCATACCTCAGTTTAAATATTTGAATGGATGAGGAAACCATATTTTCTCCTACTTTTACCACTCTACGGTTCTATATCGTTTTCTTTTAGAGATTGATTCAAACACACACTTGAGAAACTTACAACTTCAACTCCTCCACAATGTACAACTCTTTAATTAGAAGAGGAAATTTGATATCTCAACTCAAGGTGGGTCACAAAATTTCAACTTCCGGAGTTACGTCGGCCACCGCCAGCGGCCGGCGAAGAGAAGAGGCTGACGAGTTTCGAGATTCGAAGGGGACCGTGTCCGTATGTATACTTTCTTGTTTCAGTATGTGTGTTTGCTTGTGTGTGAAACTCAGTGATATATGTGTGTGTGAATTAAGTCAGATATGTGTGTGTAATTCAGTGTGTGTATGCTTGATGTGTGTTTAATGTGTGCGTATGTGGGTCTGAATGGTAGAAAAAGATGACGGAGTTTGACTTGCCGGAGTTACTGTTGTCGCCGGCCAAATTTGGAGAAGAAAAGGGGGTTGACGGATTTCGGCGAGATGTAGACGTGAATTTGTTTTTAAGGTCAGGGACTATCCTTTAGAAGTTTAATCAAGATTTGTCCTTGTTGGCATTTATAGTGTTTTAAATTTAGTTCTTTAAAGTTTCTGCCTATTTTCAATTTAGTCCCAAGTGTTTTTAGTTTAACCCCCAAATCCTAGTTAATTTTCGGAAATTATATTTTAGCTCTAGGGACTAAGTTGGAGTTTCTGGAAATTTTCATTTCAACCCCACCCTATTTCAGTTTAGTCCAAAATCTTTATTTAACTATAAAATTCTTTCTTTTAAGCCCCAAAACTTATATTTTTTTCAAATTTTACCTATTAGGAACCTTAGCCTATTACATAAGCACTTTTACTTTGAATTAGAGTTAGAATTTATTTTCAATCACTTAATTATGCCAATATCTATTGTAGGTGACGGAGAACTAGACAATTAGGCTTCTTAGATTCAAGCTTTGTGCAACTACCACTTGCTTTGAGGTAGGGACTTTTCTTTACACTTTTAAGTGCGAAGTTTAATTGTCTTTATTAAATACGTACACGTATAATTTTATGAATTCTATACTTGACAATGTGATTATAATTGTTGAACTTGATGTGCATATTATATGTGAAGAATCTGTATTTATTTATGTGAAATGGCAAAGTATATGTGTGGCTTCGGCCAGTGGCAAATAGGCTTCTGCCAATGGCAAAGTATATGTGATGACAAAGTATATATGCTCGAATTCATTAAATTATGCTATTTTATATTTAATTTGGACAATTAGAATTCCTACTGAGTATGTGTTACTCACCCCTATTTTTCAAACTATTTTCAAATTAAAAGGCTGGATGCATTGTCGATGCTGGGGATGGCCGAAGACTTTATACTTTAGTTATTTAACTTTTTGAATTGTTGACTGGTTTTCAAATTCAAACAAATGCGACGTACTATCTCTTAGTTTATTATAATATTATTAATATTTATTTTTAATCTTAGCTAATACTCTAAAGTTGCTTATTTCAGATTTTTTTAATTCATTTTAAACTTCATTATTGCTTCCGCTCGAATTATCTATTTTATTTTAAAATATAAAAAAAGCTAAGTGGTGCGGCAAAATTTTTATAATTAGACCATGTTTTATAAAATCAGAGTAGCGCGGCGAAAATGTGATGGATTTTTGGATTTATTAATAAAATAGTTCCAACTAATACCACCTTTTAGTGTTTATACTAGGATAAACTATGTTTTATGTTTTATGTGGGATGAAGAAAAAACCTTTCAACTCCCTTTACATAATACATGCATGCATGCACATTCGTGTGGCCAACTTCGTGAATTAAATTCTCGCTTACCGAAATTCGGTTTTGAGAAATAATAAATACTACGAATATCTACTCAGAATGTAGATTAATAATTTACAATTTAATTCTTCCAGAATTAAATACTTAGCCACTGAAAATTTGGTCAAAGTTGGGTCGACGCCCACTTTATCAAAACCAAAATGCCAACAGGAAGATTTGAGATGTTAAAAGGGTCGCGGTCTGTTGACCCGGACCGTTTAAACTGAAAAAAAAGGGTTAGGACTGAATTATTTTGGCTCATTTAAATCCGGATCTTTTTGGCCCGAACTGTTTAAACCGAAGCCCGTTAGGGTTGGCCCGAAGCTTAACCAGGCTAGCCCGCTATTTTTATTTTTAGAAAATAAATATAATTCTAATATTTTATATTTACTTTTATTACCTATTACTAGTAAATTTGTCTTTCAAATTCACATCTCCCTCTTCTTTAAGTTTAACTTTATTAAACAAGCTCTTGTTTGTTTATGTTTCCAAGCCACCATTTCCAATTTCCAACTATTCATAGAAATGGAATCATGATTGTTTATAAATTTTCCAATAGAAATCATCATTTTCACTTTTCATTTTTCACATAAAACTACATCTCAAACCTATAATTTTAATTCTCAACCCTATACACTACCCTACATCACTCATCAATCACTATTCTTATTTTTTTATCCAAATATATATGTAGGACCCTCTATTATCAACTTTATCTACTTAAAATATTAACATATATATCTAATGGGACCTACTAGCCTACAATCTTACAAATATAATACTATATATTCAATTAAAATATTAAATCACTATCAACTTTTTAAATTATTATATACATAAAATATTACTTCAAAACTACTCAACCAAACATAATCTCATTTTCAAACCTACTTAAAACTCATTTTCATTCACTCATCCAAACATAATCTAATTTTCGCACGAAAACCAATAAATTCTCAAAATTCATTTTCCAACACTAGAAACTAGAAATGGTCCATGAAAACATAACCATACAAGTCTATATTTCTTGACAAACATCTTTTTATTTATTTATTTATTACTTAATTTAGTTTTCCGATTTTTATTTTGAAGTTAGAAAATTTCATGAAGTTTTATTAGACTATTTAGGATATAAATTATATTTCTAGATAGTGCTAAATCTAATTTTATAATTTTGTTAATACAATGTAATTATAAACTATGCATAACTTTTTTTTTATAATGAATAGATTAACTTTAAATGTTAAACGTAAATGCTACATATGCTCAAGTTTAAAATTTTAGATTTAAATATCTAATTTTGAAAATTTTAACTTATAGTCGTATGAGTAATTACAGAAAAGGGTGATAATTCTGGGTAGCTTTAATTATTATTATTTTATTTTCAAAATTTAGATAGTAAAATATTTAATTTTTTAAATTTGTTAATACAATGTAATTAGTAACTTTGCATAAATTTTATTTATGACGAATAGTTTAACGTCATTGTACTGAAATAGAGGTCTGATTTAAACGACTTAAAATATTAAATTTAAATATTATATATTTGAGTTTTAAATTTTAGATTTAAATATATAATTTTTAATTTTTTGACTTATAACCCAATGGTGACTGTTTTGCACGAAGTTCGCTAGGGTTAGGATTATGTTCCAATATATTGCTAGCTCGTTTAACACTGACCCATTTAGCCCGAACACCCTCTAGACCGAAGCCCACTAGGGCTAGCCTATAGAGCTAAGGCCAACTGTTTAACATCTCTAAGGAAGATTACTCCATTATATTTCTCAATACCCAAATTGACGTTACCCTCACCAAATATACATACGCCTTTCAGATTTGTAAGGAATGCTAAAACTAACTGAATTATATTGTCTTCTTTTCGAAGTTTTTTGTAAAGACATCTCTTTGGACATCCCATTTGATCGATCAAAACCAGCATCAGTGCTAGGGCCAATGACAATTTCAATTTCTACCCCTTCAGTTTCTTTTCCTTGAGCTAAACTATATGATGGTTCATCATCCACATTGTTTACACCTTTTCAGACCGTTAAGATAATGAATCCTTCTCAAATTCATCTGAATTAAAACAATTTAAAACTAAAATCATCATTACTATCTAATTCTTCAACATCATCGTCACTATCTAATCCTTCAACAAATTGATGATTCAATAGCATTTCAAAAATCAATCTATATATACATGGACTTCCTCACAAAACAAATTTGCGAAAATCTCGTGTCCTTTGATATATCATTCCGAATTTTAGGCAATTTATGTTCTAAAATTGGGATTATTCACTTCTCACACGAAAAGAGATGAGCACAATTGGAATTTCGTCAAAATGTTTATATTCGCATTATTTCGAAAATTTCACATGTGCACACAAGAAGGGAAAATCAAAGAGAACTGAAGAGATGCTGGATTCACTCACGAGGTTGATTAATTTATCGGGCCGTACGTAGTCCATGTTTCCAAACAAACGGGTAGACTAGACAATGATAATTGGGCACTATCATCGCTATTGTTATTGTGCTAATTTTTCTTTCTCGTCTCTCCATCACCAAATATTAAGATCTTTATTTCATTTTCAATATAATCTTAATCTTTATCTCATTTTCAATACCATAATGCCACTTGTATATTAACACACCATTTTACACCCCGTATTATATGTTAAATATTTTAACACCATTAAAATAACAAAAAATCAAATTAATTAATTCGAACTTTTACTTAATTCTTCAATAATCTTATGCCGAGCGAATTTGTCAAAAACGGTCGAAACATATTTGGTCCATGATACATTAGAAACTACTGATCAAAAAACCCTTCTCTTAACTCTTAAGTCATAATCCCTAACTTAACAATATTTCACAACCTTCTCTTCCACACACACAAAAGGGGGAAAAAAAAAAAAAAGAGGAGGAGGAAGAAGAAGAAGAAAGCAAAAAATAGGTGGAACAATCTCAGATTTGATGTGTGTCTCCGACAAATTTCTAAACCTTGTCGTCCGCATTAGTATCTTCATCATTACCCAGCTCAATAGGGGGATTATGCTTATCAGAAGGAAGCTTTATCCGGCCAATGGATCGTTGAGGTACCAGCTTCAAATTCTCACAGTTGCAGATCTCAATCATGAATCCATCTGGATCGTTGAAAAACAGTTGGTCGATCGGAGCGCCATCCTCTTCTCCCACTGTCCTCTTCATGTACTTTATGTTTCCATCCTTGAGCTTCTGCTCCATGTCTTCCATACTCTCACACTATTCAACACAGTTCAGTATACAAAATTATTGTGATCCTCAATAATTCTGATTTATAATATTTGAGTCTGAATTAAAACAACAGAATTTCAATTTCAGTAAATGAGAGCTCAAAGATTCTGAAATTGAAATTGAAATTCATAAATAGAATCCCCAAATTCAAACCTGAAAGGAAATATGGTTATCCATGGGATCCAAGCCGTCCTTATCGCGAGGCAACTTATCTTCATCCCTGCACTGAACCAAGTGGATACCCACGCCGTAGTTGAACAGCCACGCGCCGTCGAAATCGAAGGATTCCGGCCGCTCGATCAAAACGAACCCTAAAACTTTGGTGTAAAATTCGACAGATTCCTTCACAGATCTGCAAACCCTAGAAACATGGTTCAGAGCCATCAGAGGAGGGGTATTATTATCCTCCTCCTCCTTTTCTTCATTATTTCTCTCTTCTTCTCCGTTCTGCATTAATTAATTTCTCTCTTCTTACCTTTCTATTGGTAAAGCTCTACAGAAATTACGGGTGCGCGTATGTCGATTTAACAAATGGAGCTTGTGGCCATATAAATATTAATGGGCGGCGGCGGAGGAATATTGAAGGTGACGCGTGGTGAGAATGCATGGTGTTGTACTACGTGTGAGCTATGCAGGGAGGCGGCACCTTTTGCATCATCGACTGCCCAACTCCACTTGGCTCAACTTTAAGAGGCTGCTTCAAGTTTAAGATGTAGAACAATAAAATATGAGCCTACCATATTCCTATTTTTATTTTAAATTACATTTTCGATAAGTTTATTAATATTTCGTCCAAACAAATTTAATTTATTGTTAAATTTCAAACGTAACATCTTTTTTTAAAAGTAAATTGAAAGGAGTTTGTTAAATTTAAAGTTAAAAATGTCGTCCGGGCGTTTCGCAATAGAACTTCAGCTTGTCATTTGAAGATTTTATTAAACACCCTCAAATATCTTGCAAGATATTTATAAGAAATCCATCTATCATATGTTTCTGATTTAGATCAGTAATTACTTCAAGTTTGGGTCTTGTTGGTAATCTGGTTCGTCAAGTCGAGATTTTAGGTCTAACAACGGAGAACAAGCGGTAAAAGTGAGAAGTAAAAAGTGAATAGGTAAAAATTATTACCAAGTGTATTGGTTGCTCCCAAAAAATGTCCTCCTCTCGCCGATCACCTTCCAAGCTGAACTCCTCCGCGAAACCTGCACAAGAGGGGCCGGAGGGGGGCTCCGGCGTACCCTCTCGGATGCTTAAGTCAGTGACTTGGAAGAGAAGCAAGAGGCAAAAGAATGCTATGTAACAGTAAAGATGAGATTAGGTTTAGAATGAACCTGGACTTGAGCTTTTATACCTTAGCTAGGATTAGGGTTTCCGTAAAATCCGGGATTCCGTTACGATTTGGTGTCAGAGTCATCATTAGGTTAGGATCGGATCTCCTAAAAACCCTAATTTTACTCCTCTAAGACCTCGGTTCCGAACAGACCTGAGGCACCTCAGACTATCAGGCCTGAGCCACGTCGGGCCAATGCATTAACGCGCCCCCAATATCTCAAACATCTTCAGAGCCCCCTTACTCCTGTGGCCGAACTGAACTTGATCACCTCGGCCTCCTTCCTCATGACTTCCAAAGTTGACCCTTTAGAATGCGGCAGATCAGTCGCAGCCCAAATGCTGAACTTACAAGATCAACCCAACACCTTTTAGCGGACCAACTCAATGCTGAGCCCAAGAGGTCGACTCAATACTTATGGCAGCAGGCCGGCCCCCATACGCTAGGTCTTACCAGATCGGCCCAATGCTTGTGGGCTTAGCCAGGTCAGCCCAATGCATGTGGGCTTAGCCAGGTCAACCCAATGCCTGTGGGCCTAGCTTGGTCAGCCCAATGCCTTAAAGCTTGACAGGTCGGGCCAATACGATGGGCCTTATCAGTTCGGCCCAATACAGACAGGTCACCCCAAACCATATTTCACCCGTATCAATTCCTCCCCCCAACTATGGTTAGATTTCTATTTCGACCATAGTTGTTTATAAATCGATATGACTGAAAGGACTTCATTTTCACTTTTTCTTCACACACATTCACAGAGCCTCCCTACACCGTCTGATATAATCCTTCTCCGGCGAGATTCTCCAGATTCCCGTGACCTCTACACGTTTCAGGCCCCCGACCACTTTTCTCCTTCAATCTCCTACTTTCATCCAGTAAGTAATCCCCTCTTTACCCTTTCTTTTTCCAGTTTTTCTTTTTACCTTATATTATGGCATCCTCTTCCTCTCTTTCAACACCGTCGGATCCATATATTGGTCGTCGAAATGGGTTCGCTCACAACCCTTTCTTTCTTCTAGGAGTTCGTCCCTCGGATCCTGATGCTACCGAGTCCAGCTCTGATTTGGGCCCGGACTTTGATACAATAGAGATCCGAGCTCCGAGTTCGGGTCCTCTGCCCGTGTACCCTCATGATTTCAGGGAAACTACCCTCACAACCTCTAATATCCAAACTATAAAAAGGAGCGCAAAAATTCCTTCCTCTTTCAAACTTTCCTTACCCAGCAGCTCAGATCTCGCAGGTCAGATAGAGGGTGGCCTCCGATTCCCCATTCATCCCTTTATGGCCGCGGTGTCCGACCTCTATCGTGTACCCCTCAACCAGCTGGCCCCCAATTCCTTCCGCATCCTTGATGGATTCTTGATATTAACTAAATATCTAGAAATAGAGCCTACTCTCGAACTGTTCTTTGCCTTATTCCAAGTAAAGAGCTCAACCACCAATGGTCTATTTTACATTACCTCCCGAGGTGATGCTCAATTTCTGAGTAAATATCCTTCTTCCAATAAATTCTGGAAGGACAAGTATTTTTTCATCTCCTCTCCCCGAGCTTGGGGCTTTCCTATCGCCTGGACTTGGAGCCTTCCTCTTTAGCGGAAGCATAACCCCAAAGATCGGTCTCCCGAACTCCAATCTTTGATAAATAAACTTACCTTGGTCAAATATGACCTTTCTCGTCTCATAACTCCATCCCTCTTGTACTACTTCGAGCTGAGCTCCATAATGGCTCCCCTACCTTGTGACATTGGTAATTATCTTTTCATATTTAATTCACTTCTTCCTTACTTGTTGGCTAACCTTTTTATTATTATGCAGACATGTTTATGGCGCAGATGGTTGCTGAGCAGGAGGAGGAAGAATGACAAGCTGCTTCCGGTTCACTCCCTCCTGCCGCAGGTGCTGCTGTGACAGGTCGGAAGCTAGCCTTCTCAGCTCAGGCGACCTGATTCGGCCGCCATTGTGATAGCCGACCTCACAGGTCCTAAAGCCCATCCTGCTATCCGACCTCCTCCTCCCAAGAGGTCTGCTCTTGGTACTAGTGCCAGCGCAGCCAAGAAGGCTAAGACTACTACCACCTCGACTGCTCCTCTCACTCTCACTCGCAACCCTATCTACACACCCAACCAGACATTCTTCATTGGTAACTCCATTTTCACGAATACTGATGGGACTTTTTCCATCCAGTATGTATAGGGCAACTGCCCAAGCCCCGACCGCACTGCCTTAGAGAAACTCAGCGATGCCGAGCTGGTGAGCGCATTTTGCATGAACCATTCGAAAGCTGAGGCCCAGCTTGCTCCTTTAATCTCCTGAGCTCGCGTGGGTTTTGCTGACCCTGCCCTCGTTGCCGAGCTCAATACTGCCAAGAAAGAGTGCACACGGCTGAAGGCTCGGGAGACTAAGCTTTTAGAAGAGGTGCGCCGCTTCAGAGAGAAGGAAGAGGTCCATAAGGCCACCGTGGCCTCTTTTGAGACCAAGTTGAAGGCCTTGGAGGCTGACAATGCTGACCTCAAGGCCGAGGTGGGTGATCTTCAAATCCGTTGCACTACCAATGCCGACCAAGCTCGAGCTGAGGGCATTGAAGTCGGTCGTCAAGGTTTCCTGACCTTCCCCCAGGGCTCTTCCATAGTTCAGGCTATCCGGGAGAGGGTGAAGTAAGCCTTTTTAAGCTCCAGAGAATTTATCAAAGTCCTACCCTTAGCTGCTATGGAGTATTATGGCTTTGCTTTTGATCAGGCTGAGCTTCAGCTCAAGGAACGCGGTATCACTACTCAGCCCTTTGATCGCCGAAGTCCCAAAAGGATCCTTTCTGACCCCAACTGATTCGTGTTCTCTGATGAGGCGGAGTGTCTCAATCTAGCTCCAGTGGAGGTTTTCATAGAATCTTTATCTGCTCCATTTTTCCTCCACCCTGCTTCCAGCTCAGGGGGGCCCTCTCATCCTCCTGGAGGTCAGCCAACCCCCCAGCTCCCCGAAGGCACTCCCCTTACTTCTGTTCAGGAGATTCTAGATTATGATCCCGAGATCGCTCTTGTGGACGACGTGACCATCTCGGCGGATGACCTGACCCTTGAAGATGCTGCCCCTACTACTTAGGGGGTTTTTTATATCGCTTTTTGTTGTATTTCCTTTTCTATGTACTTGTAATTATTTTTGACAAGTAATGAAATCTTTCGCAATTCAATTTTCCTGATCTCTATTCTCGTATTTTTATTCTCGCAACAGGTTAGATTTATTTCATCCTGAAGTACTTTAACTCGATCTAAGCTAATTTTATTATTTTTACTTTTATTTTTTATTTTTTTTAACCAAAAAAGATTGGTATATCATGCTCCTCGTGGCCCCAAGTATTTGGAGACTAGCTCGAGCTGAGCTCCAAATACTTGTTGATTTCATCAAAGGAAGCTGGCTCGGGCCGAGCTCCTTGCATGGCCTTGTGGCCCCAAGTATTTGGAGACTAGCTCGAGTTGAGCTCCAAATATTTGTCGATTTCATCAAAGGAAGATGGCTCGGGCCGAGCTCCTTGCATGGCCTCGTGGCCCCAAGTATTTGGAGACTAGCTCGAGCTGAGCTCCAAATACTTGTCGATTTCATCAAAGGAAGTTGGCTCGGGCCGAGCTCCTTGCATGGCCTTGTGGCCCCAAGCATTTGGAGCTCAGGTATTTGGAGATTAGCTCGAGCTGAGCTCCAAATACATGTCGATTTCATCAAAGGAAGTTGGCTCGGGTCGAGCTCCTTGCATGGCCTCGTGGCCCCAAGTATTTGGAGACTAGCTCGAGCTGAGCTCCAAATACTTGTCGATTTCATCAAAGGAAGTTGGCTCGGGCCGAGCTCCTTGCATGGCCTCGTGGCCCCGAGTATTTGGAGACTAGCTCGAGCTGAGCTCCAAATACTTGTCGATTTAATCAAAGGAAGCTGGCTCAGGCCGAGCTCCTTGCATGGCCTCGTGGCCCCGAGTATTTGGAGACTAGCTCGAGCTGAGCTCCAAATACTTGTCATTTTCTTTGAAGAAAGCTGGCTCGGGCCGAGCTCCTTGCATGGCCTCGTGGCCCCAAGTATTTGGAGTCTAGCTCGAGCTGAGCTCCAAATACTTGTTGATTTCATCAAAGGAAGCTGGCTCGGGCCGAGCTCCTTGCATGGCCTCGTGGCCCCAAGTATTTGGAGTCTAGCTCGAGCTGAGCTCCAAATACTTGTCAATTTTTACCAATTTTATTTTCCGAACTCATAATTCAGGGAAGCAGACCATTTCATTCAAAACAAGTAATTTCATTACATCAGATATTCCTCTATTCTAGGAATGATATTTCTTTAAATTGCAATTGTTCCATGCTCTCGGAAGCTTTCACCCATCCAGTTCCTCCAGCTCATATGCATCTCCTGCCAGCACCTTTGCCACCCGAAGTGGGCTTTCCCAATTTGCATCCAACTTCCCCTTATTCTTGCTGGCGTCCGACCTTCTTAGAGCCAGATCTCCGACCTGGAAGGCCCTCCTCATCACCTTCTTGTCATACGCTGCTTTGATCCTTCCTCGTGTTCGTTCCATCTGCAAAAATACCATCTCTCTTTTCTCATTAATAGTATCCAAAGCTTCTTGGATCATCATCTCATTGGCGTTCTCATCGAAATTTTGAATCCGATGAGTCTCCATCCCGATCTCTACTGGTATAACAACATCCATTCCATACACTAAGCTGAACGGAGTTTCACCTGTTGCCTCATTTGGATTAGTTCGATAAGCCCACAATACCGAACTGAGCTCCTGCACCCATGCTCCTCCTGCGTTTTCAAGCCGAGCTTTGATTCCTTGGACCAATATTCTATTAGTGACCTCCACCTGCCCATTGGCCTGTGGGTGAGCCACTGACGTGAAATTTTGCTTGATCTTTGTTAGGAAATTTATTGTTTAGATTTTGATGAATGCCATGTAAAACTTAGACTAGAAAGTTGGCACCCTATTTTCCTTGTGATTTTTATTGTAATAGATAGGGCTGAACAAGCTGAGTCAAGTCAGCTATGCCTGGGAATACAAGAAATCAACTGAAGACTAGAATGAAGACTCCGATGTGAAGCAGCTGAGTGTGGCAAGGAAGAGAAGACCAAGGAATCGACTGAAGGAGTATCAGCTGTGAGACAGCTGTGAGAAAAGTCAGTTAAGTCAACCCAAGAAGCCAAGTCAAGTTGAAGTGACAGATGAGTCTTTCAATCATGGGAGCAGACTCAAGTCACTTGGGGAAAAGGCAGCTGTAAAGAGGAATTAACTGAAAAGGATCCGTTGCACAAAAGTCAAGAATATTACTTAAATAAGTAATATTTCCATGTTGCCGCATCTTAAAGTGCTCAGTCCCAGAAGCATGCAAAAGGAATAAACCAATGGGAAGCACTGCACCTTGTGTCAGATTCTGAAAAACTGAACACTCATTTAATACGAGGAAATGTCAACATCAAGGACTGCAACAAGACAAGCCAACGAACACAAGTGACTTCTGAAAATTAGCCTATCTCTTCAATGAGCAGATTTTTGAAAGTTCACTATAAAAGGCTGAGGAATCACTCTGAGAAGAGGTGACATGAACCTTGCACACCTGATATAACAAGCAACATTCAAATTGTAACCTGCAGAATATTCTAAAGTTATTCAATTAAAATCCTAAAGCCTAAATCTCGAAGGAAATCGATCCAACACCAAGCTGTGAAGGAAAGACAACTTCAAACTGTTGAAGAGGAAAATTTTGAAGAATCAAAAGGGGTCTACTTTCCAAGGAGGATTGTTGGAAGGTTCAAGGTCGAACCAATCTCAAGTTATTGGAGGGCTTCGTGATCAAATCCAAGAAGCTTGAGAAAGTAAGCTGAAGTAGCAAGGCAGCCGCCCTGTGAAGAAGCTGAGTAGGACGAGAATCCAGCTGTGTGACCAAGGCATCTCCAGACTGAGTCCCAAATGAGCAAGTCAGCTATGTGATCAAGACTTGTATCTGGACTGATAACCACTTTGTGAATTGATCATTACTTGGTGGATTCCTCCAGGAGTTGGAGAAGAGAGGAGTAGAAGAATTACCCCATCTTCGAACCTCTATAAAAATTATTGTGTCATTTACATTTCAACATTTTATTTCTGCATACTCACTTTATATCTACTGACAATTTGTTATCCAACTGATAAGTAACTAAGTGCTAAAATCAAGTGTTTAAAACAAAGTCAAATCAAATTCAAGGGTGTTTAGTCTTCCGCTGAAAATCTCATCACAGCCAAGTTAAGGTTTAGAATAAACATCTGAGTTATTCTATCAACAGCTCAATCGAGTCGTTGAGTGGCTAACTCTGCTGGTTAACTAACTTTGCTGTCCCTCAAGGACATAGCTGTGAAATTAACTCTGTATATTTTAAAAGGACTAAAATCGAAAAGTTGGTAAGGTTTATTCAAACCCCCCTCCCCTTCTAAACCTTACTTACACCCCTTGGGACCTACAAGTGGTATCAGAGCGGTTGGTTCATTGAGCCTTCCGCACTGGTTACTGAACTAGATCTCCAATCTTTCAAAGAAATTGTTTTTTAACACTTGCTCTTTCAAAAGTTATTTTTATTCAGCAAAGTTATTATCATGGAAGCAAATTTGACATGCATTCATATGTTCACTATTGAGGAATTTGATGACTGGAAAATTCGCATGCAGGCTCATCTATCTACTTTACATGATGAAATGTGGATAGTGATAGAGGATGGGCCACTGCAAATGCGAAAGTGAAACAACTGAGAGAGCGTACGCTTGGTGAAGGAGAAAAAGTTTCTTTGAAGCAAGACCGACCGACTGGTTGAGAAACCAATTTGAATGGACAAACGAGGACAGAAGAAGATACAATTTGGACAATGTGGCCAAGGAAATACTTTACAAAACCTTGGACAAAGCAATGTTCAACAAAGTCAAATCTTGTCAAATTGCAAAACAAATCTGGGATAAATTAACTTTAATTTGTGAAGGATCTGAGCAAATTAAAGAAAACAAATTGTCCGTTGCTGTATAGAAATTTGAAAATTTTAAAATGCTTGCAGGTGAAACCTTGGATCAGCTGGATGCTCGATTCACTGAAATCACAAATGAATTATCAGCACTTGGGAAAGAATATACACAGAAGGAAATGTGTATGAAGATTCTGAGAAGCCTCCCAGGTGAATGGGAAATGAAGGTCATGGCCCTGAGACATTCAATGAACCTCACAACAACATCCAATCATGAGCTATTATCAGACCTCAAAGCCTACGAGTTTGAGCTGAGAAGAAAAGATCAAGAGGAGACAGCTGTACACAAAACAGTTGCACTTATAGTTAAGGATGGGAAGAGAGCTGAGGTCAAGGAAGCCATTGACCAGGAGGAAATTGCCTTGATGGTTAAAAGATTCAACAAGTTCTTCAACAAGAACTATAAAAGAAACAAGGGTGAATACTCCAGGAGACATTCAGCTCCCTCCAAGTCAAGGGAAGATAGGCCACCCAAGAGAGCTGAGCATCAAAAGGTTGAATATCAGAGAGCTGATAACCCAAGAATGGAAAGAATTGATCAAAAAGCTGAGAACCTGTGTTGGAACTGTAGACAACCAGGACACTTTGCTATTGACTGTCCATATCCTATAGTCAATAAATACAGAAATGAAGAAGAAAGAAGAGTTTTGAGAGAAAGAAGACGGGGAAAAGAAAAAGGCTATGTTGTTGGGCGCAGAGATCTTTGAGATAGCTAAGTCTAAAGAAGAAGAGACTCGAGAAAGTAGTGAAGCGACTACTCAAGTGATTCGAAGAAGAAGCAATGATCTGTCTAATGGCTAAAGAACAAGATAAACCTGACCAAGAAGATGAGGTACATTCTAACTCATCTCACTCAGATTCTAGTGATAGTGATTGTGACACACACTTCATCACCCACTGATCTTTATGACTCATTAGGCAAAATGATGAAAGACTTTGAGCATATTAAATCCTCACACACACTATTTAACGAGGAAAAAAGCCACTCAAAAAAAACCAAAACTCACTTGACTAAGGAGCCGAGTACTCTAAGTCACATAGCCGATGAGAACAAAGAGTCAAGGCTGAGAATGCTAAACTAATAGCAGAGATAGCTGCTATAGAAAAGAGGGAAAATGATCTCAAAAATGTGATTGCATCATTTACAAAGGCATCTAAATCATTGGATGACCTTATTATGAGCCAAAAAGAGTGTGGAGATAAGATAGGCATAGGATTCAATTCCTTTGTGCACAGTCAAACTCCCAGAGTGATTTTGGAAAAAGGATCTTCAAGTAATGAAGCATCTCAAAAATCCAAGACACCAAATATTGCACCCACATTCACTCCAAAGCACAATCACAAACAAACTGGCCTTGGATATAAAGGAAAAGGAAAACAAACCTGAGTTGAGTATCCGAGAGGACAGCTAAGAAAAAATCCAGCAGAGTTCCTCAGCAAACTCCAAATAGGAAGTACTCTGTGAAGAATAAACAGAGCTACCAAAAACCCCAGAAGTTTTATCAAAGAAACACATATGATGGGAACGGTAGAAACTACCAAAGTCAAGCTGATTGGAGTAATGTGAAATATCAGCAAAGACCTATGGAATACAAGCCTAAATGGCAAAGACCTAGAACTCAGCAAAGGTCATTCCAAAGGCAAAAGAGTTATCATCAACACACATATGCACCCAAGCACTACACTCAGAAATATCACAACTACCCAAAGAAAGCAATTACTAAAACACACACACACAGGCATACAGACAAAAGAGACAGTTGTATGAACCTAAAGCCCCCAAGCAATTTGCCAAAGTGAGTTATGATTATGGAACAGATAGATGGCAACCTCTTAGAGTCAAGTCATTTGGCTATAGGTGTTAGTCCAAGTGGCTACGATAATCTAGAGGGGGGGTGAATAGATTATGCCAATTTTTCGCAAATCACCCTCTTTTCCGAATCAACAAGTAAATGACAAGAATGTAAATGCGGAAATTAAACAACACTCGTTGATTTAAAGAGGTTCAACCCACCTAGGGCCTAATCCTCTACCACCCCAGTATCTCCGGGATGGATTTTAAAAAGAAAAAAAGATTTTATTAATTACCACAATTAATACAACACCTTGAGGATCACCACAATCCTCTTACAACACCTTCAAGGAGATTACCACAATCTTCCTTCACCACCTTTGAAGAGTACCACACTCTTCAAACACCTATCACCTAAATCACCCAAGTGTATTCTTACCACAAGAATACTCACAAGGATGTCTTGTGTTGAATGATGGACAAAATTCAAGATTACAACTCTATGAAACCAATACAAAGATTGAGTGCAAGTGTAATCAAGAATCAAAAAGCCTAGACCTCAAAGATGTGCAAGTGAAAGTACTTAGGCTATTACAACAAGAATGTAAAAATGAAAGCTTGAACAATTTGCAGATTTCTTGTTGTGTATTTTGCTTGTATGTGTTGTATCTTGTGTCTTCAATTCATCCTCTATTTATAGGGAAGCTTCACCAACATAGGCTCTCAACATAGGCTCCTCTATCTTCACTTTTGTCTACAAAAAGAAGATCACAAGATGTAGAAATATTGTACAAAATTGAAAAGCAAATCTTTCATCATCACAGTTACTGCGGTTGGAATTTTCTTTGTCAAAAATTAACATAGGGCGACCGGTTTCCCTGTTGAAGATTTCGATCGTTTTTAAAAAATAGTGCGATCCAGGTAGGGGTTGCTGGGAAGTGCGACCGGTCGAGGTGGGGTGCGACCGTCGACCTCACCCTTGACCGGTCCCCCTCCCTCTTTTTTCAAGACCTGTAAGTTCTATTTCGTGTTTTCTTTCCTCAGTGCAATTGTCGACCATTTTGGGCGACCGGTCGACCTCCCCTTTGAAATGTTGTCCGATTTTTTTCAAAAATAAACTTCAAGAAATACTCCAAAAAATTAGTAAAAACATTTTAAATCATTTGGGAGTATTTAGACAACATTTATAAACATAGTTTTGGTGTAAAAACCAATTTAAACAAAACCATCAAAAGTGTTGTCCAATTTTTATCAAATTAAAAACTCTAAGAAATACTCCAAAAATTAGTAAAAACATTTTAAATCATTTAGGAGTATTTGGACTACATATAAGAACATTGTTTTGGTATAAAATCTTATTAAAACAAAATCATCAAAATCTTGATAAAAACATTTATCTAACAAACTCCCCCTTTTTGATGATTACAAACCAAAACAATTTTAGAAGGTCGATTTTAAAACAAAACAAATTTTCCGGTCTTAAAACAACAATCAATTACAAACAAGATACATCATAAGTACAAGCACACAAGGATAGGAGCAAAGATTTTTCAAAATCATTTTTGCACAAGCTCTCCCTATCAACATGCATATAAAGAACAAGTATACAAGCAACAACTAAAAGCTAAAAGCTTAGCTTTCACAACTTAAGCTTGAATTCCATGAGCTTATAAGCTCCCCCTGTCACAATACATCAAATGGACTAAGCATTGTTCACAGTTTATGACTTTCAAGAGCCCTAGCTTATAGCTTTTCTTGCAAGCTTATTTTCGCTTCTTTGAGCGTATGAGCATTTTTCCTGTTTCTCCCCCTTTGGAATCATCAAAAAGAATGTTAGCATGATAAAAACATCATATATTCATATCAAAGTGCGCAAATTTATCGATTTATCGAGCTTATTGAAAATTGAAGCTTAAATTCCAAATAAAAGGGAAAAGTTGATCAATTTACTTGCAAAAGCTCATTTGATTGATAAAAACATGATCTCTATAAACTTATATGACTTTTCAAATCGAGAGAATCACGTAGGTGATGAATTTTTCATTGAAACATTTTGTCGAACACTTGGCGTGCATCGAATAAAACTAGAAGTATATAACGCCTTTGAAATTCATTTAATCCAAAAATTTTCATCACCAATTCAGTTCAAACAACATTCAATACATCATAAATATTAAGCTCATCACATTCATATGAAACTAGCATCAAGAATTTTGCAAATAAGTCAAAATCTCAGGGGTTCAACCCAATTGAGCAAATGAAGTAGA
Organism: Rehmannia glutinosa; assembly: GCA_016081115.2. Classification (NCBI taxonomy): domain Eukaryota; kingdom Viridiplantae; phylum Streptophyta; class Magnoliopsida; order Lamiales; family Orobanchaceae; genus Rehmannia; species Rehmannia glutinosa. The sequence continues at coordinate 47,157,941 of CM071937.1, read as the reverse complement.
ATTCTTACCATTTATACGGTAAAGATGAGCAATGATAATAATAATCGAGCCTAATGAAGTCCAAAATATAAAACATATGCAAGAAAACAAATTTGAAGTGAAATTTGTGTGATTTTGGCAAAGGGGACGAAGAATGGCCAAAATAAGTTAAAATGAAGAATGCTGAAGATAGAACGGTTTTAATCCAATTTTATGCTTAGGGCAACCGGTCGAGGTTGAGGGCGACCGGTCGACGTTGAGGGCGACCGGTTGCCCTCAACCCTTTCAGCCCACTGTCTGTCCGTTTTTCCAAAAACCGAATTTTCAACCAAAAATCTGATTTTTCGCCCCTAAGTTTTAAAAAAAATGCAAAATGCAATCATAGACCTCATTCAATATGCATTATGCCTAACCGAGCTCGTATTGATGCAAAAGTCTCGGAAGTTAGCGGTTTAGTATAAATGTCCGCTAATTGATCTTGAGATGGTACAAAAGATATCTCAATTTTTCGTTTTGAAACACAATCCCTTAGAAAATGATGTCGAATCTCAATATGTTTAGTACGGTTATGATAAACCGGGTTTTGAGCAATGTTTATAGCGGATATATTATCACAAAAGATAGGAACACTTTCAAAAGAACATTTATAATCCGCTAAGGTTTGTTTCATCCAAAGAAGTTGAGTACAACAAAATGCTGCGGAAATATATTCGGCTTCGGCCTTTGAAAGTGAAACACAATTTTGTTTCTTTGAAAACCAAGAAACTAGGCAATCACCTAGAAATTGACATGATCCGGAAGTACTTTTTCGATCATCAATATTTCCCGCATAATCCGAATCACTATAACCTTTATCAGAAAAATTTTCATTCTTTGGATAGAATAAACCATATTGAATAGTGCCTTTCAAATATCAAAAAATCCTTCTAACGGCACTCATATGAGATTCTTTGGGATTGCTTTGAAAACGAGTGCATAGGCATACGGCATGAAGAATGTCCGGTCTACTTGCGGTTAAATAAAGTAAACTACCAATCATACCTCTATATTTGGATTCATCAACCGACTTGCCTTTTTCATCTTTGTCAATCTTGACGTTTGTTGTCATTGGGGGTAGAGACGGTTCTCTTCTTCAATGCCAAATTTCTTCAAAAGTTCCTTTGTATATTTTGATTGAGAAATATAAATTCCTTCTTGGCATTGCTTAATTTGAAGTCCAAGGAAGAAGTTGAGCTCCCCATCATGCTCATTTCAAATTCACCTTGCATTAACTTAGAAAATTTCTTGCACAAGGATTCATTAGTAGCACCAAAAATAATATCATCAACATAAATTTGCACTAATAAGCAATCTTGCCCTTTTTCAAAAACAAAGAGAGTAGTGTCAACTTTACCTCTTGTAAAACCATTTTGCAAAAGAAAAGAGCTAAGTCTATCATACCATGCACGGGTGCTTGTTTCAAACCATACAAGGCCTTTTTAAGTCTATAAACATCATTAGGCCTAGAAAAATTTTCAAACCCGGAGGTTGTTTTACATAGACTTCTTCTTGAATAATACCATTTAAAAATGCGGATTTTACATCCATTTGGTAAAGCTTGAAATTTTTAAAACAAGAATAGGCAAGTAAAATACGAATAGCTTCTAAACGTGCTACGGGTGCAAATGTTTCATCATAATCAATACCTTCTTCTTGACAATAACCTTGAGCTACTAACCTTGCTTTGTTTGAACAATATTGCCTTGGTCATCGAGCTTGTTCGAAATACCCATTTTGTACCAATAATGGTTTGAGATGGAGGACAAGGTACTAATTCCCATACATCATTCCTTTCAAATTGATTCAACTCCTCTTGCATTTCTAAAAGGCAATCCTCATCTTCAATGGCTTCCTTAGCATTTTTAGGCTCTTTTTGAGATATAAGAGCTTTCTCGGCAAATTTTCCTCGAGTCATTACTTTATCAAGGGGATCATCAATAATAAGATCTTTTGGGTGATCTCCCTTAAATTTCAATGCTACGGGAAGATTCGAAGTATCACCTTTATCTTCTTGAGGAACACTTGAGCTTGAAGGTTGATCATTTTGAGTTTCATCTTGAACAATGGTTTCAACGATATCCTCTTCATCACTTTCATCATTGGGTATCCTTTCAACACCCGAAGCTTCATTGAATTTGACATGGATAGATTCTTCAACAACCCCACTAGTCTTATTATAAACCCGATATGCTTTGCTCTTGATTGAATACCCCATAAATATTCCTTCATCGGCCTTAAGATCAAGTTTGTCTAATTGATCCTTAGTATTCAAAATAAAACATTTACATCCAAATATTTTGAAATAACTAATATTTGGAGTTCTTCCTTTCCAAAGCTCATATGGAGTTTTATTCATTTTAGGACGAATATAAACTCGATTAATGACATAGCAAGCGGTACTTACGGCTTCGGCCCAAAAATATTTTGGAAGTGAAAATTCATTGAGCATGGACACAACTCATTTCTTGAAGTGTCCGATTCTTCCTTTCGGCTACTCCATTTTGTTGAGGTGTCCTTGGAGCCGAAAAATTATGACTATATCCCTTGGTTTCACAAAAGACTCTAAATTCGCCGTCAAATTCTCCACCTCGATCACTTGAATGGACTTAATAGTATCTTCCTTTTCATTTTCAATGAGTCTACACAACTTAACAAACGCATTAACGACATCGCTTTTATTTGTAAGAAATAGAGCCCAAGTATATCTAGAAAAATCATCAACTATAACAAAAGTGTAATGTTTTCCACTTAGACTTGCCGTACCAATATCCCCGTACAAATCAAGGTGAAGCATTTGTAGGGGTTTGGTTGTGGAAATTTCATTTTTGGGCTTAAAACTACTCTTAACTAATTTGTTCTTTTGACAAGTGTCACATAAGCCAAGATTTTCAAAATTCAATTTGGGTAGTCCTTTCACATGTTGGTTTTTGTAAATATTTTTCAAATTCTTGTATCCAACATGTCCAAGTCGCCTATGCCATAAACTAGTTAAATCATTATTGGCGACTAAACAAGAAACATTTTGACTAACCAAATCACTTGTACAAATTTTGTAAAGATTGCCTTTTCTATTTGCTTCACAAATAATTTCACCATTTTTAAGTATAAGGCATTTTTCTTTATTAAAGGAAACATCATATTTTGAATCACAAAGTTGGCTAACACTTATCAAATTAAACTTAAGCCCTTCAACTAATAGAACATTACTAAGAGAGAAAGAAGAGTTACCAATTTCTCCATTTCCAAGAATTTTTCCTTTGCCATTGCCGAACATGACCATACCCTCTTCTTGGAGCTTGATGTTGGTAAAAAGTTCTCTCCTCCCGGTCATATGGCGTGAACATCCGCTGTCCACGAGCCATTTTGAATCTTCCATTGTTGTTATAGCCCCTATAACCTACAAAGGAATTATTTTTAGGTACCCTATAATTTTGGGGTCCATGGGGGTTATCCTTGAGACCTTTAGGTCTCCAATAATAGCTAAAATTATTCTTCAATTTACAATTGCTAGCATAGTGTCCATTCTTACCACAATAAAAACAAGTAATAATACGAGGACTACTAGCACGTACAAAGGTTGGACCTTGGTCTTTTTTCTTAAAAGCATTTTGAAAAGGTTTATAACCAAGTCCTAATTTAGAATGCTCACCTCTTTGTGCATCTAAAATTTTTGTGACTTTATCCGTACTTAAATTGAATCGATGCACATCCTTTTTCAAATTTTCAATATCATTTGTGAGCGTTTGTTTTTCGGTTTCAAGAGTACGGACCATAGTAAGAGTAATAGCATGAGCTTTATCGAGAGAGTCATAAGAAGTAAATAATTTATCCTTTTCTAGTTTAAGCTCTTTATGCTCCTTTTTCAAATTCTTGTATTTAACAATCAAATTTTGAAACTCATTTTGCAATTCATCAAAATCACATTGTAATTCATCAACTAGGGAAGAAGATGAAGCATTAGAGCGCACCTCGGTATTTTCATCGTCTATGGCCATAAGACCATGTTCGGATTCTCCTTCCTCATCGGTTGTTTCAAGTAATTCATCCCAAGTTTTGACGTCCGCATTTAACGCCTTCTTTTTCGGAAAAGGCTTTTTCTTTCTTTTGTTCCTCTTCCGCTAATTTTGGGCAATCGGCTATGTAGTGCCCGGATTTTCCGCATTTGAAGCAAGAATTGTCTCTTGGCTTTCTTGCTTTATTTTTGTTTACAAATTTTGCAAATTTTCTAACAAGAGCGCCGTTTCTTCATCATCCTCATCACTAGCATAATAAACATTATTAGAAGAAGATGCTAAGCCTTTAATAATATTTTGCGTACCCGATTTAGAGGTGGATGGTTGAGAATTTTTCCTCTCCTTGAGATATACTTCATAAATGAGGAGATTCCCAATGAGCTCATCAAACTTGAGTGTCTCAAGATTTTGAGCTTCCGTGATTGCCGTCACCTTTTCGGACCATGAGCCGAGAAGGGGGTTTAATACCTTGGTCACCTTGTCTTCTTCGGAGATGACCTTTCCAAGAGCCACAAGAGGATTGACAATGTTGTCAAGCCTTTCCACCATTTTTGATATGCTTTCACCATCATGCATATTGAAATTTTCAAAGTCTTTCACAAGCATTGTTTTTCTTGCTTGCTTTACTTTCTTTGTGCCCTCATAAATGGTTTCTAATTTTTCCCAAACTTCATGTGCCGACCGTATGCCTCTTATGCGATTATATTCGGTAGCGGTAAGAGAGCAATGTAAAATATTTAAGGTCTTACCATTTAGAGAGAAAGCTTTCTTGTCATTTTCATCGTACTCCTTGAATGGCTTGGGAGTAGTGGTACCATCCTCCAATTTTGTTGTTGGTTGAGCAACTCCTTCAATGACCACATTCCAAATATCAAATCCGCATCCTTGTAGAAAGCACTCCATGCGGTCTTTCCAAAATGCGTAGTTGTTGGCGTCGAATAGTGGTGGCTTGTTGGTGGAGGCGCCGGTGGTGAGATAAGCTTCATTCGTAGCCATGGATCTTTCCTCTTTACTCGGAACGAGCTTAGCCAAAGAGTTTGGCTCTAATACCACTTGTTAGTCCAAGTGGCTACGATAATCTAGAGGGGGGGTGAATAGATTATGCCAATTTTTCGCAAATCACCCTCTTTTTCGAATCAACAAGTAAATGACAAGAATGTAAATGCGGAAATTAAACAACACTCGTTGATTTAAAGATGTTCAACCCACCTAGGGCCTAATCCTCTACCACCCCAATATCTCCGGGATGGATTTCAAAAAGAAAAAAAGATTTTATTAATTACCACAATTAATACAACACCTTGAGGATCACCACAATCCTCTTACAACACCTTCAAGGAGATTACCACAATCTTCCTTCACCACCTTTGAAGAGTACCACACTCTTCAAACACCTATCACCTAAATCACCCAAGTGTATTCTTACCACAAGAATACTCACAAGGATGTCTTGTGTTGAATGATGGACAAAATTCAAGATTACAACTCTATGAAACCAATACAAAGATTGAGTGCAAGTGTAATCAAGAATCAAAAAGCCTAGACCTCAAAGATGTGCAAGTGAAAATACTTAGGCTATTACAACAAGAATGTAAAAATGAAAGCTTGAACAATTTGCAGATTTCTTGTTGTGTATTTTGCTTGTATGTGTTGTATCTTGTGTCTTCAATTCATCCTCTATTTATAGGGAAGCTTCACCAACATAGGCTCTCAACATAGGCTCCTCTATCTTCACTTTTGTCTACAAAAAGAAGATCACAAGATGTAGAAATATTGTACAAAATTGAAAAGCAAATCTTCTCATCACAGATTGCAACGGTTGGAATTTTGCTGTCAAAAATTAACATAGGGCGACCGGTTGCCCTGTTGAAGATTTTGATCGTTTTTAAAAAATAGTGCGATCCAGGTAGGGGTTGCAGGGGGGTGCGACGGTCGAGGTGGGGTGCGACCGGTGCCGAGGTGACCGGTCGACCTCACCTCGACTGGTCCCCCTCCCTCTTTTTTCAAGACCTGTAAGTTCTGTTTCGTGTTTTCTTTCCTTCAGGTACATGTCGACCATTTTGGGCGACCGGTCGACCTCCCCTTTGAAATGTTGTCCGATTTTTTTCAAAAATAAACTTTAAGAAATACTCCAAAAAATTAGTAAAAACATTTTAAATCATTTGGGAGTATTTAGACAACATTTATAAACATAGTTTTGGTGTAAAAACCAATTTAAACAAAACCATCAAAAGTGTTGTCCAATTTTTATCAAATTAAAAACTCTAAGAAATACTCCAAAAATTAGTAAAAACATTTTAAATCATTTAGGAGTATTTGGACAACATATAAGAACATTGTTTTGGTATAAAATCTTATTAAAACAAAATCATCAAAATCTTGATAAAAACATTTATCTAACAATAGGTTGGTTGGATCATCTTACAGCACTAGCCCCTCAGGACCCAGACAAGCATGGGTACCTAAAAATTAATTTCCTTGATTGCAGGTTCAAGGAACAACTGAGTGCCAAGGAACCTGGTACATGGATAGTGGCTGTTCCAAACACATGACAGGGAACAAGAAAAATTTGTCAAAATTCAAGGAGATTAGAGGTGCTAAAGTCATATTTGGAGGAAATGAAGCTCCAGGGGAAATAAGAGGCACTGGATCCATCAAGAAAAATGGATTAGAAATCACAGATGTTGTATATGTTGAAGGCCTCAACTTCAACCTGTTAAGCATCAGCCAACTCTGTGACAAGGGCTATAATGTTGTATTCAATATAGGAGTGTGCCAAATTAAAAACACTAAATCAAATGAAGTAGTGTTGCAAGGATCCAGACAAAAGAACATGTATGTGGTAGACTGGTCGACTGCCACACCAAGCACTTATCTGTTAGCAAAGAGTACAGCCGAATCAAGTTGGTTGTGGCACAAGAAGCTGAGTCATCTGAACTTCAAGACAATCAACAAGCTTGCAAGGAGTCATCTTGTAGAAGGACTGCCAGACTCAGTATACAAGAAGGAAAGTGCTTGTGATGCATGCCAGATGGGAAAGCAGATCAAATCATCATTCAAAGAGAAGTCTAGTCCATCTTCAACAAGAATATTGCATCTGTTGCATATGGATCTATTTGGTCCAGTTGAGCCAGCCAACATAAGTGGAAAGAAATACACCTTAGTGGTGGTGGATGATTATTCAAGATATACATGGACAATTTTCATGTGCAAAAAAAAAGAAACCTTGCAGAAGTTACCTCAGCTGATGAGAAGAGTCAAACCATTATAAAGATAAGATCTGATAGAGGAACTGAGTTTGTCAATGGGATAATAACTCAGTACTGTGTTTAAAATGGCATTTCTCATGAATTATCTGCAGCAAGGACTCCACAGAGAATGGAGTAGCAGAAAGAAGAAACATAACACTCAAGGAAGCTGCTAGAACCATGTTAGCTGAAGCAGGATTGCCTAAAAGATTTTGGGCTGTAGCCATAAACACTGCATGTTATACTCAAAATAGATGCATGATTAATAGACAGCTGACAAAGACTCCCTATGAAATATGGACAGGGAGAAAGCCAAATGTTGGGTATTTTAGAATATTTGGATGTAAATGCTTCATCCACAACAATGGCAAAGATAATCTAAAGGCTTTTGATGCTAAAGCTGATGAAGGTATCTTTTTGGGATACTCAGCTGAAAGTAAAGCCTATAGAGTGCTGAACAAGAGGACTATGGTCACAGAAGAGTCTATTCATGTAGTTTTTGATGAACCTAATGTGAATGGAGAAGATATTGAAGAGTTAGTTGATAAGCTGAATCAGCCAACTATGCAGAAGAGTCCCTATGTTGAAGCTGAAGCTAGAGCAACCAATCAAGATGAAGATGAGACTGCTGAGTCTCAAAGACAGCTGGAAAATCTGCAGCTAAATGATGATGAAAGAGCTGCTCAAGACAACACAGCTGCAAGACGACTGAACCCAGCTGATTTACTCCAACCTGATGTGAGATGGCTGAGAGACCATCCACCAGAGCTAGTCATTGGAAATGTGAGAGATGGTGTAAGAACCAGATCCAGAGCTCAGCAAGAAGCAATGTTCACTTGTTTTATTTCCCAAATAGAGCCAAAAGATGTGTCACAAACATTGGATGACACACATTGGATTCAAGCCATGCAAGAAGAGCTGAATCAGTTTGAAAGGAACAAAGTATGGGAATTGGTACAAAGACCAACCCATCAAAATGTTATTGGCACAAAATGGATTTTTCAGAAACAAGATGAATAAGGAAGGATATGTGGTAAGAAACAAAGCAAGATTGGTAGCCAAAGGGTATTGCCAAGAAGAAGCAATAGATTTTGATGAAACATTTGCTCATGTTGCAAGATTAGAAGCAATAAAGATGTTTCTTGCCTATGCTGCACACAAGAACTTTATTGTATATCAAATGGATGTGAAAAGTGCATTTTTAAATGGATTGTTGGAAGAAGAAGTCTATGTTGAGCAACCTCCAGGTTTTGAACAGAAAACCATTGGAGATAAGGTGTACAAGCTCAAGAAAGCTCTATATGGATTGAAACAAGCACCTAGAGCATGGTATGACACATTGTCTCAATTTCTAACTGACAATGGATTCACCAAAGGCAAAGTGGACAGAACACTCTTCAGAATTCAAGATGGGGAGAGTATACTGCTTGTTCAAATATATGTGGATGATATCATTTTTGGATCCACAAACAAAGAGTTGTGTGATAAGTTCTCAAACCTCATGCAAGGCAAATTTAAAATGAGCATGATGGGAGAGTTGACATTCTTCTTAGGACTTCAAGTTAAACAGCTGAAGGATGGAACCTTCATAAGTCAAACAAAGTACACCAGGGATTTATGAAGAAATTTGGTATGGAAGAGAAGTCTTCTGTGAAAATACCAATGAATACATCAGTCAAGATGGACATGGATGCAGATGGTAAAGTTGTAGAACAAACAAGATACAGAGCACTTATTGGATCACTGCTCTATCTAACAGCAAGCAGGCCAGACATCACCTTTGCAGTAGGTGTATGTGCAAGATTTCAATCTGCACCAAAAGAGAGTCACATGACTGCAGCTAAGAGAATCCTAAGATATTTGAAGGAATGCCAAGAAGTTGGCCTATGGTATCCAAAGGAAGGAGGATTCAAGCTTATTGGTTACTCAGACTCTGACTATGCTGGATGTAGAGTTGACAGGAAGAGTACTTCAGGTACATGTCAAATGCTTGGAAACAGATTGTTTTCCTGGTTTAGCAAGAAGCAAAATTCAATAGCCACATCCACAGCTGAAGCAGAGTACATAGTTGCGGGCAGTTGTTGTGCCCAAGTCTTATGGATGAGACAACAGCTGAGAGACTATGAAATTGAAGAAAAAGAGATTCCAATTATGTGTGATAACACAAGTGCTATTGCAATCACTCAGAATCTGTGTTGCATTCAAGAACAAACCACATTGATGTTCAGATATCATTTTATAAGAGATCATGTTGAAAAGAAAGACATCACTTTGGAATACATCTCAACTGATAAACAGTTAGCTGACATATTCACCAAGCCCCTTATGTGAATCAAGATTTGAAGAGCTTAAGCATGAGCTAGGGTTAATTGAGCTGAGTTCATACTCAGAAGACTCTATGAGAAGAGATGGAATGTGAAAAGATGAAAACAGATCAAATCTCATAAATCAGCCAAGTGAATCAGCCGTGTCGGAAAGTCAGCTGTATCGAGTTAGCTGACAGCTGAGTCACTATATGAAAGGAGAAAAGTAGATTTGAGTCATCTGTGTAGTAAGCTGAGTCATTTATGAGCTAAGTGACAAAAACGCAGTCGTTTTGAATGAGCGGGAATGTTTTTAAGGATGACGTCAGCGTAATAATGACGGGTACAGTCAAAAGCTGCACAGTAAGCATATGATTGGATATAAATGCTGCCGCATTAAATGCGAGAAATTAAATGCAATGTGACGTGCTAAATCTGAGCCGTTGATCTCGATCAAATTTAAAATCCAAAAACCCGTCCTTTCATAACCCTTATATACGGTTTTCAATCCTCTCTCTCTCGCTTTTTCGAAACTGTTCATCTTCAAACATTCGAAAGCAAGTTTTCTTCTTTCTCTCAAAAACCCTACCAGTTCTCAAAGCAAGTTCATCAAGATTTAATCGGTAGAATCTTCTAGAAATGGCACCAAAGACTGATTTCGTCAAGTTATCGGAGCAAATCCACTCAGGCTCCTCAGTGGATTTCGAAGGCATGGTTAAGCAGGGTTTGGATGCAACCCTTGTGAAGAGAATCGCGGATATGCTGGAAAAATCTGGACTTAAAGCCTTTTTGATGATAGAATACTCGCACACCTACCTGGAAGAGGTGGCGCAGTTCTATGTGAACGCCGAGGTGCAGGACGAAGGGATTAAGTCCTTCGTCCACTGCAAGGACATCATGATCACTGCTAAAGACCTTGCGGAGCACTACTTATTACCGTCCGAGGGTATGCCGGAAATATACGAAGCTGATGTGGACTTGGCTGCTGCATGGAAAGAAGTAGCCAAACCCGAGTGTGCTACGAAGGTAGTCTACATAGCTGACAAGAAATTGCTGAAGGACGACTATCACAAGTTGATGGATGTCGTCTCAAAATACGTGGATATGAAGTTTGGCAGTTTCAATCAACTGTCAAAGACGAAGCTGATCGTCATGGCTGCGATCATGAAAGGGAAGAAAGTTAACTGGGCTGAGTTCGTATACAGCAGACTCTGCCAGAACATTGCGAATAAGTCATTCAAGGAGGATGGATCCTTTGGAGGATCACTCGGCTATGGCCTAGTTATTGGCCACTTGATGGAAGTGAAGGGCATTCCCCTTCAGCATGGAAAACCTTTTCATGTAAACAAGAAGATGTTTAGGGCTAACCTTTCAGGAGCCATGCGAAGAGGGCGGACACAAGCGAGGGGGAATCAGTTGACCCCGAGGAAACAGTTGTTGCCTCCCCTCCGAAGAAGAAAGATGTCCCTGCAGCTGCAAAGAAGAAAGATGCCCCCGCAAAGAAAGACAAAAGATGCACACTGCCCTGCCTGCCGAGTCACCGCCCGAGCAGCCGTGTCTCCTGCCCACACAGCCGAGGCGGAGAAGGAAGCCCAAATACCTTCTCCGACCATCAAAAAGAAGAGGACTGCCAAGCCAAGAAAGGAAGCTCCTCAGTCAAGGAAAGATGCTCCGGCCCCCGCCGCCAAGGAATCTGAAGAAGAAGTATCCGAACCAGAACTTCCTCTGGTAAGGACAAAAAGAAGAAGAAGACTCACCAAGCTCCCGGAGCTTGAGAAGACAGTTGAGTCTGCCACTCAGCTGGAGAAAATTTGTAAGACTGCTGAAGAAGTGCATTCTCCAAAAGTTATTGAAGAAACAGCCAAGTCTGCTGAGGATAGTCAGCAGAGGCAATTAGAAGACCCAGTTGTGGACAGAACAGTTGCGGAAGAAGAAGCAGTGGAGACAGGAGGATCCCCTACTGAAAGAACTATGTCTCCACCTGCCAAGGATGCTGCTGAAAGTGCAGAGCAGCAGAGTATGTTGCCTTCCATTCCTGAAAAGGAAGGACAACAAGGAGAGGATGAAGATGATGATGTAATCATGTATTCTCCATTATACCCAGACATCCAGAGTCGTCTGCGAGAGTGGAGGAAATGGAAGCTGAGTCACTCAAGGGTGCAGTTTGAACACCCTGATTATATTGAGGAAGAAGAGGAGCTTTTCAAGTTTTTTGAGATTGACACTGTGCTGTAGGCCCTGGATGAGGATAACTGCATAAATATGCTGCAAATTTGCAAGGAGCAAGAAAAAGCCAGAGCAACTGAGGAAGCAGAAGCTCGTGAGAAAGACAGCATTTGTCCTCTCAATGGAACCAGCGACCACACTCATCCTCACATTGATATGCTTTCGGGAAGTGATGAGGACATGGATCCTGTTGCTGCAAAGGAGAAGTTGGACATGCAGCAAGCCATGCGGGAATCCAAATTGATGCATGAACAAAGCTGATGGAAGGACCAGGAGAGTCCTCCAAATCTCTCCTGGAAATTGATCTGTGGGAGTGGTACAGCAGATTGCCACAGTTATTGCTGCAACCACTTCCCCAGTTCACTCAGAGGACGGATCCAAGGGAATTGGCGATGACACTGGGAACTTGGGCACCCAAGTTGAGCCAACCCCTAATGAAGGTGTCTTACCACCTGCCCCCACGGCTGAGCACTCAATGGAAGCAGCCGGGAGTCTGGAGCAGAGTGACCCCACCATTAGTCACTCAGTTAGTGCGCCAGTTGAGGGGGAAACTCACTCCACTATAGCTAGGTCGGAGGATGCTGCAGCCGACTCCACAATGAAGGAAGGAGGCGAAGTGGAGAAAGAAAAAGAAAAAGTACAACAACAAGTTGTCACTGACGAAGCTCGGACAGTTGAGTCTGTCTCAACTGAAGTGCCAACAGCTTTGCAGGCTGAGGACACATGATGGAAAGGCCCCAGGAGTTAACACTCTGGGCAATGAAAGTGCAATCCAAGGAGTTGAGACTCCTGTGGATGCCACTGCAGAAGACCCTAAGACAGATGCATCTATCGAAGGGAATGTACAAGGCCCCGTTGCAGTTGAGACTGCAGGAGGTAATGAAGGCCTAAGGGAGGTTGAGACTTCCCTAGGTAAAAATCAAGGATAAAAGAGCATTCCTCAAGTCATCATTGCTGGCTCAGAAGAGGAAATCAGCGCTCTTCATGATTACCAGGATAATCCTGATACAACATTCTTGGGATCTGAAGACGAAGCTGAGTCCACCCCTGCTGCAAAGGACTCAGTTGAGGATGTTCTTCCAAGTTCGAGCAAGCCATAATTCAAAGCCGCTCGTCAAACCTTTAACTTCGATGATGAACCTAACCCCCAGGTTCAATCATCCTCCGATGATGCTGAAAAAGCAGCTGAGAAAAAGCAAATTCATTTAGCAGAATCTACCGAGGCCGACGAATTTTGTTAAGACAAAGTGAGGCTCGATCGGTAGCCAATCTACTCAACAAGGCCCAGCTGAAACCGAGTCATCTGCGCAGGCTCCCAAATCTGTAGCAGGCTCGACTCAACCAGGCACATCACAGGCACAAACAACTGATCAATCAATACCATATGTGCGTGATGATGCATTCGAAGAAACTTTCCCTTTCTCAATTGAGCTGCCCGATCTTGAAGAAGAAACAGCTCGTGAACAGAGATGCTTCAACATAAGGGTTGATCCAGTTATCCCCTCTGATTCAATTGTTCCAGCAGATTTTGATTTTGATGTTGCTTGGCCACCAGCTGAAACCGAGGTGACAGCTGAGGTTCGTGAAGTCTTCAAGATAATCCTTGGTGAAATTGAGAAGATTGAACGGCACCAGTGTTAGATAAATGTTTTTATCATGATTTTGATGATTTTGGTCGATTTTGTTCGAATGTGTTTTTAAACCAAAACAATGTCCCTAAATGTTGTCTAAATACTCATGACCGTCTTAAAATGTTTTTACTATTTTTCGGAGTATTATTTGGAGTTTATTTTTGATAAAGAATTGGACAACACTTTTGTTTCAGGCTCGACCGGTCGCCCTATAGGGCAACCCGTACCTGAGTTGAGTTTTGAAATAGAAAATGGGACGCAAGAAAAATGGGGAAGGATGATCGGTCGACCAGGTGGTCGACCGGTGATGGCGACTGGTCGACCCCTGGGCGACCGGTACCTGGGAGCAGCCCTTTTGGTTCAGTCTTCTCTGTTTCGTATTTCTTTCAACCTCAACCGGTCATAGTTAAGGGTGACCGGTCGCACCCCCCTCCGACCGGTCCCCCTGTGTAAAATTCGCTGAAATTCAATTTCAATCTTATCTATGCGCGACCGGTTGCACCCCTTGTTTATCAACAAACTATCCGTTGCATTTTCAGACAGCTTTTCCCTATTTTGTGGGATTGATTTTCTAACAGCTCTATTGATGATTTTAAATGGTTTCTTTTGCAGAAAATCACTTCCCAAGGAGGAGCCTATGTCTTAAAATGAAAGCCAAGTCCTCTCCTATAAATAGAGGCTTCATTCAAGTAACAAGATACAACACACTACACAAGCAAAGAGCAATCAAGCAAACACTTTCATATATCTTGTTATATTAGCCTTAGCACTTTCACTTGCACAAATTTGAGATCTAGGCTTTAAATTCTTGATTACACTTGTACTCATATTGTATCAATCATTATTGAGTTCTAATCTTGATTTTGGTCATCATTCAACACAAGACATCCTTGTGAGTATTCTTGTGGTAAGAATACACTTGGGTGATCTAGGTGATAGGTGTTTGAAGGTTGTGGTAATCTTCAAAGGTGTTGTAAGAGGATTGTGGTAATCCTCAAGGTGGTGTAAGAGGGTTGTGATAATCCTCAAGGTGTTGTATTATTTTTTGGTAAATTAATAAAATCATTTTTTCTTTTTGAAATCCATCCCGAATATATTGGGGTGGTAGTAGATTAGGCCCTAGGTGGGTTGAACTACTATAAATCGACGTGTGTTATTTACTTTCCGCACTTAGAATTTCATCTTTGCTTGAGTTTTACGAAAAAGAGGGCAAAATCTGAAAAACCGGGATAATCTATTCACCCCCCCTCTAGATTATCGTAGCCACTTGGACTAACAAGTGGTATCAAAGCCAAACTCTTTGGCTAGCTCGTTCCGAGTAAAGAGGAAAGATCCATGGCTACATATGATGCTCATCTCACCACCGGCGCCTCCACCAACAAGCCACCACTATTCGACGCCTACAACTACGCATTTTGGAAAGACCATATGGAGTGCTTTCTACAAGGGTGCGGGTTCGATATTTGGAATGTGGTCATTGAAGGAGTTGATCAACCAACCAAGAAATCCGAGGATGGCACCTCGACTCCTAAACCTTTCAAGGAGTTCGATGAAAACGACAAAAAGGCTTTCTCTCTAAACGGTAAGGCCTTAAATATTTTGCATTGTTCTCTTACGGCTACCGAGTATATTCGCATAAGAGGAATAAGGTCGGCACATGAGGTTTGGGAAAAATTGGAGACAAATTATGAAGGGACTAAGAAGGTCAAGCAAGCAAGAAAGACCATGCTTGGTAAAGACTTTGAAAACATTAACATGCATGATGGTGAAAAAATCTCCAAGATGGTGGAAAGGCTTGATAATATTGTCAATCCTCTTGTGGCCCTCGGTAAAATCATCTCCGAAGAAGACAAGGTGACTAAGGTATTGAATGCTCTTCCCGGCTCATGGTCCGAAAAAGTAACGGCAATCACAGAGGCACAAAACCTTGAGACACTCAAGTTTGACGAGCTTATTGGAAACCTCCTCATCTATGAAGTCTATCTCAAGGAGAGGAAAAATTCCAAACCATCCATAAATCAATCGGGTATGCAAATTATTCCTAAAGGTCTTGCTTCTTCTTCTAATAATGCATACTATGATAATGATGATGATGATGAGGAGACGGCCGCACTTGTTCGAAAATTTGCAAAATTTGTGAATAAAAATAAAGCAAGAAAACCAAGGGATAATGCTTGCTTTAAATACGGAAACCCGGGCACTTCATTGCCGATTGCCCAAAGCTCGATGAAGAGGAGCAAAAGAAAAGAAAGTCTTTCACGAAAAAGAAGGCTCTAAATGCGGAGGTCAAAACGTGGGATGAACTACTCGAAACAACCGATGAGGAAGGAGAAACCGAACACGGTCTCATGGCCATAGACGATGAAAACAATGAGGTACGCTCTAATTCTTCTACTTCCTCCATAGTTGATGACTTGCAATGTGATTTTGATGAATTGCAAATTGAGTTTCAAAATTTAATTGTTAAATACAAAAATTTGAAAAAGAAGCATAAGGAGCTTAAGGTTGAAAAAGAAAAATTATTTACCTCTTATGAATCTCTAGACAAAGCTCATGCTCTTACTCTTACTAGAGTTCACTCTCTTGAAACCGAAAAGGAATCGCTCACAAAAGATATTCAATGTTTGAAAAATGATGTGCATCGTTTCAACATAAGCACGGATAAAGTCACAAAAATTTTACATGCACAAAGAGGTGAGCATTCCAAATTGGGACTTGGTTATAAGCCATTTCAAAGTGTTTTTAAGAAAAATAACCAAGGTCCGACTTTTGTACGTGCTAGTAGTTATAATACTCCTACTTGTTTTTATTGTGGCAAAGTTGGACATTATGCTAATAATTGCAAATTGAGAAATAGCTCTAGACATGTTTGGAGACCCAAAGGTCTCAAGAGTAACCCCAATGGACCCCAAAATTATAGGGTACCTAAAAGAAATTCTTTTGTAGGTAATAGGGGTTATAACAACAATGGAAGATTCAAAATGGCTCGTGGACAGCGGATGTTCACGCCATATGACCGGGAGGAAAGAACTTTTTACCAACATCAAGCTCCAAGAAGAGGGTATGGTCATGTTCGGCAATGGGAAAGGAAGAATTCTTGGAAATGGAGAAATTGGTAACTCTTCTTTCTCTCTTAGTAATGTTCTTTTAGTAGAAGGGCTTAAGTTTAATTTGATAAGTGTTAGCCAACTTTGTGATTCAAATTATAATGTTTCCTTCAATAAAGAAAAATGCCTTATACTTAAAAATGGTGAAATTATTTGTGAAGCAAATAGAAAAGGCAATCTTTACAAAATTTGTACAAGTGATTTGGTTAGTCAAAATGTTTCTTGTTTAGTCGCCAATAATGATTTAACTAGTTTATGGCATAGGCGACTT
This sequence comes from Rehmannia glutinosa, assembly GCA_016081115.2. Classification (NCBI taxonomy): domain Eukaryota; kingdom Viridiplantae; phylum Streptophyta; class Magnoliopsida; order Lamiales; family Orobanchaceae; genus Rehmannia; species Rehmannia glutinosa. Next base: position 47,141,124 of record CM071937.1, on the reverse strand, counting down.
GGACATGTTGGATACAAGAATTTGAAAAATATTTACAAAAACCAACATGTGAAAGGACTACCCAAATTGAATTTTGAAAATCTTGGCTTATGTGACACTTGTCAAAAGAACAAATTAGTTAAAAGTAGTTTTAAGCCCAAAAATAAAATTTCCACAACCAAACCCCTACAATTGCTTCACCTTGATTTGTATGGGGATATTGGTACGGCAAGTCTAAGTGGAAAACATTACACTTTCGTTATTGTCGATGATTTTTCTAGATATACTTGGGCTCTTTTTCTTACCAATAAAAGCGATGCCGTTAATGAGTTTGTTAAGTTGTGTAGACTCATTGAAAATGAAAAGGAAGACACTATTAAGTCTATTCGAAGCGATCGAGGTGGAGAATTTGATGGTGAATTTAGAGTCTTTTGTGAAACCAAAGGATATGCTCATAATTTTTCGGCTCCAAGGACACCTCAACAAAATGGAGTAGCCGAAAAGAAAAATCGGACACTACAAGAGATGAGTCGGTCCATGCTCAATGAATTTTCACTTCCAAAATATTTTTGGGCCGAAGCCGTAAGTACCACTTGCTATGTCATTAATCGAGTTTATATTCGTCCTAAAATGAATAAAACTCCATATGAGCTTTGGAAAGGTAGAACTCCAAATATTAATTATTTCAAGATATTTGGTTATAAATGCTTTATTTTGAATACCAAGGATCAATTGGACAAACTTGATCCTAAGGCCGATGAAGGGATATTTATGGGATATTCAACAAAAAGCAAAGCATATCGGGTTTACAATAAGACTAGTGGAGTTGTTGAAAAATTCATCCATGTCAAATTTAATGAAGCTTCGGGTGTTGAAAGAATACCTAATGATGAAAGTGATGAAGAGGATATTATTGAACAAATTGTTCAAGTTGATGATCAACCGTCTACATCAAATGATCAACCGTCCACTTCAAATGGTCCTCAAGAAGATAGAGGTGATACCTCGGATCTTCCCGTTGCATTGAAATTTAAAGGAGATCACCCAAAAGATCTTATTATTGGTGATCCCCTTGACAAAGTGATGACCCGGAGAAAATTTGCCGAGAAAGCTCTTATTTCTCAAAAAGAGCCTAAGAATGCTAAGGAGGCCATTGAGGACGAGGATTGGTTTTTAGAGATGCAAGAGGAGTTAAATCAATTTAAAAGAAATGATGTATGGGAATTGGTACCTTGTCCTCCATCTCAAACTATTATTGGTACAAAATGGGTATTCCGGAACAAACTTGATGATCAAGGCAACATTGTTCGAAATAAGGCAAGGTTAGTAGCTCAAGGGTATTGTCAAGAATAAGGTATTAACTATGATGAAACTTTTGCACCAGTAGCACGTTTAGAAGCTATTCGTATTTTACTTGCCTATTCTTGTTTTAAAAATTTCAAACTTTACCAAATGGATGTTAAATCCGCTTTCTTAAATGGTATTATTCAAGAAGAAGTCTACGTAAAACAACCTCTGGGGTTTGAAATTTTTTCTAGGCCTAATGATGTTTATAAACTTAAAAAGGCCTTGTATGGTTTAAAACAAGCACCCCGTGCATGGTATGATAGACTTATCTCTTTTCTCTTGCAAAATGGCTTTATAAGAGGTAAAGTTGATACAACTCTCTTTGTTTTTGAAAAAGAGCAAGATTGTTTACTTGTGCAAATTTATGTTGATGATATTATCTTTGGTGATACTATTGATTCTTTGTGCAAGAAATTTTCTAAGTTAATGCAAGGTGAATTTGAGATGAGTATGATGGGGGAGCTTAACTTCTTTCTTGGACTCCAAATTAAGCAATGCCAAGAAGGTATTTACATTTCGCAATCAAAGTATACAAAAGAACTTTTGAAAAAGTTCGGCATTGAAGAAGGAAGAACCGTCTCTACTCCCATGGCAACAAATGTCAAAATTGACAAAGATGAAAAAGGCAAGTCCGTGGATGAATCAAAGTATCGAGGTATGATTGGTAGTTCACTTTATTTAACTGCTAGTAGACCGGACATTCTTCATGCCGTATGCCTATGTGCTCGTTTTCAAAGCAATCCCAAAGAATCTCATATGAGTGCCGTTAAAAGGATTTTTAGATATTTAAAAGGCACTATTCAATATGGTTTATTCTATCCAAAGAATGAAAATTTTTCTCTTAAAGGTTATAGTGATTCGGATTATGCGGGAAATATTGATGATCGGAAAAGTACTTCAGGATCATGTCAATTTTTAGGCGATTTCCTAGTTTCTTGGTTTTCAAAGAAGCAAAACTGTGTTTCTCTTTCAACGGCCGAAGCCGAATATATTTCTGCCGCCTTTTGTTGTACACAACTTCTTTGGATGAAACAAACCTTAGCGGATTACAAATGCTCTTTTGAAAACGTACCTATCTTTTGTGATAATATACCCGCTATAAATATTGCTCAAAACCCGGTTCATCATAACCGTACTAAACATATTGAGATTCGACATCATTTTCTAAGGGATTGTGTTTCAAAACGAAAAATTGAGATATCTTTTGTACCATCTCAAGATCAATTAGCGGACATTTTTACAAAACTGCTATCTTTCGAGACTTTTGCATCCATACGAGCTCGGTTAGGCATAATGCATATTGAATGAGGCTTACGTTCGCATTTTGCATGTTTTTAAAACTTAGGGGCGAAAAATCGGATTTTTGGTTGAAAATTCGGATTTTATTAAAAATGACAAAACAGTAGGCTAAACAGGTTGAGGGCAACCGGTCGCCCTCAACGTCGACCGGTCGCCCTCAACCACGACCGGTCGCCCTAAGCCAAAGTTTGGATTAAAACCGTTCTGTCTTTAGCATTCTTCATTTTAACTCTTTTTGGCCATTTTTCGTCCCCTTTGCCATATTCACTCAAATTTCATTCAAATTTGGTTTTCATGCATTCTATTCTCAACTTGAACATTATATAGCATGATTATCATCATCATAGCTCATCCTCTTCGATCAAATGGTAAGAATTTTCCTTCCTTTGCTCAATTGGGTTGAACCCTTGAGTTTATGACTTTCTTGTATATTTCTTGCTATATTTTGCATATGATCTTGATGGGCTTAGCTATATTGTTGTATTGTATGATGTTTGATGTGTTTTGGTATTTTTTGGCTTGAATCATTTACAAGGGCTATATACAACTTCTTTTAATTTTCACGCCCACAAAGTGTTCGATAAAATGTCGCAATGAATATTTCAACTTCTACATGATTCTCTTGCTTCCAAAAGTCTTCTATACTTATTGAGATCATGTTTTGGCAAATAAAACAAGCGTATGAACTCTTCTCTACATGATTCTCTTGTTGATATGCTCATAGATAGGGGGAGCCTTGTATGAAATGTTTTCAACGGATAGTTCACTCGTAAAATCGGAAAATTTATTTGTTTTAAAAATCGTCCTCGAGTAAATTGTTTTGGTTTGTAATCATCAAAAAGGGGGAGTTTGTTAGATAAATGTTTTTATCATGATTTTGATGATTTTGGTCGATTTTGTTCAAATGTGTTTTTAAACCAAAACAATGTCCTTAAATGTTGTCTAAATACTCCCGACCGTCTTAAAATGTTTTTACTATTTTTCGGAGTATTTTTTGGAGTTTATTTTCGATAAAAAATTGGACAACACTTTTGTTTCAGGCTCGACCGGTCGCCCTATAGGGCAACCCGTACCTGAGTTGAGTTTTGAAACAGAAAATGGGACGCAAGAAAAATGGGGGAGGGCGACCGGTCGACCAGGTGGTCGACCGGTGAGGGCGACCGATCGACCCCTAGCGGCCGAAAGACAGGGAGCGACCCTTTGGTTCGATCTTCTCTGTTTCGTATTTCTTTCAACCTCAACCGGTCATAGTTAAGGGCGGCGACCGGTCGCACCCCCTCCGACCGGTCCCCTATGTAAAATTCGCTGAAATTCAATTTCAATCTTATCTCTGCTTTCGACCGGTCGCACCTTGTTTATCAAAGCAAACTATCCGTTGCATTTTGCATGACTTTTCCCTATTTTGTGGGATTGATTTCTAACATCTCTATTGATGATTTTAAATGGTTTCTTTTGCAGCAAATCACTCCCCAAGGAGGAGCCTATGTCTGAAAATGAAAGCCAAGTCCTCTCCTATAAATAGAGGCTTCATTCAAGCAACAAGATACAACACACTACACAAGAAAAGAGCAATCAAGCAAACACTTTCATATATCTTGTTGTATTAGCCTTAGCACTTTCACTTGCACAAATTTGAGGTCTAGGCTTTAAATTCTTGATTACACTTGTACTCATGTTGTATCAATCATTATTGAGTTGTAATCTTGATTTTGGTCATCATTCAACACAAGACATCTTGTGAGTATTCTTGTGGTAAGAATACACTTGGGTGATCTAGGTGATAGGTGTTTGAAGGTTGTGGTAATCTTCAAAGGTGTTGTAAGAGGATTGTGGTAATCCTCAAGGTGGTGTAAGAGGGTTGTGATAATCCTCAAGGTGTTATATTAATTTTTGTAAATTAATAAAATCCTTTTTTCTTTTTGAAATCCATCCCGGATATACTGGGGTGGTAGTAGATTAGGCCCTAGGTGGGTTGAACTACTATAAATCGACGTGTGCTATTTACTTTCCGCACTTAGCATTTCATCTTTGCTTGAGTTTTACGAAAAAGAGGGCAAAATCTGAAAAACCGGGATAATCTATTCACCCCCCCTCTAGATTATCGTAGCCACTTGGACTAACAACCAGGCCTCACTGGATATGCGGCTGGACAACAGGGATGCCAACCTCACGGCAGACTTGCGAGGGATAGTGGTCAGAATCAGGGAATGGTGTCAGCAGCAGAATACAATGCGATATGAACAAGTCAGATATTTTAAAGCATTGTACAACAAAATGTTGGTCTGGAGCGCTGATAATGCTGACATGAAGCGGAGGATGCAGGAAAATATTGACAGAATGCATGCCTCTCATACAATAGAAATGGAGCTGTTGCGTGAATTTCACAGAAAAGAACTTTTGCGCGTTGAGGAGAATATGAATGCCAAATTCAGCCTTCTCATGGCTGAAATGAAACTGGTGGCAGCCGAGTCCAAAGCCACCCGCTCAGAATTTCGAACAGCATACTCCGCAGCAGACTCCAAACAGAATTCAGCTATCAGCCGATTGGACTTCATGCTTGCTAGGATGTTTCCCGGAGTTCCTCTCTCCTTTGATGATGCCAAAAAGGGGAAAGAGGAATACATGAAGATGTTGAAGCAGACAACTGTTGAGAAGAAGAAGGAGACAGTCGTTGAAGAAAAGAAAGAGACAGTTGATGAGAAGAGGAAGGAGAAGGGAAAAGCTGTTGAGGGGGAAAGGTCAAAGGATGTGACCTTAATGCTTGTTGAAACCCCTCAGCAAGGTCATGTCACAGCTAGCATATTCAGCAAACTTCCGGTGACTCTGCCGCTCCAACCCTCTGTTGTGCCTATGTCTGAGAAAAGAAAAATTGTGGAAGCAGGGATGAAGGAGGTTGAAAGGAAGACGGATGCCCGTGTACTAGAAGTGTTGAAACAATTTGGTGGCATTCCGACAGGAAAGGACCAAGATACCATTCCAGATGACGGAAACGAGCCTAAATCGGTTGAAGAATTTCAAACTCTTCAATCCGAAGGCTATTTCAAGGACATGCCATTAGCCCAAGCCTGGGATGCATCTTTGGGAGAAGGGTGCGAAGTTATGTGAAGAAGGCGACAGTGCAGACTACTAGCGACCATTCAATTTGGTAAATAGAAGACTCCGTGGCAAAGTATACACCCGAGGAGGAAAAGGAAGAAGTGGTGGAGGAAGAGGTTTTCGACCTAGACCTTTGCCCAAAAATATTGAATATGTAGATCCAGGCAAGAAGGGAATGATCTACTGGGCTGGGTATGATGTTGTAGCCAATCTGGAAGTGGAAAGAAAAAATGTTGAATATGTGAAGAGGATCGAAGAGGAAAACAAAAGGCAAGATCAGTTGTGGCAAGAAAGACAAGAAAGAAAAAGAAAAGATGAAGCTGCGAAGAGAGCATACGAAAATAAGAAAGCAGCTGAAGAAGAAAAGAAGAGGAAGAGAGCTGACGAAGACAGAGCTGAAGAAGAAAGAAGGAGGCAACGAAGGCGATGAAGTGTTGATGTTAACCCCTTCATGTATTTTATTTTTGTAAATACATATGCATGTAAGTCTTCTGTACATTCAATGAAAAATCTGTAATTTGCGTAGATATATGTATGCTCTGATTGCTCTGACACACATTGTAAATAGCTGTGTAAAGGACAAGAATGTTATGATCAATAAAAAGATTGATTCTACGCATACATTCTTTGTTACTGCATTGCCTGTATATATATGTGTTGTTTACATATTGTTTAATGTTTTTAAGTTTTTGCATCATCAAAAAGAGGGAAATTGTTGGGAAATTTATTGTTTAGATTTTGATGAATGCCATGTAAAACTTAGACTAGAAAGTTGGCACCCTATTTTCCTTGTAATTTTTATTGTAATAGATAGGGCTGAACAAGCTGAGTCAAGTCAACTATGCCTGGGAATATAAGAAATCAACTGAAGACTAGAATGAAGACTCCGCTGTGAAGCAGCTGAGTGTGGCAAGGAAGAGAAGACCAAGGACTCGACTGAAGGAGTATCAGCTGTGAGACAGCTGTGAGAAAAGTCAGTTAAGTCAACCCAAGAAGCCAAGTCAAGTTGAAGTGACAGATGAATCTTTCAATCATGGGAGAAAACTCAAGTCACCTGGAGAAAAGGCAGCTGCAAAGAGGAATTAACTGAAAAGGATCCGTTGCGCAAAAGTCAAGAATATTATTTAAATAAGTAATATTTCCATGTTGCCGCATCTTAAAGTGCTCAGTCCCAGAAGCATGCAAAAGGAATAAACCAATAGGAAGCACTGCACCTCGTGTCAGATTCTGAAAAACTGAACACTCATTTAATACGAGGAAATGTCAACATCAAGGACTGCAACAAGACAAGCCAACGAACACAAGTGACTTCTGAAAATCAGCCTATCTCTTCAATGGGCAGATTTTTGAAAGCTCATTATAAAAGGCTGAGGAATCACTCTGAGAAGAGGTAACCTGAACCTTGCACACCTGATATAACAAGCAACATTCAAACTGTAACCTGCAGAATATTCTAAAGTTATTCAATTAATATCCTCAAGCCTAAATCTCGAAGGAAATCGATCCAACACCAAGCTGTGAAGGAAAGACAACTTCAAACTGTTGAAGAGGAAAATTTTGAAGAATCAAAAGGGGTCTACTTTCCAAGGAGGATTGTAGGAAGGTTCAAGGTCGAACCAATCTCAAGTTATTGGAGGGCTTCGTGATCAAATCCAAGAGGCTTGAGAAAGTAAGCTGAAGTAGCAAGGAAGCCGCCCTGTGAAGAAGCTGAGTCGGACGAGAATCCAGCTGTGTGACCAAGGCATCTCCAGACTGAGTCCCAAAGGAGCAAGTCAGCTATGTGATCAAGACTTGTATCTGGACTGATAACCACTTTGTGAATTGATCATTACTTGGTGGATTCCTCCAGGAGTTGGAGAAGAGAGGAGTAGAAGAATTACCCCATCTTCGAACCTCTATAAAAATTATTGTGTCATTTACATTTCAGCATTTTATTTCTGCATACTCACTTTATATCTGCTGACAATTTGTTATCCAACTGATAAGTAACTAAGTGCTAAAATCAAGTGTTTAAAACAAAGTCAAATCAAATTCAAGGGTGTTAAGTCTTCCGCTGAAAATCTCATCACAGCCAAGTTAAGGTTTAGAATAAACATCTGAGTTATTCTATCAACAGCTCAATCGAGTCTGTTGAGTGGCTAACTCTGCTGGTTAACTAACTTAGCTGTCCCTCAAGGACATAGCTGTGAAATTAACTCTGTAATATTTTAAAAGGACTAAAATCGAAAAGTTGGTAAGGTTATTCAACCCCCCATCCCCTTCTAAACCTTACTTACACCCCTTGGGACCTACAATCTTCAACTCCTCACACCAAGCTCGGATCCCTGCCCCTGCGAATTGCGTTCCATTATCCGATATCAAGATCCGAGGTGTTCCATATCGACATGTGATATTCTGCCATATGAACTTCATCACTGCATCCTCATTTATTTTAGCAAGGGGCTCTGCTTCCACCCACTTACTAAAATAATCAATCGCTACAATCAAAAATTTCCTCTGACCTGAGGCCGGAGGAAAAGGACCTACAATATCAATCCTCCATTTTGCAAAAGGACATGTTGAGCTCATAGTCATGAGCTCCTCTGCCGGACGATGTATCAGAGGCACATGAATCTGGCATTTCTCACATGCTCTCACTAGCTTCTCTGCTTCCTCTTTCAAGTAAGGCCAAAAATACCCTGCCCTCAGTACCTTTTTCATCAAGATTCTTGCTCCCATATGATTTCCACAACACACTTCGTGCATCTCTCTCAGTACATATGTACCCTCTTCTCCACTCAAACACCTCAGCAGGGGCATGGAGAAGCCTCTCTTATATAACTTATCCCCAATAATACAAAAACGTGTCGCCCGAATTTTCTGCCGACCTACTTCACGCCTACCTCCCGGTAGGACCCCTCTTTCAGATAGGCTATGAAAGCCAACCTCCAATCCTCTTTTTCCTCAATCTCTCTGACCACCATACCCAGCACAGTCTCTTTTGCCATCAAAAGCGTGATTTGCTTGGCTTGATTCTCCAAGGCCGAGCTGGCCATCTTTGCTAAGAAATCAGCCCGACCATTCTCTGCCCTCGGAACCTAACAGATCTTAATCTCTTTCACCTTTCCTTCCAAATTTCGGTATGCTTCAACATACCTCTTCATCCTTTCCTCCCTAATCTCAAATTCCCCAGTAACCTGCTTATGAACGAGCTAAGAGTCCATATAAATAACCATTCTAGTAGCCCCCATCTCAATGGCCATTTGCATCCCTCTGATAAATGCTTCATACTCCGCCTCATTATTGGATAATTTGAACTCTAATCTTACAGCAAAATCATTTTCTACCCCTTGTGGGCTGATTAGGACAATACCGGCACCACAACCCGAGCTTCCTACTGAACCATCCACATAAATCACCCAAGATCCTTCTCCACTATCATCCCTTATTGATTCTTGAACAAAATCCGCCAAAGCCTGAGCTTTAATGGCCGACCTATTCTCGAACTCAATATCGTACTTGCTCAATTCAATGGCCCACTTCACTAGTCTTCCCGCCACCTCGGGCTTGCTCATCATATTTCTCAATGAAAGATTAGTTCGGACGATTACCTTGTGCGATAGAAAATACGGTTGAAGTCTCCTTGCAGTCACCACCAAGGCCAAACCTGCCTTCTCGATCTCCGCATATCGCAGCTCAGCGTTCCTCAATACCTTACTGACATAATATGCTGGCCTCTGAACCGACCTCTCCTCCCTAATCAGGACCGTGCTGACCCCTTGCTCTCCTACCGAAAGGTACAAGTACAAGGGCTCTCCCAACAATGGCTTGGTTAATAATGACAAATCGGCCAAATAAGTTTTCAAATCCTCGAAAGCCCTCTGACAATCCTCATCCCAAAAAAACTTTTTGGCCTTCCTCATCACCTTGAAGAAGGGCAAACTCCTCTCCGCAAGGCGTGAAATAAACCGATTCAGGGCTGCTAGCCGACTTGTCAAACACTGCACTTCCTTTGCATCCCGAGGTGGTGCCATTTCTCTAATGGCTCTAACCTTCTCTGGATTAGCCTCTATTCATTTCTCCGTCACCATATACCCCAAGAACTTTCCCGACCTCACACCAAAAGCACATTTCTTAGGGTTGAGCTTCATCCGGTACTTTCTCAAAGTGTCAAATGTCTCAGCTAGGTCACGCACATGATCCATAGCCTTCATACTTTTAACCAACATGTCATCCACGTATACTTCCATGTTCTTCCCGAGCTGCCCCTCAAACATCTTATCCACCAACCTCTGGTATGTGGCTCCTGCATTCTTCAACCCGAACGACATTACTACATAACAAAAGGTGCCAAAAGAGGTGGTGAAGCTCACCCTCTTTTGGTCCTCCTCTGCTAGCTTGATCTGGTGGTAGCCTTGCGATGCATCCATCATACTGAGCAATTCGCACCCCGACGTCGAATCCACAAGTTGATCGATTCGGGGCAACGGATAGTAATCCTTTTGGCAAGCCAGGTTCAAGTCCCTAAAATCCACACACATGCGCCAATCATCCTCCATTTTTGGCACCAGCACTGCGTTGGATAACCATTCTTGAAACTGGATTTCTTTGATATGCCCCGCTTTCAACAACCTCTGCACCTCCGCTCAAATTATAGCATCCTTCTTAGGACCGAAATTTCTTTTCTTTTGTTTCACAGGCTTGTATGTCGGATTGACATTGATCCTAAGCTCAGCAATACTCGGATCGAGCCCCACCAAGTCTTCCGCTGTCCAAGCAAACACATCCACATTGCTCCTTAGAAACTTCACCAGCTCCTTCCTCAACTCATCTGCTAATCCTTTCCCGATCTTGGTGACCTTATTGGGGTCACCCGGCACCAGCTCGACCATCATCATTTCCTCATTAGGTTGGACATGCTCTACTGGCTCGTCCAACCTAATCAGCTTGTCCCTATTTCTACCATCATCAAAAGCATTCCCCCTCTCCGCCTTTTGAATACTCTCTACATATAATTTTCTAGCCATATACTGATCTCCACCGACCTCACCTGCCTCTTCCCCCACAGAGAACTTCATTTTCAAATGGTACACCGACACCACAGCTTGAAAAGCATTTAATGACGGTCTACCCAACATAGCATTATACGAAGAGGGTGCATCTACTATCAAAAATCGAATCATCCTAGTTTTGCGATTAGGCTCCTTACCCAAAGAGACAGGTAAAGTAATCATACCTATTGGTTGGATCATTCCTCCAGCAAATCCAACCAACACTGTGTCCGCCGTCTCCAGCCCGACCTGGAGATCCATCTTCTTGTAGCAATCATATAATAGGATGTCCGCCGAGCTCCCTGTATCCACAAATACTCGTTGCACATCGTAATTAGAGATCGTCGCCGTGATCACAAGAGCATCGTTATGAGGTGTTACGATACCCTTGCTATCCTCCGGCCCAAATTGGATACTTGGCCCTGGTCCGACCTGTTCCACTTTCAGTTGTTCCTGCACTCGATCTGGTGCTGCTGCTCTCACATAATTCTTCCGAGCTCTCCTAGAATCTCCTTCCGCTGGCCCTCCAACAATCATCTGGATGACCTCTCGCCGAGGTGGGGGCGGAGGTGGAGGTAGCTCCTCCCTTTCCTCCCCCCTACGCTCCGGCTCCCGCCGAGGTTGACGATAACCCCGGTTGTCCCTCTTATACTCCCCTTTTTTCTCCTTTTTGTCGATGTACACAAATTCCCTGAGGTGACCTGCTTGAATGAGCTGCTCAATTTCATCCCTCAGTTGTGTGCACCGATCTGTTGTGTGCCCATACTCATTATGGAACCTACAAAATTCCTTGCACTTCGCTTTTACCGGTGCCTCCGCATGTGCCTTTGGCCACCTCAGGTCGGGGTGCCTCTCAATAGCTATGAGCACCTAGCCCTGAGAGACAGCCAATGGCGTATACTTCTCGTACCTCAACCGTCCACCCATTGCCTCAGACCTCGGCTTCTTCTGAGATCCCTTATCCTCCCGATCTTCTTTTTTATCTCTTCTTTTCTCTCTTTCCTCCCTCTTCATCTTCCTCACCTCTTCCAGGTTAATATACCTCTCTGCCCGAGCTAACAGCTCATCAAAGGTCTTAGCCGGCTCTATCACCAAGGATTCAAAAAACTCTCCATCTTTCAGGCTCTAAGCTAGGGCATTAGCCAAAATTTTCGGACTAGCCGAAGGCACCTCCAACTTTGCCGTGGTGAACCTCTGTATATAACTCCGAAGTCCCTCCCCTTCCCTCTGCTTGATGCTAAACAGAGTTAAGGGTGTTTTTTGCTACTTACGACAGCTCGTGAACTGATTGAGAAATGTCGAACTGAAGTCATCAAAATTTCTGATAGAGCCTGGAGCAAGCTGGCTAAACCATTGCTGAGCTGACTTCGTCAGAGTGGTGGGGAAAACTCTACACATCACGCCATCCGTGAACCTGTGTAGAAAAGCAGCATTCTCAAAACAACAGAGATGATCCCACGGATCTGTGGTACCATCATATTCAAAACTCAGAGCTCGGTTGGACGATGGGAGCTCATCTACCATCACTTCATCCGAGAAGGGAGTTCCCCTCCGCACTCGGACTGAAGCCGCTCCCGGTACTCCTGTCACCCTCCTACGAATATCCCTCACTTCACGATGGAGGTCATCTATCCGCTCCGACCAATCCTGATCCTTAGTTGATGTGGGCTCCGCCCTCGACGAATGCACCTCTTCTGCCACCGCAGGCCGCCGACCTCTCTCCCCGACCTCCGGGGGGGACCACCGGAGGAGGGACCACAGGCGGAGTTGGTGGCGGAAGCATCTCCCTCAGCCGTCTTTCCACCGTTTGCTCAACGGCCCTAGTAATGAAACCACCCAACTGTTCAAAGAACATTGGGCCCAAATCAACACTCCTACCAGACATGGGCGTCTGTCCATCTACTCCAGCCCTCGGAAACCACTGCCCTCCACCCTCCACCGGAGGTGGCAGAGGTGGAGGCCTAACCTCTTCTTGCGTAACTCTGCCCGGAGTATCTCCCAACGGCGTACGATTCAAATCATCTTCCAAATTTCTCCTGATATCTTCCATAACCATCACTTGAAGCTCATGTCTCCGCTCAATCTTCCCACAGACAGCGCCACTTGGTTGCTCCCAAAAAACGTCCTCCTCTCGCCGATCACCTTCCAAGCTGAACTCCTCCGCAAAACCTGCACAAAGGGGGCCGGAGGGGGGCTCCGGCGTACCCTCTCTGATGCTTAAGTCAGTGACTTGGAAGAGAAGCAAGAGGCAAAAGAATGCAATGTAACAGTAAAGATGAGATTAGGTTTAGAATGAACCTGGACTTGGGCTTTTATACCTTAGTTAGGATTAGGGTTTTCGTAAAATCCGGGATTCCATTATGATTTGGTGTCAGAGTCATCATTAGGCTAGGATCGGATCTCCTAAAAACCCTAATTTTACTCCTCTAAGACCTCGGCTCCGAACAGACCTGAGGCACCTCAGACTATCAGACCTGAGCCACGTCGGGCCAATGCTTTAACGCGTCCCCTAATATCTCAAACATCTTCAGAGCCCCCTTACTCATGTGGCCGAACTGAACGTGATCACCTCGGCCTCCTTTCTCATGACTTCCAAAGTTGACCCTTTAGAATGCGACAGATCAGTCGCAGCCCAAATGTTGAACTTACAAGATCAACCCAACACCTTTTAGCGGACCAACTCAATGCTGAGCCCAAGAGGTCGGCTCAATACTTATGGCAGCAGGCCGGCCCCCATACGCTAGGTCTTACCAGATCGACCCAATGCTTGTGGGCTTAGCCAGGTCAGCCCAATGCCTGTGAGCTTAGCCAGGTCAACCCAATGCCTGTGGGCCTAGCCAGGTCAGCCCAATGCCTTAAATCTTGACAGGTCGGGCCAATACGATGGGCCTTATCAGTTCGGCCCAATACAGACAGGTCAGCCCAGACCATATTTCACCTGTATCATGTATACTATAGCATGGTATTTATATATAGATATTATAGCACATGTATGTATGATTCTAGTAGCGCCAAATGTCTTAATCCTGAGTCAGGGGCGTAGCCAACGAGCTTTACTACTCTTAACCCAATTATTTTTTTCCCCTGCCCAACTATTTTTCCCCTTAGAAAAAACTTATATTTTTTTATTTTATATATTTTCCATTAAAAAAATAGGATAAGAGAAATTTGGGCTATGTTGGGGATCGGGTAGATCTATCGGCCCCTGTCCTAGGTAGTGTACTATCTTATCAGGAATGGCTCAAACTTGCGGGACACTGTCACTTAATTAAGTAGGTCTAAATCAGGGTCCACTTCTCAGTCCAAGGATCATGTGACATGACCTTCTTAACGGCCCTCAAGAAAAGGTTTAACGGGCTTTTTAAATGTCTCCCTCATCAGTTCCTAATTTTTTTTCTCGAACGATAGACTTTCATAAATGAACTCACCAAAACAATCACAACGCAATACATAGCAACGAGCTAAGCTCTTTCTTAGCAACATTAATCCAAGGGGGAATTGGCTAAATCAATTCGAATCCAAATCACCATGAGGACCTCAATGAGCTAATCTAGAACCAAGATTAATACTCTTTTCGTCCACAAAAACAAAATTACAAGCATCAAAAAGATAATAAAATAGAAAGATGTCTTCGGCTATTGTTGCAACATGATCATCAAAAACCTCTAGGCAGTTAAGAATCTTCGCAATATCCTCATCATCTATCTTCACAATAATCCTATCGATTCCATTTTTGAAACAAAGGAGAAGTGTATCTCTAATACCAAGTAAGGTTGCTTTCACTGGAGAGTGAGGGCCCTCCGTAGATAACGCCAAGCTTGGATAATCTTATCATTATCATCACTACACCATCCTCCCAACCCAATAGCAATTTCATTTCCAGTTGTAACACTAACCGCATTCCACATCGGTCCTATTATAGTTGAACAAATAGCTTGTGGCTCCCTTCCTCTCTTAAAAGTAACGCTGGAGCTATCAAAGGAAGCCCCTAAGTCATGAATCAGTTTGAATTCTTACCTTTCTCTCATGGCACAATCCACACTGTCGCATTCACTCCATTTAATGTTTTGAAAAATCCACAGATTACGTGTTTTCTAAAGCCACCAAAGAATATAACAAGAGAGTTGAAGTCTATCTTTGGAGGTTTGGTAATTTCCAACCTTGTACACATCCCTTCACCAACTAGAAATTGAGTATGTACCTTCCTGAGAAGTCTCCAGTGCACATGTGCAAGTTTCCAAGTTAGTTGTGCTCTAGGGCACTTGAAGAACAAAGTGAGAAGCTGTCTCTGTATTTTCACCACACATTCTGCAAATAGGTTCCAAGTCGATACTTCTTTTCTGTAATGAGTCTGCAGTAGGTAGTACCTCCTTAATCCTTCTCCAAATGAAATGTCTGATTTTTTCCTTCACATCCAACTTCCAGCATTTCTTCAACACATTAGTACAAAATTGACCATTTGCATCGGTTGTAAACGACTTTAAACATCGGTTCCAATGGTGATGCTTATGAATGCGATGCTAATAATCACATGTAAATGCATCGATTTCAACCGATTCCTAAAGTAAACAATAGGCATCGGTTGCTAAGCAAAAATTGATGCATAATATTCACCAAAGGCATCGATTTTCCACAAACAACCAACACATAAAGTTATTTTAGGCGTCAGTTTGTAACAACACCGATGCCTATTGTTATTTTTTTTAAATACTATTTTTGTTTCAATTTCCTACCTTATGCGAAGAAACTATTTAATATTACCCAGAATGAAGAAAATAAATATTAAAGCAGAAAATTCATGACACGATTGCCGGAAAATATTGGGGCCACTAATATTCTCTATCTTACCCTAACCAACAACAAATTCATGACACGATAAGTTAGGAAAGATCAAATGTCCCAATACGACTACATGGTATAATCCACAAAGGTCAAACAAAATATTAGATAAAGAAAACACACAATTAATTAACAATTCTGAAAAAAAAAAGCATGTTCTATGCTCAACACAGTAAGAAAAAGATAGTTATTTTTTTAATTAGTTTGTTCGTGTAGGTCCCAATGGGTGTGGTGTAAGGTTTAGAAGGGGGTGTTGAATAAACCTTACCAAATATTCGATTTAGTCCTTTTAAAATTGTTCAACAGAGTTGACTCAAATCTGTTGTGTCCTTGGGGGACAGCTAAGTTGGCTATTCAGCTAAGTTACCCACTCAACAGACTCGATAGAGCTGTTGATAGTATAAATCGGCTGGTTAAGCCAATACTTAACTTAGTTGATTTGGTTTTATAACAGCGGAAGACTAAACACCCTTTGATTGATTTAAAGCTTGTTTTAAAACACTTGTTTTTGGAATTAGTTATTTATCAGTTGGATAGCAAATAATAACTAACAATAGATATAAAGTAAATACGCAAGAATGTAAATGCTGAAAGTAAATTGACACAAGTATTTTTATAGTGGTTCGAAGATGGAGTAATTCTTCTAGTCCACTCTTCTCCAACTCCTGGAGGAATCCACTAAGTAACAGATCAAGTTACAAAGCAGTGAACAGTCTAGAGACAACGATCACATAACTGGCTTCTCCTGCGACTCAGCTTCTTCACAAGGCAGCTGTCTTGCTACTTCAGCTCACTTCTCAAGTTCTTGGATTTGATCACGAAGCCCTCCAACAAACTTGATACTTGGTTCGACCTTGAACCTTTCTACAATCCTTCAACTTGGAAAGTAGACCCCTTTTTTATCTTCAAATGTTTTCCTCTTCAACTGATTGAAGTTATCTCTCCTTCACAGCTTGTGTTGGATCGAGTTTCTTCGAGTTTTAGGCTTGAGGAATATCTTGATAAGCTTTGAGAATTTGCAGGTTAATTGCTTGAATATTGCTTAAAAGATCAGTGTCATTCGTAACCTTTTCTCAAATGCTTCCTCAGCCTTTTATAGTGTACATTTGAAATTTTCCCGTGGAAGAGATAGGCTAATTTTCAAATGTCACTTTGTGTTCGTTGGCTTGTCTTGTCTTGGTCTGCAGCCCTTGTGATGTTGACCTTTCCTCGTATTAATTGGCTCTGCAACTTTACAGATTCTGACACAAGGTGCAGTGTTTCCCATTGGCTCATTCCTTTTGCATATTTCTGGGCCAAACACTTTAAGACCTGACAACTTGACATATTACTATATCGAGTAATATTCTTGACTTTATTCCAACGGATCTAAGTCAGTTTTCTTCACTTGACTGTTGCCTTTACCCCAGGTGACTTGAGTCTGCTCCAATCATAGGATTGACTCAACTATCACTTCAACTGATAGACTTGTCTCTTTAAGTTGACTTGACTGACACTTCTCACAGTTGTCCCTCAGCTGACTCTCCTTCAGTCGAGTTCTTGACTTCCTTCTAAGCCATACTCAGCTTACACATAACAGAGTCTTCATTCCAATCCGCAGTTGACTTCTTGTAATCTTGACTTAGCTGATTAACTCAGCTCTTCCAGTCCTATCTATTATATTACAAAATTACAAGAAAAATGGGGTGCCAACTTCCTAGTCTAAGTTTTACATGGTATCATCAAAATCTAACAAATAAATTTCCTAACAGTTCACATTTGAAAAGACTAGCACATAATAATTTTTATATTGTAAAATTTCCCCGACAAAAATTCTCTTTCTAGCTTCCATTGTCTGTAAAACACAAATACAAATAGTGCATGATCAAGACTTGAGAAGGATTAACAGGAAAAAAAATCTCCACATGGCTAACCTTGGAGATTAATCTCATATCTCTTGCTCTCAAACTCAATAGAGCTTGTCAGGTTCGCATAGCTCTTGTTCTCAAATTCAGCAAATGCACCTTGGAGATTAATCTCATTATAGACGGCTTTGATTTTTGCAACATCAGCCGAATATGTCTTTCCATAGTGCTTCTGGTAATAGGGCCAGATGATAATAAACATATCATCTTCTGATAATAAAATGGCAAAGTAACTAAAAATGTTAGCTTCTTAGTTCTTATAAAAAGAATTTTCTTTTGTTCTTTGCTACAAAGTCCAAGGCTTTTACAACCAGCCAAGAACACTTGAAATCTTCAATATTTGTTCCAATATGATGAGGCAATGAAATTAGTAAAAAACAACCATATCATAAGGCCGGGTTTTTTGAATATTTGGATAGAAAGTTCAGGATCTCAATATCTCACTTTCCCGATCTTTTCAGGTTCACCAAAGTAATCTAAGTAGTCATCCTGAAAAGATACGGCGCACGTTAAAAAATGATGAAGTTTGTTAAAAACAACTATGTTGCTCAAACATCTCTAATGCTACCAAACAATAACCATATATACATTTTTTACATGCATGTCAACTAACCATAATAAGACCCACACAATTCACAGGGAAATGAGATATTATTTATGTTGATGTCCATGAGGGATGCAAAGGCAATCTTACCTATACTTGAAAGTAGATTCCCATAGCAATAAGCACATCCTTCACATTCACATGGTTGTCCAGGTTCTCGCCCGCCATGAGCAATGCGCATGCAACCTATAACATAACAAAAATATAAAGCAAGACTAACATGAAACAATGTAAAGACTGTCGTAAAATAGCTTAGGAGTGCTATTATTTGCTAAACCAGCAATGAGCTTTGCAAGTAGATAAGTAAATACTAACTGAGAAGACGAGACAACCTGCTAAAGACGATCCATAGTTCTTAGAGACTGAGAGAATTCAAAATAACTAATTAGTCTGCAAGTCCTGGGCCTAGTATTCTACACGTCTGTAATATTACACTTTTTATTTTGTACTGTTGCATCAACTAAGAATTGCATGGGGTAACATAGTAATTCTACCTTCTTCCGAAGTGAAATGGTGATTGTAAAATCAACAATTTTATTCAGCTCAAGGCATCACTTTTACCCACTCATAATGTCCAGGGAGGGGCACATCATTCACAATGTCGTAATTATACATGCACAGGCAAAACCAAATGATAATCAGATTATTCATTCCAACATAAATTATTTCAACTCAAATCAACACAAGGAACTATTATTTAGTTAATTACAAAAGCACTCATGTTGTTTAGCCTAATTACGAATCACCCCTCAAGAGGGGTTATATGTTGGTTAAAAACAAACCTCAAGGAGGTATTTGTAATTTTGAAGGATAAGTGGAGTTTTTTGTAACTAGGCTAAACCTCATGATGTTACTGTAATTATCCCTTATAAATTATATATAAGAAGCAAACACGTACTTCTCGATAAAACGACACTGTTGTGGATGCTCAGCTTGGGCAAAAAACTCCTCCATTTCACGGGTTGTAGGAATAGTATCTCTTGGGCAAGAAATAATGGGGAGACCAGGCAAAATCGAACAAATAACGAAAATAACAGAATAAACAACAAATGAGCTAATTTAATTACATCAACAAAAACAACTAAAATGTTAAACTCACCTTAAATAAGCTCCAAGCGACAAAAGTTATGAAGACTGGTGGTAACTCGTGGACCTAAATCAAGAAATGGAATTAATTCCTATCATTTCCAAGCAAAATTACCACAAGTATACAACATTAAAGAAATGGTTCTTTTCTGAAAATAAAGGAGATGCACCACTTAATGTGTATGCTCATATTCTTTTGTAATTAGCATATTATTGATAATTTGAATAATTTATACCAAAACTCTTATGCACAAACAACATTATGAAATTTAAAACACAAAACCTCAAGAATTCGACGAACAATAGCTAGCAAAAAGTGAGTCCTTTCCACCCCAATGCATCAGAGGAAGCAGAAAACCACTTGGAACAATTCCTTCAAATCCATAGCAGGAAAGGACGAAAAAGTTAACCTTCAAAAGAATTATTATCCAAGCAGGAACCATTCTATATTAACAAGGTTCATCTGCAATAGGTGATTCTAGATAATGTCATGGATAATTCTTTCCCCTGATTGGTAGAAGTATCAAAATAGGAAGACAGATAGCAACATTGTCACCAAACTCATAATATCCCATCAGAGTTAACAGTGGTCACACTTTAAAAGTGCCATCATACCTCAGCCAATGCATGAGCAGCCTTAGCCAAAAGCCTTGCATATATAGTTAGTTTTGTGCGATTTATTTCCCTCTTCCAAGTTGTTGTAGTTTGTCCTACATCCATAGAAAGAATTGTCTAGTGACTTGTTCATTATGGATCATACAATAGATATCATAAGCCGCTATTACTAATGAAAGAATAACACCTTCATGTGTTCTTCTGCCATGAACAGTATATACAATATTGAGACTCCAAATTACTTTAAGTAAATACATAACATGGTAAACTATATGTAATGGATTTACTGACCTCAACCTCATAATCTGATAAGGAGACACAATAACCAACATCAACGTTATAAATGGCAACTCCAACTCCCCTATAATTATAAGGGAACAAATATCATATAACTTGAATCAAGTTATGTGCTCAGTGTAGTGGTAAAATTTGAAAACATAGATGCCGTTAACAATCATAAGCAGGGTTTCAGATACTTGTAATCTAAGTTATTTTGTCTGAATATCATTCTGATCTGAATATAATGCTATTAATTGCATGCAGGTAAATTCAATCTAATAAGACATCTCCAAAGGCACCGTTGTACTTTTATAAACCCAACTTGAGGACAAAAACAAAAATAGAATGTAAAAAACTTAAAATCATTACTCCACTCGAGATCTTTACTTGAGTACATTACTAACAAAATTTCTTGTTAGAACAGAAAAAAGGTTCTGGAAGCTTTCACTAGATTATCTACAACAAAGAAAGTATTAAAGAGAACCTACCTGGAATAAAGAAGAATAGACGTATAACAAGGGCTAAGAAAGTAGTCCAGATCCAAAACTCACCTCTGGAAAACTAATCGTGTTAGATCACCAGAGCAAAATTTGAAGCATCAAATTTAGAAAAATGAAAAATAAACATGACAACAATTAAGAGTACAAAATTTGATATACTTCATCCATGAGACGATGCTTGCAGGGCAGATAAAGGAACAAGGAACGATTTGTGGATAGTTGTCCCCTTTGCTAACACTAGGACTCTGAAAAAATTAGTAAAAAATTACTGTATCACATTCATCAAATATATTTTTTCAATCAACTTGATTCATCACAAATCACCCGATCAAGTAATATTTTGTTTTTAGGAGCACACCTTCTTGAGCTTGAAGTAAGAAAATAATCCATCTTTTGCTTACGATAATATGCGGTTGATTTTCAGAAATTAAAGATAAATCAAACTATTTTGAAGCTAATTGAGCTAACAGAGAAAGAGAAAATCTACTTGTCTTCCGCTATTGTGCGAAGGCTTATCAGATTTAATAAATGGCCACCGTTTCTCAGACGCCACAGATGAGTTCCAATTCCTCTCAGACGCAATAGACGACGTCGTCCGCCTTTCGGACTTAATCGAATATGGTGAATTTGGGGATGATTACTGCCAAGTCAGAGTCCAGAGGTCCAACTGGCAATGAGGATTCCTTCGTTGGTGTCGTTGTCGGCGGCGGTGAGTTTACTCCGCTGAGGTGGCGCGTACGGGCCGTCATGTGGTCAGAGAAAGTTGCTTATGTGAATGCCCTAATTAACAATAATGAGGTAGGTTGTTGATGATGGTGTTAATAAAAAAATGAAAAAACATATTGGTATCGGTTCAAGCTTACAAACGATACCTAAAGTTGGGTTAAAGGTATCTGTTTTTAATTAAAAACTAAGGCCTAATGTTTTTAATTTAGTTTTAAAAAATAAATTTTTTATAGGCATCAGTTTTTAACCAACAACCGATGCCTAAAGACTTCATTTTATTTTCAAAATTGCCACCACCCCTCTTGAGGCATTGGGTTTCCATGGAAACCGATGCATATTTGAAGATTTATATGGCCTTTTTTGTACTAGTGACATAACACATTCAGCCTGGGATCCTTCACTTGAATCCGGCACATCAATCATCAATTTTTCTTTAGCCAGCAACAACTTGTAGGATGAGTTGACAGTGTATTCTCCTTTCTTGTACCAGTGTCGTACATGCTTCCTTCTTGACAAATGAGAATCTACAAAATTATGTTAGCATCTTCCAGACAAAACGAATTAAGATCCAAATCCTTGTTACATGCCTTCCCTTCCTAATTCATGAGCTCTCTAACCCAAACTCCTTTTAAGTCCATATTGTCAGCAATTCCAGGTTTAAATTAAGGGGTTTTTGGTATCCATGGAGCCTCACTCACTCTAATGGATTTTCCATCCCTGACTTGATACCCAATGCCTAAAGAAATGGTGTGTTTAGTTTTGAACCAATTTTTCCATAACCAAAAATCCCCATTTTAGGTTCCGATATAATCAAGCCACCAATGGAAAATATATGGTTTTGATTACTTTAGAAATGAGGAGATTAGATTGAGTAACAAGTCTCCAAAGCTGTTTTGTGATAAGTGCTTCATTAAACAGAGTCAAATTCTGAAATATTTGGCTCTCTCCATTACACATATATAATATATATGTTCGTGTGAATATATAAGATTTTTATAATAATATAAATATAACTATAATAATATAGAATGATGGTGTGATACGTTAATTGTTTTTTTCTTATTGAGGAGAATAAGAGAAATTGGGATGTCCTAAGAAGAGAGGGGGATGAGATTTTAATTCGGATCTGCTTGCCCAGTAATATGTCCTTTGACCACATGGACAAACATATTATATACGTATTGAGGAATATATTTTCCTAATACATTTTCCAAACATATTTTTCTCAATACACTCAGATACAAATCAAGCTAATATTTATTGTAATTTTGTTTTCAATAACAACCATTAGCTTGATATACTTTCAAATATTTATTGTAATTTTGTGATAGAATTTATATAAGTATAATATATGCAAGATGCGTTGTATTATAGAATTAATTTAAATATATATATTGTGAAAGCCCAATCCATCCACACTCCAGCCCAAATAATTAATGGGGTTTGTTTAAGTTTGGTCTAGTCAAATAGAGTTTGTTCAAGAATGACCTTACCTATTCCAAACATTTTTAATGGCCTTCTTTTATGTTAAATGTCCAAATTACCCTTTCTGCACTTTAATATCCCAACAACCCTCCCATTTCAAAAGGTCTAAAATACCCCTTTTTATTTCTTCCACAAAATTTGTGTATTTCAACCAAATGTTTGGGGGTTTTGTGCTTCAACCAACCGAAAAATTGTACATATCCTCCTTCCCGATCTTTGACATTGCAAGAGAAATCAACATTCAAGTTTGAATTTTGTTCCTATGACCTTATGTCATTGTTTTATTCAATTTATCTGTCATTTCGTTCATTTTCTCGAGTAGATGAAGTCGATTAATCGACTACTGCGTATTTGCAGAACAAGGTCGTTTAATCGACCCCAATGAGTCGTTCAATCAACCAGCTGATTGAACGACAGTTGTTCAATGAGTCGGTCAATCGACCAGTTGTAATGTGTCGATTGAATGACTTATTAGGTGCAAAATGAGTCGATTGAACGACCGTCGTTCAAACGATTATCGTACGACTGTCGTTCAATCGACTCATGTTGCCCTAATAAGTCGTTCAATCGACACATTACAGTTGGTCGATTGAACGACTCATTGGGGTCGATTAAACGACCCAATTCTGTAAATATGCAGCAGTCGGTTAATCGACTTATTCAAAATCAAACAGAACTGCACTATAGTTTCTTGTCCTACTTATTTGACATTTTTATCTTCAATTTAATTGCAGACAACATGTCTTCACCGTTTTGGATTACCGTATATTATTTTGGACTTTTTGTTAATAACAATGAAAAATGACAATGGGTATTTAATGATGATGGCATGCATGCATCAGGAGTTCCAATAACTACAAAAACTATGAAGAGCTATATTCTAAGGTACAAAATATTTGCAAAGTTGATCCCAATTTGCATGATATTGAGATGGGATTTATTTCTCTAGCAAGCATACAGTCTTTTCAAATTCCTATCCGGATTACTTCAGATGAGGGAGTGCAATGGTACTTGGCTTTCAATAAACAAGGTTCGGTTATTCCCTTATTTATAACCCTTGTGATCAAAAATATTTGTGACGTGCCACGGGACGAGCATAATGTAGTTGATTGTGATGTGCAATCGGAAGATGGATATCATAGTTTTGAGGTGGAAGAAAATAATCACAGTGACGATGATCGAAATGTGAATGATATTTGGGATGGGTTGGAGGTAATCCGAGAATCTCCTTCCAATGATTATAATGGTGATGCGTTCATTACACCGCCGAGACTTGATTTTAATCAAGGCACTGGAGAAGTAAATCAGTTCACAAATGAGCATCTTCTTTCTTCGGTTGGAAGTACATCACGAGTTTTACCCATTGACATTAGCTTGAATGTTGACCAAGTATTTGATACCAAGAAAGAGCTTCAAGAAGTTGTGCACATGATCGCATTGAAATATAATTTCCAGTTCAAAACAAAAAAAATCGAACAAGAATGTGTACACAATTGTGTGTGTTGATGAAAATTGCAAATGGCGTTTGCGAGCAACAAAGTTCTCAGACTGTGATTATTTTCGGATTAGAAAATATACACCAGAACATACTTGCGCTCTAAATTTGTCTACCAATGATCATAGACAAGCGAGATCGTGGATCATTGGAAAACATATCATGTCAAGGTTTGAGGACTGCCACACTACATATAGACCTGCTGATGTTGTGAATGAAATTCCCCGAGACTTTGGCATTGAAATAAGTTATCAAAAAGTGAGGAGGTCTAGAGAAACTGCTTTAGCATACATAAGGGGTTCACCTGAGGATAGTTACACTAAGTTGGCCGCATATGCCCATAACTTAAAAGTAGTTATTCCAGGAACTATATACTCTTTAGAGGTTGATAGTGAAAACCGCTTCAAGTACTTTTTCTTGGCATACGAGCCCTGCATTCGTGGGTTTCACTCTCCAATGCGCCCATTAGTTGTTGTGGACGGAACATTTTTAACTGAAAGATATAAAGGTACGTTGATTATCGCTACTTGTCAAGATGCAAATATGTAGATTTATCCTCTTGCATGGGCTGTTGTTGATTCTGAGAACGATGCTTCGTGGCATTGGTTTTTTATGAACTTGAAAGGAATAACAGGTGACCAAGAAGACCTTGTTGTGATATCTGACACACACAGGAGTCTTATCAGTGCAGTCCAAACTGATTTTCAAAATGCACATCATGCTCATTGTATTTATCATATCAAAGGAAACTTGAGGACTGTAACTCGAAAGACTGATACTATCTTCCTTTTTAACAGAGCAGCTGAGGCATATACAATAGAAGAATTTCACAAGTATATATCCCAAATTCAAGCTACTGACGAGAAAGGTTGGAAGTATCTTAATGATACAAATTTTGCTACTTGGGCTAGGTCATATTTTCAGGGAGACCGTTATAATATCATGGTGTCAAACAATGCAGAGTCTCTGAACTCTGTTTTAAAAAGCCCGACAAACTCCTATACTTGCATTGTTTGATAGTATTGGAAAAAAGTTACAGTCTTGGTTCTATGAGAGGCGTGAGGCTGCACGAAGTTGTACGGGCAATCTAACTCCCGCAATGGAAGAAAAATTACGCAAGTCTCATGAAAAAGCCAAGAAGTTCACGGTTGAACCAATTGATCAAACTTTATATGTGGTGAGGAGTGGGGCCACAAATTTCACTGTTAACTTTGCTGAGAACACTTGCACTTGCAGAAAATTTCAATTGGACCACCTACCATGTGAGCATGCAATAGCAACGGCCAAGAAAGAGGTTTTTCAATATACTCCATGTGCTCACCGTACTATTCCGTTGACTATTGGATGAAAGCATATGCAGAGACTATCTTCCCTGTGCCCAACGAAAATGATTGGGAGATTCCCGATAACATTAAGGAAATGATTCTCTTGCCACCTATTGTCAGACAACGAAGTGGGCGTCGTAGAACAACACGAATACCGTCAACGGGAGAGTTCCGCTCAAGACAAAAATGCAGTAGGTGCCAACAATCGGGGCACAACCGACTGAATTGACGTGATCAAAGACCGATGAGCGATAGACAATCACATATTTAGTGATTGTTGTATTTCGTCTCTGATTTAGTAATTGTTGTATTCATGACATTGGACTAACCTTTTTGTATTGTCAAATGAACCAAAAAAACAAAAAAAAAATTGTTAAGTAATCGTTCTTCGTCGGGTTGCCTAACCCTGATCGACCACGTAGTCGGTCAGAGTCGAGCAGCCCGACTATAACCGACTACGTGGTCGATTAGGGTCGGGTTGCACGATGCCGGACCGACCACATGGTCGATCAGGTCAGGTTGCACGACGTCCGACTGACCACAAGCTCGATCAGGATCAGATTGCACGACATCTAACCGACCACGTGGTCGATCAGGGTCGGGTTGCACGACGTCTGACTGACCACATGGTCGATCAGGGTTGGGTTACACGACGTCTGACCGATCATGTAGCATATAGTACTAAATTATATAAGATTTTATAACATATGACATTATGATACAGTGCAACGTGATTTATAGTCCCGTGATTATTGTAATCCAGATCAAGACTAAATTATATAAGAGATTTTATAACATTTGATGATACTACGTAGCATATAGTATGATATATTTTACAATTGACGGTGAAAAAATCAGCAACACACTGATAACATATATGATATAGTGTAACATACAGTGCAACGACCACGTGATCGGTCAGACGTCGTGCAACACATTGACAATCAACGTAAACCAGCTTTTAGCTTTTTTGATTGTGGTCCCATTTAGGATCAATTCTTCACTGTTGAAAGAAATATGTACATATTAATTAATGAAATGAAGCAAAAATATTAAATAATCACTAGGTTGGTCAATGTTGCAATGACCTTTAGTCGACTAAATGGTCGGTTAACGGTCGTTGCAACCAACTAATTGACCATTTAGTCGATGGTCGTTGCAACGACCATTGACCGACCCAAGGTCGATTAATGCTCGTTGCAACGACCATCAATCGACCTATCAGTTGGCAGTGTTTGCAGTAACATTTACCTATCAGTTGCCTTTGTGTACCATTCTTTGAATTGTTTCGGCTTCAATGGTCCACCGGGAGGAAGAAATCAATTTGCATCTTGTCCACAAAGGTTCTGGAGGTGGTTGTTTGTGGCCTCGATTCAGTTGTGAAGGGAGTTCTTGTATGAATTGAAGGTACTCTCGGTCGCTTCACTCTCGTTTGTAGAACATTTTCTTTTTCTACATATTTTCTCGACCTCTTCTTCCTTGCATATCTCATCGTTCCCCGATCATCCCCCATGTCTGCCTGCTCCATATCCACCACCTCAACATCGGAATGCTATCGCATCTCCGTATCTATCACCTCGACAGCATGATCCTTCTGGATGATATCCCCCTCCTCAACAGCCTTATCCTTCTTTGTCTCCACCACCGTCCCATAATCGGGAGACTGCCACGTCTCTATAGTATGCCTCTCATGAGTGAACCACGTATATGGCTGACTTCTTGCTTCAAGTTTTTGGTCTAATGCATAAATCTTGCGGTCCAATTCTTCGATATTTCCGCTCATAAGAGAAACAACATCTTCGACCTTTTTGTTTAGAAGACAAAAAGCATCATCTTGCTTTTTTGTCAGCGTGGCCACGGCATCCAACACCTGCCTCATACCGATGGAAGGGCCAGTGGAAGGTGGGGGTACTCGAGAACTGCCTCTATGCTCCGTCTCATGAAGATCCCCTGGTGGCACACTTGTAGACTCTGTCTCTCTCTCTCTCTGCCTGTCTCTTCCACCATCTCCCCGGGGTCTGTCAACTCATCCCGATCTGTGGGCACCGTCTGCCCATCCAAAGGATAACTAAGATCATCGGGGAACACGCCGGGAAAACATCACAACGTATTCCTTCTCCATTTCTTCTTGTGTCAGAGTCAATGCAAACAAAACTTCATCCTGTCAATTCACAAACAATATCGATTATAAATTTTACGCAATTAAAAATAATCTCAAAATTACCATAGGCTCGTCCAAGATGGCATTAACCTCCTCGATGCCAAAAGTCGATGTGGACCTCCACCCACACATCCTAGGAAGTCTTTGTACAATCCTTTCAGTTTTAAAAAGTCGGCATACGGCAGGAAAGGTCTCAAATGCCCATACCTAACAAACAATCCAATGTTATAAATATTTCTCGAAATTGAAAATATACATTGTAATCTAACGAAAATGACTTTGATAAATACCTGTACCGCGTGTGTAAAGCCCAAGAAGGTGTGATGGGCAACTGGACCAGTAAATTTTTTCGTCAAACCGTGTAGAAGATGGTCATAGGCAGATCTTCCCCACGGGTATTTATTGAAAAGCTCCAAATCGTCAACAATTTGCAATACCTTCATATCAATCGAAGTGCCAGGCTCCTTACACCACTAAACACACTCATATATGAGGGTCAATCCCAATTTGTATCGGTCCTCCTCATTCTTTGCATGGTGCTCAAAAGTCGCCTTCAAATCCTTAGGCTTCACAGCCTTTTTCCCTCCCTCAAAATATTTTGCCGCTAACTGTCTATCCGAGGGGATGTCCTTTACGTAATCATTCTCAATCACGGGATTCAATCCAGTGATGAGAGTGAAGTCCGAGAACCCAAATTTGACATTTGCATCCCCAACACGGAACCATACCTCATCATCCACCGGTGATTTAATCCTCATAAATAATAGAGCGTGAAGAATTTTACTAGAAATCTGAATATGATCCTGGAACTTGTATAAGTCTCTGAAAGCCGAGTTCACCAACAACTCTTTGTGTTCGGCATCTAACTTACTATATACTTCATTTAGAATTTGTAAGTTACATCGGGATGTAACTCTTGAATTAAACCGATCTTCAATGGGGGTGGGGTATGCCAATTTTTCTGTATAATTGAAATAGAAAAGACAAATTTTGGAGGGTTAAATAGCAATTATCTTGCAGTAAAGCAGTTATTAGCAGTTATGAAGCAGTTATCAAGCAGTTATTTGGCTTAAAAAAACACTTTTTACTTTTTAGTGTTTTTTTAGCAAAAAAAAGTGATTATTGTCTTTGTTTTGGAGGGCTTCAATATTTAAAGAAGTGCTTCTCCTTTTTTGGCTTAAAAAAAGCATTTTTTTTAGTTAAATATTGAAGCCCTCCAAAACAAAGACAATAATCACTTTTTTTGCAAAACAATACAAGTCTTTTGTTTGAATTCAAGCCTAACGGTCGGATTCCTCCCAGTTATTTGCAAACACTCCCAAGAAACTTTTGCAATGAAAAACACAACACTCCCAACATGTGTATAGTCTAATATTCCAAATAACATTAACACTCAATTCAAGCTAAACCCTGAACCCCATTCAGTATATAGTATTCATTCAATAATTCAATACCTTAAACCCTATAACATATTTTACAATGCAATTAAAATAACTAATTCAAAAAACAAAATAAAACTCTTACTTTATAGACATAAGTCGCAAGAAAATATTCCCCAACGACGGCGGCACCAGCGGCAATCAACGGCGGACGCTTTGATAGTGGTGAGAATTTGAACGATTGTCGTTTAGAGTCGATTGAGGGCTTATAAACCCTACAGAGGGCTTTTGAAATTCTAATCGACCACTTTAGTCGTTTAACCGACCATAGAAGGTTTTCAAATTCTAATCGACCCACTTTGGTCGTTTAACCGATCGTTGAACGACCATATAAATTTGAGTCGTTTAACGGTCGGTTAAACGACCATTGACTGACGTAATAAATTTGAGTCACCTATCAGTCGATTAATCGACCCTGCGTCTTTTATGATGGGCATTTCGGGAAGTGTACAATTTCTATCTTTTTCTATTTTTTTAAGCAATAAATATCGATCAAATGTCATTCTTGATAAGTTGTTGGGTCAAAAGGCTATACTTGATATATGAGACATAATTATATGAACAGACCCGAATCCGACTCCAAACAGTAAATAGTAACTGTCATTCTGTCAAGGTTCAGAAGAATCAAAAACGTTTCCAAACAGTACATTACGCTCCCAAGACTTGTACCTGCCGCTGTATCTATCTCGGCTATGCATCTATCAGAAACAAGACAAAGCGTAGACTTTACTTGTACTCTTCTTCTACTCTCCAGAAATTCCTCAACTAAATCCCATACCTACCAACGACAAACCTCAGACCACCGCTTCTCCGCCGCACCGCACCACCAGCCGCCACCATGTTTAGGGACGTGTCGGCGTGCAACACCTACAACTACGGAGACGCCCTATATTGGGATGCCCGTTACATACAAGAAGCGAACTGCGGTTCCTTCGATTGGTACCAACGCTATTCAGCTCTCCGCCCCTTTATTCGAAAGTATATCTCCCCAAATTCGCGCGTACTCATGGTTGGTTGTGGAAATGCCGGTAAATCTCATGCTGGATTTTCGGTTTCAAATTAGTTGGGAAACTGAGATTCTATTTGGCTTTGTGTAATTCTCGCAGTGTTGCTGTGCTATATTTGTATTATTGAGCTGATAGAACTGCGCCTATGTGCAACAGTATTTCTCGTAGATAGTTTTCTTTAAAAATACTCCATGTTTTATTTGTTTCAGTTTTATGCCTTCTCTTTTTTGGGTGTATATGATGAGTTATGGAAATTTAATGTGGATAAGGAAAGAAGTTGTCAGAAAGGTAATTTGAAACAGTTTATGCCATTTTTGGTCGTGTGGGGTGGGTTGGGGGGATTTTGAGCCACTTTTTTCGTCATTCCTTGATGAGGATGCTTTTTTATGTCATTTTGAGTTTTGAATTTATTTTTTCTTAGGATGGGGAAGAAGAAGACATAGAGGCCTTACCGCCTCCATTAGGATTTGGTTTCTATGATTGCTTTTTTTTTTAAACGGTTTATTTCACGGTGTTTTACTTTTCCCTTCCTCTGAACATCTTTTTCTTTATCCTTTCTTTGGGGAAGGAGTGTGCATGTGTATCTGGCTGTAATTATAATTCTTCTACGTTTGTGAAATGAAATATAAATAGTTAATTGAACTAGTGATACATGGTGTACAGAAATGGTACCTCTTCAACGTATTGACTGTTGTCAACGCTATAGCTCCACATCTGTTATATGAATCACATGTGTATGTAACATAGGTTTGTGTTTTGTAACATTGTTAAAAAGATGTTATATAACTTCCTTGCTAGTTATCTCGGAGGACATGGTTAAAGATGGTTTTGAAGATATAATGAACATCGACATATCATCTGTGGCTATTGAGATGATGAGAAAGAAGCATGAGCACGTACCTCAATTGAAATGTATCCTTGCAATAATGATTACTTTAAGTTCTTAGTTATACAATGGTCAAGGGATCATCATGCACTCTTTTTGTAGGCGACATCAAATGCTTTTGTCAGTTTAGTTTTCCGATATGTTATTAGTTGGGTCTTTATTCGAAAAATGAACTTTCCAGGCTTGTCATGTTTTCTTTTCATTTCTTTCTCTTTTCAGTTGAAAAATATTAGAACATTTGTTCCTAGATATCCTTACGAAGTTATCCAGACATGCAAATGGATGTTAGAGACATGAGTCTCTTCCCTGATGATTCATTTGATAGCATCATTGATAAAGGTAAGTTGGTGTCCTTTTCCTATATTTGAATTTCTAATTTTTGTTCATGTGCTCCAACTTGATCATTACATATTTGGCCTTATATTTTTGCATGACTTGCTGATATGCATAACAGGGACTCTTGACTCATTGATGGTGAGTTATATATTTGTCTTTTCTTCTTTTTATCTTTGTCTATTTAATCTTCTAACTTCTTTCTTCTCTCTCTTTTTTTTTCTTCTGTGATCGTGTAAAGTGTGGTACTGATGCTCCAATTAGTGCTTCTCAAATGTTGGGGGAAGTAAGCAGGTTCTAGGATTTATAGATGTTCTATATTGTCGTCATATTTCTTTTTTAGTTTTTAGATTAGTTTATTTCATTCATGCTTAGTCTGTCCAGTGACTTTTATTTTCTTCTTATTTTCCACTTGTAGGC
Source organism: Rehmannia glutinosa (assembly GCA_016081115.2). NCBI lineage: Eukaryota > Viridiplantae > Streptophyta > Magnoliopsida > Lamiales > Orobanchaceae > Rehmannia > Rehmannia glutinosa. The sequence goes on along the minus strand of CM071937.1, from coordinate 47,109,269 downwards.
TTCTTAAACCTGGAGGAGTTTATATGTTGGTAAATTTAATATCTCTATCTTTCTATGTTTTATTACATTAATTTGTGACCCAAAGTTGATTTTCCTGCTTTGGCCAATTGCAGATAACATATGGTGATCCTACTGTGCGCATGCCCCATATAAACCGGCCAGTTTACAATTGGAAAATTGAACTCTACATCATACGTAAGTGACTTTTGCTTTGACATACTAGTTCCCTTTGTTGTGGTTTAGATTTCAGTATATACTATACCCTTATATGATGCCTATTAATGGATCCCGGGTTGCAGATGTGTTTCATGGTGGATACCTTTTCTGTCCTGTTTCAAACTACAGATGTCATCTTTAGGTGTAGGGTAGAAATTGTATTGGAATGGTGGTATTATATTGTTTTTCATATTTTGCCTCTGATGATATTAGTTGAGGTGAGGCTTCCATTGTTGGACTGTCGCTAAATGACAAAGAATGCTTTCTGTTGGCTGCTCATGGTATCAACTCTCAGTTAAAGACAAGCACATGCACATATGAACTTTTTTGATTTTAAGGAAAATGCTAGATCTTAACCCAACTCCACCTTAACAAGGTACAAGCGACTTGTGACTTCTTGGAATAATCTTAACTTGTACCTCAATAATGGTGCCGACATCCGGGGTAAAATAATCTAGACCTTTGCATCTCCAGAATTTGGCTGGGGAGTTCGTGACCTAAGGTCCTAAGCATAATTTTCAATTTTGTGTAGAACAGTGAACCTAGGTAAGTCGCACGAGTAATAAGTGTTATAACTGACGTATGATGTGGTGAACCATTAGTGCAAGGACATTATTACATTTTTCATGATATCCTTTTGACATTCTCTATAATCCTGTAGAGGTGCATTTTAGTATTAACCTTTTTGTAGTGCTCGAGTTTATTATCTTGACATGTAATACTAGTCTTTACAAATGGAAAAATATGTAGATTAGTACCTTCAGAGAATTTTAGTGCATTGCCTGAAGAGTTGGCTTTTAATGACATACGCATAGAAAGAACTGCAATTTACATGGATGGTTTTCTGCGTTGAAATTTTGAAGAGATAAACAAGCATGTAGCATGTGATGGCATGCGTGATTTTTCTGATCAGTTTATTTTTAAGGAATATTGTCCAAAACCCCAACCTAGAGCTAGAATCTGATGATTTCTCTAGATCTGGAATGATGCTTGACATGTGGATGTAACCTACAGAGTATGACAGCAACCTATCTTCACCCAATGTTCCCATTCCCTTTCACCTTTATAGAGAATAAAACTGTTCGCAGAGTATGACCACCAACTGCGACTAATCATCACTGTTTTCAACCCCATCCACTTGACCATCCCCTGGACCACATTCTCTCGAATTACTTCCATTCCCTCTGCCACTTGTTAGCACTCTCCTCTCTCTTTCTCCTTCTTTGACAACAACACTGCACCATCATTCCTTCCAGACCGTAGCCCATCTCAAACGACGACCACCCACCACAAATGCAAGAATCAATGCTACAACTCGTCATCGATTCTTTGTAGGTAGAATATATACAGAGCTTATTCTAATCTACGAGTGCTGAAAATCTGCTTATCCGACCAGTATGACCAGAGGATTGGTTTCAATGTGTCAGAAAATGAAACAACGCCCTGTTTCCAATATTTCTGAGATGTATTTTGTTTGAAACAGGTCTTATGTGGTATTTCTATTCAGTGGTTTGACTAGACTAGCATATATTTTATTTGGTGTGGCATCTGGTGAATCAAGGAAAGATGATGAGGTTGTCGCTGCTAGCCCTTGCACTTTGATAAGTTGCTTTAGCTTTCATTTTAAGTTAGTCATTTTTGAAATGGTGGTATTTCTATTTAAACGTTAATATATCCAGAAGTAGTGGACTGTAGTGATAGCTCATTTAATCTTAAGCGGTAATAAGTAACGTAGATCAAACTGCCACTGAAGTCATGCCAAACGGCACGCCTTTTCAGTCTAATTTCTTTGGCCAATTGAAGATGTGAAGCTTATAATTAGGTTAAAATCTATTGTATGATGAACATATGAAGGCTCTGTTCCCACGGGTCATGGCACAGAAAAATGTTGCATGACCTGTAAAGTATCTTTGGTTATAAAAAAAAAAAAAAAAGGATAAAAGAAAATTGTAAGAATTGTGCGCTTTAAAGCACTTTAGGGACGTTTGATGCAGTTTCTATCAGTCATGAGATTGGGATTTTGCCAAAATATTATTTACGGTAATTGCTTGAATGGAGATGGTGATGTATTATGATGTTATTATCTCTTTCTATTTGCAGCTCGACCTGGTTTTCAAAGGCCTTCTGGACCCACTTCGTTGAAGTCACTCTTGGAGCCTGTTCCTATAACAGAGAAAGGTCTACTACCTGCAGACTATGTTTTGGAAGATCCAGATTCTCATTTCATTTATGTGTGTCGAAAGATTGACGAACCAATTGATCTCAGTGATAAATCTGCATCCCCTTTGACTGATGATGCAATTCAGAGATAACAAATAGAACATGGTATGCGGGATCGTTGCTTTTATGCACCAATATTGTCAATGATCACTGAATTATGTGGAATGAAGTAGTTATTCATTAATTCCTTTATGTGTAACTTATCTACATGTGTTTTATGGCAGTTTAGCTCCTGATAATTGGATAGAGGAAAACGAGGAAAAGGTAAGTCCGGAATTTGGACAGTGGAAAATTAGTCGCTGTTCGCAAAGTACGAGCTAAGATTGGACTTCACCTAAAAAAATCTGTTTTTTATACCGAACTGGTGGTAAATAGAGGATATAGATGATTAACTCTTTGTATCGTTGAATCAAATATATGCTATTAATGCATGCTTTCTTTGGAAAACAGTTCCCCCCTTCCCCTCTTTCTAGCCCAGTGCTTTCATGTTGAACAAATTAAGTCGGATGCCTGTGAGAAGTAGTCCTTCCTTTTGTGTTATTATTTCGCATCATTTTAAATGATCAACCTTCATAGCATAGTGAAACAACAGAGACTTATAGATTCTGATTTGTATATCTGCCCCAATTTTTAGATTTTCCAATGCAAGATCCAGTGATACAGTTGTCAGGTCAAGTTACTTGTTTTGTGTTACGGATCATTTCGTGTGGGTTTATAAACGGCGAGGGAGAGTGAAAGAGGAGGCGCAGGTCAAAGAGGTGTGTTGGCCGCTGGCGATGTGGAGTTCAGTTAATTAGATGTTTTGTTTAATTTATTAATGGATATCTAATTTAATTACAATACGTTATTTTGAGTTCAGTTATTTTGTTTAAATTAGTTGGGCTTGAAGGTTGAGGCCCGTAGGTGAGTTAGTATTTAAGTAAGGAATTGTTAATTGGTAGGGCACTTTTGGTTTTGGAAAAGCAAGCAGCGGCTGTAAAGCTGGGACGAAGATTCCGTATCGATATTTTTTTTTGAGATTGAATATTATCGGCTATTAGCTGGGGAAGATTCTCCTTCGCGGAGCATCTGTATTTTCGTTTTCTACTTTCTTTTATGGTTCTTTCTTGAATACACGCCCTTGACTCTATCAAATGGTCCGACTTGCTTGATCTTTTTCTGCCGGATCTGAATCCATGGCCGTCACACGTATGCATTCACGTGTTGAGAAGATAGAGAAGGATGTTGAGGAGTTGCGGGCGGAGATGGCCAAAATTAATGCGAAAATTTCAAAATTTGATTGAATTGAGGAATTATTGGAGAATTTGTTACGCGAAAAAGGATTGTCTACCGTGGGCAGTGCAGATTTAGCGTCCTGGTTTTGAGCGATAAAAATTGGGAACTCGATGGCGACGATGAATCAGATCCCTCTCCTCCGGCTACCCGTGCGCAACCGCTTGCGTATCCAGGCGAGGCCACCCGACATATGGATTTTGCCATTGTTAATGGTGATGACCTTGTTACATGGCTGCATTTCTCTCGCTTTTATCATACACTCAAGGCCGATAAATACTTGGCGGGTGCCTTATCTCATCGTTCGGAGGATGACATCAAGTTGTCCGCTGCCTTCCTATCTTTCTGGATTGATCAGCAGAAGTTGCATAAGGTGTACAATAACAGTAAATATTGCAGAATTATTCGAGATTTACAAGCAAGTGACGGGACTCGAGGTTCATATGCGTAAATCAATGGCGTTCTTTTTTATAGAGGTCGTATAGTTTTGTCGTATAATCTAGAAGTTTGGCAGGGTGGTGATCGGGTGTCGCGGGTATTAAATATATGTGGAAGGGACGTGAGGCGACATGGGTGGACGCTTCTCACATTCGCGGACAGTTTTTTCGATTCAGCCTTGAGGACAAAGCTGTTTTGAAGGGGTGGAGAGTTGTTACGGATCATTTCGTGTGGGTTTATAAATGGCGAGGGAGAGTAAAAGAGGAGGCGCAAGTCAAAGAGATGTGCTGGCCGCTGGCGATGTGGAGTTTAGTTAATTAGATGTTTTGTTTAATTTATTAATGGATATCTAATTTAATTACAATAGGTTATTTTGTTAGTTCAGTTATTTTGTTTTAATTAGTCGGACTTGAAGCTTAAGGCCCGTAGGTGAGTTAGTATTTAAGTAAGGATTGTTAATTGGTAGGGCACTATAGGTTTTGGAAAAGCAAGCAGCGGCTATAAAGCTGGGACGGAGATTCCGTATTGATATTATTATTATTTTGAGTTCGAATATTATCGGCTATTAGCTGGGGCAGATTTCTCCTTCGCGGAGCATCTTTATTTTCGTTTTCTACTTTCTTTTATCGTTCTTTCTTAAATACACGCCCTTGACTCTATCAAATGGTCCGACCTGTCGGATCTTTTTCTGCCGGATCTGAATCCATAGACGTCACACGTATGTATTCATGCGTTGAGAAAATAGAGAAGGGTGTTGAGGAGTTGCGGGAGGAGATGGCCAAAATCAGTGCGAAAATTTCAAAATTGGATTGAATTGAGGAATTATGGGAGACTTTGTTACGCGAAAAAGGATCGTCCACCACTGGCAGCGCAGATTCAGCGTCCTGGCTTACCGCGAATCACCTGGTTTTGAGCGATAAAATTCGGGAACTCCATGGCGATGATGAATTAGATCCTTCTCCTTCGGCTACCCGTGCGCAACCGTTTGCGTATCCAGGCGAGGCCACGGCCCGACATATGGATTTTCCATTGTTCATGGTGATGACCTCGTTACATGGCTGCTTTTCTCTCACATTTATCATACACTCAAGACCGATAAATACATGGCGGGAGCCTTATCTCAATGTTCGGAGGATGACAACAAGTTGTCCGCTGCCTTATCTTTCTAGATTGATCAGTAGAAGTTGCATAAGGAGGTGTACAATAACATTAAATATTGCAGAATTATTCGAGATTTATAAGCAAGCGATGGGACTCGAGGCCCGTATGCGTTAATCAATGGCGTTCTTTTTTATAAAGGTCGTATAGTTTTACCGTATAATCTAGAAGTTTGGCAGGGTGGTGATCGGGTGTCGCGGATGTTGAATATGTGGAAGGGACGTGAGGCGACGTGGGTGGACGCTTCTGACATTCGCGAACAGTTTTTTCGATTCAGCCTTGAGGACAAGCTGTTTTGAATGGGTGGAGAGTTGTTACGGATCATTTCGTGTGGGTTTATAAACGGCGAGGGATAGTGACAGAGAAGACGCAGGTCAAAAGGTGTGCTGGCCGCTGGCGATGTGGAGTTTAGTTAATTAGATGTTTTGTTTAATTTATTAATGGATATCTAATTTAATTACAATATATAGGTTATTTTGTTAGTTCAATTATTTTGTTTTAATTAGTTGGGCTTGAAGCTTGAGGCCCGTAGGTGAGTTAGTATTTAAGTAAGAAATTGTTAATTGGTAGGGCACTTCTGTTTTTGGAAAAGCAAGCAGCGGCTGTAAAACTGGGATGAAGATTCCATATTGATATTATTATTTTTTTGAGATTGGATATTATCGGCTATTAGCTGGGGCAGATTTCTCCTTCGTGGAGCATCTGTATTTTCGTCTTCTACTTTCTTTTTTCGTTTTTTCTTGAATATACACCCTTGACTCTATCATTTTGACCTAGATTTATTTAGTTTGGCCAGGATGGATAGAGAAGGATATCATTGTTCATTAATAATGTAAATTATTAAAAAAAATGTTTTGATTGTAGGATTAAGATTTTATATTTTTGAGTGGAATAACAATTTTTTTACTTGGATTCAGTGATTAGGTAGGATAATATATGTGTCCCCAAATTGCCAATTGAATATTGAAAATAAATAAGTCGCTTGTGGAAATGGAAATGGAGCGGCGGTTAGGATGGTACAAAATTGTCCAAGAAAAACCCCGTTGATGCTTAAGTCAACAAATTTCGAGAGAACAACAATAGAATGAGAAGTACTTAAAAATAAGGAAATAAAATGTGCATTTGATAAATGAGTAGGAATGGATCGAATGATGTACCAACCGTCAAGTTGATTTGAGCCTTTATATGTGAAATGAGTGAGTATATATGCAAGACTTACGGTTCGGTTCATGGAAGGCTGAAACTGTGTAGCCGGCGGGTTCCAATACCAGTTTGAACCGTGACTTTTATTTTATTTACTTTTGTTTTTAAAAAAATGTTTTTTTTTCGTATTTATACTAGGATTTTAAAATTGCTAATTTTGCTAACACAATATTATTAAACTTAAAATTATTTAATAACTTAAAATTTAACATAACAAAAAAAGAATAAAAATGGGATTGGACTTAATACTAAAATGATATTTAGGAAAAAAAAAAGAAAAAAAAAGAGGAACCACCGGGTCGCGGTATGGAAAATGTCAAACCAACCCTTAGTGTGGAGAATTACTAATTCTACTTGTTGAATCCTCTCTCTCTCTCATACTCACACACAAACAGTCTCACACACACACACACACACACACGAGCTTGAGCTTGAATCTTCTTTCTCTCAGACACAGTTGATGGGAATGGCGACGCCAATGGTAGAAGACAACTTCAAGGACAACCGCTTTCGTTTAATCCTGGCAGTTGATCTACAACGACCATTTGATCTCAGCCATTAAAAAAAATTTCTTGTTGGAACCGCCAGTTCCATGGTTCTCCGCAAGGAGGAACCCTAATCGGAATCGCTGGGGACGGCTTCAAAATCGATTTGGAACCTAGAACTGGTCAAAAGTGTCCACTCAATTAGGCTTTTAGTTAGGAATTCTATGGCATGGTGTCCGTAAAACTCGCTAAGATAAGTAGTATTGTTAAAGAACCTGAAACTATTAACCACAGTTTTGGTTCCGTTTTGGTCAGGCCTACCTGGAAGTACCAAAAAATTAAATAAATTTTGTATAGTTAAATGAGAAATGAGAACGAAGGAAATATTTATTTCTATTCAAGTGAGAGTGTGAGACATGTATCATGTAGGCTTTGATATGTAAATAAACTATGTACTGTCAAATTGAGATGTGAGAACAAAGGAGATATTTATTTGAGAAATTGCCGGAAATACCAACTTTTGGGAAAAAAATGCATTGTTTATGCTTTGACTTTTGTACTCTCTCGGTTGACTTTTTTGACTTTTTTACGCTCCTGCATATTTGTTGGTTATTTTTACGCTTTTTTTAAATTTTGTTTTGTTCATGTATTGCTTTATATGTTATTTCTGTTATTCCGATGTTGTTTATATTTGTTTCTTGGTTGTTTTTATGTTGTTTTAATGTTGTTTCGATGTTTCAATACAACTTTCACCTATTTTTTATGCGTTAGTCTGTTCATGTGTTGTTTTATATATTGCTTTTGTTGTTTCTAAGTTGTTTTCTATAATGTTTTTAATATTGTTCTGATGTTTTTTTGTTATTTCCATGTAGTTTTCAATGTTTCAATGGAGTTTTTAACTATTTTTAAGCTTTTTTTATTCATGTGGTGTTTTTTATATTGTTTATGTTGTTTCTGGATTGTTTCTATGTTGTTTTTAATGTTGTTCTTGTGTTTCTTTGTTATTTGCATGTAGTTTTCGATGTTTCAATGTAGTTTTTACCTATTTTTAAGCTCTTTTTGTTCATGTGGTGTTTTCTATATTGTTTTTGTTGTTTCTGGGTTGTTTCTCTATAGTTTTTAATGTTGTTCTGTTGTTTTTTGGTTGTTATCATGTTTTCGACGTTTTCAATGAATTCGAACAAAAATTGAATTGTGTTTTTCTATTCATGTGTTGTTTCTATATTATTTTCAATGTATTTTTTTTAATATATTGTTCTATATGTATATTTCTTGATTGTTAAGATTTTGAGTCTAAAACTGATTATTTAATGGGAGAGAAATTGTTTTTTCACTGAAATTTTATTAGATGAAACATGTTGAAACAATCTTGAAACAACAACGTAAAAAAATCGAAAAAAAATCGCGGGAACTTAAAGTTGTCCGAAGAAAAAGAGGGAGCGTAAAAAAGTCAGGAAAAAACCCATGAACGAAGCGGTGTCATTTTTTCCGGAACATTGCGCAACTATATCCATAACTCTATTTATTCTATTCAAGCGAGACATGTATCATGTAGGCCTTTGATTTGGTCGTGGGCCTTTTGGGCCTATAAAACTAATCGAATGTTTATTATACCTAAATAAAAATATACATTCACTAATCAATATTTATTTAGATTTTAATTAGAGATAAGGACAAAAAATACCCAATATTCTAGAAAAAGGACATTTTACGTTCCCTGTTCTTTTTTAGACATTTGTAGGCTCCTGCGGTCCTGCCTCTTTTTCCGGACATTTTTATACTCCAGCCAATTTTCCCAGATTTTTTACGTTGTTGTTTCAAGGTTGTTTCGAACATGTTTCAACATGTTTCATCTAGTAAAATTTCATGAATTTTTTTTTTTTGCCCCATTAAATAATCAATTTTATACTCGAAATATTATAAACAATCAAGAAATATACACATAAAACAAGACATATTAAAATAAAACACATTAAAAATAAAATTGAAACAACACATGTATAGAAAAACACAATTCAATTTTTGATCCAATCAACAACATTAAAAACTATATAGAAACAATCCCGAAACAATATAAAAAATAAAGAAGAAACAAAAAGAACTTAAAAATAGTTATAAAAAAAATACATTGAAACATCGAATGCAACATGGAAACAATAAAGAAACATCATAACATCATTAAAAATGCTATAGAAAACAACTCATAAACAATATATAAAACAACACATGAACAAAAAAGAGCGTAAAAAATAAGTAAAAGTTGTATTGGAACATCGAAACAACATAAAAACAACCAAGAAACAAATAGAAACATCGAAACAATATAAATAACATATAAAACAATATATGAACAAAAAAATAAAAAAAAAGAAAAATAACAAAAAATAATGCATGAGCATAAAAAAGTTAAACAATTCAACCGGGAGAGTAAAAAAAGGAATGAAACGTAAACAATGGGTATTTTTCCAAAATAGAGCGTATGTTGTGGAATTTCCCCTTTTAATTATATTAGTCCAATGTAATTAATATCAAACTCATTATGAAAACTAATAAATCAAAAAGTTCGTTCTATATTGAGAATATAATATTTATTTACTTGCGGGTTTATATTTTTATGAGTCTTGGGGCTTTGATATTTATTGTGTGGACTACTATTATTCCCAACAACACACTAATACGAAACAAGATAATAAATTATTCATATGAAACTGTCTGTTTAATGAATCAGATTAGGGGAAAAAATACATTGCCATCTGAATTATGACCTTTTTTTTTTTTTTTTTTTTTATATTTTACCAACCAAACTGAAATTCGTAATACTTTGCCATACCAATTACACTGGATTTCACTTTTACCCATTAAGTTACACCACCAAGAATATCCCCCCAGGTTCGATCACATGCGAGACACACGTAAGTTTAAGGGTATACTGGTCACTCCAATTACTCCCCAAATTCCCACGTTTAACCAGACATGTGTATATCACGTGTGTTTGCCCTCAATTCCAAATTCCAGGGTTCGAAACCTTCAAATCAAAATTCTCTTTTCAAATATTGAAATCATCTATTTTCTTCTAAGAACACTTCAACTACATAGGGAATACACAATATTTTGTTAAGAAAATCGAAAGTATCCAGGTAAAGGGGGGCAATGGTCGCATGTACGCAAAAAGGGAGGGGGAATTTTGAAGAAACTCCAGATTATGGTAAGTGGGTCTCGATTTGGGTTTAGGGTTCTTTTATTTGCGATAAAGGAGTAATATTTTAACAGGTATATATGTTTGTGCTTAGGGTTTTTTTATTGTGACCACTTCAAATATTTGAGTTTTTAATCGATCTAATTGGGGTTTTATCGCTTTTGTTGTCTAGCTATCTCGATTTAGAGTTTTTTATTCAAATGTTTAGCGGTGTGGTTGGACTTTCTAACAGTTATTTAGTTTTTTATTGCATTTTATGGAAAATATTAGGGCTGTTCTTTATTTGGGCTTTTGTTTGAATATTTGCTTGACAAACTTGCATGCATTTGGAACATTTCCGGTCCCAACTGAATATTTCACAATTAGGCTACATCATTCTGGAATATTTGTTAATCTTGGAGAAACGATTGTATTTTGGGCAGAAATAAGTCACATTGATTATTGTAATGCGGATAAAATATCCATGCTTGAGTTGCACAGTACGACTGATAAAATAGGAGTTAAAGAAGTTAATAGGTTTTATTACATTAAGAATTGGGTGGATGAATGTAATGGGTTAGTGTTAATGCAGAATCACATTGATGCGGTTAATTTGGTTAACTGCATTGATCATAACAGAATGGTAGGTGTTTGGTTGACCCGCAAATCTTCTCTCGCAATATCCAGCTGAACTCCACCGGCAACGTCAACCACCACCTGTACACAAGGGGTTAGAAAGAGGGCCAGAGGTTTTCTCTAGCGTACCTCCTTCGACGCTCAGGTCAGCTTCATAGAGAAATTATAGAGAGGATATAAATTGTGTGTATGTAAATAATGCAACCTTTTTCATACATGCAATGGGTATTCATAGAACAACTGGAGCTAGGGTGTTTGTGATTCCCGGAACTTGTTACAGAGAATCTAGTGTTTGCTCCGCGGGTTCGCAATAGAATTATGTTATTAAATTTTATCTATAGAATACCTCGAACTAATCGCATAACCTAAACCGAGCTCTCTACTTAAAATAATACCGAGCTTCACCTATAAAACTTTAACACGACGTACTCCTTAATTGTTCATTCTAGATGATTCATGCTAAGTTCATGAGTTCAATATTCCACGGGGGAGGATCGAGTTGGCTTATATCATACTGAATCAATCAGTCCCCCACTATAGTCGAGTTGTTCAAGCAGGTCGGTTATAGTGTCAATAATTACCATAAGACAAACTGATTCCCGCCAACCTTATCTTTTCAAATTCTTACCTATTCAGATTCCGTGCAACCCTCATCATTATCCTATTGATTTGACGTCATTCCCTCTTCCAAGGACCCATTTCATCCGTCTGATCTCCCTCTATAAATAGATGAGGATGATCTAATGCATCTCTCCCTCTATATAAGGGAGAGGACCTCCTCCCATTTTCACTTTCCCTTATGCTTCCCTCTCTCCCTTAAAGCGATCTCCGACAACTCGCATGCAATTTCTAATCACATTCTGGCGCTCTTTGTTTCAGCAATTTCGAAGATACTACTTTCTCACTTTCTTTAGCTAAGGTCTCCCCCTTCTATTAGGTATCTTTCTCGATCTTTTACTCTTTATTCTATTTCTATTTTTTCTTATTTTATCGTAAGAATGTCTTCACTCGCTGTGCATAATTCTTCCCCTTCTACTCATATTGATTATGAGGTAGCTCGGTATGAAGAGTGGGCTGATGGAATTGATGCCTCTATTCATACTAAGACTGTCCCTTCGAATGTAAGTTCTAAAGAGGCTTCCTCGGACCCATTAGGTGACTTAGATATAGACTCAGATAATCTGTAATACCTGGGGAAAAAAAGATGTGTATTTATTTAATTATATAGCTCATTAGTGAATTATTATTATTATTGGATTTATTATCCAATTACATGTCCCATGAGGAATCCTAAGGTGCTTGGGAAACTAGCTAGAGTAATTATATTAGGAGTCTTTCATTATTAGGGGTTATTATACCACATTAGAGAGGACCCCAAAAAAAAAAATATTTCAGCTCTATTTCTTTGTACCATCATAGCTCCATCGTCTACCATACAATCTTGATGAAGTTTTTCTTCAACGCCATGATCTCTCAATTGCCTTCACTATTTTATTCTCATCTCCTAAGATAATTTACTTCTAAATTTTGAAACCCATGCTATAATGTTCCACATTTTCTCAGATTTTAATATGTTATTCTTCATAAAGATTTTATTGTACAGATAAAATGTCATACTAATCCGATGAGTACTTTTGTAGTTATTGAATTTTCAAACTAAGATGCCATAATTTATATGGGCCTGTTTGTTTATGTTTCCATGGTCCATTTCCAGTTTCTGGAGTTAGAAATAGAATTTTGAGAATTTATTGGTTTTCGTGTGGAAATTGGGATTGTGTTTGGATGAATGAATTGAAATGTGTTTTATGTAGGGTTGGAAATGAGATTGTGTTTGATTTGAGTAGTTTTGAAATATTATTTTATGTATATAATAATTGAAAAGTTGGTAGTGGTGGGGTCCACTTCAATATTTTAATTTAAATATATAATATTATATTTGTAAGATTATAGTTGGTGGGTCCCATTAGATAGTTATAATTTAAAAATAGTAATATTTTAAGTAGATAAAGTTGATAATGGTGGGTCCCACATATATAATTGGGTTAAAATATGAAAATAGTGATTGATAAGTAATGATGAGTGATGTAGGGTAGTGTATAGGTTTGAGAATAGAAATTATAGGTTTGAGATGTTGTTTTATGTGAAAAATAGAAAATGAAAATGATGATTTCCATTGGAAATTTTATGAACAAACATGATTCCACTTTTATGTATAGTTGGAAACTGGAAAGAGGCCATTGGAAACATAAACAAACAAGGCCTATGTTATTCCCTATTTTTGATTTAGAAAATCCAAAATCCTACTTACACATATCAAACATTCATGAAATTTTAATATGTTATGTTATTATATGTATATAATATTCCGTTAAAATTTCATTTATTTTTGAGGTATATTTTATTTGAGATAGAATTTTCATTCATGTTTTCCAAATCTAGAATATACTCAGTTTCTGATTTATAAATTGAAGAACCCATAGGTAAAGACCTTCCAAATATCTAAATTTTGGACATGTTATGTAATATAATATGTCATACCATGTGGTAAAATATCAGTCCATTCAAACATATATTTATGTAAATATTAACTAGTTTCTAAAACGTTATAGTTTTAGCTATGACAAAAGTTTCAGTTTATAAAATTCAAAACCTAAAGTTAACGAATTCAAAAATGTTTTAATTTTTGCATATATTATACTATGGTATGTATTTTATACGTTGGTAAAATTTCAAATTCGATAGTACTATATTTATTAAAATAAGATTTTTCTTCCATGGCTGTGCAGGATTTAGTGTTACAGCAGTTTCAGTTTCACAAATTCAAAACCCATAGCTAAATATTTCGAATATTCCTGAAATGTTTATATAATACCTATTTTTTGAGTCTATTATCTGCTGTAAAAAATATACTAAAAAATTCCAGTATATGGATTATGAGAAAATATTATTCGATCCCAACTATGCAAAGATTTAGTATCATTCAAACCTACCAAGTTGAACTCTAAACCTTAGGAAAATATCGTGAGCTTCCAAGAATGTATTTTAGTGCATTTGATATCGAGGTTAATACTTAAGTTTTGACTTCTAGGAGCTAAGATGTATATATATATATATCCATGTTAGGTTACGAGGATGGCTGTAACACCCTAATTTTATAAAGAGTGCAACCATGGATAAATTTTTCACTAAATAAAAAGTTTTATAAATATCCCACAGTTAAAGAGAAATAGACTACTAAATTTAACTTCAAAGGAAAAGAAATAACTTGTACTAAAGAAAATATTAAACTATAATACATATGCGCAAAGGAAAATTTAAACCAATAAACATTGTCTGAAAAACTCTCAATAAATATAAAATAACTTAAAAAGAAAATTATTGCATGACTCCGATCACATCCATCCACCACGTGTCACGCCAGACTCCTAACCTGAATTTTTTTTAATGAAATGGGTGAGCTATCAACAACTCAGTGGGGACGCATTGTCTAAATCAAATACACAAGCATAATCATCATTGCATACACATCTATGGTTTTCATGGTTTGATCAAACACGCCCGAAGGCAAAATGTGGGTGTACAATTAAGTACGTTCATGTTTGTACAATTAAGTACCTTCGTTGTGACACCCGAGAAATTGGGGCAAAATAGAAATTAGAGCTTGCTTAATTTAATTATAAGGGATTTTAGAATTTGATGATTTTGAATGATTTTATTGTAATTTGGGCTTTAGTATTTATTTTGAAAAGAATTATATCTTTGCCCATTAGAAATAACCTTAAGCCTATTACCAAGTCCAAATCCATATTCCTTGTCCAAACATGGTAACACCAACAAATCATCAATTATTCTAATAATCTTCAAATTAATATTTTTATAACAATTTAATATTTTAGTTTTATATTTACCAAATTCAGCTAATCAATTTTATGACTCAATTAATTAGCAAATTGAAGACACAGTCCATTTTTTTTTCTTTAAAGTCATATTACCAGCAAATCAATTTAATATCCAATCAATTAGCATTTTTAAAAGTCAACAATTTTATAATCAAATTACATTAACTCCTCAATCAATTAGAGACAAAAACTTAGGCTAAAAATCCTCCTCTACCAAATTTCCAAACCCAATCATATTATTTAATCTGCAAATCTCCAATCTATATAAAACAATCCTAACACTGCAAATATAGAAATCTCCTCATTCTTCCACCGATACAACTCAGAACAAGAAAAAAAAAGTAAAAATAAAAATAAAGAGAGGGTAGAGGGAGAAGAAGAGGAGTGGGCAGTCACCAATCACCGCGGGTCATCGTCATTGTCGCTGACGCCGCTAATGGCTTGCGCACACCTCAGGCCCGCAACTTTTTGGGAATATCTGATTGATCCTATTTTCAAGAAGGGGATGAGTGTAGGATTGTTAATGGAAAATGGAAAAGAAAAAGAAAATAACGCCGCCAGGGGTTGGGTTTGGTGAGGTACGCCGAGAGTGAGATAATGGCTTGCCTTCTCTCCAGGCCCTTATCCAGTTGTCGGGAGAAATGGTTTGACTTTGAGTGTAGGATTTTAACTACAATCTAATTTTTATCCAATAACCCAACTTTGGTTTAATTAATCCCTAGATTGAAAATTTCAATTTCTATATTTTATTTATTTATTTATTATATATATCACTTTATATATAATAAAAAAAACTATAACATATTAATATTAGTTTAAATTTAATTTGTAGGCAACGAAGAATTTCGAGCATAGAAATTTCCAATATTCGACACACTCTACTCTACGCTACTTTTCGAGGTAAGGGTTTTTCCGCTTTTATTTGTCCATGTTAAATGCTCTTTATATGTTGCTTGATAATGTTGCTTCTACGTGCTACGTTTTCATAGTCGCATGGGACCATACAGAGGTCTGGGGCATAAAAGTTCCCTCCGGTGAAATCCCGGCAGTGCGAGCCATATTTCAATGTCTATAGTCGTGCGGGACCATACAGAGGTCCGGGGCATAAAAGTTACCTCCGGTGAAATCCCGGCAGTGCGAGCCATGTTTCAATGCCATAGCTACAGTTACAATTTCAAATTTTAAGCATGTTATTTTGTGATATGTATTGTGTATTTAGCTTGGACAAATTCGCCCCTACTGAGCCGTTGAATGCTCACCCTAAAATAAATTTCTATTTCAGATGGATGATGGAGTTTGCTGGACAAGTGGTGGCGGTGACCGGAAGTAAAATTTTAGAATAATGAATTCTAATTACTATTTTCATTGTTAAACTATTTATTTTTAAAGCTAAAATTATTTTATGGAATAATTTAATATTTTTGGAAATGTCATCTAGTTTTTTTTAATATTATTATTTGGTTGATAAAAGTTCTTTTAGAATACTTAGAAAGCACTTTTCAAATCAAACCGCACTTTAAATTTATAAATCGTATTTTACTTTGAAGATTATGAAAATGGGGTGTTACAGAAGTGGTATCAGAGCGGGTCAACGTTTCTGTAGACTCGTTAAAAAAAAGTTCTTTTCTTTCATGTTAGAATAAATAAAAATATAAAAATATTTGTCCAAAAAAAAAAAAAAAAAGAATAATACATAGAAATGGGTTACTTACCACCGCTATGCCACGCCAACTCCAAAAGCCAAGGCACGAACTTAAATTTTCAAAAGTTCTATTGCTACTTCTACAACTATTGACACTGCTACTTCTACTTTATTGCCATTGCTACTACTACTGACAAAATTATATGATTCCTATTGCGGATAAAGAAAATAATTTAATTGAAATTTGATAGATGCATAGCACACACAATAGAATGTGACTATTAGACTACTGCGAGATATTGGTGAATTCTATAGACCAAAAAAAAAAAAAAAAAGAGACAATACAAACTCTAGAGGATCCTTGCGATAGAATACATGAGGTTCTTTACGAAATTATATGACAGGATTGAGTAGATTACTAGCAACATAAAATTAGAGGGATTCCACTGATTTTTCAAGTTGAATATTCACGATTTACGTATTGATAATTTTCCCAAGAGTTAATGGCAACAAATTGAGATGGTTATGATATCATTTGGAAATACAATAATTATTGTTTGGATGTCTAAAGTCGTGAAACTGAAAGTTTGTATACTAGATTTGGAAATTGATTTATGAAGGAACGATTTTTATGGGATATTAGTCATGAACAAACTTAGGAAGAGTCGAGAAGGTATAGAGTGTCACATAAGAAGATAGTATTTCAATGCATAAAGAAGATGGTTTTATTTTCTACGGAATAAAGGCTAGTACTGTACCTCGAATTGTGTTAGGAAAGAAAGCAATAAAAAGTTAAGAGAATAAGTTATCAGAGGTATTTAGTTAGTATAGTAGGTTTCCAATATTTTGATTTTATAATAATTAACATGCTAGTTATTCGAGACTATGTAAATTATTTCCAAAAATATGTCGGATTCCATCGAATAGACAAATGGAATCTACTGTTGACTTTTACTTGGACCATTACCGCTCAAACTCACCTTATAGGATGGCGTCAAAGGAATTACAAGAGTTCAAGGTGCAATTACAAGATTTATTGGTTAACTGACTTATCTGACCTAGAGTATTACTGTGAGGAGAGCCAATCATGTTTGTTAAGATGGATTATGAGATTATAAGGTCTATATTGGTTGCGTAGAGAATTTATCTGATCATAAAACAATTACCCAGTACTTAAAACAAAGGATTTTATTTAATTATTTAAAGGAGCTGGTGTCTTCTCTAAGACATATTTTAGGTGCGGATATAAAAACTGAATTTCAACAAGTTTAATTTATGGTTAGACTATGTAGTATTTTTTTTTTTTTTGATCGTGATGTTACTATTTGAGAAACAGAAGTTGACCCGATTAAGGTCGAAGTTATTAATGAATGACATGCACCTACGATTGTGAATTAAGTTTGAAGTTTTCTGGGTCTATCTAGATATTACATAAGGTTTATAGAAAGTTTTTCGAAGAGTTTAACACCAATGACTAGATTGACCAAAAAAAAAAACTATGATAAGTCTCAATAGACGGAGAAATATGATGAAATTTCCAACAACTTAAAGAAGAGTTGACTAGTTTACCTATAAAATAGGAACACTTGATAAATGAGTTTGTGAAGTTGAGAATCGAGGTCGTATAGCACCTTCTCGTGGTGATGGGTAAGAATTGATTATTGCAACAATGGATGTGCGACTTGTACTTAGAGATAGAATCAGGGAGACACAAACGACAAATAAGTATTTGTGCAGGATGAGAAACCATTGCCCTGAAGACATTAAAGAATTTGCTATAGCTACTAAGTGCACATTAATCTATGAAGGAAGATTGGGTATTCCTAAGGATGAAGAACTATGAATTAAGATCATTGAATATACATATTGTACATCATACGCCGGTCGCCCATGAGGTACAAAGATATACTGAGATTTTAAAGATGTTTTCTAGGTGAGAAGTAAATTTTGGGACCATTCCTAGTTGATCAAATATTGGAGAAAATAAAGAAAGTTTGGGATAAAATAAGAGTAGCAAAGTAGACAGAAATTTTGTGTTGATCACATGGTAAGGATCTACAATTTTATGTAGGAGAAAACATATTCTTGAAAGTGACACCTACGAGGATGTTTTTCATTTTGGTGAAAAAAAATATTAAAGACGAGATATATTGGCCCATTTGAAATCCTGTACAAAATCAGCGAGCTAGCATGCGAATTGGCAAAAAAAAAAAACATCATTAGTTCACAATGTAATTCATGTATCATCGTTCAAAAAGTATGTTCATGAACTAAGTCATATAGTCAATTATTTGGAATTAGAAATTAGGTACGACTTGGCTTGTGGAAAAGCATATGAGACTATCTTAGAAAAAAATAATTTTTTTACACAAATTAAGAAATAAATACTGGCGCTAATTAAAGTTTAGTGGAGACGACGCGATAAGAACGAGAGCGCATGGGAACAAGAGGAAAATGTTCGAGCTGAGTACCTGAAATTTTTTTAATACTGGTAAGTATTCGAATTTCGAGGACGAAATTAATTTTTAGGGGAATAAGATGTGATACCCGAGAAATTGGGGCAAAATAGAAATTAGAGCTTGCTTAATTTAATTATAAGGGATTTTAGAATTTGATGATTTTGAATGATTTTATTGTAATTTGGGCTATAGTATTTATTTTGAAAAGAATTATATCTTTGCCCATTAGAAATAACCTTAAGCCTATTACCAAGTCCAAATCCATATTCCTTGTCCAAACATGGTAACACCAACAAATCATCAATTATTCTAATAATCTTCAAATTAATATTTTTGTAACAATTTAATATTTTAGTTTTATATTTACCAAATTCAGCTAATCAATTTTATGACTCAATTAATTAGCAAATTGAAGACACGGTCCATTTTTTTTTTCTTTAAAGTCATATTACCAGCAAATCAACTTTATATCCAATCAATTAGCATTTTTAAAAGTCAACAATTTTATAATCAAATTACATTAACTCCTCAATCAATTAGAGACAAAAACTTAGGCTAAAAATCCTCCTCTACCAAATTTCCAAACCCAATCATATTATTTAATCTGCAAATCTCCAATCTATATAAAACAATTCTCACACTGCAAATATAGAAATCTCCTCATTCTTCCACCGATACAACTCAGAACAAGAAAAAAAAAAGTAAAAATAAAAATAAAGAGAGGGTAGAGGGAGAAGAAGAGGAGTGGGCAGTCACCAATCACCACGGGTCATCGTCATTGTCGTCAGTCGATGCCGCACACCGCCTCCTCCGCCCCAGACGCCGCTAATGGCTTGCCTTCTCTCCAAACGCTTATCCAGTCGTCGGGTATAGCGCCGCAACTTTTTCGGGAATATCTTATTGTTCAATTTTTTTTGGATTATTTTCAAGAAGGGGATGAGTGTAGGATTGTTAATAGGAAATGGAAAAGAAAAAGAAAAGAAAAATGGGTCTGGGGGTTGGGTTTGGTGAGGTAGTCGAGAGTGAGATGAAACAGAAAGGAAAAGAAATGAGAAAGAGAGAAAAGAAAAGAGATAAGGAAAAAGATAAAGAAAAATTAAGAGAGGGAGATTTGTGGGAGAAGGAGGTTACGGGGAAAGGGAAGTGGAGTAAGGAGGAAAAGAAAAAGAAAAAGGGATGAAAAAGGAAAAAAAAAAAAAAAAAAAAGAGAAAAGGGAGAAATGGTTTGACTTTGAGTGTAGGATTTTAACTACAATCTAATATTTAGCCAATAACCCAACTTTGGTTTAATTAATCCCTAGTTTGAAAATTTCAATTTCTATATTTTATTTATTTATTTATTATATATATCACTTTATATATAATAAAAAAAACTATAACATATTAATATTAGTTTAAATTTAATTTGTAGGCAACGAAGAATTTCGAGCATAGAAATTTCCATTATTCGACACACTCTACTCTACGCTACTTTTCGAGGTAGGGGTTTTTCCGCTTTTATTTGTCCATGTTAAATGCTCTTTATATGTTGCTTGATAATGTTGCTTCTACGTGCTACATTTTCATAGTCGCATGGGACCATACAGAGGTCTGGGGCATAAAAGTTCCCTCCGGTGAAATTCCCGTCAGTGCGAGCCATATTTCAATGTCTATAGTCGTGCGGGACCATACAGAGGTCCGGGGCATAAAAGTTCCCTCCGGTGAAATCCCAGAAGTGCGAGCCATGTTTCAATGCCATAGCTACAGTTACAATTTCAAATTTTAAGCATGTTATTTTGTGATATGTATTGTGTATTTAGCTTGGACAAATTCGCCCCTACTGAGCCGTTGAATGCTCACCCTAAAATAAATTTCTATTTCAGATGGATGATGGAGTTTGTTGGACAAGTGGTGGCGGCGACCGGAAGTAAAATTTTAGAATAATGAATTCTAATTACTATTTTCTTTGTTAAACTATTTATTTTTAAAGCTAAAATTATTTTATGGAATAATTTAATATTTTTGGAAATGTCATCTAGTTTTTTTTAATATTATTATTTGGTTGATAAAAGTTCTTTTAGAATACTTAGAAAGCACTTCTCAAATCAAATCGCACTTTAAATTTATAAATCGTATTTTACTTTGAAGATTATGAAAATGGGGTGTTACATTCGTGATGTACAATTAAAGTACCTTCGTGTCATGTCATGTTTAACGTGCCCATACATATGACAATCATAACAAGGCATTTAAAGTAGACAATAAGCAGTAAACCCCACCTCAAAAACGCAGTTCGTGAACTTGGAAAAATATGAAATTGCTTGAGCTTGAAAATCCTAGACCTTGAAAGTATCGTTTCCTACACATCAAAATAAATTTAACTTAATACATAGCCTAAGAAATTAGGATTTAAACGAATAAATGAAAGAAGAAATAGGAATAAAGGATTAAATTGAATTGAGGTCAAAAGGGCTATTTTTGAGAGTTTTAGAACTTGAGGGGTAAATCCATATTTTTTTTAAAAAAATGACTTGTACCCCCAATTGAAATACATATCCCTAAAACCAAACACCCATTTCGTCTGCAAACTTTTTCTTTCTCTCAAGATTTGCAAAACTCCTCTCAGCACTTCTATCTCTCTCTCTCTCTGCTCTAATCTATTTTTACAAATCCTAATTTCTTGAATTAATAAAAATTCTCATTAATCCCCAAATGGCTTCTCCCGTCTCCATCTCTCTGTCTCCTTTCTTTCTTTTTTTTTTCTCAAAACCATTTTTCTCTCACAGTATGCTTCTATCGGTCTCTCTCTCTCTCGGACTCTTATTGGGCAGCGACGAGGCGACACGATTCGGGCTTGAAGTTTAAGTTTCTAGCTGCTGGGTTCGAGTTTTGGATTTTTCCGAGGTAAGTGAGAAGCGGGTGGCGGTATTGGGTTTCCGGCAGGCGGCTTGGGATTTGGTGTTGGTTGTCAGTTCTGTGAATTTGGGGGACTGATTTCGGGTGTTCGGGTCTTGGGCTTTTCCGGTGATTCCAAAGTCGATAGGAAAGTTGAGAACAATAAGTTTTGCTTGAAATTATTACCTTTACTGTAAACTTGAGGATTGGATCAGAATAGAGAACTTAAGAAAATTTGTTTTGCTTTTGCTGGGTTTGCTTTGACAGAGAAGAAAAAGTATCTGGGTTGAGATTTGTGAAAGTACGTGGGAATGAATATATTTGTATTAGGCTTAAGAGTCTTTATTGCCATGTATTAGGTTAAATCTATTGGATTTGTACAAATAAAAATCAATAAAAATTCTTTTCTATTTGATAAAATTTTATAAAACATGAGTACTCCTTTTTATCAGATAAAATTCTGCAGATTTTTCAAATAAAATAAAATACACATATGGGCTTTAATAAAACGGGCTCAAGAAACAGGCCTATCAATATAATAATCAATGGGCTTATAATAATAAAAGGGAATTTCTATGTTAGACCAAAATTAAAATCCTAAAAAGCTAGAAAATCACTATCCCAAAGATTAAATGATTTATGGGGTGTTACAATTCTACCCCCTCAAACAAATTTCGTCCTCGAAATTCAGTTATATACCTTCATTATGAGTCATGGTATAAACTCGGGCCTGTCCCCCAGAGCCTTGGCCTTTTCTCTCCTATTCTTTGTTCAGAGTAACACATTCCCATGCTGCATGCCCTGGCTTCTTACACCTAAAGCAACTATCTTTACCCAACAAACAATCTCTATTATTATTTTTCCCACACTTGGCACACAACGGTTTAGTATTCTCAATGCTTGGTCCAGATTTCACTTCGGTTCTTGCCTGTTTATTCTGATCTCCCCTCTCGTCCTGATTCCCACTCCAATTTCGTTTCCCTAAACTCCATGTGTGTTGTCGGTCTAACTCCTGGCTAGCGGCAATCTCTTGAGCCCAAAAAACTGTTTCAGCATACGATAATACCCCATGACCTGCCACAATATGTCGTATCCCTGGGCGTAAGCCCGCTCGAAACCTCAATGCTCTCTTACGATCAGTTTATACCATATGCTCCACGAAGAAACTCATCTGATTGAATTTTCTTTCATATTCTGTAACTGACATTCCTCCTTGCTTCAAATCCCAAAACTCGCGTTCCATTTGCTCCCGATAGTGTTAGGGACAATATTTTTCCATTACTATCTCCTTAAACCCTTCCCATGTTAGGGCTGCTCGTTCCTCGGTAGACCTCAATCTCCAATAACTCATCCACCATCGATCAGCATCTTGTACCAGTTGATACTATGTACACATGATTCGTTGTGCCTCAGTACAACCGATCAGTTCAAATGTGTGCTCCATCGATATGAACCATTCGTATACATAAACGGGTCCTTCTTGCCCATTAAAAGTTGGGGTGAGAAGTGGTGAAACTGCTCCACCACTTGGGCCTGGGTTAACGTAGGTGCTTGGTTGAATGCGTGTTCATTCTCGACATTCCCTTGGTTCCTTGCTGGTACTGGGTTTGCCTTGTTATTTTGGTTCATGTTGTTGTTAGAAGCATTAGCGGCAGCTCGGGCTCCAGTTCTACGTCCTCGAATCATTTCATATAGTCATATACATAGTGCTTCTTAGTACTCTAGGTAGGTCATCAGATATCATAGGTTCAAATACTGTCCAATTAGTGGTGTCAACACTAATATTGTCGTACTCATGCAATTACTACCTTCTATAAGCCATAAGTAATGCAATTTACATATCGTTCCAATCATTTTCCTAACAGTTCGAGTCTAATAAGTATTGGCCATCTAGGTTCATGTAATTAAAGCCCATACGGTTTTATCATGAAATTTTCTTTGGTATAAATCAAAGTAAACATGAAGACATATATCGCATGATGACAATAAAACATGATTTCTCATAGTACTTGACATTAGCATAAAGCTCATAAATCATAACTTGACATGATCATTGACATTTTTAAAAAAACTTTGCATACCTTGGCGTCGACGTGGTACAACGGGGATGGATGATCATAGACAATTTAGAATATATATGACTCACTTTCTTTTTAAAAAAATAATATTCCCTCAATTTTTTTTTTCCAAGTCTACAGAAACGTAGACCTGCTTTGATACCACCTGTAACGCCCTAATTTTATAAAGAGTGCAACCATGTATAAATTTTTCACTAAATAAAAAGTTTTATAAATATCCCACAGTTAAAGAGAAATAGACTACTAAATTTAACTTCAAAGGAAAAGAAATAACTTGTACAAAAGAAAATATTAAACTATAATCCATATGCGCAAAGGAAAATTTAAAACAATAAACATTGTCTGAAAAACTCTCAATAAATATAAAATAACTTCAAAATAAAATTATTGCATGACTCCGATCACATCCATCCACCACGTGCCACGCCGGACTCCTAACCTGAAAAATTTTTAATGAAAGGGGTGAGCTATCAACAACTCAGTGGGGACGCATTGTCTAAATCAAATACACAAGCATAATCATCATTGCATACACACCTATGGTTTTCATGGTTTGATCAAACAAGCCAGTAGGCCAACTGTGGGTGTACAATTAAGTACGTTCATATTTGTACAATTAAGTACATTCGTGTCATGTCATGTTTAACGTGCCCATACATATAACAATCATAACAAGGCATTTAAAATAGACAATAGGCAGTAGACCCCACCTCAAAAACGCAGTTCGTGAACTTGGAAAAATATGAAATTGCTTGAGCTTGAAAATCCTAGACCTTGAAAGTATCATTTCCTACACATCAAAATAAATTTAACTTAATACATGGCTTAAGAAATTAGGATTTAAACGAATAAATGAAAGAAGGAATAGGAATATAGGATTAAGTTGAATTGAGGTCAAAAGGGCTATTTTTGAGAGTTTTAGAACTTGAGGGGTAAATCCATATTTTTTTTAAAAATGACTTGTACCCCCAATTGATATACAGATTCCTAAAACCAAACACCCATTTCCTCTGCAAACTTTTTCTTTCTCCCAAGATTTGCAAAACTCCTCTCAGCACTTCTCTCTCTCTCTCTCTCTCTCTCTCTCTCTCTCTCTCTCTCTCTCTCTCTCTCTCTCTCTCTCTCTCTCTCTCTTTTATAATCTATTTCTACAAATCCTAATTTCTTGAATTAATGGAAATTCTCATTAATCCCCAAATGGCATCTCCCGTCTCCATCTCTCTGTCTCCTTTCTTTCTTTTTTTTTTCTCAAAACCATTTTTCTCTCACAGTATGCTTCTATCGATCTCTCTCTCTCTCGGGCTCTTACTGGGCAGCGATAAGGCGGCACGATTCGTGCTTGGGGTTTAAGTTTCCGGCTGCCGGGTTCGAGTTTTGGATTTTTTCGAGGTAAGTGAGAAGTGGGTGGCGGTATTGGGTTTCCGGCAAGCAGCTTAGGATTTGGTGTTGGTTGTCAGTTCTGTGAATTTGGGGGACTGATTTCGGGCGTTACAAGTGGTATAAGAGCAGGTCTATGGTTCTGCAGACTTGCTAGTATATTGTAAATTTTATTTTTGAATACGATAGTCAAAAAAAAATTATTTACAAAGAAATATTTCCGCCACTGTCCACCTCCGCCATGCCCAACCAACTCCGATAAGGTATGAATTTTATTTTATCCAAAATATGCTATTTTATAATATCATGCTTTTATGTCATAGAAACAGATTCATGCTTATTTCTCATGTTAAAAATAAAAACATGCTTATATGATATTTTAGATTGCACGAGAAACATATTATATTTTATGACTGAATTTCGAGGACGAAATTTTTATAAGAGGGGTAGGATGTAATATCCCATTTTTTTTAAAGATATCAGTATCAATTATAATATTTTTATTATGAGTATTATTTATTACGATTTTTCCGAAATTATTTATGATTCACAATTCTACGTGTCTTAGAATTCTAGGCCTCACAAGTCTCCTTGTACCAGTAGAATTCATATTTTAAATTGAGATAAAGATTCCCGATTAGATTAGAATTTGGAGTCTATTAGAAGTCTTTATACACACATTATAAATAGACCCTTACCATTACCAATTTTCACATCAAAATTTTACTAGCTTTTCAGATTTCTCGGGTGGCCAACCCATCAAAAAAAAAAAGAGAAGAGAGAGAGAGACGTGAGATGTAGAGTGATATAACAATTTGAGAATTTGGCCAATTTAGGATTTGAGAAACAAGGGTTGCAAGTTTATGGGATTAGATTGTTTTTTTTTCTTAATTTGAGAGAAAAAGGGGGCATAAAGTGATATTTTTTTTAATTGTGAGAAATGGAGATGTGGAATGACTTTGAGATTGATTTAAAGAATTGGACTTTTTTGGGGTTTTTGTGAATTAAGGATTCATTACAGGCTTCAAATTTTAGAGATTTTAATTGGAGATTTGGCATTTTAAATTGGGGATTTTGACCCATTGACAATTTTGACTAGCCTTCAACCAAACACGGAGAACACGAGGCCTAGGATTCAAACAGTTGATTTTCGCGTTTATTTCCAGATTGTATTTTCGAGGTGGGGTTTACTGCTTATTGTCTACTTTAAATGCCTTGTTATGATTGTTATATGTATGGGCACGTTAAACATGACATGACACGAATGTACTTAATTATACAAATATGAACGTACTTAATTGTACACCCACAGTTAGCCTACGGGCTTGTTTGATCAAACCATAAAAACCATAGGTGTGTATGCAATTATGATTATGTTTGTGTATTTAATTTAGACAATGCGTCCCCACTGAGTGAGTTGAAAGCTCATCCCACGTTTAAAAATATTTTTCAGGTTAAGGAGTTTGGCGAAGGCATGAGGCAGTGGATGTGGATGCCAGAAGTTATTTTATTGTCTCTTTCATATTTTTTAGAGTCAAATATTTTATTTGAGGAGTCAAACTAGTTTATTTAGAGTTTTTAATGTCATCGTATCTTGAAATTTTGAATATTAGCCATTGTTTATGCAAGTATGAGAATTTTTATTTAATATTTCTGTCATAAAGTCAATTTTCAATGGATCATGGTCTTATTATATATTTATCCTTAAGTTAGAAAAATTGGGGCGTTACAATGGCGCGCCCTGAAATTCAATTAGGATATTGCATCAAATCATTCACTATTTTTTTCAAATAAAGTTTCGAGGTGGGGTTTGTTTTCTTAACTCTTATGGTCCTTGTTAAATGCTTAGCTATTTTGAATGATGTGTAGACGGTTGCTTTAAACATCTATGTGCCAGGGACTCAAGAGGTCTGGGGTCGATGTATCCCTCAGGTAGAACTCCTACAGTGCGATTTATGTCTATGTCTATGGTTTTTAAAAGAATCTATGCTATGTTATATTGGATTGTATTTGCATGCTAATGTGAAATTTCTGTGTATTTAGCTTGGACAATTTTAACTCCACTGAGTTGTATCGCTCACTCCAATTATCATCCAACTTTTCATGTTAAGGAGTTGGCGATAGTTATTGGCGGTTGAGAATGGATGGTCTATGAAACTACTGAAGTAATGTCTATACTTTTAAATATATGTTTCAATTGAATAAGGAATTATTTGTCTAAGTATTTATTTACGTTATTAGACTTAGGGTGGATAATTGATGATCTATGAAAGTACTGGAGTAGTGTCTATTTTTTAATGTTTTTCAATTGAATAATAAATTGTTAAACAAATTATGATTTTCTAAGTATTTAATTATGCTATTAGACTTAGTGTGAAAATTGATTGATATAGAGAAAAATTTCCAACTTCCAGGAATTTTCGTTTTGAGAAAATGCATATTGAATTTCTATGATTTTTCTAAGTTTTATTTATGTAAATAGTCTTAAAGGGATATTTTTTTAAATTAGTAAATACGCGAATTTGTTAGAGATGAATGAATATTTAAATATTTTATACTTCATAACTTGTTTCCGTTGTTGCTATTGAGTTTTGATTGGATCATGTTTACAGACCGATTTTCTCTTACGAAATAAATGTATGTACGCAATTTTCCAAAGTCTTTCACTGTCAAATGGCATGTTCGAATTATATGTAGGTATCAAATTTTATTCAAATTATATTATGCAACCGCTTCCGTTATAATTATTATTCTTTTAAAAATTTAATGTCTCGATATAACGAGATGTCTTTCTCATGTAAAAAGAATATTTGATAATGAATGCTTGCGTATATTTTATAGTTCAAAAATTTTGGGGCATTACATAATCACTACTCTAATATTGAAATAAGAGATCCCAACTCAAGCCCTTTAGATCAAGGTCCTTTTAATCATAGTGTCCTATTTTCACGTAATCTGAACTACCTTCGCACCAATATAGGCATTCCACTCTTTTATAGACTAGCCCTTCCTAGCAACTCAGATAGGCTGAACCGATTTCCACCAGGTTTTCTAGCTTTCTTTTCTGGGCAGATTGATGGTGGGCTTTGGTTTCTTATTCATTCTTTCATGGCCGAACTTTCTACTTTATATCGGGTTCCGTCGAACCAAATTTCCCTCAATCCCTTTAGACTAATGGCTGGGTTCATCGTGGTAACCCAATATCTAAATATCATGACAACGGCCAAACTGTTTTACTCTCTTTTTCAAATAAACGACTCTCAAATCTAAGGATGTTTCTACTTATCATCTCAAGGTGACGACAAATTTCTCGGAAAACCTAATACTTCTAATAAGTTTTGGAAAGATATATACTTATTCCTTGCTTCCTCAGAACCATGGTCTTTTCCCACTGAGTGGATCTGGGAGGTTCCTTCTCAGAAGAAATAAACACTAAGAGACATGATATGGGGCTCCTAGATCTCATATATCGACTAAATGAGTAAGAATATGATCGTTCCTGCCTTTTATCTTGTCCTGCTTTACTCCGACTTTTTCGTCTTAGACATTTTCTTGTCGCACTTCCCAAGGACAATGGTATTTTTTTTTTGTACTCTACTTGATTTTTACAATCACCCATATTGATATTAACTTTCACCTCTTCTATTTTCAGACACCATGACGGCCGAAAAGCTTACCAACAAGGAAACCAACATACAGAGAAATGTTTCTAAAAGTCGAGTTCTCATCTCTAGAAATATCTCATCTTCAACCGCTACCAATCCTTTTGCTCTTCCCGTGGTTGCCTTCCCTGCCATTGAGGATTGAGCTCCAAGATCTTCACGCACTTCTCGTCATGACTCAGCTCAGGATGTTATGAAAGAGTTTTCTCACCCCAACAACCAACCTCAATCCAAGAAGCGTCCACCTTCTGCCTTAGACTCTTTATCTCAAAAGAAGTCCAAAAATGGTCGAAGCTCATCCTCGGGGACCATCACCATCCCAATCAAACTTTCTTTGTCTAAACTCCGATTTTGGAGAATACAGATGAGTAGCTGATGCTCAGTTGCTTCAAGGGTTGTGCCCTACTCACGAGCGTCGAGCTCTCCAACAGGCCTCAGCTTCAGAACTTGTAGAGAACTTTTGCCTTTACCAGTCTAAGGTTCGTATAACAAATCATTCACCGATGGTCCTAGTATCTCATGATAAACCTTTTAATTATTCGTTCTCTTTCGTATAGGTTTTAATTTGTCTTGCTGAGATTATTGCCCGCAGTCGCATCTGTTTTGCTGACCTGGAGCTCATGAATGAGCAAAATGATTTGAAAAAATAAGTTGCCAAGCTCAAGGATAGGGACGCCAAGATGAATGAGGTTATCCAAAAGATGATGGGAGAAACTGGCCTTCAAAAGATTCCGGCTCTAATTTCGAAACAAACATGTCTAAGCTAGATGAGAAAAATGTTGCACCCAAAACCGAGCAGAATAATATGCAACTCCAATATACCTAACGGGTGGATGAAGCTCGGGATGAAGGCATTCAAGCTGGTTATTGAGGATTTCTTCAATCCCTAGAGTGTTCTGCTGTGGTTCAAATGGCTCGAGAAGTAGATAAGAAGAGCTTTCTCAGCTCGAATGATATTCTTCATGTCCTATCTGATCGGGCTCTAGACTACTTCTACTATGCTTTCGATCAAACCTACGTCTAGGGCTAGTCCAAAGGTTTAATCGAGAAATTTGATAGGAAAAAGGCTTTGAAGATTGTTCCCGATTCGACCGACTTCAATCCTTTCAAGGAGGCTGATCAGGTGAATACATGCTCTCCTCTGGATTTCCTGAAATATGTTCTTTTCAAATTAGAGAAAAATTGAGCTTCTTCGTTAACCCCTATTCCTCCTTCTCTTGCTGCAGTGGATGCTCCTCTGAGCTTTAAAGTTCTACCCGATGCCCCTCCTTCGGTGGTCAAATCATCTCTTCTGGCAGTGATCTCGATTTGGAGATCCTCGGCGAAGGTCCGTTGACCATTGAAGATTATGGTGCAGATGATTTGACTACTCTTAGCCTATGTATTTTATGTTTTCTCTTTTTTCGAACCTTTGTATGTTTTTCCTTAGTTTTTAATAGAATTTCTCCTTCTACCGAGCTCTGTCATATTTGCTTCAGTTTTATTTTTTCTAGCTCCATTTGAATCCATGAACTCAAAAAAAAACCCAGTGTCAGAAGCCACAACACGACAAAGCAAATTGTAGATCAATCATCAATCGAAAAATGATTAATATGTATATCACTTTCCCCTTTCTTCCCCATCCAAAGAAATCGACAACCAAAACAAGTCAAAACAGAAAATCAAACACCATCTATGCTATCAAGGAAACAATCGAGACATAAAAAATATCAACCCTGATAACAACCTAGATGATACAATAAAATATTTTCACATTATTAATTAGATACAATACCACTCAGAAATGACAGAAATTCGAGAAACGCAAGGGTTTAGAAATAGTACTAGGCGACCTGATATCAATCTCCACGGAACCTCTCAATTGAAATTGGGACAGTTTTGGTGGCTAGGTCTTCCATTTGAAATTGGGGCTTTTCTTCACTGAGGACTCATGGATGCCGATGGACTGCTAGTTATGGTGTCGGTGGGAGAACGAGAGATGAGAGAGAGAGAGCAACTAAGAAGAGAGACCTTGGGGTGTGCACCGAACATGACGGTTATGAGATTTAGAAATCTCCAGTACCGTTCCGAAGTTCGAGATTTTAAAAATAGAACTCCAGAACTGAACCATAGCAAAAAACACTCCATCTCGAACCGTACCGAAAGTTCAAGATGGTTCGGGATGGAGATTCGGTTCTAATAGGACGGTACAATACCATTCGGTTCGGGACGGATATTAGGAGATTAGTCATAAATAAAACATACAAATTTAAAAAAAAACGATATAAAAATCACCAAAATGATATACTTCCAGTCTCTTTTTAGTGTAGTCTCAAAATAAAAACTAAAACAATAATAGGTAACACAATTCTAAATTCTAAACTTAATAACTTCTATAATACAATAATATTCTATCAGAGATAATTACATTTTACCCCCAAACTATAGGCCTTTTTGGAGTTTACCACCTAAACTTTCCCGAGTTGCATTTTACCCCCTCAACTCCAGGATTTTTTGTACGGTGCCATATATTGGCCACCGTTGGCGGAATATTCCTAGAATATTCCGTCACATGAGGGCAAAATCGTCATTGTCTCAAAGTTGTTATATTTCACCACCTGAACTATGTTTGGCTTGCACTTTATACCCCTAAACTTTGCATTATTTCACTTTGCCACGGAAAATGTAAAAAAAAAAATTAAAAAAGTTATATATTTATACATGTATTTTATTTCTTTTTTTTTCTAATTCTTTATCCACAAAAAATAAATAATTACTTTGGTTTAATATATTATCAACAAAATTACACTAAATTCTTCATTTTAAAATTTCTTGTAAAATCATAGTTTATTTTCCTTTTACTGAATTAATTTTACATTATAATTAAAAATATAAATTATCCTTTTCATTTTCTAGGTGAATAGAATTATAAATATTCACCAAAGT
Source organism: Rehmannia glutinosa (assembly GCA_016081115.2). Taxonomy (NCBI): domain Eukaryota; kingdom Viridiplantae; phylum Streptophyta; class Magnoliopsida; order Lamiales; family Orobanchaceae; genus Rehmannia; species Rehmannia glutinosa. Next base: position 47,077,550 of record CM071937.1, on the reverse strand, counting down.
CAATTTGAACATAATACGATACATTTAACTTTCTTTTGTAACTAAAATTATTAAAAGATAAAAGTATTACAAATTTAATGAATTTCGTCATTTTTAGATTCAAGTATTGTATAAGATTTGTAGTAAAGTAAATTTAGTATCATATTATTTTATAATATATTATATTTAAATTTCTTGAAGAATATTCCTTTCGTCAATTTAATTTTATAATTTTATAATTAAAAATTATGAAAATATATTTACTCTATTACAAATCTTATACACTACTTAAATGTATAAATAATCAAATTCATTAAATCTGTATTACTGTATCTTCTAGTAATTTTACTTACAAAAGAAAGTTAAATGCATTGTATTATTATTGACTTGACTTGGTAAAAATTTATAATTTTATTCGCCTAGAAATTGAAAATGATAGTTTACATTTTTAATTATAATGTAAAAACTAATACAGTAAAAGGAAAATGAACTAAGGTCTTACAAGAAAGTTTAAAATGAAGAATTTATGGTATAATTTTATTGATAATATACTTAACCAAAGTAATTATTTATTTTTTGTGGAAAAAATTAGAAAAAAAAGGATATAAAATAAATGTATAAATATATGTTTTTTTTTTAAATTTTATGTAGCAAAGTGAAATAATGCAAATTTTAGATGGATAAAGTGCAAGTCAAACAAAGTTGAGGTAGCAAAATATAACAACTTTTTTAAAAATTTAAGGCAATGACGATTTTGCCCTCATGTGCAAGGCATGTGCCGGAATATTCTGGGAATATTCCGCCGGCGGTGGTCAATATATGGCATTGTGCAAAATCACGAAGTTCAGGGAGTAAAGTGCGACTTGAGAACGTTTAGGTGGTAACCTCCAAAAACGTGTATAGTTTGGGAGGTAAAATGTAATTATCTCATTCTATTATTTGCGCAATTTCCTTCTATTGACTTAGAAAAATTATTATTGACTAATAATTTTGATAAATTAATATGAAAAAAAAACTTGTATAAATTTATAATCTCAATATCTCCTACTTAACAACATAATATAATCAATAAAATTATATTTATAATTTATGTGATGTGGTAAAAAAATTAAAATATGATTTTTTAATATTTTATAATATGGTACTTTTACTTGTTTGGAGTATGTTTCTCTTTTATGTGCAATGTATTAATCATTTAACTAATTTTAATTACAAATGATTTACTCTATTATTAATATTAAATTTTTTTAAAATTCATAATAGTTGCAGTATTATGATTTTTTTAAAAATATGTTTTATATTCAAATTAATTTCAAAAATTTGTAGTTGATTCAATATCAAAATATAAATAAAATAACAATTATGTATATATAATTATATAAAATCTTTAAAATCGGTTCTAGCTTTGGGTCCTTGGTTTGGAGTGGTTCGGTATGGTTCTCGACATGGGTATTTGAAAAATCTCCAGAACCATGCCAGAAATATTTTTCGGATGGTACGGTTCAGAAAAAGTCAAAAGTCAATGGATATTTTTGGTTCGGAGATTTTTTGTCCAGATATCGGTTCGATTTCGGTAATCTCCAAGTCCCGTGCACCACCCTACCTATTTCCGTGTGGTGAAATCCACAAAATAAAATAGATTTTTATAGTATAGACATCAGTTACTGGAAATGTTGTCTAAACACTAATGTTACTTAAATAAACATTGGTGTAGAGAAACCGTTGCACATGCCGATGTTAAAACCAAAAGACAACAGAAAAATAAACAAACCAATGTCATTTTGGTGATGTCTATTTGCAATTTTCTTGTAGTGAGAAATGAATATTTTACCTGAACTTGAGAGTTCGCTTTGGCGTAGACGGTTGGTTTTGCTGCTGATCCTTTCCCCGTGTTTTAACCCTGAACTGTGTAGCAGGATTACACTGAGGGTAGGCTGTTGTCATAAAGTGTATAACTTTAGTATTGGGGCCTTTGATTTGATAATTCTGACCATAAAGAAGGAATTTCTCTATAATTCCTTTAGAAAAGATGGAGTTGTCTAAAATGTTGTTTTCATAGCTATCTTGCTATGAAAAATTATGCTATCTTGCTAACATAGCTACAATTTTTCAATAGGATTTGAGTAGACAGTTAAATTAGTCAATCCTCTTTGAGATTCTCCTTGAAGTAAAAGTAAATAAACATTGGCCCAAAAAGGCAATGGAGAAACCAACAATAATTAGTTGCAGATATAACCATATGATTCATGCAAACCAACAAGAAATTTGATCACTGAGTTTGACTATCGAGTGTGATCCATTGCAAATTAAACATTGCAAGTGCAATTTCTAAAAGAAAACCTTATTATCGATCTAAAACTATTATATTCATCTATAGAGCCTTAAACTGATTGTAGTAAGCAGTGATAGTTGAATTACCATGAGATATAGAACTAAGAGATTTTTCAAGGTGAAAACCTCTATGACCATCACTTCTGTAACGGCCCGCTTTCCAGATCGACGACTGTCCCCACAAACTAATACGAGTCTTTCCAGCGCGCTTTGTCCTCACTCACGCACACCCTGAGAGCAGCTTCCCTGGGGTCACCCATCCCACACTAGCTCCGGGCCAAGTACGTTTAACTTCAGAGTTTTTATGAGATGAGCACCAGAAAAGAAGATACATCTTGTTAGTATGAGTAGTACCTATCAAATTTTTTAAGCTCTCCTCAACTGTATAGTCCCATACCTACACATTCTCATAATCTCCTCTTATTCGGGTGTGGGATCAGTTTGTTCATGTTCCCCTCCGCCTAGAAGCCTGCCAAGAGCCGCTCATTGTCTGTGCCTTCTTGCACCGGCGATCACTCCCCACCTCTTCGGACCCGGGCATCAAATGCCTAAATGTAGCACCCTTTATAGCTTTCTTGAATATTAAAGCAAAAATAAGAAATTAAAATAGAAATACCTTAAAGAATGTTTAAAAATACGGAATAATAAAAATCTTACTTCGTTTGAAAACTTTGCAGCGGAATAAATACTAATAAATATTAGTCCAAAACATTCGTACTGAAAACACGACATTCAACGTTTAATGAACTAAAAAGTCAAACTTTGAAAATAAAAGAATTCCATTGACATGGGTTTCCCGAGTCACTGCACCCAGCCATCTCCTTCCTCTTCAGCATTCTCATCTGAAAATATTCAATATCCATGGAATGAGCTAAAAGAGCTCAACAAGTAATCTCATGCATGAATGCATGCCTAATGTAATATCTTACATTTAACTTGAAAGACTTTACATTTTCCTCGCTTAAAAACATTCCTTTCATTGCTCAAAACTTTCTTTCGCATAAAAATCTGACTTTCGTTGCATGAATCATTCTTAGGACGTGAGCACACTTGGTAACACATTGTTCTAATTAGGGTCGCAGTGGGCCTTGTTATTTATAACCCGTGAATATTTTCCCGAAGGCCCATTTCCATTCGTTTTGCCTGAAGGCCCATTTCTATTCGTTTTGCCCAAAAGCCCTTTTCCTTAAACATTAACATTAGCCGCAAGCGGCACATGGTTGGAATGTCGGTCCCCCGCGCCTATTTTCTACTCACTCCAGCATCATAGAACAATGTGCAACCATTTCTTTTCAATAACATTATACTTTATGACTTGACTTTACTAAATGTTTGGATGCTCGTGAAATGCTATGAAAATACGTTAACAATGATGCATGAACCTAAGTGATGCAACATATCATTAAATACGAGAATAAACGTAAGCGCATATCATAATAATTAAATCACATTAATTAACATATTAAAAGTTACCATGATATAAAACATGTAAACGAGAATAAATTTACATTCAGATATTCAACAATAATTGGGAAAAACTTTACATTCAGCTAGTTAAGGAGAAACCATACGTTCAACTAGTTAACGGATACACCTATATTCAATTAGTTAGAAGAAACTCTACATTCAATTAGTTAGAGGAGAATCCTATATTGAGTTACAAGGGAAAACCCTACATTCATTTAGTCAGGGGAAAACCATATATTCAATTAATCAGAGATAAACCCTATGCTCAACTAATCAGGGAAACCTTACGTTTAGTTAATTAGTGAACTCTAGAGTCTAGATTCAATTATACTTGGGAAAAAGTCATACTTTCACTTAGTTAGGGGAATACTCTACATTCATTTAATTAAAGAAAAACTCTATATTCAATTACTCAAACCTCTTTAGGGAAAAACCCTACATTCAAATATTAAGGAAAAGTCTGACATTCAATGACTTAAAACTATTTACGGCAAACCCTACATTCAATTAGCTAGGGGAAACACTACATTCAATTAGTTATGGGAAGCCTTTATTCAACTAATTAAGGAAAATCTATTTAAAACTATTTAGGGGAAATTCCTACATTAAGTTAGTTAGGAAAAACCATGTATCCAATTAGTTAAGGGAAACACTACATTCAACTAATTTGGGAAAAACATGCACTACATTAAGTTAGTAGAGAAAATCCTACATTCAATCATTCAAACCTATCTAGAGAGAAGATCTACAATTAATCTGGAAAAACCTACGTTCAACGAATTTGGAGAAAGCTCAACAATAAGTTGGTAAGGGAAAAACTATATACTTGGGAAAAGTCTATATTCAATAATTCACACTTATTTAGAGAGAGGCCTATCTATTCATTTAATTAGGGACCCACTTTCAATTAATAAAGGAAAACTCCTACCTTTTAATTAATAAAGAAAAACCATACATTCAATCAATCAAGAATAATTGGCGACAAGCCAATTCACATTAACATATAAATTCTTATGACATAAAGCAACAAGCCAATTTATCACATCAATCCATAAATTCTTATCATATAAAGCGGCGAGCCAATTTATCACATCAACACATAAATTCTTATCACACAAGGGTGGCAACTCTTGTAGTCGACATGATAAGGCGGCAAACATAGTAAACTATTAAGATAAGGAGACCATTCTCAAAATTAGCATAATAGAATCATGTGACAGTGACATAAACCTAAATCTACATGAAAACTAAGGAAATTACTTGTCTGTTCAACTTATGGATAGTAAAATCCTCTTTCGAGTCAAACGCGTTGGGGAAATCACTTTTCTTTCTTCTCTTTTCTCTTTTTTTTTCTTCTCTTTTCTCTTTTCTCTCTTGGCCGACTCTCTCTCTCTCTGCGTTCTCTCTTTTCTTGTATGTTTGTGTTCTCCTTGTGTGTTTTATGTGTCTTATATCTGTGTTTTAATATACTTCAAATTGGGTTAAGTTTAGAGTACACAGGCTTATAATTAACTTACTAACAATGTGGGCCTGATTTAATATCTAAACTAATTAAAAGTCCAATTATTCATTATAATGCCCAAATGAAATAAATTCAGAGTCCAACTAAAAATACTATTTTATTATTCGTAAGTTAACAAATTAACTATCTAGTGAAATCATGAATACATTCATAATTCTCCATTATTGTTCCATAAAATAAATAGGGGAATTTTTTTTGGCAACCTGACCATTTTGCGGGTTTGCAACCTAAACATATTTTCTTACGAAATCGATTCCTCATCTTTGCGGGTTTTGGAAATTTGCAACCTCCGATGGCATCTCGGCGGAATATTCCGTCTAAATGCTTCCACGTGACCTGCACGCCCCATATGGTAAGGGTATTTGTGTCTTTCCATGTTTTATTTAATGATTTATTTAAAAGCTAAATAAAAACCTGAAAATAAACCCCCAATTCGACAATCATTCAGTGGCTAGGGAAAAATCTCTCATTTCTTTCCCTCTTCTTCTTCTTCACGACAATGTAGAAGCAGACTTCAGAGATGCTCATGGCCGAGTTCTGCCATTGTGGTAAAAACGCGACTAAGAAAACCTCCTGGACTGATCTTAACCCCGGAAGGAGGTATTCGATCTTGTGAGAGATTTCGGGTAAGATTTCAAACCCAAGCTATAATTTTTCTTGGTTTGTTCAAAAATTCGTCCAAAGCGTATTATAAATTTCGGATATTTTGACATAAGTTGTTAAATATATATATATATAAATTTTGGATAATTTTAGATAAATTTAAGATAATTTTTGATAAATTTCAGATAATTTTAGATAAATTTTAGATAATTTTTGATAATTTCTGATAAAATTTGAATGATTTTTTGTTGCAGAAGGTAGGAGGATGCACATACTTTGTATGGATCGACCCATCAATGTGCATGAGAGCTCGACAAATCATACGGGGATTAAAAACGAGCTAACAAACTAGAAGATGAAGTGAAGAAAAAAAGGTCCGGGGAGAGGTGTTGGTGGTGGCTCTTGTGTTTTCTTGGGCCCTTTTTTACCACCTCTCAAGTGATGGTGTAATTGGAACTTAATTTGGTATCTAGGAATCTAGTGTGGATGTGTCTATGTAATTTGGTATCTAGGAATCTGGATATCGTGAAGTAAGCTTGTAGGTGTTATGTCCAAATTCAAGTTTTCAGTTATGCCACGAATTTGGTTATTATGTAATTTGAACCTCTGTGTTTGTTGTTGAATTGTGGCTTGTTTGAAATTTATCTCAAATGTTAGCACAATTTTGGACAAAAATGTCATTACCCAAGACAAACCAAGCACAAATTTGCACGAGAAAAATAACATTAGTCAAGCACAAAGATGAGCACAAATTTGGACAAGAAATTAATAACATTAGACAAAATCGCTTTGCGGTTGAACCAAAATAGATTAGATTACCCTTAACATTGTTTGTCATGGCTAAATAGACAATATTGTCACAAGTTACGTGCACTGCACAGTTGAACCAAAAAATATTAGCCTTAACAGTAACAAAACTAGTATCAGCCAAAAACCAAGCAAAACAACTGTCCAAAACACCATATTGCAGTCACAAGCCCCCCCTAATCACCCAAGACTACATAGTATGATCCTAAAATTGTTGGTTCTTCCTCTGCACCAACTTTTTCAGTCTTTGATGACTGACCCTTGTGGGTTGAAAATCTCACATCTTGGGTCAGGGTGCTCCTTCCTGGGGGTTTCCAAGTACTCTTGTTAGACTTGGTAGGAGGTGACTCATGATTGTTTTAACTTCTTTGGGCCCTTCAATTCAATCTCACTTGGATCTGTTTCCACTTTGCTTGTTGACTGCTGAGTGGATACCATAGCATTAGATCTTTTGTTTACCTATTAGATAAACAAAAAAAAAAAACACAAATGAAAAACTAGAAAGCATAATACCAAAAAGAATATTTGAATCACTATTACCTTCAGATTCCGTCTGACCCTAAGTGTTTTATTCTGTTTCCCAACTTCAGTAACAGTGGTTTTGGAAGATCTTGTTGTCCTGGTGCTAGGTGATCCATGGACTTGGGGGTTGGTTGACCTTCTTCTACCCTGTGTCATTATCAAGTCAAAGTGTTAAGCAAAATACATAAGTGGCAAAATAAATAAGTGTTAAGCAAAATAAATAAGTGTTAATAATACCTTTCTAACTAATGTTTCTTCATTTGGAGGAGGGACTTCTAATCCAGGACTTGGGGGTTGGTTGGCCTTCTTCTTTGGACATCCTCTTGCATTGTGATTGGATTTGTGATAGAGGGAACATGTCATTATAACTCCTTTTCTAGGCAACTTAGTCTTTACCTTTTGTTTATTCTTTTTGTTCACTTCATCTACTTCATTTCTTCTGTCATTTTTCTTGGGCCTTCCAGGTAGCTTACCACAAACATGGGGTACTAATGGCTCCACATCCATAGTTGGCCACATATCACAGTCATTTAGTGTTCCCATGAGGTGGTTGTATGACTTCAAAAATGTTTCTTTCTTATACCAGTGGGCCACATAATCTTCAGGTGTGTATCCCATGTAGAACCACATATTGCATGTGGACAAGGTATGCCATTGAGCTCCCACCTTCTACAGGAACATGTTTTATCACCCAAAGGCACCCTGAACTTCTTTCCACCACAACTTTCTATCTCAAATTGGTCACACCCATTCCAATGTACAATACATTCCATAGATTTCTTCTTGAATTCCTCCAACAATTTCATTATCGTAGGGCAATACTCACCTGTGTGCTTATTCATGTCATCTCTCCTTACATGTGTTCTTTTCATCAACATCAATCTTATCATCTCAAACATTGTCACAATGGGCCTATTTCTAGCTCTTAAAATCGGTGAATTGAAACTCTCAGACGTTATTAAACAATAAATCACACTGTGAGTGGCAACTAAAATGGGATCTTGACCATTGAGTTGCTGGCCTCTTAACTAACCATTCATATGCAGCCAAATTTTTATCTTTCAATTCATTCATTGCAACATTGAAATCAATCACTCTTGTTGCTCTTGCAGCCTTCCAGAGAAGATTTTTTAAAGACAGACCCTTATGCACAGCCTTGAAATTCCTATACAAGTGTGCCACACAAAACCTATGCTCAGCCCCAGGTAATAATTTCTTAATAGCATCAACCAACCCTTTCTGTTTGTCAGACATTATTGTCCACCCATAGCTGTTTTGAATGTTCAAGTCTAGAACAAGAAGCTCCATGAACCATAGCCAAGACTACTTCTTTTCTTTCTCAACAACTGCATATGCAAATAGATACATACAATTATTTGCATCCACTCCTATAGCTGTTAAAAGAACTCCACCTGCATGAGTCTTCAAATGACAACCATCTAGACATATCAATGGTCTACAACCCTCAAGAAAACCAGTTTTCAAAGACCCCCAACATATATGCATCCTTTTAAAATGTGGCTGCCCATCAATCAGTTTTCTTTTAATCTTGACAGTTGTCCTTGGGTTGGACCTTCTAATTTCTTCAGCATAAGACCATAACATACCATATTGCTCCACATCACTGCCACTTCCTAACTGAGACACAATCTTCTTAGTCCTATACATCTGCCATTTGTTAAGGACCAGTTTAACATCTTTCTGCATAATGGCCATCATTGACTCAATAGGCCATCTTGGATCTGTCAAAAGTTTGTCCTTGTATGTTTTGGCTAGCCATCTAGGAGTAGCATGTGACACCTTCTGGACTCTAGGACACTTGTGTCTTCCAACATAAGTTTTAACTTGCACAGTGTCTTGTTCCTGAAGTTTTGGAGCATATATTACCCATGGACAACTTGGATGTTTACACTTGGCTTGGACTTTAGACTTGTGATTAATTGTGAAAATAACATCCCTCCCTTGTTTTATTGAATGACTCCTTACTGCTTGTCTAAATGTCTGCATATCAAGGAAATACATACCAAGCTCAAATTTAGGGTCATTTATATCAGCTCTATGATTGAATGTAGGATGCCCTTTATGCACAGGTCCAACCTCACCACTCATAGGCAACTAACAACTGGACCCTTCATTTTTTTGCTATTCATCTCTAGGCCCCCCCATTCAACTTTATTATCTATGTGGTCATCAGACATTCTGTCATCATCATCAGAGAACTCACACTCACTATCAACGAACTCATCTGAAAATTCAGAATCTGAACCCACAGATTGCTCAAAGTCACTATCACTAACCTCATCATTTTCAATTTCATGCACATTCTCATTGCCCTCCTGTTCTTCAATATCAACTTCATTGCCCTGATGTTCATCTATATTATCCATGTGATCAGTGTCCATATCACTATTTTCCATATCCCCCCAATAAGGCAAAGGCTCCTCAATATTGGGAAGGTCTTGGGTAGTGACATTTTCATTCATTGGTTCAAATACATGGACATTTGCAGTTTCATACTCTACAAAGACTCCAACCATCCTATTTTGATCAATGAAATCCACCAATTTCATAGCATCATTATCATTCTGTATAGCCAATATATCCATGCAGTTATTTACCCCACCCTTGCTGACATGAAAGCATTTAAAGCCTTTTAAACCTAGTTCATTGGCCATACTAATGATCTCAAGTAGTGACATTTCATCAGGATCACAATAATCTATATGACTTACTCCCATTTTCTCCCCACATAAAATGTACTCCCCATCTTCAAAACTGTCGAGAATGATGCATCCTTATAGTAAATAGCGTGAGTTTAACTGAGGGGGGGGAGACAAACAAGAAAACAACTTTTTATTCTCTCGAGAATAAGACCCCACTCATCCAACATATGTTTAATTTAAAAATCAACTTTCAATAAAAAATAACTACACGACCCATTATGCACAGAGACCAAGCACAAAGTTTGATTTTTAACAACCACGGACACCACACATCCAACAACAAAAATGGATAGCAATCGTACCATATTCAGGGCATATCGTCCGGGGAGGAGATTAGGGTTTCCTTCATCTCGAATAACCCAACCCATTACTGGGGTTTGATGACAGAGAACTTGATTCTCCTTCGATTCGCTTTCGATTCACCTTCGATTTGCCTTTGATTTGGTTGATTTTCAATTTGTCTTTGATTTCTAAGAAGGATTAACTATGAGAACCCTAATGCAGATTTGGGGTATTTTATCGGGAATTTGGGGGGTTAATTTTCAGATTTTTATTTAGCTTTTAATTTAATCATTAAATCATTAAATAAAACATGGAAAGACACAAATACCCTTACCATATGGGGCGTGCAGGTCACATGGAAGCATCTGGATGGAATATTCCGCCAAGATGCCATCGGAGGTTGCAAATTTCCAAACTCGCAAAGATGGGGAATCGTTTTCGAAAGAAAATATGTTTAGGTTGCAAATCCGCAAAATAGGCATAGTACAGGTTGCAAAAATTTTTTCCCCAAATAAATAAATAACATGATTAATAAAATTCTTATTAAGGCATAAAAATTCGGGTCGTTACATTCTCCCCACCTTATAAAAAGTTTCGTCCTCGAAACTTGTCAAATGTAAGAAATGTAATATGCTAAAGTGTGAAAACAACTCTCATATTCGATGGAGCAAAAATATTAAAGACACAATTAAATCAATAACAAAATACATAATCAATACTATCTCAATCACATTCGCATTTGCAGTCCAATGCCAGAGCATAAACACAAAATTATACGGGCATAATCATGTTGAATAGAAAGCTTACCATATTGCGGAGGGAGATGCTCGAAGCGCGACTAAGAACCCATGACTCATTTACCTTAAACTTGCATAAATTAAATCATTTTAAAGTCTACATAACTGATTTTAAAAAGCCTTGGCTCTGATACCACTAAATGTAGCACCCTTTATAGCTTTCTTGAATATTAAAGAAAAATAAGAAATTAAAATAGAAATACCTTAAAGAATGTTTAAAAATACGGAATAATAAAAATATTACTTCATTTGAAAACTTTGCAGTGGAATAAATACTAATAATTATTAGTCCCAAACATTCGTACTGAAAACACAATGACATTCAACGTTTAATGAATCAAAAAGTCAAACTTTGAAAATAAAAGAATTCCATTGACATGGGTTTCCCGAGTCACTACGCCCAACCATCTCCTTCCTCTTCAGCATTCTCATATGAAAATATTCAATATCCGTGGTGGAATGAGCTAAAAGAGCTCAACAAGTAATCTCATGCATGAATGCATATATAATGCAATATCTTACATTTAACTTGAAAGACTTTACATTTTCCTCGCTTAAAAACATTCCTTTCATTGCTCAAAACTTTCTTTCGCATAAAAATTTGACTTTCGTTGCATGAAACATTCTTAGGACCCGAGCTCACTTGGTAACACATTGTTCTAATCAGGGTCTCAGTGGGTCTTGTTATTTGAAACCCGTGAATATTTTGCCCGAAGGCCCATTTCCATTCGTTTTGCTCGAAGGCCCATTTCTATTCGTTTTTCCCGAATGCCCTTTTCCTTGAACATTAACATTAGCCGCAAGCGGCACAAGGTCGGACTGCCGGTCCCCGCGCCTATTTCTCACTCACTCCAGCATCATAGAACAATGTACACCCATTTCTTTTCAAAAATATTATACTTTATGACTTGACTTTACTTAATGTTCGGATGCTCATGAAATGCTATGAACATACATTATTAATGATGATGAATGAAGTGATGCAACATATCATTGAATACGAGAATAAACGTAAGCACATATCATAGTAACTAAATCACATTAATTAAGATATTAAAAGTAACCATGGTATACAACATGTAAACGAGGATAAACTTACATTCAGATCTTCAACAACAATTGGGAAAAACTTTACATTCAGCTAGTTAGGGAGAAACCCTACGTTCAACTAGTTAAGGGATACGTCTATATTCAATTAGTTAGAAGAAACTCTACATTCAGTTAGTTAGAGGGAAATCTATACTTAGTTACAAGGAAAATCCTACATTCATTTAGTCAGGGGAAAACCCTATATTCAATTAATCAGGGATAAACCCTATGCTCAACTAATCAGGGAAACCTTATGTTCAATTAATTAGTGAACTCTAGAGTCTAGATTCAATTATACTTGGGAAAAAGTCATATGTTCACTTAGTTAGGAGAATACCCTACATTCATTTAATTAAAGGAAAACCCTATATTCAATTACTCAAACATCTTTAGGGAAAAACCCTGCATTCAAATATTAAGGAAAAGTCCTACATTCAATGACTCAAAACTATTTAGGGTAATCCCTACTTTCAATTAGCTAGGGGAAACACTACATTGAATTAGTTATGTGAAGCCTTCATTAAACTAATTAAGGGAAATCTATTCAAAACTATTTAGAGGAAAACCCTACATCCAGTTAGTTAGGAAAAATCATGAATCCAATTAGTTAAGGGAAACACTACATTCAACTAATTTGGGAAAAACATGCACTACATTAAGTTAGTAGGGAAAATCCTAGATTCAATCATTCAAACTTATCCAGAGAGAAGTGTAGACAAATTAAATTTGCATCAATCAAATGGTGACACATGTGAAATTCAATATTAAATATCAATTATATATTTTCTATTTATATTTGGGAATTTATTCAAATTTAATTCCTAATTTAAATAGTTGATTAATTGATATTTTTAATATATATTTATCGGCCAATTAAAGATTGCCAAATGTCAAATTCTTATAAATCAAGATTTATCTTGATAAATTATTATTTCTTTTGATAATTATCAAAATTTGTGATTAAAGAAATAATATTAAATTTGAAGGACCAATCAAATTAGAGTCCTCACCATATGAGTTTTCCTAAGACCCCTCTCCTACAAGTATAAATAGGGGTCATTCTCAAGGAATTAAAACACAATTCAAAGAGAAGAAATCCAAGCAAGAAGGCGGTGGAGGAAATTCTCTCAAGGCAAGAAGGATATATTCAAGGATATATTGAAGAGTTCAACTCCAAACTCTCAAATCTCGGATATTTTATTTTTGAAGAAAAGAATCAGAGGAGAAATAGAGATTGTAACCTATATTTTTATTTGATTCATATATATTTAATTTGTACGCTTTTTCTTGTTTGTTAATTCGCAGACAATAAAAATTTGTGTTACAAATTTTTGGCACGCCCAGTGGGACAATCTCTACCTCTCATCTCTTTTCCTCAACAGATCTTGAAGTATCGCGATGGCTACTCGCAAAACCACATCAACAAAAGCTGCTTCTTCAAACTCTTCAGGTGACACTAGTAAAAATGTTGGTATCACTACAAGGAGTATGTCCAAGAAGCTGAGTGCATCCTTTGAGAAGACTCCAGTGCGAGCTAAAGCAAATCTAACTCATCTTGAAGATGATGGAGACTTAAGAGATGATGCTTCATCCCCAATCTCCCGCTCGACATCAAGTTGCTCAAACATAGCACCCGCTATGATGACGAATGCTACATCGCTTGAAGAACAAATCGCAAGTTTGACGAGGGCCATTGATGGACTCGCCAATCATGTCAAAGAACAAGACTCGCAAATTGCAAAGCTGATGAACAAAATAGATGGTGTTGATACAAGTCGAGCGATGGGCAAGCAAGTTGAAACACACGAGGAGGTCGAGACATCCATGAAGCAACGACCAAATGAAAAAGAGAAGTCTCCAGAAAATGAGTTGCAAGTCTCGTCTGATGGGTTGATTCCGGTCGACCAACTTAAGGAGTTCATTATGGGGACTATTAAGGACAAGTTCGATGGAAGTTCCAAGTCATCTATAACTTATGCCAAGCCATATACGCAAAGGATTGACAACTTGAAGATGCCCGCTGGTTACCAACCTCCGAAGTTCCAACAATTCGATGGCAAGGGCAACCCAAAACAGCATGTGGCTCACTTTGTCGAAACGTGCAATGATGCTGGGACTTATGGAGATCGCCTCGTAAAACAGTTTGTCCGATCCTAGGCAACGCATTCGATTGGTATATTGACTTGGAAGCAAACTCGATTGATAGTTGGGAGCAATTAGAACAGGAGTTTCTCAACCGATTTTACAGCACTCGGCAGATGGTTAGCATGATCGAGCTTACAAATACTCGTCAGTGGAAGGAAGAACCTGTCTTTGACTACATCAACCGATGGAGGAATTTGAGCCTCAATTGTAAAGACCGGTTGTCAGAAGCTTCGGCTATTGAGATGTGCATCCAAGGACTGCATTGGGGTCTTCGATACATCCTTCGGGGATCAACCGAAAACATTTGAAGAGTTGGCTACTCGGGCTCATGATATGGAATTAAGTATGGCTGCAAGTGGAGTTGAAGGGCCACCCATCCAAGAGTCTCAAAGATCCAAAGAGCGATATGAAGCCAAGAAAGGGGGCAAGTTCTCGTCTAAAGCTCCAAACAAAGAATCCATGGCGGTTAACACAACACCTATCAAGTTCAAGGGCAGTGCAAATGCAAAGGCTAATGAGAAGAAAGACACTCCTCAAGAGAGAGAGCAAAGAAAGTTGACTCTGAGGGAAATGCAAGCAAAACAATACCCATTCCTCGACTCTGATCTCTCTGGGATATTTGATGATCTGCTCAAGGCAAACCTCATTGAATTACCCGAAATGAAACGTCCCGATGAAGCTGGGCGGGTTGATGATCCAAAGTACTGCAAGTACCATCGTTTGGTAGGCCATCCAATCCATGATTGCTTCGTTTTCAAAGACAAAGTCATGCAGTTAGCCCGCCAAGGAAAGATATCGCTAGAGGAAGATAGTGCAACTAGCAATCTTATCAACATTACATTTGGATCTCTTGATGTTGTGATGGAGAATACACATAAGTGGAATGATGGTAGTAGCGCATGTAACGTGACAAGTGAGAAACAAACTTTACCTAGCGAAGCGTGTTCGTTTGAGAAAGAAGTTGACAATATTACTCAAGATTGTGTTTCAACAATGACTTTCACCGATGAGGACTTGCTTTGCTTGGCTCCAAACCCCATAACAGGCCATTGTCGTGACTGACGGCTATACTCGCGAGCAAAAGGTGAATAGGATTTTAATTGATGGAGGCTCAGCAGTAAATATCTTATCGTTGCGCACACTGAAAGAGTTAGAAATCCCCATGGATGAACTCGCAAATAGTCGTTTGATGATCCAAGGCTTCAACCAAGGGGGGCAAAGGGCTCTCGGCATCATAAGATTGAAATTGCTGATGGGTGAAATGGCCTCAACTGCGTTGTTTCATGTCATAGACGCTAAGACTTCTTACAATATGCTTCTGGGACGTCCTTGGCTACATGAAAATGGGGTGGTTCCTTCTACTTGGCATCAATGCTTTAAGTATTGTAGAGACGGTGTGGTAAAGAAAGTTCTTGGAGATGATAAACCTTTCACCGAAGCAGAGTCACATTTTGCCGATGCCAAGTACTACTTCGAAGACATTAAGGCAATCAAGGCTAAAGAAAATCCACCTAAGCCACAAGAGGATGAAGTCAAAGAGGGCAAAATCAAGAGTGCTTCTGCAAGTCATGATGACAATGGACCTTTGGGTGGATTGGTATTGCCTTTAACAAAACTCGATGATAAGAAACCATCTCCGCAACCACTCGAAAAATTTGTCCGGCCAGCTGAAGGACCTAAAACGAACACGAAGAAGGGCTCCAAAATGCGAAATGTTTGATCCGAAAGCTTACGATCTTCTTGTCAAAGCTGGATATGATTCGCAAGAAAATTCTACTTCAGGAGGCTCCTTCCAAGCTACGAATACGAAAAGATGTCAAAAGAAAGGGGACATGTGGCTAAAAATACTCGGATAGGTCTTGGGTTTGTGGCACCAACTCCCATTCGTATCGCCATTAGAAGAGCCAATGTCGATAATGTATTCGAAGGAGAACTTTCATCGACGGAGGATGCCTTTGATTTGAAAATGGAAAGAAGGTTCGAGCGAATATCGGTCTTCGATAGACTCGGACCCATTCAAAAATTGAAGAGCAAAAGAACCATCCATCAGAGATTGGGCATCTCTACATCATCAAAATATTGGAAAAGATCTAGACATCCACAAGACTCTTGAAAAGCTTCAAGTCTTGTTCCATCTCGTATGAAGCGACAAACTATTTTGCTCATATCATGTGAAAGGGTGTTGAAAGCCAAATTTCAAACTGTTGTTTTCACGCAGCCTCAAGACGATGAAGATGATAGAGAAAGTATGGCATCGACATATCATATCACCTTGAGTGAAGAAGGGGAAGAAGAAGATGCCAAAGATGCTCCCCCCGAACTTGAAGAAGAGATCAAAGCCACGGTCGATGAGCTAAAAGAAATTAACTTGGGCGACAATGATAATCCACGACCAATCTACATCAGTGCATTGTTAACAATTGATGAAGAAAATTCGTATGTCGAGTTGCTTCAGGAGTATAAAGATGTGTTCGCTTGGTCCTACAAAGAGATGCCTGGATTAGATCCAAAAGTAGCAGTACACCACTTGTCTGTTAAGAAAGGAACTCGTCCAATTAAGCAAGCCCAACGACGATTTCGACCCGACTTGGTTCCATTAATTGAGGCTGAAGTAAACAAACTCATTGAAGCTGGGTTCATTCGAGAAGTCAAGTACCCTACATGGATCTCAAGCATTGTCCCTGTACGGAAGAAAAATGGCCAAATCAGAGTTTGTGTTGACTTTAGAGATTTGAATGGTGCGTGTCCCAAAGACGATTTTCCATTGCCCATCACCGAACTCATGATTGATGCCACTACGGGCCACGAAGCATTATCTTTCATGGATGGATCGTCTGGATATAATCAAATACGTATGGCTCCAGAGGATTAAGAATTGACAGCCTTTCGTACCCCAAAAGGTATATATTGCTACAAAGTGATGCCATTCGGTTTGAAGAATGCTGGAGCCACATATCAAAGAGCCATGCAGAAAATCTTCGATGATATGCTTCACAAAAACATTGAGTGTTATGTCGATGATGTGGTCGTGAAGTCTAAGAAGCGAGAAGATCACCTCCTTGATTTGAGGAAAGTTTTCGAACGGTTAAGGAGATATCAACTTAAGATGAACCCATTGAAGTGTGCATTTGGTGTTCGGTCTGGAAAGTTTCTTGGGTTTGTTGTCCGTCACCGAGGTATCGAGATTGAGCAAGCAAGATCGATGCAATAGCAAGGATGCCTGAACCTCGTGATATTCATGAACTCAAAAGTCTGCAAGGAAAATTAGCTTATCTTCGAAGGTTCATTTCAAATCTAGCCGGTCGATGCCAGCCATTCAGTCGTCTTATGAAGAAAGGTGTCCCATTTGAATGGGATGAATCTTTTAGGAATGCTTTCAAAAGCATCAAGGCATATTTTGAAGTCTCTCTGTGTTGGTTGCACGTGCACACTGGCGCCCATTGATCCTTTATATTCTTTGCTCAAGAACGCCGTTGGAGCTCTACTAGCGCAAGAAAATGATGGTGGAAAAGAGAGCGCTTTATACTACTTGAGCCGGATGATGACGCCAAATGAGTTGAATTATTCACCAATTGAAAAGATTTGCTTGGCATTAATCTTCGCGATCCAAAAGTTGAAACACTACTTTCAAGCTCACACAATTCGTCTTGTCTTGAAAGCAAATCCACTAAAGTATGTTATGACAAAGCCAGTCCTTTTTGATAGACTTGCGAGGTGGTACCTTCAATTGCAACAGTTTGAAATCACATATGTCCCTCAAAAGGCAGTAAAAGGGCAAGTCTTGGCGGACTTCTTGGCGGATCATCCTATCCCTGCTGAGTGGGAGTTATCTGACGAATTACCTGATGAAGATGTGCTTGTAATCGAGATTTCCCCTCCATGGAAAATGTACTTTGATGGAGCTTCTCATAGAGAAGGAGCTGGAGCTGGAGTTATCTTCGTGACGTCTGATAGAGAAGTGTTGCCTTACTCCTTTACTCTAACTCAAAATTGTTCAAACAACGTTGCTGAATACCAAGCTCTCATCCTTGGGTTGGAGATGGCGGTTGACATAAAGCAATTGCGTCTTGAAGTTTATGGAGACTCTAAATTGGTGGTTAATCAACTACTTGGAGTGTATGAAGTGAAGAAGCCTGAGCTACTCCCATACGTCAATTATGCGAAGAGGCTTATTGGATGGCTTGGAGATGTAACAATTGAGCATATTCCAAGGAAAGATAATAAACAAGCCGATGCTTTAGCAAAACTTGATTCTACACTCGCCATGCCCGAAAGTGAAGCTCGTGTGCCAATTTGCAGAAGTTGGGTAGTACCTCCAATCTTTGATAATGAAGACTACAATGAAGAAGAAGAAAATCATGTTGTAGAGGTATTCGAAATCGAGAAAGAAGATTGGCGTCAACTACTTGTGGATTATTTGAAGTATGAAAAGTTACCTAACGATCCACGACAAAGGGTAGATGTTCGACGTCGTGCGACTCGCTTCATTTACTACAAAGGCACACTTTATAGACGATCATTTGATGGAATCTTCTTACGATGTCTAAGCGATGATGAAGCTGTCCAAGCCATGGAAGAAGCTCACTCAGGGGTTTGTGGCGCCCATCAGTCGGGCCCAAAGTTACACTTTCGAATCAAAAGAATGGGCTACTATTGGCCGACAATGGTGAGAGATTGCATGGATTACGCGCAAAGGTGCCAAGCCTGTCAATTTCATGCAAATTTTATTCATCAACCACCTGAGCCATTGCACCCTACTGTTGCTTCATGGCCATTTGATGCTTGGGGGTTGGATGTGGTCGGACCTATGACAAAGTCATCCGGAGAACACTTGTATATCTTGGGCTGCGATGACAGGACTACTTTTCTAAACGGGCCGAGGTTGTACCTCAAAGAAGTGAAGAAAGAAAATGTCACCGACTTTATCCGCATAAACATTATTTATCGCTATGGGATCCCTCGATATATAATAACGGATAATGGGAAGCCTTTCTCAAATAGCCTCATAGATAAACTTTGTCAAAAGTTCGGATTCAAACAAAGAAAGTCCTCTATGTATAATGTTGCGGCTAATGGACTTTTGAAGCTTTTAACAAAACTTTATGTAGCTTGCTAAAGAAAGTGGTCTCAAAGTCAAAGCGAGATCGGCACGAAAGGATCGGAGAAGCTCTACATGGGCATACAAGAACCACATATAGAACACCCACTCAAGCAACTCCGTATGCGCTTGTATATGGTGTTGAAGCGGTTGTTCCCTGAACAACAAATTCCGTCACTAAGGATAGCCTTGCAAGAAGGACTTAGAAGAAGAAAATGCACGATTACGCCTCGAAGAATTAGAAGCTCTCGATGAGAAAAGATTGGAAGCACAACAAAGACTTGAATGTTATCAAGCTCGTCTTTCTAGGGCTTTTAATAAAAAAAGTGCGATTACGCTCTTTTCAAGTTGGTGATTTGGGTCTTCTTTGTCGGAAGACCCATCATTACTACTCACCGAACTGGAAATAAATTCACATCGAAATGGGATGGTCCTTATGTTGTTAAAGAAGTCTACACCAATGGCGCTTACAAATTGGTTGTTGAAGACGGCTTAAGAATTGGCCCCATAAATGGCAAGTTCTTAAAACGATACTATCCTTAGAGACGGAATAAAGCTCCATGACGCATGAGCCTAAACTGCATGTTACTCTTGACCCGCACGAGTATAAAATGTGAATGGTAACCACCAAAGGCAAAGTACGTGGTTAAACTGCTAACTTTCCCACCTAGTCTAGGGTGGTTAAGCAATAGATACTCCTGGCCCGCATGAGTATAAACTGTGTACGACACCCCCCCTAAAAAATGTCCCTTCAACTACGTTATGACTTGATCCCTTTTCTTGGTTACGTAGGCAGCTTAGAATTTTCTAAGTTCAGTCATAAGTTTTTGATAGTCATGGTTTTGTTGATGAATTATAGTTATTCAAAAAAAAAGAGAGAAGAAAGACAAAAAAAAAAGTATTTAATAGATTGCAAGATAGAAAATTATCAATTTCTATTATGTAATTTTGAAAAAAAAAAGAGTACTCATACATGAAGCAAAAAAAAAAACTAATCAAAAGGACGTAAACTCTTCAACTCTTCTTTGGCAGCCTCTAGACGCACCATCGAAAGCTCCAAATTTTCCATCACTTCATCATTAGAAGGCGAAGTATTCTGAATAGTGGTAATCTCTTCTTCAATCTGTTGAACTTCGGTATGACTAATGTGAAGAAGTTCTTCTTGTCGCTTTAATGAGGCGGTCAAATTCTTCTTTCGTTTCCTCAAATTGTCAAGCTCTCTGTTAATGGACTCTAACTCTTCCTTAGTGGATGAAATCCGGGCAGACTCTTTAGCTTATGTATTCTTGGCATCATACAAACGATCTTCGACTTCGCTCAATTGTTGTGCAAGAAGTTCTTTAGACACAATCTCTGAAGATGACGACCTTGCCTCATCATATGCAATAGCTTTGGCAAAAAGATCTTTCAAATAAATTTGAGCACGGAGATCGCCCCATAACTTTTGAATAGAGAAGGGAGTCAATTGGAATGTTGGATATCTTCTCACGAAGATTGCCCCATAACTTTTGAAGGTATTCTTGTTGGTGGTTACGAATAAATTTCTCACCTTGAAATGAAAAAATCTTGCACAAGGAGACGTCTTGGCCTCAATGGAGTTAGAAGTAACCTTTTAATGATTCACGGTTGGCAAGTTGGGCCCCATGATTGACCTCTAACTATTTTGTGATCCATGCTCGCATTCATTATTGAGTAATTGTTTCTCCAGCTGAAACATCACACCATCAAGGAAACGGATTACCAACCAAAATGAAGTGACAAAAAAAAGAAAAAAAAGGAAAAAAAAAGTTACTAACCTCTTCAACAAAATTCTCCGTGAGTGGTTGATTACTCGCAACACCATTGGCTTCTTGTTGCTCTAGAGATTTGTGAGTCTTTTTAATTCTCTTCCAATGATGGTCCGCATCACTGCTGCTACTTTCTTTGAACGAAGGGATGACTACTTTTCTCTTATTTGATTCGCAAGCTTCAACGTCTAAGGCATCGCACCTCTGAGGAGGAGAAGAAGAAACATGCACAAGTGGAGAGCTTCGAATATTCTCACCAAGTGGACCATGTCTAGGTTTTTTGCCCTTCGGCAAAACTTTCTTTGGCTTCGAGTTAATCAAGTTCTCTATGTTTTCTTCAAAGTAGTTTCCATGAACTCGGGCCCACCATTGTTTGTAATCTTCTGAAGAAAACGTCTTCGCACTTGGGGGCATGCAAGGAAGCCAAGCCTTGGAAAAAGTCTTAGATGAAGTGTACACACGCCAATGGTAAACCCCTTCTTCTAATGAAGCTCCACGCACATCGTCTTTGAGAACTCCCAGCACCATTTGATGAAATCCAAACTGGCGACTGAATCTATTGGGACTGTAAGGCTCAATCACAAAACGTCCACCTTGTCGCAGGGAAAGATAACTTGAACGAATGGCGATGAAGTAGTCTTGCTCAAACCTTTGTGCATTGCCATTGTCAACATAGTGAAATCCTTGTTCTTCGTGATCATAGTACAAGTCCAAGAAATCCAATCGCCTTTATGGATTCGTCTGCGAGCTTCTTTGGGTTCATAATATTTTGCATGTCCCTCGCCCGAAAAGATCGCCATCTTGGGGCCATTCGTTCCTTGCCAAACTTGATTATGAGTTTTGAAGTAATGAGCCAACCAACCATAGACAAAATGGACGGGAAACGTTGAATACACCTTAGATGGCTTCGGAGAATTTGCAATCTTGTTCAGACCTCTGAAGATACTCGCTAAGACAGGAACAACAAGGCCCGTCGTTTGCCCATATGTCATGAGACTCGCCATCTTGAAAGTGCCAGGGCGTATTGAGTTGAGATCATCGTTTGGAAGAACAAATAAGCATAGCCAACAAGCAAATATGCCCCAAAGACGTTTTCTCCATCGAGCTCTCCTTGACACCGAGTTTGGAAAATAAATCCTTCTCAGTAGGGACCATTCACCATGTACGCCGATGTCACCAAGTGGATTATGAGTCGACTCGGGATTTCAGTTTGCTTCTCCTTACGTGGGGGGCCTTCTTCTCTTTGCGTATGGGAGGTGGATTATACTTTGTAGCCTTCTTGAACCAAAAGTTGATCCAGTCGTCAATAGAAACTTGCGAGTAGTGATCCCCATGAGCGCTCCCTTGAAGTAGATAATAAGCATGAAGTAAGCGGTTGCATGAACGGGGGAGAAACCTAAGTCCCGCTTCGTCAACGCCGGTAACTCCTTGCACTTGGAACAACTTAGTCGTACAGAAACCCAGTCATAGGCAAGCCAGCTAGAGTATGCAGATCCCACAGTGATATAGATGGTTCGCCATGAGAAATGAGCAATGTGTTGGTAGACGGACACCACGTCTCGCAAAACGCGTTGACGATATTGGAATTGCAATCATATGTGAAGAGGGAAGCATACACCGAATCATATATACGGGCCGACTGGAGTTTGTTCTTGCATCGACTAAGGATGTCTTCGGTCCACTCCCAATAGCCTTTGACACAATGGAATTCGCCACCAAACAGGATTGGATCTCCCCACTTGGCTTCACCTTCGATGATATTACGCCCCAAAGTCGGTAGTGAAATTGGCTCATCAGACTGTTGGTGATGGGTTGCTTCTAGAGCCCACATCTTGAATTTGGAGTCCTTAACTGATGGAATCTCATGAGACCATTCTCTTAGGTGAAGTCGATTCGTCCACTTTGCCATTGCTTTGCATATCGACCAAAAAGTGAATCATAAACCGCCAAAATGGTACCCCGTTCTATGTCGTGACTTTCGTCATCAAGAATTACCAAGTGTTGTTGCACACCGGGGAAGAAGAAATATCTTTGAAGCATACCATCGTAAAATCTATAAAGAAAAAAAGGGGGCATGAATATGTAATGTATGCAAAAACTCACATAAGCGTATATACGGAATATGTATCGTATGCAAAAACTAAATTGCTTATGTCAAAGGAATATGTGAGTTTTATTCAAAATAGTTCATGTGAGTTTATGTTGAACATTCTTGATTGCATATGGAATTCAAATTCCCGTCGTACTAAGTCATTATTGATTGTCACCATGGAGAACCTATTTTCTCTTCAACATAGTGAATATTCAGAGATTGCATGATCCTACCTGATTGAACTTACCTGATCCTACCTGATTCAAGACGATAACAGCAAACGGACACAAAATCGAAAAACACCGCTGCAATCTAGAAATCCGTCCACTTGGCCGAGTTGCTAAAAAAAAAAAAAAAAACCGAATAAGATGGATACTGAAAATATGATATCACCTTTGAAGCAATTTATAAAACACATAGTGTGCAATTCTCACGCACTAACAGAAATAAGATTCATGGTTCTTACCTATTCACAATCCGCAACAACAAGGAAGACGCAAGAATAAAAGCGAAAACTACGAGGAGAAACTTGTGAATATAGCTGCAAATTCTGTTCTCCTTGGCTGATATGAAAAAAAAAATAAACCTGTCAAGACTCTTTTATAGGCGCTGAAGAAAGCCTTGGTTGAGTGTATTTAGGAGATTTCTTAATTTCTAATTGGTTACTAAAGAAATAGAATCTAATTAGAATTAAAATTTCAGTTCTAGAAATTGACGTTAAGTTACGCGGCAGAGATAGTCGGTGGAGTTTTTGTGCTGGATTGAAATAAAAAGACTTTGATATTTAGTTCATGTGTGGTTCAACATTAGTTGGGCTTGTTAATATGGGCCATGATTAATGTGGGCCAAGCTTTATTTTATTTATGTAGTCATCATCTTTTTCAAGTCCTAGGTAAATTTATTAGACTCCATTCAAATTAGCGGGCCAAATCAATTTAAGCGAGCCCAATTTGGTTATGAGTTCACTTGAAGGAAAGAAGTTGGCCTAATTATTGATATATGCGGCTTTCAAATCTCAAGGTCCGGATATCAAATCCTTATGTATCATATGTCAAATTCAACGATTCCTTTTCCTACAAGCATAATTATTTGTCGTGACTTATTCACTCCAAGACATGTCATCTGTGAACAAGTCTCGAGGGGGCATTTGTAGACAAATTAAATTTGCATCAATCAAATGGTGACACATGTGAAATTCAATATTAAATATCAATTATATATTTTCTATTTATATTTGGGAATTTATTCAAATTTAATTCCTAATTTAAATAGTTGATTAATTGATATTTTTAATATATATTTATCGGCCAATTAAAGATTGCCAAATGTCAAATTCTTATAAATCAAGATTTATCTTGATAAATTATTATTTCTTTTGATAATTATCAAAATTTGTGATTAAAGAAATAATATTAAATTTGAAGGACCAATCAAATTAGAGTCCTCACCATATGAGTTTTCCTAAGACCCCTCTCCTACAAGTATAAATAGGGGTCATTCTAAGGAATTAAAACACAATTTAAAGAGAAGAAATCAGCAAGAAGGCGGTGGAGGAAATTCTCTCAAGGCAAGAAGGATATATTCAAGGAGATCTACGGTGTTCAAAGCGAAATCAGGCGTTCATCGTGAAGTCCACTCAAATACGGCGTTTGATTCGGGAATAAGCTTCCAAGCCCTCGAATTAACGTTATTGAAGTCAGAACCATCTTGGAGGAAGATCAAAAGGTCAATTTCACCAAGAAGTTTATATATACAAATCAAATATCATCAAATATATCACGTTTGATTCGAGATCAAACTGTCAAGCCCTCGAATTAACGATATTGAAGTTCAAATCCAAGTTTGGAGAAGATCAAATTGAAGAGTTCAACTCCAAACTCTCAAATCTCGGATATTTTATTCTTGAAGAAAAGAATCAGAGGAGAAATAGAGATTGTAACCTATATTTTTATTTTGATTCATATATATTTAATTTGTACGCTTTTTCTTGTTTGTTAATTCGCAGACAATAAAAATTTGTGTTACAAGAAGATCTACAATTAATCTGGAAGAACCCTACATTCAACGAATTTGGAGAAGCTCAACATTAAGTTGGTTAGGGAAAAACTATATACTTGGGAAAAATCTATATTTAATAATTCACACTTATTTAGGCAGAGGCCTATGTTCATTTAATTAGGGACCCACATTCAATTAATAAAGGGAAAACCCTACCTTTTAATTAATAAAGAAAAACCATGCATTCAAACAATCAAGAATAATTGGCGACAAACCTATTCACATTAACACATAAATTCTTATGACATAAAGCGGCAAGCCAATTTATCAAATCAACCCATAAATTCTTATCATAGAAGCGGCAACCCAATTTATCACATCAACACATAAATTATTATCACACAAGGGTGGCAACTCTTGTAGTCAACATGATAAGGCGACAAACATAGTAAACTATTAAGATAAGGAGACCATTCTCAAAATTAGCATAATAAAATCATGTGACAGTGATATAAACCTAAATCTACATGAAAACTAAGGAGATTATTTGCATGTTCAACTTATGGATAGTAAAATCCTCTTTCGAGTCAAACGCGTTGGGGAAATCACTTTTCTCTTTTCTTTTTTCTTCTCTTTTCTCTTTTCTCTCTTGGCCGACTCTCTCTCTCTCTGCGTTCTCTCTTTTCTTGTATTTTTGTGTTCTCCGTGTGTGTTTTATGTGTCTTATATCTGTGTTTTAACATACTTCTAATTGGGCTAGGTTTAAAGTACATGAGCTTATAATTAACTTACTAAAAATGTGGGCCTGATTTAATGTCTAAACTAAATAAAAATCCAATCATTCATTATAATGCCCAAATTAAATAAATTCAGAGTCCAATTAAAAATACTATTTTATTATCCGTAAGTTAACAAATTAACTATCTAGTGAAATCATTAATACATTCATAATTCTCCATTATTATTCCATAAAATAAACAAATAACATGATTAATAAAATTCTTATTAAGGCATAAATCTTGGAT
Organism: Rehmannia glutinosa; assembly: GCA_016081115.2. Lineage (NCBI taxonomy): Eukaryota > Viridiplantae > Streptophyta > Magnoliopsida > Lamiales > Orobanchaceae > Rehmannia > Rehmannia glutinosa. The sequence goes on along the minus strand of CM071937.1, from coordinate 47,051,283 downwards.
CGTTACAAAGCGAGTTAAAATACAACAAACTTTGACGAGTTTCTTTTGAAATAGGTTCAATATCCATGAAAGTACCAAATTGTTGGTTCTTAGCTAAGAAGAGTAAAAAGGATCAGAACAAGTAGGAATAGGCAACAAATCATTAACAAATCTAGTCTTATTCTTAATGTTTAAAGCCATCAACATAGTGTGACTTCAGGATACATAATTGTCACCATTGAAGGGCTTGCACACAATAACCACGCCAGGGTTATCAATTGGATGCAAAAAATAGGGAGACTTAAAGTCATCCATTGGATTAGAAGCTGGAGGCATTGGTGAATCTTGAAGTAGAGATGTTCTTGGAGTATCAAGAACCGGAAAACAAATGAAATCAAAATGAATAGAAAAACTGATTCAAATATATGAATCATTGCTTGAAAAAATTCAACCCGTCCGTGGATTGATAGACATAATAGGGATGAATCAAGAAACAAGGTATTGAATAAGATCTTGAGGAATATGAAACTATGCATTGAAAATTGAATCAATGAAATTCTGAATTACAAAAGTGAGTTTGTAAATCGCTTTGAATGTATTTATAGACCTGCTAACCGACTTGCTTATTCAGCTTACTAACTAACAAATAACTAAATTGACTGTTTTGTATAAATGCAGATTACATGTATTTGAAATTTATTGTAATTTCATTTCACTTGGAGTTGTATCTTGACAAGTTGTTTAGAAATTATAAAATTAGAATAAGATATATTTTCTTGATTGTTTTCAATTCTGACTTGATATAATGATCAACTCTTATTTATACTAAGACAACTTTATAATCAATGACTATGATTTATCTGATCTAACGATTGCAATTTATTCATTAGAATAGTTTAACAAAATATATATTCATCTAGAATTACGCACAACTTTTCTTTTCCAAAATATCTAAATATTTTTTCCAGACATTTTTAAAGATTTTTAAAAATTGAGCTTCTTGGTATCTGATATTTTATGGATTTTTTTATTAATTTTCTACTCAAAAATATTCTTAAAGCCCAATATTATTTGGATCAAATCAAGTTTATTTCCAACATGTTATTTTATATTCTTGATTTATATAAATAAATATATATTTATACATGTAGGGATTATATACGAGTGATTTGTATAAATTACAAAATATATATATAATATTATTCAAATATTCTTTGGAATACACAAATAAAATATAATGATAGTCATATTGTATTCACATAATATATGAATATATTATAAGTATTTTTATTTGGATTTGTATTCTAATTTTGAATTGAATGTTAATATACGAAATTGAATACCAAATCGAATAAAAAAAGACTCCATTTTTTTACATCCCTACGCTCAACTAATATAAGACAAAAACTCAAGTAGGACCGTCTTACGGGACTCAATCCGTAAGACGAATCCTATTGACTAGGTCATGGTCAAAGCCACGCCTTTTTTTTTTTTTCTTTTTTCTTCATCAGTTAAAGTAACAATTTTATGAGAAAGAGTATTAGTTATTTTAGATAAAGTATCATATTTTTTAATATCGCCACAAATTATGATTACATTACATTGAATGAAAAATAAATATATCAGAGTTAAAGTAACACCGTTACTGAAATTGCACAACAAGCATTAGTGGTGTAGTGGTAGAACACCACCTTGCGTATAAAAATGCATATAAAAATAATTTTATTAGCCGTGTTAAACGGGTCTGGTCCGGGTTACCCGTGAAATAAACATGTCGTGTTCGGGTTCAATATTCTAACACGAATAATTAAACATATTGGATCCGAATTGGCTAATTCTAACCCCGAACCACCCACAACCCAGACTCATGAACCCGAATCCAACCTAAATTAACACCTCTACATTTTAGCAATATCAAACCGAGATAGGGGCAAAGATGTAATTCCCTCACGCTATGAGTCGATTAGTGTCTAATAGTAATCCGAAAGAGTTATTTGTAAAAATCCCATCTAATTACAGTTACTCTAAAGTTGAATAACTAGCTATATATAAACAACTCATAAATCAACGGGTAAAGATAAAAAGAAATCTAAAGTAGCATAAATCTAATAAGAATCATATCAAAACCCTCCCAAAAGTAGGAATGTCAACCGTCCCATTTTGGGCGGGTTTTAACTTTTAACAGTATAAACAGGTATGGGTATTTCAATTCAGACACAAAATAATTTAAAATTATTATATATAATTTTAATGATAATTTATTTAAAATATATATTTTTATAATATTATTTATTAAAAAATATATTATTAATATTTTTTAAATTACCAAACGGGTCACTAATCGAATCCGAATTGAGTATATATCTTTAGAAATCTCAGGGCATCTCCAACCCAACTTCAAATCCCACCTTATTACACCAAATATGCAAAAATCCTTCTCCAACCCAACTCTAAACCTCACACCAAATTTGGTGTAGTGAATAGTATTACACCAAATTTGGTGTAACACTATTCATTTACACCAAATTTGGTGTAATGCAAATATCCCACATTTGCCCTCCGGTTCCTTTTACCTCAAAATTAAATTCCAATTATATCCCCATTTTACATATAATTAATTTATATAACATGATTTTAATAATTAATTAATATTTTCTATAAATTAATAAATAACAAATAATTATAATGTAAATTATAAGAAATAATAATATTAATTTTAATATTTATATTAGTAATATAACTAATTAATATAATATTAATTAAATGAAAGTTTATAGTTAATTACATTACTATTTAAAAAATATAAGTAAATAAAATAATTATATAAATAAATAAATTTTGTTACTATAAAATGAAGAAAAAAGAATAAAATATTCATTTGGTGTAAGATTTGGTGTAATGGGTTGGAGATGGTTTTGACAAAATTACACCAAAACACCAAATTTGGTGTAGTTTTTTACACCAAATTGGTGTAATGGGTTGGAGATGGTCTCTCATGGGTCAGTCTCATGTACATTGACATCCCTACCCCAAGAAAGTGGTGTCAAATTTCAAAAATACAAAAACAAACACCCTCCAACTTTCCTTCTCTCTTGTTAGTCTCTACAGTATGCGTAGGTGTTATTTTAAAGAAGGATTCTTCAATAGTTTTACCAAATCTAGGCAGATTGTGATGATTTTCTTGGTTACGCATAAGCAAATCTTGTATGTAATAGCAATGTGAAAATCTGAAAAGTGGAAAGTGGGACCCACAGCCCAAAAAAAAAAAAAAAACCCAATAAAAGCAAAGTCCAACTTAATGTGGCAAGTAGAGGGAGAAAAAAAAGAGTCATGCAATGTATAGAAGAGATAGGCCATGCAAAAAAGCTTTGCCGTTTCAGTGCCATTTGTGGGCTTATATATAAATACCCTCTCTCTCTAATTCTCCTAAACGCCTCTCTGTATTCTTTCTCTCTCTATCTCTCTTCTTATTTTGGCAATTCTCTCTATTTTTGATTTTCCCCCTTTTCCTTTTATTTAGTCAGCAGAAAAAGGAAAAACCACAATAAAAGTTGCTTGTTTGGGGTTTCGATTACTGATTTTTGGTGTGTTTTGAGAGAGATAAAATGGGTCGGGGCAAGATTGAGATAAAGAAGATCGAGAATACGAATAGCAGGCAGGTTACATTCTCGAAGAGGCGGTTGGGCTTGTTTAAGAAGGCTAAGGAACTTGCGATTCTCTGCGACGCTGATGTCGCCGTTATTATTTTTTCAAACACTGGAAAGCTCTTTGAGTTTTCTAGTTCCAGGTCTGCATGCTCCCCCTTTTCTTTCTGTTTTTCGATTTTGGTTTTTGAGATTTGTTTCTGTTGATTTTTTGGGGGATTTGTTGATTATTCCTGTGCTTGCATGTCTCTTTTTACTCTTCTTTTTTTTTAAAAAAAAAAAAATTAATTGTGTTTTTACTTAATGGGGGGTTTGTGATGAACTGATTGAAGTAGATTAATCGATTTTATGTTTTAATTATTTTTCTTGATTTAGTGGTTTGAAGCTTTGCATGTTGGGGTTTTTGATATTTAATTGGATTTTTTTAGGGGGGTAATTAACGATTTTGGTAATTTCCTTTTTTATTTCGGTGCAAGTTAATGAGAAGGATATCTTCCCTTCATTTACACTTTATTAAATTGTTTGTCAGTTATTACTCTAATTTTTTGAAGTTTTGTGTTCGTTCGGTTTTTAGTCAGGCTTGAGTTGTTTCTTTTTTGAATCCAAACTGTGGGTGCAAAATTTTATTATAGAAATACTTTATAGATTATTCAAGGCACCTCAATTTTGGTTGGGCGCTGATTTATTGGTGGTTGTAAAAATTCTTTGTATAATGGGATAATTACAACCCCCCTCGAGATTTTGCTAATTACAAAAATACCCAAAGTTTCAAAATAAGAAAGAAAACTCCTCATGTTTGGTTGTATCTTAAATTTAAGGGGGTAACTATAGTTTTTTTTTTATTATAAAATATTAGGGGGTTTTTGAAATAATTTTTTGCTTATGAAGGCAAAAATGTAGGACGGAATCAAACCTCAAGGAGTTTTCACAATTTTCAAAAAACCTCTGGAATTTTTTTTTCGTAATTAGCCCGAACCTAGTTTTTTTTTTTTTTTTTTTTTTTTTTTGTAATTACCCCTTGTATATTTTTGTAAGTCAGAAATGGTCAATATTCCCCCAGTTTTTTTCTGCTACTTCTGGTAAAATTGCTACCTAGGAATCTTTAGGATTTGAAAATTGGAAAAGTCACGGTGTGGATGATAATGGGTTGCTCTCTTATTATCTTACATTAATTATAAGATTTGGCCAATTATGAGTAGGGGATTAATGAATATTGCCATATGTTTGTATACTGATATTGGCTTGTTATGAGTTTCCTAGTTAACCACTCTGTTTTGATGTTTGCATAGCGTAGTTATTTAGCATCTTACCTTTCTTCAAGGGTTAATTAAAAACTACTCTTGATCTTTGACCTATTTATACAAGCTACTTTATCGAACTTTTGAAATTACAAATGTCCACCACAACTGTCAAAATATTATGGGACATTTACAATGGCTGCTTTTAACATGCTGAATTTAAAAAATAACAGAAAAATAAAATAATAAATGGAAAATTTTGCTCCTCTTTGATCTTTAAATATAGAATTTTATTATTTGGTAAGATTTATGGTAAATAACTAGATATACTATAACTAAATTACTTTTAAATATATTAAGTTGGTTTTACTTGTGTAGTGATTTCCAAAATATATTTATTTTTTCTAAAAAATTATTATATAAATTAATTTCTGGTTTTATTTGTTCAAAACTTGAACTTAAATTCGTTTTTTAGCATGAATCTTAGTATTGGGTAATTATTTACTCAGTTTTGGTTAAAATGTAGCAGAACTAACTTGTTGGAATACAATAATTTTGTCATTTTGTTTAACAACTTTTTAATATATATTGTTTTATTGAATTACAATGGGAATGCATAATTGTAGAAGACATGAGTTTTTTTTAGAATAGTTTACATTAAAAAAAGAATAAAGAATAAAATAATTTGCAATTCAAGTTATAATTAAATTATATTTAACCCCTTTACAGACTGAGTATAAAAATGTATAAGACAACAAAATTGGATTTTCACATCTTTTCATGACTGATGTAAGCAATTTTTCTAACGACGATAGACAGCAAGTGGATAGAGACGTTAAGGCTGGTATTTGTTAAGAGTGGTAGTTTTTGTTAATAAGCCAAAGCTCAAGGACAGTTTTTTTAGTTAACCCTTTTATCAACAAATATGGTCTCTCTTCCTTTTTTCTTTTGAACTAATGGTGATTTTGTCATTGTCTTACCAAATAAAAATAGCAGGAAGTCACTAAATTTAAATTTAATAGAGAGTGCGATACCTAGTATTTGTGGAAAACATATCCAGTTGGTTGCCTAACTATACAGAAATTTGTTGCATAATCCTGAGTTTGTGCAGTTGAATACAGGGATGAAAGTTGGGAAGCTACTTTATATGGTTCATGGTCATTATAAAATTGACGGAGAAAAAAATGTATTTGCGTTTGGAGAAATCTACCACAATAACTCAAAAAAAAAAAAGCATAAAATAGGAGAATGAGCTTATTCAAACAAGCTAAATGTATTTGTTATTATGGATTTCAAATCCTTAGATTGAAATCCATCTGATGGAAATAGTTTTATGATATGATATATTTTTTTTATTTTATAGTAAGGTTGGAAATGGGAGGCTTATTTTTGTAGGTTTAATATAGTATGTAGTGTAAGTGAAGAAGATAGATTTGGTTTATAGAAGAATGGAGGAACTAAGGCAAATAGAGGTTTGAACTTTGAAGTAGAAGTTTTATTGCTTGGTCTTTTTTTTTTTTTGCTTACTTACACAAGAATGTCTCCACATCTATTTATACTAGTCTAGTAACTTGTTATTTTTCTAGTTTTATTTTGTAATTTACATGCTTCTAGATTTGTTCTTCTCTAATCTAGATTTTTCTTGTTTTACTACCTTTATCTAGAGTTTTCTCTTTACAATGTATTCTCTAGATTTTTCTAGTTTACAATATAATTACATTCTAGAATTGGACTTATCTAGAAATTTGCATCAATTTCTAATACCATCAATCCATGTGAAATCTTAGGGTATTTGGATTTTGCAGAAATTTGAATGTTTCAAGGTTTACTAAAGGTTGCTTTGTGGGGAATTTAATTTAAAGTTGACATATTGTATTTCTTTTCTTGTTGAATTGGAACCGGAAAGATTTTATTTAGTATACTTCTAACGGAGCTGATTTTGGCTAATCTTCGTCTTCCCTCATGTCACTTTAAGAATCATATTCCCAAGAATGAGAAGAATTTATCCAGTTAATTCTTGTGATCTGAAGTTGATATTTGATTAATCTTTATTTTCGGATAAATCACATGTTTTGTCAACATGACATGTTTCTGATAAATATGCCCCATCTGATCCATAAAATGTGGAGTTTATCTTGTTAAGCGTTTTGTTCACTCAGGTTATGTTGTGTTGCTACTTCCTACTTGCACAAAATTCGGCAGTAAAATACACGGTGCATTACCTTAATGTTGTGTTTGTTGATCGTAGTTGTAACTTAAAAGGATTATTGTATGCATCTGATTGCAGCATGAAGAGAATAATTTCAAGATACATGAAATGCTTGGATGCTAAACAGGTTCCTACTGGGGAAAACGAGCCAGAGGTATGCTACTTTCACGTTGGCCTATTATTGTTCTATTTTGCTTTCTTCTCATTTGCTGTTATATCTCTCTGTTAATATTATGAGCATTATGCTACATTAAAGGTGATTGTTAAAGTGAACCAGTGAAGATTTTATATCTCTAATGGTGGTAGAATTTGGAGAACGAGACAGAGTTTTATGTTGTTTTTTGCTATACACTGATAGCTTATTAAAAAGATAAACAGTACTTTTATTTAAATAAGGGATAAATGCAAGAACTACCCGAGGTTTGGCTTAATCACAAAAAAAACCAAGAGATGTTTGAAAACCACAAAAACCCTCTTGAGGTTTGATTCTGTGTTAAATATAAGGGGGTAATTGAATAAAGTTTACAAATGCAAGGGGCCATTTGAAATACTTTTGCTTGTGAACGGGGTAAAGTGTAGTTCAGAATCAACCCAAACTCAGGGGTAATTTTGTAATTATCCCTTTAAAAAAAATACACGCACTCACTGGATCAGCTCCTTGACTTTGTGGACAAGTGTATATCTTTGTTAGAGTGACCATTTCTTGGTTGATAATTGATTCTTGTGAATTGACTATTTTAATTGATTACCATGGCTAAGAACTTTTTTTTTTTAAATTTTGTATTTGTTTTAAGTAATTGAGGTTTCTGAGTTGTATTTTTTTGTTACCTCTTCTCTTAACCAGGAGGAGCAACCTAATGAGACGGATGTCCTCAAAGAGGAGATAGAAAAGCTCAAGTTAAAGCAGCTGTATGATTTCTTTTAGTAACCTTGAATTTCGTCATGAATCTTCTAGAAATCTCTATTTAAGTTTCTCTGTGGCTGTGATGGGTAGGCGATTGTTGGGTAAAGACTTCACGGGCATGGGCTTACAAGAATTGCATGCACTTGAACGACAACTAAATGAAGGGCTGTGGTGCATAAAAGATAGAAAGGTTTCTCATTTACATTCAATTGCTAATTAGTTTTGCTAAATGAAATGTGATATATCCAGTTCGGGATACATGTTATGTTTCTTAAGATATTTTTCGTTCCAAAAATGAATTTTCTAAATTTGCAGGAGAAGGTGTTGTTGCAGGAACTAGAACAATATAGCGTGAAGGTAAAATATTTGTTTCGCTTTATTGTTCTGTCTATCAGAGTGAAGCTTATTCTTCAAAATAAGTAATTTTGGAAATTTTAGCTATAGAAGGGTTAATCACAAAGATATCCTTGAGGTTTAGTCTAATTACAAAAAATTCCAGTTATCTTTCAAATTACGAGTACTTCATTGACATTTGTTTCTGTTTCACAAATTACACCCTCAATATGGGGGTATTTGTTTAAGACCAACATCAAAGGGTGTTTGTAATAACATTAATGGGTTATTTTTGTAATTTTGAAAGATAATTGAGTTTTTCTGTAATTTGGCGAAGCCTCAAGGTTGAATTTTGTAATTATCCCACTAAAAGTATAAAGAGTTGGAAAGATTAATTCTCTTCCTAGTCCAAACAAGTGTTTGCTTTGCCATTCGTGCAGGAACAACGAGCCCAGCTGGAAAATGAGACCTTACGCAGACAGGCAAACGAGGCTTTCATTTCGTGCCACGATTATCTTTATTTTGTTGTCTCTTTGTTATGATCACTTGGTCCTGAAAATCATACTTGGATTAACATGAAATGTAGGTTAAAGAGTTGCAAGCCTTTTTCCCTTCACCTAGTTCTCCACCTCGGCTTCGTATCGAGTATCAATCGGCAGGGAGAAATAGCAACCCTGTCGTCAAGGAAGGTTCCGGAAGCCCTGAAACGGCACGCAATGGTGTGCTTGCAGATGAAGACTCAGACACCACCCTTCACTTAGCGTATGTTTTCTTTTTTTTTCCTTTTTTCCGCTTAATTTCTGTCCTTTATTCTTTAACTGAGGGATAATTAATTACAAAAACTACTCTTGAGGTTTGGCCTAATTACAAAAAAGTCCAGTTATTTTTTACAATACTCCTTAAGGTATTACAAACACCCAATTGAGGTTTGTATTTTCTTAAGGTATAATTACGAAAACTATCCCTGAGGTTTGGGATAATTACAAAAAAAACCAGAGAAATTTCAAAATTATAAAACACCCAATAAGATTTGATTCCGTCTTAAACTTTTCCCTATCATAAGAAAAAAAGTTTTCAAAAGCCCCCTTATATTTATAAGAATATTACAGTTAACTCCTTACAATTAAGATAGAATCAAATGTCAATGGTAGTTTTTGTAATTTTGAAACTTCTCTAGATTTTTTGTAATTATCCCGAACCTCAAAGGTGGTTTTTGTAATTATCTCTTTTCTTAATAGAAAATCCCCTATTGAAGGTGTAATTTGTAAAACATAAACAAAATATCAAGGGGTGTTTATAATTTTGAAACTGATTTTTTTGTTATTAGACTAAACCTCAAGAATGATTTTTTTTTTTTGGGGTAATGTGTGATCGGAATATATTTACATAGCTTATACATTTATATGCTCGGTTAGCCAACTATAGTTCTGGTCGAAACAATTTCCTTTTTGGCAGGCTTGCGCAATATTTATACTGTCCAGAGTTGCAATTAAGATGTTTTCGATGCTTTGAGAATAGATTTTATGGATCTTTTTTTTTTATTTATTTATGAATTACCTGTTCTCAATGTTAGTTGTACTTTTTTTCTGTCCAGGCCTCCAAATGGGATTCATCGGAAGAGGAAGATATCTGATGGTGAAACTCATTCAAGCACCTCTGACACTCAAAAAGATCGCCTCCACTGATCCTTTTCTTGCTGTATGCTTTCCTCCTCTGATATAGGACTTAGAGAAATTAATCCAGAATAGTTTGTTTGTTCAGACTTTATTGACGCATATTCCTTTCATTTCACCTGTATTACCTTTAATTACTATGATAATGGAGATGCAGGATTCTTCAGTTTGCTCTCTTTGTTTTTTCATTTTTTCTTTTCATGTTGTTGGAATATATTAAACTTTTGCTGCAAACTATTTTTTCTTTCATTTCCCCACCTGCATCAATGCAACGTGGTACCTTTTATATTTTTATTTTGTACTTCTTTTCTAACTCAAATTGGGGAGGGGAGGTGCAAAACTCCAATACGACCGTGCTTGGTACTTAGGGCGTGCTTGCTAAAGAGTGATGACAATTAGGTAAAGTGGGTGAGTGTTTTTCAATTCCAATCCCAATATCCAATTCATAATTTTAACTAGTTCCGAAAAAAATAAATGTAATCGACCTTAATTTTAGTTAGCATCCTGATCTTGTATTTATGATTTTGCGTGTTTGCATCTTCCTAACTATTAAATTTGAGGTAAGAACCACGGGCAAGTATATGAGCAATTTACTATAAAAATAGAGATTATAGCACCTTATCTCTATATGCAAGGAGAGAACAATATGACAATCTCTCTTGAATTAGGAGAATTCTAACACTCTGAATTGAGGAAATACGTGGAGAAAAGAAAGAAAACTAAATCCTATCAAATAGAAAGATAGTTTTTGCTTCACTCGGATGATTCTCAAATGTTGAAACCTTAAGCGCTATTTATAGCCCTATTTGCTTCACTATTTCACTTCATGTCAAATTGATTAGCCATATAATAAATGTTGGCAGCAAACATTGTTAACAAAAGCTTGCTAGATGTTGAAGTTTTGCTACCATATTCACCCAAATTAAACAAAAGTAGTTGGCCACAATATTTAACTTTATACCTTTCACATTCTCCCACTTAAAGTCATTTTGCGATCATTATCATCCTTCTCTACACTTGTCGCTTATATTGCTTACGTCTCTGCTAGGCCACACGAGGATCTACACCATTCGAACTTGCCAGTGTTAATTGGTTTGGTCATGCCATCTGCTAGGTTTTCATCAGTATGGGCCTTTTGCATACCCACACTTCCATTTTCCATTACTTCTTGAACAAAATGATATTGATCTCATATGTGATTTATCCTCGAATTTAAAGCTGGATTCCTTGCAATATGGAAAACACTCTGACTGTCACAAAATAGAACAATCTTATCTTGTTTGTGTCCGAGCTCCTCCAATAGCCTTTGTTTCTAGACTGCTTCCTTGCAAGCTTGTGTGCCTGTCATGTATTCTGCTTCTGTTGTTGATAAAGTGACAATAATATGAAGTTTTGAAACCTAGCTTACAACTCTTCCTACAAGTGTAAACAAATAGTTCGTAGTGGATTTTCTTTTATCAAGATCACCTGCAAAATCTGAATCCACATAACCCCTAATAGTAAAATCTGATCCTTAAAACATAATATAACATCCGAGGTTCCTCAAATATATCTCAGAACTATCTTCACTGTATTCCAATGCTCTCTACTAGGACTCGCCATGTATCGGCTAATTGAGGATAAGGTACTCGAAACATCTCCTTCCTCTATGCTTCATTGCTAGGACACATACTTGAGGATAACTTGAAATTAAAAGGAAGAGGGGTAGAATCTGGCTTTACATTCTTGCATGTTGAAGCGTCGCAAGAATTTCTTGAGGTAGTTCTTCTAAGAGTCAATCTTACTATTATTTCTGTCTCGGTGAATCTGCATCCCTAGAATCTTCTTTCTTGTCCCAAGTCCTTCATATCAAACTCCTTAGACAACTGTGCTTTCATTTCTTGAATTTGATCTTTGTTGGGGCTTACTACCAACATATCATCCACATACAATATCAAAATAATAAAATCATTGTCACCAAACTTTTTGTAGTACATATAATGGTCCAAATAGAGTCTGTTGTATCCAATGCTCAATATGAAGGAATCAAGATCTTGGATACAATGAGTTATTTGGGCCATCAATAAAGGAATTCGAGAACCCAACCAAAAAATGACTGCACTTCTCCGACGAAGCATTCTAAACTAGATCTTAAAATGGATCCTTCGTGAGAAGGTTGGAAAATGTTTTCACTGGTTCTACCCCAAGGCCCAATCATAGTCAAAAGAAGTACCAAGGTTTGCGGTTAATGATATTCAGTCCGAATTAAACTATCAACTGGATCCTATGTGCCCAGAGAATGCATCGTTCGTTCTCCACTTTCGGATCTCGCAAAGAGAGAACGTTGTTTTGGGGCCAAATACCCCGATCTCTACCGTAGGTGCAAAGAAGAATGAGAAGAAGTCCTTGTTTCATTCGGTTAGTGTTTATAATATTTGAGATCGTACAAAGATGTTTTCAACCTGCAAACCATGTTCTCTTTGCATGTTTCATCAAAACCTACTAGTTAAAGCATATAAGTTTCTTATTCAAGCTATCCATGAAGAAACACAGTTTTTACATCTAATTGCTCCAGATATAAATCAAATGTACAAATCGCATAACCACCCTGACTGTTGTGAGTCGAACCACCAAGGAAAATATCTCATTGAAATCAATACCTTATTTATGAGAATATCCATTTACCACCAATCTTGCACGATACCGCTTTATTTGATCATTGTTATCCCGCTTGATCTTGTAGACTCATTTATTACAAATGGCTTTTCTGTCATGCGGTAACGATACTAGTTTTCAAGCCTTATTCTTGTGGAGAGCTTCAATTTATTCATGTGTTGCTTTCATCCACTGAGATGCATCTGAACTGTTTGTAGCTTCATGGAAAGGTAACGACTCTCCACCCTCTATTAAAAGACAATATGCAACATTGCTCTTCATAACATACTCTGATTGCCTACAAAGGTTGGGGAACCTTAATCCCCCGGAAAAAAAAAACATACTCTGATTGCCAAGCTGGTGGTCTTTTTTACGAATTGACCTACGTACTTCTTGGACCTCAGGCTTGACTTGTTCTAATACCTCGTGCTCTGGTGCTGCTTCAGAAGATTTCAAATCTTCATTCTGTAGATTATATTCCACTTGCATTGTATTAGTCTCTTGGTTCTCATTTAAAGTGCTATTATATTCCTTCTCTTGCAGTTTATCTTATGTAAATATCACATATCTGCTGATGATGGCCTTGTGGGTAGTGGGATCCCATAGGCGATACCCATTGACTCCATCAACATACCCCAAGAAGATACATTTCCGAGACTTTGGGTTTGACTTCATTCTTTCTTGGTCATAGTCCATCGCATACACATGACTTCCAAATGTATGTAAGTGAATAATTAGTAGGCTTACCGGTCCAAATCTCCACATGCATTTTCAGACCAATCGCAGTTGATGGAGACTAATTGATCACATAACAAATGATTTTGACTGCCTCACCCGAGATTGTCTAGGGTAGACTTGCAGTTCTTAACATTGCTCTTATTCTTTCCAAAAAAGTCATCTTCAATCGCTCTACTATTCTATTTTATTGAGGTGTGTACGCCATCGTGAACTGTCTTTTGATGCCTTTTTATTGACAGAAAACATCAAATTCATCACTTGTATATTCTCCTCCATTATCAGTCCTTAAACACTTGATTTTTTTTCCTAGATTCAAGTTCTTCCTGAGCTTTGTAAACTGGAAATACATCGACCTTTCTTTTGATAGGATACACCAAACATCTCCTGGAGTAATCTTCAATGAAAGATACAAAGTATCTTGCCACTCCTATGGATGACAATGGTGGTTGACAAACATTAGAGTGAATCAAGTTTAAAATGCCTTTACTTTTAGACTTTGATTTTTCGAACTTTAATTTGTGTTGCTTATTTGTAACACAATACTCAAAAAATGGTAAAGATACCTTCAAGTTTGTGATGCCACGTTATCGTTGATTCTTCTACTAAACCTACAGCTACAACATAAGTTTCTCCTCCTTGCTAATCTCACCTTTAAGAAAATACCACTTCACAACGAGTTTCCCCGCCTTCATTACTAAAATCGCTCCTTTCACGAGCCTTATGAATCCACATCCAATACGGGTTTTACATCCAACATCATCCAATTGTCCTAAGGATAAAAGATTATTCCATAGGCCCTTCATGTGCCATACCCCCTCAATGGTGCGAACTGTATCATCAAATATTTTTATTTTGATAATATCAATACAAGCTATATCCAAGACATGATCATCCCCAATAAATACAAATTCCCTAGAGATTGGTTCGTATTTTTGAAACCATTCTCGCCGGGAGGTATGTGCCAGGTTGCTCTGAGTCTAAAAGGACCAGAAAAAAAACTTTATAACTTTATCATTGGTTGTTATTTCTGTTAGATAAATATTTTTATAATGATTTTGATGATTTTGTTCAAATGAGTTTTTAAACCAAAAACAATGTCCCTAAATATTGTATAAATACTTCCGATCGATTTAAAATATTTTTACTATTTTTCGGAGTATTTCTTGGAGTTTATTTTCGATAAAAAATTGGACAACACTTTTGTTTCAGGCTCGACCAGTTGCCCTATAGGGCAATCTATACCGAGTTGAGTTTTGAAACGAGAAAAAAAGGGACGTAGGAGAAATTAGGGAGGGCGACCGGTCGACCCCTGGGCGGCCGGTACCTAGGAATGCCCTCTCAAGTGCAGACTTCTCTGTTTCGATTTTTAAACACCCTCAACCGGTCAAGATCAAGGGCGACCGGTCCAACCCCCCTCCGACCGGTCCCCCTATGTAAAAATCGCAGCAAACTCATTTCAATCTTATCTCTCGCGCGACCGGTCGAACCCCTGTTTTATCAAAGAAACTATCCGTTGTATTTTTGCATGACTTTTCCTAATTTGTGGGATTGATTTCTAACAACTATAATCTTGATTTTAAATGGTTTCTTTTGCAAAGCAAATCACTCCCCAAGGAGGAGCCTATGTCCGGAAATCAAGCCAAGACCTCTCCTATAAATAGAGGCTTCATTCAAGCAACAAGATACAACACATTACACAAGCGAAAGAGCATACAAGCAAACACTTTCATAAATGTTGTTGTATTAGCCTAAGCACTTGCACTTGCACTTCTTTGAGGTCTAGGCTTTCAATTCTTGATTACACTTGTGCTCATATTGTATTATTCATTATTGAGTTGTAATCTTGATTTTGGTCATTATTCAACACAAGACATCCTTGTGAGTATTCTTGTGGTAAGAATACACTTGGATGATCTAGGTGATAGGTGTTTGGAGAGTGTGGTACTATTCAAAGGTGGTGAAGGAAGATTGTGGTAATCTCCTTGAAGGTGTTGTAAGAGGGTTGTGGTAATCCTCAAGGTGGTGTTGTATTAATTTTGGTAATTAATAAATTTTTTTCTTTTTGAAATCCATCCGGATATCTTTGGGGTGGTAGAGGATTAGGCCCTAGGTAGGTTGAACCTCTATAAATCGACGAGTGTTGTAAATTTCCGCATTTACATTCTCGTCTTTGCTTGATTATTCGAAAAAGAGGGCAAAATCTGAAAAACCGAGATAATCTATTCACCCCCTCTAGATTATCGTAGCCACTTGGACTAACAAGTGGTATCAAAGCCAAACTCTTTGGCTAGCTCTTTCGAGTAAAGAGGAAAGATCCATGGCTATGAATGACGCTTATCTCACCATCGGCGCCTCCACTAACAAGCCACCACTATTCGACGCCAACAACTATGCATTTTGGAAAGACCGTATGGAATGCTTTCTACAAGGGTGCGGGTTCGACATTTGGAATGTGGTCATTGAAGGAGTTGCTCAACCAACCAAGAAATTGGAGGATGGCACCTCGGCTCCTAAACCTTTCAAGGAGTTCGATGAAGACGACAAGAAGGCCTTCTCTCTAAACGGTATGGCCTTAAATATTTTGCATTGTTCTCTTACCGCCACCGAGTACAATCGCATAAGAGGCATAAGGTCGGCACATGAGGTTTGGGAAAAATTGGAGACTATATATGAAGGGACAAAGAAGGTTAAGCAAGCAAGAAAGACCATGCTTGTTAAAGACTTTGAAAACTTTAACATGCATGATGGTGAAAGCATCTCTAAGATGGTGGAAAGGCTTGGCAACATTGTCAATCCTCTTGCGGCCCTCGGTAAAGTCATCTCCGAAGAAGACAAGGTGACTAAGGTATTGAATGCTCTTCCCGGCTCATGGTCCGAAAAGGTGACGGCAATCACGGAGGCACAAAATCTTGAGACACTCAAGTTTGACGAGCTCATCGGGAACCTCCTTATCTATGAAGTCTATCTCAAGGATAGGAAAAATTCCAAACCAACAATTAATCAATCGGGTATGCAAAATATTCCTAAAGGTCTTGTTTCTTCTTCTAATAATGCATACTATGATAATGATGATGATGATGAGGAGACGGCCGCACTTGTTCGAAAATTTGAAAAATTTGTGAATAAAAATAAGGCAAGAAAACCGAGAGATAATGCTTGCTTTAAATGGAAAACCAGGCACTTCATTGTCGATTGCCCAAAACTCGATGAGGAAGAACAAAAAGAAAAAGAAGCCTTTTTCGAAAAAGAAGGCTCTAAATGCGGAGGTCAAAACTTGGGATGAGTTACTTGAAACAACCGACGAGGAATGAGAAACCGAACATGGTCTCATGGCCATAGACGATGAAAATAATGAGGTACGCTCTAATTCATCTACCTCCTCCTTAGTTGATGAATTGCAATGTGATTTTGATGAATTGCAAATTGAGTTTCAAAATTTGATTGTTAAATACAAGACTTTGAAAAAGGAGCATAAAGAGCTTAAAATTGAAAAGGAAAAATTATTTACTTTCTATGAATCTCTTGTTAAAGCTCATGCTATTACTCTTACAAGAGTTCATACTCTTGAAACCAAAAAAGAATCGCTCACCAAAGATCTTGAATGTTTAAAAAGGATGTGCATCGTTTTAACATAAGCACGGATAAAGTTACAAAATTTTTAGATGCACAAAGAGGTGAGCATTCCAAATTAGGACTTGGTTATAAACCATTTCAAAATGTTTTTAAGAAAAATAACCAAGGTCCGACTTTCGTACATGCTAGTAGCTCTTATACTCCTACTTATTTTTATTGTGGCAATGTTAGACATTATGCTAACAATTGCAAATTGAGAAATAGTTGTAGTCATATTTGGAGACCCAAAGGTCTCAAGACTAACCCCCATGGACCCAAAACTATAGGGTACCTAAAAATAATTCCTTTGTAGGTCATAGGAGCTATAACAACAATGGAGGATTCAAAATGGCTCGTGGACAGCGGATGTTCACGCCATATAACGGAAAGAGAGAACTTTTTACCAACATCAAGCTCCAAGAAGAGGGTATGGTCATATTCGGCAATGGCAAAGGAAAAATCATTGGCAATGGAGACATTGGTAACTCTTCTTTCTCTCTTAGTAATGTTTTACTAGTAGATGGGCTTAAGTTTAATTTGATAAGTGTTAGCCAACTTTGTGATTCAAATTATAATGTTGTTTTCAATAAAGAAAAATGCCTTATTCTTAAAAATGATGAAATTATTTGCGAAGCAAGTAGAAAAGGCAATCTTTACAAAATTTGTACAAGTGATTTGGTTAGTCAAAATGTTTCTTGTCTTATCGCCAATAATGATTTAACTAGTTTTTGTCATAGGCGACTTGGACATGTTGGATACAAGAATTTAAAAAATATTTACAAAAACCAACATGTAAAAGGACTACCCAAATTGAATTTTGAAAATCTTGGCTTATGTGACACTTGTCAAAAGAACAAATTAGTTAAGAGTAGTTTCAAGCCCAAAAATGAAATTTCCACAACCAAACCCCTACAATTGCTTCACATTGATTTGTATGGGGATATTGGTACGGCTAGTCTAAGTGGAAAACATTACACTTTCGTTATTGCCGATGATTTTTCTAGATATACTTGGGCTCTTTTTTGCCGTTAATGAGTTTGTTAAGTCGTGTAGACTTATTGAGAATGAAAAAGAAGATACTATTAAGTCTATTCGAAGTGATCGAGGTGGAGAATTGATGGTGAATTTAGAATCTTTTGTGAAACCAATGGATATGCACATAATTTTTCGGCTCCAAGGACACCTCAACAAAATGGAGTAGCCGAAAGGAAGAATCAGACACTTCAAGAAATGAGTCGGTCCATGCTCAATGAATTTTCACTTCCAAAATATTTTTGGGCCGAAGCCGTAAGTACCGCTTGCTATGTCATTAATCGAGTTTATATTCGTCCTAAAATGAATAAAACTCCATATGAGCTTTGGAAAGGAAGAACTCCAAATATTAGTTATTTCAAAATATTTGGATGTAAGTGCTTTATTTTGAATACTAAGGATCAATTGGACAAACTTGATCCTAAGGCCGATGAAGGAATATTTATGGGGTATTCAACCAAGAGCAAAGCATATCGGGTCTACAATAAGACTAGCATGGTTGTTGAAGAATCTATTCATGTAAAATTCAATGAAGCCTCGGGTGTTGAAAGAATACCCAATGATGATAGTGATGAAGAAGATGTTATTAAACCCATTGTTCAAAATGATGCTCAAAATGGTCAACCTACTACATCAAATGATCAACCATCCACTTCAAGTGTTCCTCAAGAAGACAAAGGTGATACTTCGGATCTCCCCGTGACATTGAAATTTAAAGGAGATCACCCAAAAGATCTTATTATTGGTGATCCCCTTGATAAAGTGATGACCCGAAGAAAATTTGCCGAAAAAGCTCTTATATCTCAAAAAGAGCCTAAAAATGCTAAGGAGGCTATTGAGGATGAGGATTGGTTTTTGGAGATGCAAGAGGAGTTGAATCAATTTGAAAGAAATGATGTATGGGAATTGGTACCTTGTCCTCCTTCTCAAACTATTATTGGTACAAAATGGGTATTCCGGAACAAGCTTGATGATTAAGGCAACATTGTTCGAAACAAGGCAAGGTTAGTAGCTCAAGGGTATTGTCAAGAAGAAGGTATTGATTATGATGAAACTTTTGCACCCGTAGCACGTTTAGAAGCTATTCATATTTTACTTGCCTATTCTTGTTATAAAAGTTTCAAACTTTACCAAATGGATGTTAAATCCGCTTTCTTAAATGGTTTTATTCAAGAAGAAGTCTATGTAAAACAACCTCCGGGGTTTGAAAATTTTTCTAGGCCTATTGATGTTTATAAACTTAAAAAGGCCTTGTATGGTTTAAAGCAAGCACCCCGTGCGTGGTATGATAAACTTAGCTCGTTTCTTTTGCAAAATGGTTTTACAAAAGGTAAAGTTGATACTACTCTCTTTATTTTTGAAAAAGGGCAAGATTGTTTACTTGTGCAAATTTATGTTGATGATATTATCTTTGGTGCTACTAATGAATCTTTGTGCAAGAAATTTTCTAAGTTAATGCAAGGAAAATTTGAGATGAGTATGATGGGGAACTCAACTTCTTCTTGGGCTTCAAATTAAATAATGCCATGAAGGTATATATATTTCGCAATCAAAATATACAAAGGAACTTTTGAAAAAGTTCGGCATTGAAGAAGGAAGAACCGTGTCTACCCCTACGGCAACTAATGTCAAAATTGACAAAGATGAAAAATGCAAGTCCGTGGATGAATCAAAGTATTGAGGTATGATTGGTAGTTTACTTTATTTAACCGGTAGTAGACCGGACATTCTTCATGTCGTATGCCTATGTGCTCGTTTTAAAAACAATCCCAAAGAATCTCATATGAGTGCCGTTAAAAGGATTTTTCGATATTTGAAAGACACTATTCAATATGGTTTATTCTATCCAAAGAATGAAAATTTTTCTCTTAAAGGATATAGTGATTCGGATTATGCGGGAAATATTGATGATCGGAAAAGTACTATCGGATCATGTCAATTTTTAGGCGATTGCCTAGTTTCTTGGTTTTCAAAGAAGCAAAATTGTGTTTCACTTTCAACGGCCGAAGCGAATACATTTCCATGACTTTTTTGTTGTCTTGAACTTCTTTGGATGAAACAAACCTTAGCGGATTACAAATGCTCTTTTGAAATTGTTCCTATCTTTTGTGATAACATCTCCGCTATAAATATTGCTCAAAACCCGGTTCATCATAACCGTACTAAACATATTGAGATTCGACATCATTTCTATGGGATTGTGTTTCTAAACGAAAAATTGAGATATCTTTCGTACCTTCTCAAGATCAATTAGCGGACATTTTTACAAAACCGCTATCTTCCGAGACTTTTACATCGATACGAGCTCGATTAGGCATAATGCATATTGAAGGAGATTTACGTTTGCATTTTGCATGTTTTTAAAACTTAGGGGAAAAATCGGATTTTTGGTTGAAAATTTGGATTTTGGAAAATTGGACAAGACAGTGGTGATCAGGAAGAGGGCAACCGGTAGCCCTCGGCGTCGACGTTGCCCTCCCATAGCAATTTAATGGATTAAAACCATTATGTCTTCATTCTTAGTCATTTTACCTCATTTTTGCCATTTTTCGTCCCCTTCGCCAAATACACACAAATTTCACTCAAAATTTGTTTTCATGCATACATTTCATATCTTGGACTTAATATAGCTCGATTATCATCATCATTGCTCATCTTTACCGATTGAATGGTAAGAATTTTACTCCCTTTGCTCAATTGGGTTGAACCCTTGAGTTCTTGGCTTTCTTAAAAATTTCTTGATGTAATTGTCATATGATCATGATGAGCTTCTTTATTATGATGTATTGTATTGTGTTTGGTATGATTTGGTGATGAAAATATTTGGCTTGATTCATTTATAAGGGCTTTATACAACTTCTTATATTTTTCACACCCACAACGTGTTCGATGAAATGGCACAATGAAAATTTCAACTTCTACATGACTCTCTTGCTTTCAAATGTCTTAAATACTTATTGAGATCATGTCTTGGCAATCAAAACGAGCTTATGGATTTTTCATGATACACTTCTCCTATTTCTTCGGTCTCTAAGCCTAATTTTTTAAGGGGTGATAAATCGTATCTTTGGCGCACTTTGATATACTTGTATGATGTTTTTATCATCCTAACATTCTTTTTGATGATTCCAAAGGGGGAGAACACAGGAAATGGGCTCGCTAGCTCAAAGAAGCTAATAAAAGCTCGACATAAAAGCTATAAGCTATGGCTTCTTAAAGCCAAGTATACCTAGTCCATGGCTTGTATTATGGACTTAATTGCAATGGATTTTGAGTATTTTGACAGGGGGAGCTTCTTAGCTCATGATGTTTATGTGTATCTTGTAATAGCTTGAAATAGCTCGTGCTTCTAGCTTATGCAATACTTCTTATTGATGTGCTTATTGATAGGGGGAGCTATTTATAGAGTGTTTTTAAACGGGATAGTTTTCTCATAAAAACCGGAAAATTGTTTTGTTTTCAAAAACGTCCTCGTGAAAATTGTTTTGGTTTGTAATCATCAAAAAGGGGGAGTTTGTTAGATAAATGTTTTTATCATGATTTTGATGATTTTGTTCAAATGAGTTTTTAAACCAAAAACAATGTCCCGAAGTGTTGTCTAAATACTTCCGATCGATTTAAAATGTTTTTACTATTTTTCGAAGTATTTCTTGGAGTATATTTTCGATAAAAAATTGGACAACACTTTTGCTTCAGCTCGACCGGCCGCCCTATAAGGCAACTTTGTACACGAGTTGAGTTTTGAAACAGAAAAAGGGACGTAGGAGAAATCAGGGAGGGCGACCGGTACTTGGGAATGCCCTCTCAAGTGCAGACTTCTCTGTTTCGATTTTTAAACACCCCCAACCGGTCAAGATCAAGGGCGACCGGTCGAACCCCCCTCCGACCGGTCCTCCTGTGTAAAAATCGCAGCAAACTCATTTCAATCTTATCTCTGCGCGACCGGTCGAACCCCTGTTTTATCAGCAAACTATCCGTTGCATTTTCAGACAGCTTTTCCCTAATTTGTGGGATTGATTTCTAACAGCTATAATTTTGATTTTAAATGGTTTCTTTTGCAGCAAATCACTCCCCAAGGAGGAGCCTATGTCTGGAAATCAAGCCAAGACCTCTCCTATAAATAGAGGCTTCATTCAAGCAACAAGATACAACACATTACATAAGCAAAAGAGCATACAAGTAAACACTTTCATAAATCTTGTTGTATTAGCCTAAGCACTTGCACTTGCACTTCTTTGAGGTCTAGGCTTTCAATTCTTGATTACACTTGTGCTCATATTGTATTATTCATTATTGAGTTGTAATCTTGATTTTGGTCATCATTCAACACAAGACATCCTTGTGAGTATTCTTGTGGTAAGAATACACTTGGGTGATCTAGGTGATAGGTGTTTGGAGAGTGTGATACTCTTCAAAGGTGGTGAAGGAAGATTGTGGTAATCTCCTTGAAGGTGTTGTAAGAGGGTTGTGGTAATCCTCAAGGTGTTGTTGTATTAATTTTGGTAATTAATAAAATCTTTTTTCTTTTTGAAATCCATCCCGAATATACTGGGGTGGTAGAGGATTAGGCCCTAGGTGGGTTGAACCTCTATAAATTGACGAGTGTTGTTTAATTTCCGTATTTACATTCTCGTCTTTGCTTGATTATTCGAAAAAGAGGGCAAAATCTGAAAAACCGAGATAATCTATTCACCCCCTCTAGATTATCGTAGCCACTTGGACTAACAACTTCATCGTATAAAACTTCTCTGTTATTATAGGTATTTGCAACATTCCCTTAAGCATTTGATGATTCAGGGTCTCCACTCTTCTTATTCCCACAATCCTTTTTGACGTGCCCTCATTTGCCACAATTGTAGCACTTGGTGTTCCATGGACTTTGATATACAATGATTTTGACTCCCACTGGACCCACGTTCCGTGGATGTTTCTCTCATCACCATCAAAGATTCAGACTTGTTGCAAACTTTCATGTAGGGGTGGCAATTCTTGACAAGACACAATATCATGACACGAAAATGATACGAAAGTAACGGATTAGCATTTAGCTATATTATGTTCATGTTCTTATTATGTCAACACGATGAGGACACAACTTTCGTGTCATGTTCGTGTAAACACGATATAAAACTAACACATAGGCGTTAACCCGCAAAACGATCTGTTAAGCTATTAGTGACACGATAGTGGCATGATAATGACATAATAATGACACGTTAACCTATTAGTGCCACGATAACAGCATAATAATGACAAGTTTACCTTTTAGTGACACGATAGTGACACTATAACCTGATATTGTGTATGTATGTATCATGTATTAAGGTGTTGATCAATTTTCTTTTGGTTTTTGGCTTATCGTGTCAAACCGTATCATGTCATGCCAACACAAAAAAACTATGTTCATGTTCGTGTATGAACAAATCCTTATCATGTCGTGTTTGTATTTGACCTTATCATGTCGTGTCATTATCGTGTCGAAATGAAACACGACACAGTTACACGATTTGCCACCCCTACTTGCTTGTCTGTCTTCATTATTTATGCGTCGTGCTCTTCTTTTAGTAGAGTGGATGCAATTTCATCAAAGACTAGATAATCCGAAAGGATGTTGTTCGTCAAGTTGATGATGAGTTTATCGTACAAATGTGGTAAACTTTGATGTAAAAGAAGCGCATCTTCAATACCTTCTATTTTGTACCCCTTTGGGGTAAGTTGCGAAATAGAGTGTTTAAGGTCTTTGGTATGGTCAATCACCAAAGTGGTTCCACCATATGAAGAGTATACAATTTTTTGAGAAAATCTTGTTGTGTACTAACTTGGCCTCATACAATTTTTTGAGTATTACATATCTCCTTTGCCTTTTTTTTTTTCTTCATACTAGATAACACTCCATCGGCTAGTGCAAAGTGCGGATCAATAATTGTATTATCGTCCATCTCATTCCACTTGGCATCATTGGTGATATCCGGGGCTTATCTCCAATTCTTTGCCCGGACAATTGTCTTTCCTCAAAATAGCCTTCATCTTCATTGTCCACCATGAGAAATTATTCTCATTGAACTTTTCCACATCGAACTTTGTCGCCATTTTGTTCACAACCTATTGGTTTCACTTGAACCGTATTTCACTATTCACGAGAATATGGCATGAATAGTAGCCCGTGAATGCGATGCCACTTAAACCAATGGCTTTAATACCACGGTTAGGAAATTCTTGACCAAAACAAACTCATAACAATAGTGATGTGAAAAAATAAAATTAAAATAAACACGAATATTTTTATGTGGAAAATTCCTAATAAGTTTGAGTTAAAAACCATGGGTAAGGATATGACCAATTCACTATAAAAATAGGGATTACAACACATTCTCTTTAAATACAAGGAGAAAACAATATCACAATACTCTCTCTTGAAATAGGAGAAATCTAACACTATCTTAATTGAGGAAATTCCTGGAGAAAAGAAAGAAAACTAAATCTTATCAACTAAATTGATAGTTTTTGCTTCACTCGGATGATTCTCAAATGTTGAAACCTTAAGCCCTATTTATAGGTCTATTTGCTTCAGTATTTAACTTCACTGTCAAATTGGCTACCCGTATAATAAATGTTGGGAGCAAACATTGTCAATAAAATCTTGCTACATGTTCAAGTGTTGCTGCCACATTCACCCAAATTCAACAAAGGTAGTTGGCCACAAAATATGACTTTACACAATTAACATAAAGAAAAATTATTGAATCAGATGTTAATATTATTTGACATAGTTTTAAAATTAAGTAATAATATTATTTGACATAGTTCTAAAATTAAGTAATTCAAGAGTTCGCTAAAAACAATTACATCAAGAACTAGTTATTGCTAATATACTATGCCTTATAAAAGGGACATTCAAAAAAGAAATGTAAGTTTCTAGAATATAGCATCTCTAACTAAGTTGCATTTTTTTAATACATATCATGGGAGTGGACGATTGGGAGTGATGAGAACTGAAATCCAGAAATTTTATTGAGCTTGGGAATGGAGGACTGGAGGAGTGATGAGAATCGAAGTCCAGACCTCTGATTAAGCTTGTTTGTGTACTCTCATATTTCAATGGATTTTAAATTTGCAGATCATACTTGAAATTACTTTTTTAATCATTATAGTGGATTTCAAATCAATCTTATCAGGGGCGTAGACAAGGGGGGCTCCCGGCCCCCTCCCCCCGGCGCACCCTAAAAAATTTTTTAACCTGTTTTTTCTATGAAAAAATTATATATATATTTTTAAGGGTAAAAAATGGTTGAGCTAAGGGGAAAAAATTTTAGGCTAGGGGTAACCATGTAGCCTGGCTACGTCCTTCATCTTATATCGAGTTATTTGAAATATTTTCTGTAATTAAATTCTAGCCGATGAATCTATGAAATTCTTGAAATAAACGTACAGTTAAACCTAAATTGTGTCGTAGACATTGCCTCATGATTTGCATTTCCCAATATTTTCATTACTTTGAACTCACCTAATATCATAGTATTATAATTAGTAGATGCAAGACACATATTTTCTAACTTTGTAGATAATTCACCAATTCGAATAATTAATAGTCACTGTTTGAATTTGTAGGATTTGCTTGGCGACCAATACAACTATTTAGATATATTTTCCAATTCTTTATACAAAAGAATCTAATTGGTAATTCGGGATAATTACAAAAACAAAAATGATGTTTTTGAAAATTATAAAAAAACCCTTGTGATTTTATTAAGTCTTACATTTCTCCTGTTGGGCGCAGCGGAGGCATGTCGTGATCCGAGATTTGATTTATCCAGGAATACCCGACAAATCACACCAACAAGATGATGGCTAAAAATAAATGACATCGACAAAAATAAAATGCACACAATGATTTTACGTGGTTCGGCAAAACCCGCCTACGTCCACGCGAGTATCCGTTCTTTACTAATAAAGAATTTCCCGGTACAAAAAAATACACCCTTGAGTTTTATGGACCAAATCCAAGAATAAAATACTCTCGTACAACCACTTTACTAGCTATCAAAGAACACTCTCCCCAACCCCTTTGTGTTGAGAGAAAAATACCCCAAATGTTTCCCCCACCTATCACAATTTGACTCACCCAAATTGATCTCCCCAGGTGTGTACACTCATTTTTCCTCTCCACCCGGTTGGATGGCCAAGCTCATCACTTGCTTGCCATGTCTTCCTTCAACCATTTGCTCTCTATTTATAGAGAAAAATCAATGGTGTGAAGGCAACTTCAAAGAAGCAAAAATCATTTTCTCTTTTCCATCTAGTAGTCAAAAATGGAGGATAATAAATTTCTTCCTACCATATTTGACAAAATTGTTGTGGTGGCTTTTACCTAACAATCTCCACCTCCACCAAACAATTTCAAACACAAACCAGAACATCAAACACCATTGGCCTTCGTTTCTCTGCACATGCCGAATCAGTAAGGTCCTAACTCCACCTGATTCAATCGACCAATGCACACGTGCAGTCCAATCAACACCACCAGTTGATTGCCGAGAGGGACGACCCCGATCCATCCTCTCGCCCAGCAGGATTTCCCTCACACCCGTCTGCACCCTGGAAGCCTTCCGGCGCGCTCAACTCCCAGTAATCCTTGAGGTCACCAGACGATACAAATTCCGATACTTCTCTCTTACCCTTAGGACCCTTCCGCCATGTGTGACTTTCAAGACTCCACCTCCAGCTGAATATCGCAGCTGTTGGAATCCACTTGGCACCAGGAAATTAGATTCACCCGCATCTTTGGGACATAGGCCACACCACCCAAAGTACGGTCCACTCCATCACCCATTTTGATTTTTACCACTCCAATCCCATGATTCTACAAATAGAACCATCACCAGAGAACAAAATTCCTGCCCTCTGCAATTGAAGTAAATCAAAATAATTTCTCCTGGAGTACACATGCATTATGCATCCCGAATCTAAAATCCATCAATCTCGAGAAGAAGTATCAATCCTTGTGGAGACTGTGAGATATCTCCAACTTCCGCATGACTATCACCGCATCACCACCGCCACCATCACCGACGTTATCATTCTTTCTCCACGGACAATTCCTTTTAATGTGACCCTCCTCGTGATAACGATAGCATACAACACCCTTTCCCTGGTCCTTGAATCTGACCTGCTGATTACAGATCCACCACGAGAATCCCCCTCCGTTATTCGATTCATTTCCGAGCAACCAAAGCATATCCATGTCCCTCCTCCTGGTTTGCCTTTTTTTTTTTTTTATGGGACAACAACGATGCTTTTATATATGCTCCAAGTCAGTGTGTCTTTTCCCCGACAAAGAACATCGTCACCGGACTATCATATGAATCGGGATAGAGGCAAGAATTAAAAGGGCTTTATCTTCTTCCTCAACCTTTACACCAACTATCCCCAGTTGATCCAGATTTGCCCACTGTGCACCTTTTATATCTGTCAATTTTCCCTCATTTCCCTTCAACGCCATTGCCAGGCCCCGTTGAACTAGGAGATCCTTCACCCTTTATTGCCAAGGAGTGAAATTTCCTTTGCCGTCAAATTGTTGCACCTTGAATGGATTTATCATCGCCACGGTGTCCACCGAAAAAATTCAAATATCAAATTTCTACCTTGCCCGGCTTACCAAGTAGCTCGATACCACTTGTTGGGCGCAGCGGAAGCATGTCGTGATCCGAGATTTGATTTATCGGAATACCCGACAAATCACACCAACAAGATGATGGCTAAAAATAAATGACACCGACAGAAAATAAAATGCACACAATGATTTTACGTGGTTCGGCAAAACCCGCCTACGTCCACGAGTATCCGTTCTTTACTAATAAAGAATTTCCGGTACAAAAAAATACACCCTTGAGTTTTATGGACCAAATCCAAGAATAAAATACTCTCGTACAACCACTTTACTAGCTATCAAAGAACACTCTCCCCAACCCCTTTGTGTTACCCGAGAGAAAAATACCCCAAATGTTTCCCCCGCACCTATCACAATTTGACTCACCCAAATTGATCTCCCAGTGTGTACACTCATTTTTCCTCTCCACCCGGTTGGATGGCCAAGCTCATTACTTGCTTGCCATGTCTTCCTTCAACCATTTGCTCTCTATTTATAGAGAAAAATCAATGGTGTGAAGGCAACTTCAAAGAAGCAAAAATCATTTTCTCTTTTCCATCTAGTAGTCAAAAATGGAGGATAATAAATTTCTTCCTACCATATTTGACAAAATTGTTGTGGTGGCTTTTACCTAACACTCCCTTCTTAAGTTAAAAATATTTTAAAATTCTCCCAACATTTTTAGAAATATTATAGTTGCCCCTTAAATTTAAGACAAAATCAAACCTCAAATGGTATTTTTGTAATTTTTAAAAATATCTGGGATTTTTGTAATTTAGCCAAAGTCTTCATCTTTTTTTTTTTTGAATTATATGACTTTTACATTTATACTACTAATGAACAAGTGTACAAACTAAACTAGCAACCATAGACGGTTGCACAACCCCACTATGGCGTGCCCCCAATATTTTTTTAATTTTTTATTGTTTATTTTAAAACCTATGAAATTAATTATTGGATTTAAGATGAAAAAACAAAGTTTACTCCTATTAACTTTTTTATGTAGTTTATAATTGTACCTATCTTATTTTTGATATAATTTATAATTATATTTATTTTATGAGTAGATTTCTTGTAAGACGGTCGCACCTTACGAGAGAAACAAAAAGTAATATTTTTTTTAATGTAAGCAATAATAATTTTAGTGTAAAAACTAATAGATTATATATATATAACTAAAAAAGTATATTCAGACATAGTATTACTTTTTACCCTAGAAATATTACTTTTTCTCCGCCTGCTTTGATATGACCGTCTTACACAAGTTTTTGCTTTGTTTTGTGCCCTTCGTAAAAATTTATGAATCCGTCACTGCTAGCAACAGAGCCTTTAAAGATTCTGTCTTATGAACCGAATGTTGTCCATCAAGTTATTCCTTTTTGCTAAAACTTGAAAAAACAGATTATTGGCTTGCTTTCTGTATGCCCTGGATTGATTACTCCAGCACCTCCAATCTTCTTTTCAATTCCCCGACAGCTTCGTCACAGCTTCCACTATATATACCATCAGAAACGCGCTCGATCGCATGAATTAACTCTTTCACCTCTTCCATTGGGCTCTGGATTTTTGTCATAATCTCTTTGCAAATCGCTGATTCCAGAAACTTTTCAAGTGGATCATCATCAGGCCTTCCTGGAAATTTTCTAATTTCCAGGAATGGTTTTGCATCACTGCACAAACCTGATTCTACTAACCCGAAAGCCAAAAACCCGATTCTCATCAATATTATTAAAGCTTGAAGAACCAAACATTCTTTATAATCAGAACCAGGCCTTTTTTCAATCCTAGTCGACATTTCCACTTTAAAATCACCCCTGCCAAGTTTTCTAATTCCTTGGATTTTTTTTCAGGTATTTAGCTGCAGAAATTGGCGAGTTTTTTTCGATCAGGCTTAGTGCGTGAGAAATGGAAATCTTGGCCTGGTCTAGATGGGAAATTGAGGAGGCAATTGAATTCAGCTTGTCCAGCAAGTTTAAGTTGTAGCTTAAATACTCTTTAGTAGCTCTGCCACCCCATTGGCTCATGAGATAGTCTATTTCCAGAACCAGGTTTGCAAAAGCCATGTCACCGAAATTTATCAGCTCAAAATAATTATGAAATAATTTCCCTGGTTTCAACAAGATTTTCCTAAGAAAATTCAATATTTTGGACCGAAAATCGTGTAATGAAGCCGATAAGGCTTTAGAATTACGGTGGTGGTTTTCCAGGCTGGGGTGATATTTGAAGGCACGGCCGAGTTTTTCTGATAAGAGTACCATGGAAAACAAAAATCGGAAAAAGTGTGAATAAGTTTTGGTTTCTTGTGTGTGTTTTTGGTGTGAGATTTTATATATAGCCATAGGTGGGAGCTTAAGCTATCTTTTATTATAAAATTAAAAGTCATGTTCGTGTGGCTTTGGATAATCACTTGTTTAATATCAAATGGGCATACAAAAGCAATAATACATCACACAAGATTTCTATTATAAATTTTACGGATTATTAAAAAAGACCCCGTTTGGGCTAATTATAAAAAGCCCAGACATATTTCAAGATTTACAAAATGCTCATCAGGTTTGATTATGTTTCAAGTTTAATGGAGTAACTATAGTATTTTCTGGAAATATCAAGTGAAACTTTTGAAATATTTTTTGCTTATGAATGGAAAAATATATGACGGAATCAATCATTCAAAAGTTTCTTTTTTTGTTTTGTAATTTTCAAAAAACTTTGAGTTTTTTTGTTGTTAGTCCAAACCTCAAGGCTTTTTTTGTTTTTTTTTTTATAATTATCTCTAAATTTTATTACATCCTCTGTTATAATGTACTAAGTATTCATGATCATCTATTAGAAATCTAGTCACATCCCTTTATTTTAGTGTATTGAGTATTCACGATCTTGTATTAGGAATCTCATTACGTCTGTCTATATTAGTGATGGAGTATTCAAAATCTTCTATTACAGATCTTATTACATCCTTTATTATAGTGTAACTGAGTATTCATTACGTGTAGAATCTTTGTACATAAATTATATGCGAAGCAACAATTAATGCAATATAATAAATAATGCATTATAATGAAGGATCGCAAAATAAAAATATAACCCTGAAACTTCTCAAAATGCAAAAGAATATTGTGAAATATTTTAAAGTTTCAAGGGGTGATTGGATGGTCAAATGTTATAATATCCTTGCGTGTGTATGTTGTACACATTTTTGGTGACCCATGGTGCTCCCTTTTGCACGTTTTGGCAGTGTTGAGAAGCTGAGAAGAAGCTAAAGGTTGTATGGCTTTTGTTCATTGGGAATTTTTCAACTTATTAATTTGTGAAAATTGGTCAGAATGGTCCCTTCTATATTGCAAAAATGAAAACTAGCCATCTTTAGAAAATAAATATTTTTAGTCATTTTGGCAAAGCAAAATATATTCATACCCTTCAAGCATTTTACAACAGGTTACCTTCCTCCCTTTCTCACTTTCACTTATCTCTCTCTCAAATTGTTTCTCTCTTTCTCATTTTCTTGTGGTCGAGTGCAATTCAACGGAATTTCGAAATAATATAAGCATTTATCTCTAGCTCATCCTTTATACATTTAAGTATCGTAATTATTAAGGATTGGGTATATGGTGGACTTGGAAATGAAACCAAGCGAAACCAGTGCGAGATGTGTAACTCGATATGTAACTTTCGATATTGAGTTACATGTGCCTTGATATCGTGTTACATGTCTCGTGACTTGACATCGAGTTACAAGTAAATCTTCGGTCTTGGAGCATCAACTGAAATTCAATAGTAGTGGTCATGTGGATGATGACGATGATGATGGTGGTGGTGGTGGATTTAATGATGATTTTGGGCGGTTTGATAATTTCGAGGGCAATGGCCATTATGATGACCAAGATGTTGTAGGTGATGAACATAACCAATAAGATAAACAATTTGTTCCATCGGGGACAATGATGGTGACACATCCGAGGAAGAAGATGATAATCTGAGAGGATGATGTTGTTGACGAACTAGTCCGTCGATTGATTTATGATCATTTTGGATGAGAAAAAGATTACTATTTTTTTCCAGATGACTCTGAAAGGAATGATGCAAACAATGAAATCATAATAGGAGATAATGACGAATATGTTCTTCGGAGTAGACGATTTTCAATCCATAAAGTACCTTCTGTTGATGGCGATAAAAAAGATAATGAGAATGGTGAACATATGGAGCTCCCAATGGTTAGTGGGTAACATGCTTGGATGGTTCCTGGAATGTCATATCAGTATATCGATCCTATTTCCATTGCATAAGAACCACCTAACATCGAGCATGACTTATTTAAAGGTGTAGTGGAGCAAGGAAGAGTTGATAACAAAGTTGAGCTTTTATCATCTACACAAACGTGTGGAGTATAAAACAACTCGGTCTTCGACTTCACGTTATGAGGCAGTTTGCAAACACAAATGATGCAACTTCTTATTTCATGCGAATGCTATCTAAGGAGAAGTTGGAAAGTGACTAAATTCGAACAACCTCATACATGTGAAGCAAACCTTAATAGACATGCTCTTTGACAATTGCCTTCGATGATTATTGGAGCCTTTTTACGCCAAGACTACTAAAGAAGGGACGATCCCTTAAGCCTAGGGATATTATTGATAATTTGTCTTTGAACACGGGATAGACATTTTGTATGATAAAGCACTTCAATCACAACATTGGGCTTCAAACTATATACATGGAGACCACTTACAATCTTGGGGATGTTACTGCATTCTTGTACATCTTTGTAAAAAAAAAGAGAACCCTTTGTACAATTGCTCTATATGAGACCGATGACGATGATATATTCAAGTATGTTTATATTGCCTTACATGCGTCAATTAAGGCATTCAGTGAGTATTGTAGACCTATTATTGCTTTTGATAGCACACACCTAAACGGAAGTTTAAAGGTGTATTGTTTGTTGTGGTTATGAAAGACGACAATGAACAAGTGTTTCCATTAGTATTTGGTGTGGCTGATAAGGAGAATGACGAATCATGGGAATGGTTTATGAAGCAAGTATGCAACACAGATTGATATCCTGAAAATATGCTCATTGTATCCGATCTATATAAAAGTATTAAGAATCCAGTTGGTAGTGTATGCCCCGATGTTGCGCACGGTATATGCATATATCACTTGAGGAAAAATATCGAGGTCAAGTGATAAGCTTATATCAAAAGATTGCGTACATTTATTCGCACTTTGAAAAAGGCATACGAGGAGTTAGGTAGGGCTGGAACGAAAAGATGGGCATGTGCAAATTGTCGGTTAGACACTATGGGTTCATGACATCGAATGCGAGAGGTTTTTAATGTTAGACTTATGTGGTTGAGGAAATTTCCAATTTGTTCGTTGCTTGATTCAATTGAAACCTCATTCAGAGTGGTTCCACGGCGACAAATTGCAACATAACACATGAACAATGAAGTCACCACAGATAAAATCAAGAGATTGACGGAAGCAAGTGTCTTTGGTGAGAAGATGCACGTGTCACTGTTAGTAGCCTTATTTATTATGTGAAGGATGGGATGTGTTCTTTTGTTATTAATTTGGCCAAGAAAATGTGTATTTGTTGAGCTTTTCAGCTTGATATATTGCTGTGTCCACATGCGATTAAGGCAATCAGGTATATCTAACTTTCTGTTTTTCTTTTTAATTATGAATTATTAATGTCTACAATATCCTTATATACATGTTTTGGTATTTATTTCAATAAGGCAAATCAATCGAGTCTCTGATTATGTGCACGACTACTATAAAAGCAGAGATATTGCGGAAAATTTACTCTCCAATCATCATTCCCATTGCACATCCTAAAGACTAGAATGTACCAAAGATGATACGACTGTTGGTTGTCAAGGCACCTCTAAATCCTCGACAAGCTGGCCGACCAAAGACTCGATGGATTCCATCTAGTGGTCCATCTAGTAGCTCACAACGGTCCCTATTATGCTCTAGGTGTAGTCAAGAGGGTCACAATCATTCTACATGTAATGTGGTGCTCCTATTTGCCATGATGCAACAAGTGCGAGTGGAAGCAACACAATTGATCAACTGCTAGAAGAATTACAAGAAAATGTGATATTTGTAAGAAGGAAGTACACACTAGGAGGTTTTGTCTTGATAGAGCTTCGGCCTTAATTAGAAAATTGAACATGTAATCCAGAAAGTTTCTAATTTAACTGAACCAGTTATATGACTCGATACCCAAGTAATATCACTCGATATCGTGTGTTATCTCATGATAAAGTATAGTACTTTGTTTAAGTTTTTTCATTGATGTGTCTTATCTATGTGCTTTTGTTTTAGATTTTCATTGATGTGTCTTGTCTATGAGCTTTTGTTTTAGCTTTTCATTGATGTGTCTCGTCTGTGAGCTTTTGTTTCACCTTTTCATTTATGTGTCTTGTCTATGAGCTTTTGTTTTGACTTTTTATTGATGGGTATTAAGCTCGAGGTGTAATATAAATACCCCAACAAATTGAATACATCTATCATCTATCTACCAAAAATGAACACGACAACCTTGATTTCTCTCCTCGGCCATCCTCGAGGAAACAATCTAATATTGTGCCTTATAATGAAAAAGAATCAATGTGGACACTTCCAATTGATATTCTACTTGTTGATTTCCTTGTGAGCGAGTTGAATACTGGCAATTGGGTGATCGGTGGGTTTAACAACACATCGGTGTTGGCTGCTCTTTGCTCTTCTAAAGTCATAATTTGAATGTACTTTCACATTTTCTAAGATCAATCATTGCGTTAACCATCTTCAAGCTCGTTACAACCTTTTTGCTAAATTGCTTTCCACTCGGGGTGTTGTATAGGATCGCAAGCTCGATTTCGTCCATTCTACTCATCGAATTAGCTTGACTATGGCGGGGTAATTTATATACATATTTCACGTAATTATATTTACTTCTATTTTTGTTAATTTTATGTTTATGTACGCTGATCCAACCCTAACAACCGCTACGAGTTAGATGGGGAACCTCTATTCGATAAACTAGAAATGTTATTCAAGGTAGTGCGAACAATGACGATGCCAACACTTGGCGGCTCGTGTCCTTTGTTACTTGCCTAAGCGTCCCAATTGGGGGAAGGAACTTCTTCTTAGTACAAACATGTGTAGTTTAATTCGACGATGTAGTCTAATTTGCAATGTTGCGTTTCACTTTAATTTTGAAGTACTCTTGTTTTTGGTGATGTAGTACGATGTAGTCTATTTTAATTCATGTAGTGTGTGCAACTTAAATACACTACTCGACATCGAGTCACAATCATTCGATGTCGAGTTTTTTTAAATATTGAGTTATACGAGCTTACCGGCGAGACATGCGGTCTTATTTCTTTGCACAACCAACATGTAACACAAACCAAAGTAAGAACAAACCATACAACAATTATCTTCAACATCCAATATATACGACAACTATGTCCAACATCCAACATCTCATCCAAGAACAAACCACAACAAGCATACCAACACAACTAGCAAGAACAAAACTCAAAACAAAATACAAACTATCTCCAACATCAAATATATACAACTATATCTTGTGTGACATATACAACTACATCCAATATATCTAATAATTACAAACTATCTCTATACAATTGGATTAGTACTTTGAGCAAAAATCTCCAATGACATCTTCTGTTGATACTCGCGGACTATATCTACAGTGTGCTCCCCAGGTATGGGCTCACCCAACAAATGCTCAACATACATGAAGGTTAATATGCCACAGCTATGGCTGTCCATCTGTATGAACTGTTGGTCAGCCATCATCATCCTAATAGGCATCATGTCACATCTAGGCTCTATACTGCGCTTATCAAAATATCTACCAAGAAGAAGCAACCGGGAAGAAAGCGTCAAAGGAAGCGGGTTGGCGGTGATAATGATAAAAATCACCAGGTTGCTAGGATCGTCCATCGATGTGACAATGGGTCGTATAGCTAAATCTCCCACTTGTCGGGCGAACTCGACATACAACCCAATGCGAAGAGCATATACATACGAAGACGATCTACAAGTAATAAACATGAAATATTATTAAGTGCTCGTCAATAGAATTACAATAAAGATATAATATGACTAATACGTACATCCGAGACTACATACCAAGCCCGATCCAAGGATGGGTGATGCCATGGACATAGTTCAATAGCTACTTTGGTGGCTTCACTTTGCAAGTATGGGCAACAACCTCTATAAGATCCCTTAGAATCCTTGTCGTTAGGATGTATGGCATCCTATACATTCTTCAAGTACATATGTGGGTAAAATTAATTTTACAACATTAGTGTCGATAAAAGAAAACATTCCCATCGTATGCTAATTGAAAAAACAATCTTACAAAATATGAAGAATCAACAATGTTCGAGTGTATGCGCTATGACATTAGGATGCGGTGAACACCATGTGCAACCTCCGAACCGAAGACTCGAGATATGGGTCCATATGGTACACCAATTTAAACAACAATAATGGTTATTGAAATAAATAAAAACTTAAAAAAACTAAAGATTCTATTTACGAGATCAACCTCAACGTCTTCCATCCCCGAAAGTTATCGGGGCCCATATGCCAAAATGGTATCCCTACATCTCGGTATCGGACATAAAAGTGTAGTTAATTATCGTATAAAGAGTAATGAAAAGAAATATCATTAATGACACAAAGAAAATGCAAGTCATACGGTGGGGGTTAGTGGACTCCTAAAATCGAGCATCTTTGTTGTCGTATCTATCTTGCCTCCTCTGCTCGTCTATAAATGGAGACTTGACATATCTCGACGACAAACAGACGCGACACGCGGATTTAATGGCGCTTGAGAGGAGTAATACCCGCCATCTCGGCCCCCATCATCACCCCCAGATCATGCTCCCACATCGTCACTCATGGGAGTGGTCTCTTTGCATTTCTCAATGACTACGGTGGGTGGAAGTGGTGGTGGGGGCGGTGTGCCTCGAGGAGCACCATCGACACCGCTGTGAAAATACCCTCCACCGCGGTGGGTTGTCTAGTGTCCTCACAAATTAAAATACTATTAACATTATTATACATACAAAGTATTAAGTCAATAGAAATTGAATGCATAACATATACATATCCCGTAAACAACATATGATGTCGCGATATTTGTCTCCTCACGAGCTCCACCGATCCGTGGCTGGTGCATAGTGATGGATCATTCGTCATAGGTCTTGAATCGTCAGGGTGATGATCGCTCTGCGGACTGCTCACATAATATCCGATGAAGCAAATCAGGCACAAAATCTATATAACAAATTTCCTAACATTACTAGAATACCCTTATAATTAATTAAAAAGGACTAAAAACGGAAATAAAAAAGCAATTTCTTCTTGACCGCTAAAGAAAAGTCCATATTTGTCCTCACATACTTACTACATGATGATGGACACATTTGATCCAAATCTTATATGTATTATATTATTTTTATTTTACACAATCTCGAGAATCATCTCATTTTCAACTTCTCATTTTTCACTAATAACAATTTGCAACCCTATATTCTCAATTCTAATGCACACACTTAATTTTCAACCATATTACATTAATGGGACATACTACAACCATTACATACTTAATATAAATATTATATTTGCTCTTATTCAAAATAAGTGACGTTTAAGGACAAAAACACACGTATTCAATTTGTATTAAAATACCCAATATGCCCATAATTAATCATTAATATTGCTTTGAAACAAAACAAATTTAGGTTAGGTAGAATATGTACATTTAAGGGTAATTTAGGAACTTTTCTGGACATTCTTGAAAATGTCAAAACGTATTTTTTTAAAATAATTATGTGCCAAGACGATACTTATTTTAAATAGGAGGAATATTACATAAGTGAGACTCCATTACTACCACCTATGTCCACATAATAAATTACCATTTCCAAATTAAAATTTTCTTGTGAACCCCACCCACAACTAAACAATTCAATCCAAATATATATATATATATATATATACATATTACGTATTACTTAGAAACAACATTGCTTATGTTGGCTCAGGTCAATTATATATCATATATATTAATTATCATCTTAAACATTTCAATAAAGAGGTTCAAGAAAACTTACTAAACCAAACGTACTCGAATTTCACCTCATAATTTCTTCATTGAAATTCTTATAACTAGATATAAATATTTTTGCTTTCGCACAAATTTTTATAAAATGTTAAAAAATATTTCAATGGGATGGAAAATGACTTTTCTCATTGGGATGAAAAGCATTAATGACATAAATATCCAACATAAGGAGCATGAAATCAGAAAGTATTAAATATTTGACTTTTCTTATAACAATGACAAGAAACATTAAAGAACAAATATTGAAATTTGACTTTTTTATAACAATGACACAGAAACATAAAAAGTTATTGATTTGACTTTTTTAACAAAAATAAAATAAAGTTGTCTTTATCACTTATATAATATCTCTATGATATTTCAGATTCTTTTTAGTCTTATGGCACTATTTGAGTCGGTCAATAGTTGTCTATCAATTAAATAGGTTTAATTTATTTGTTTTCTTTTTTGGAAACTAAGAGAATAATATTAATAATGATCAACCAAGTTACAAAGCGTTATTCAAAGCGCGCAAGCCAAGTTGGTACCTTAACCTAAACAGGACGGGCTAGATAAGAATGAGCGACCCTAGCTAACACATGAGCGTACTCATTCGCTTGCCTCTTGACAAATCTACCTAAAAAATCAAATTGTGAACAAAGCAACTTCGTACAATGAGAAATAAGTGACCCAAATTCGGATAAATTTCTCTAGATGAGTATCTTTTGCATCAACCACGATTTTAGCATGTAGTTCAAAAATAACATTAGACAATCCCAAGTTCTTTATCCATAAAAAGAGCTTCCAAGAGTCCAATTGCTCTTCTTCTTCTACAATGATAGTTAAATCAACAAACATAGTTCTACACACAAGCAAATCTCTGTAATCATCTTGAACTACCATTCCCAAACCCAGTCTCATTTCTTAAGGAAAATAAAAGCACCAACATTACATTTAATGAATGAGGTGGGTGGCTTGTGCCATTTCGGACAACAAGTTGATGAACTTTTCCGTCATAGAAATGCGGGTTTTCAAATGCTTAGCTTGTAGCCAATCATAAAGAAATTCCATTGCAAATATGTTTGTATCTCTCTCATTTAGTTTCTTGTTATTCCTATTCTGTCATTTCTTTGTCAATATGCCCCATAGGCCCATATAAAATTTACCTTTATCCATCCCTTAAAGAATAATTATGTGAATGATTCAACACTTTGTGAGAGATTATCCACCATCTACTCGGCGACAAATCTTTCCGGACATTTTAAATAAATTACAAGCGATGAAAGGTGCAACAATTTTCAATCCCAGCATCACAAAAAACACACAAACACGATATCTGCAACCCTTTCCTTTGTAAATTATACCGTGTAGGAAGACAGTTCTTACCAATTCTCTAAAGGAAATACTTTACTTTAGGAGGTAAACTCGTTTCCATAATCTTTTCCAAATGTGAGAATCAAGAATGGTGTTTAGTTGTGACATATTCGTCACAACTAAATATTCGGATTTAATTTGAGTAGAGGCCATTGTATGCGAAAAGTACCAAATTCGTTTATCCTCACCATTTAACGAACATAAGGGAATCTTGAGGATTTTCATAATGTCTCGTGGATTAAAGAGCTCTTCAATTAATTCAACGTTATACTCTTTAATTTTAGGGATGGCAACCCAAGATATCTCCTATGTTAATATGATTATAGTGTTTGATAAATATTTTTATCGTAATATTGATGATTTCATATAATTAAGTTTTACACCAAAACAATGACCCCAAATATTGTCCAAATACTTCAAAACGA
This sequence comes from Rehmannia glutinosa, assembly GCA_016081115.2. Classification (NCBI taxonomy): domain Eukaryota; kingdom Viridiplantae; phylum Streptophyta; class Magnoliopsida; order Lamiales; family Orobanchaceae; genus Rehmannia; species Rehmannia glutinosa. The sequence continues at coordinate 47,011,701 of CM071937.1, read as the reverse complement.
TTTAAATAATTTTTACTAATTTTTTGGAGTATTTCTTGAACTTTATTTTTGACAAAAATCGACAACACCTCTGTTTTGTGGCCAACCCGTCGCGCTAGAGGGCAACCCGTGCTGAAGAAGAAAAGCGAAATGGAATCAAAATAGAAATAAAAATAGGAGAGGTCGATCGATCGACCTGGGAGGTCAACCGGTGCTGAAGTTTACAAATTGTCCAAATTTGTTTTTGTTTCACATTTTGAAGAGGGTGGTGATCCGGGCTTGGCGCCGGTCGATCGGTCGACCTAAGGTTTTATCGAGAAACTATCTATTGCGGTAGACAACTTTTCATGAAATTATGGGATTGATTTCTAATGACTATTTGCTCCTTTTGATTTGCAATTTTATTCTGATTTCAATCTCCATGGAGGAGCCTATGTTGGGATTCAAATCCAAGAGCTTTCCTATGAATAGTTGAAGGCTTGAAGGATCAATATACAACAACACAAGCAATACAAACAACAAGCAAACTTCTTGTTCTTCACTTAATTCATATACTTGTTGTATTTTAGCCTAGGTCTTATACTTGCACATTTTGACTATTAGGCTTCATTTTTTATTACACTTGCACTTCAAAGTTGTATACTTCATTTGAGTTGTAATCTTGAATTGGTTTAAATCATCCAAAACAAAATATCCTTGGTAATGTTCTTGTGGTAAGAACACACTTGGTTGATTCTAGGTGTTGAAGAGTGTGGTGCTCTTCAATGTTGTAAGAAGATTGTGGCAATCTTCATAGGTGGTGTTGTAATAAGAGTGTGGTACTCTTCAAGGTAAAATGTTGTAATAGTTTGGTACCAATATACTTTGTCCCTTTCGAAATCCATTCGGACATAGGGTGATAGAGCATTAGACCCTAGATTGGTTGAAGCTCTATAAATCATTGTGTGTTGTTTACATTTTCGCACTTTTATTTTGGTCATCATCTTAACATTCAAAAAAGAGGGCGTAAATTGGAAAATCGTTAAAATCTGTTCATCCCCTCTCTCGATTTTTGTACGTAGTCACTTGGACTAACATGTATATTCCAAGGATCCGAGAGATGTCAATTCTATCATTTTGAGAAGTATTCTCTTGAAGAAAATACTGTGATTGTTGGTAATTTACGGCTTGTGTCGATGCTTGTTCATAGGTCACAAAAATATCATTTATCGCCTTACTCTCTTCTAGAAGCCCACAAGAAAAAGAAACTATCATCCGCAAATAATAGATGGTTAATTGTCGGTGCACACCTAGCAATTTAACAACCATGAAGGTGTCTTTAACTTGACTTCCTCAAGCATAGGTGACAATCTTTCCTCACATATAATGAACAAAGATGATGATAACGGATCCCTTGTTGTAAACCTCTATGAGGAAAAATAGGTCCGATCTTTTTGTCGTTAATAATCACAGAAAGTATGATACCGTAGAGACACAAAGCATGATTAAGTTCACCAATTTTTCATCAAAACCCATTTTCAACATAATTAAATGAAGGTATATTCAATCAACTAGATCATATGCTTTTGAAATGTCAATTTTCATTGCCACTTCGCCTCCCTTACCCCTTTGTTTTCTTTTCAAGTAGTGGATAATCTCAAAGGCTAATATCACATTATCACATTGATCTCCGGAACAAACGTCGATTGAATTTTGGAGATAAGACCCGTAAGATTGGTCTAAGCTTGTTCGAAAGCACTTTTGCAACCCACTGATACATGTAAAATATATGTGCATTTAGGGGAAATCGATATATATTTGATGCATTTGCACGCATATATAATATATTTTACTTAGTTCCCTTAGAAGGGCATGATACTGCGTATTCTTATAATTTTTACAGGAAACGGAGCTAGAATGAGAAGATATCAGTTAGAAAGCCCAAACAAAATTGAAGAATGCGAAGAGATGATCGAATACGCGAAGAAAACGAGGAAAAACAAGTCACACGATTGGACTGTGTGAAATCACATGACCGTGCGAACTGTTTTCGTGTGTTTTTACACGTCCGTTCGACTTGTTAGAGGGAAGAATTTCAAAGACAAAATACACGACCCAACTGAGTCAATTCAGATGACTGTGTGAATGGTTTAGAGCAAAAACAGAGACAAAAACACTTCACACGGCCAGACCATGTGATTTCACACGGCCGTGCGGTTTGTCTGCGTCTGATTTTTATTTCTTAATCCCGTTAGAACTCTACCAGTGATCTTTCAAAGCTGACAAGAAGGGTTCTATCTTTTTTAGTTTAGATCTCTTATTTGTTCTTAAACGATGTCAAACTATTTAATTTCAACTTTGTTTATGAATTTGTTATCAAATATGTTGGGCTAATCTTTCTGATCATAGGGCATAATCAAAATTGTGGATTCATGTTAAATCTATATAGATTGTTTTCTTAATTGGTCTATGTGTTCTATTATATGAATTGGAATGCTTATTTCTTGTAGATTATCTGATCAGTAATTTGTATGTCATATTTGTTAGTTCATAACCTGGGAGGTGAGTTCTAATAAACGAAAATTGAGTTCAGACATAAACGGGTGTAACGTATCGAGAGACCTACAACTGTTTATGGGGAGTACTTCAACTCAAAGAACTTTTGGGAGTTAATAATAATTATAACGTATCGGGAGATCTACAATTATTATTAATCAACTGTTTATACGCCACCAGGAGGGGAAATAAACTAATTTAGGAATTGAACTCATAGAAATATATAAACCGGTTTTAATAAACATTAATTGGATTTAATATTGAAGAAGAATGTTGAGATTATGTGCCTAGGCTCACTTTCATATTTGTTGAAAATACTAGTGGAGTTCGGGTTTTTACAAATTTAAATATTATATTTTTACTTGTTAATTTTGGATTTAGTTTAGATTAGATAAATAATTTTGTGATTTTCGACCGCTTCAATAAAATTGGAATACGATATTTACTATAGTCTAAGTGTTTCGTATTCAATCCCTAAGGAATACGATCTTACTGGGCCGCTATCTCGCTAGCTACACTGTACACTTGAAGTTTAGTGAAAAGATTTTCACGATCAAATGTTTGGCGTTGTTGTCGGGGATCGAAAGATTCAACTTAGATATAGTAATAAGTAGTTCAATCTTGATTGAAGCATAAATTTTTAATCGCCTTTGTTCATTTGATTTTTACTAACTTAATTTTTAGTTTTGTTTGTTTTTTGTGAGTTCTTTGTGTAGGAGGCGTCACGACATACCCAGGTTATAAAATAAAATAAAAAAACAATAGAAATAAACGAGGCATGAGGTTTCGACCATATATTTGATCGATCTGTAAGACAATCGGGCGTCTAGATGAAGAAATAAAACTTAGTGCTATTTGGGAGGCAACCAAGTTCGATCCAAGTAAGTACTCATTGCGCTTTCCTCTTTCTTTTGAGAACTTTCCTCATATGTTCGGGATGAAATATTATTTAAGTTTAGGGGTTGTCAAGAGTGCATGATTTTGTACTTTTGCATATTTGCATTGCATTTAGGCCACATTTAGAAGCATATAAAAAATTGCATAAAATTTTTAAAATTTTTGATTTTTGTTTTTAGGCATGTTATCGCTTTAGACGTTTATTAATTTTGTGTGAGTTAGGATTAGAAATTGAAAAAGTACAAAAAGCTTCCGTATGATTTTACTATGAGCACTTGGTTTCAGTAGATGAAGTATTTGGTGAATTATGTGATGAATTATTGAGAAGATATCTTTGGTTTATTTGACATTGATTGAGAAAGTTGGGTACTTGAGCATATTGTGGAAAATAAGCATGTGAGCTTTTGTGCCTTTAATCGCTTTTATATTGTGCAATCTTATTTTTCTTGAGTGTGTCATTCATGATTGTTAGAACTCTAGAACTTGCAATAGTATCTTTATTGAAACCACATGTGTGTGCAATTTTTGAAGATGATTTAAGGCCATTTTTGTTTTAGCCTACTTAGCCTAAAAAGCCTACCTATGAACTCATGATTCCCTAGTTAGCCACTTTGATACTAAACTTTTTATTGTTAGCCACATTTTGAGATTTGAACTTAAAAATATTTTTATCCCTAAAACATTAGCTTATAAAGATATATACTTTTGGGGGAGATGTGGTGAAATTTTGAAAAAAAAGAGTATTGGCAAAAATAAGGGATGAAAAGTGAATAGATAAAATAATGATGAAGCTCGAAAAAGAAAGCAAATTTATGAATGAAAAAGAACAAAGAAAAAAATCAGGCAAGAAAAAGAAAGAAAAAAAAATTCTAGAAATTTTGAATAAACGAGAGCTTAAGGCAAAAGAAAAAAAAAAAGAAAAAGGCCTAAAGAATGAAAAAAATGAAGAAAATGGTGGAATATGAGATGAAATTAGGTTGGCGAATTGAAAGTATGTGTTCTTAATTTCTATTTGCTCAAATCAAGTCACTTAATCTAAAAATTTCCTACTCTTCTTGAAGAGTCTACATTACAACCAAATGAAAAGTCCTTTTGATTCTTAAATTGTGCACACTTAAGTAGTAGAGATGTTAGACGATTTCCAAGCTTATGATAGTTCTACATCATTGAATTAATACGAGCGTGTACACGTCCTATTTACTTTGAGAGTAGAGTGATATACCTTATCTTGTGAGCCGCGATGTCAATTACCCGGATGAGTATTGATTATGTCGATCTTGTGATTTATGACATCTTGATAATGAATTACATGTTTACTTGAATATGAATTTGAATGAGATTAAGTGTTTGTAGTGTTCTTATGTTACCCCATATGATTATTTTTTTTAGTTTACTTGAGGATGAGCAATGGTCTAAGTTTAGGGGAATTTAATACGTGTAAAATATACGTGCATTTAGGGGCTTAAATTAATATATATTTGATGTATTTGCACGTATATTTTGTGTATTTTACTTGGTTCCCTTAGAATGGCATGATGATACGTGTGTTCTTGTAATTTTTACAAAAATGAGCTAGAATGAGAATATATCAGTTAGAAGGCCGGTCAAGATTGAAGAATGCAAAGAAATGATCGAATACGTGAAGAAAATAAGGGAAAACAAGTCACACGACCGGATTGTGTGAATTCACACGACCATGTGAACTATTTCCGTGTGTTTTTACACGTCCGTGCAACTTGTTCGATGGAAGAATTTGAGAGACAAAAGACACAAACCAACCATGTCAATTCACACGACCATGTGAATGGTTGAGCAAAAAGCGAGACAAAAATGTTTCACACGGCCGGCACCGTGTGATTTCACACAGGCGTGTGATTTGTCTGCGTCTAATTTTTATTTCCTAATCCGGTTAGAACTCTACCAGTGATCTCTCAAAGCACCTATATAATGGGGACCAAGGCCCACACGAATTATCAAGTCATTACATCGAGAAAATATATTAATACACTAGGGTTACACAATAGTCTTACGAGAGAGGAGGGCAAATTTACGAAAGAGCACCACAAGGCCTTTCGTATCTATGGAAGTAGAAGGGTTCGAAGGCTTGGAAGGAGGATCCATCCCGACAAAAAGGATTCTATCTTTGTAAGTTTAGATCTCTTGTTTGTACTTAAAGTACGTTAAACTATTTGTTTTCAACTTTGTCTATGAATTTGTTATCAAATATATTGGGCTAATCTTTATGATCCTAGGGCATAATCAAAGCGTGGATTCATGTTAAATCTATATTGATTTTTTTTAATTGGTCTATGTATTCCACTATATGAATTCGAATGCTTATTTCCTGTAGATTATCTGATCAATAATTTCCACGTCATATTTGTTAGTTCATAATCCGGGAGGTGAGTTCTAACAAATGAAAATCGAGTTCATACATAAATAGGTGTAACATGTTGGGAGACCTATAACTGTTTATGGGGAGTACTTCAATTCAAAGATCTTTTGGAAGTTAATAATAATTGTAACATATCGGGAGATCTACAATTATTATTAATCAACTGTTATTCCCCATCCGCGAGGGAGAATAAACTAATTTAGGAATTGAACTTATAGAAATACATAAATGTTTTTCATAAACATTAATTGTATTTAATATTGAAGAAGCATGTGGAGATTATGTGCCTAGGGTTGCTTTCGTATTTGTTGAAAAGGCTTGTGGAGTTTAAGTTTGTACAAATTTAAATATTAAATTTTTACTTGTTAATTTAGGATTTAGTTTAGATTAGATAAATAATTTTGTGATTTTCGACCGCTTCAATAAAATTGGAATACGATATTTACTATAGCCTAAGTGTTTCGTATTCAATCCATGAGGAATACGACCTTGCTCGCTGCTATCTGCTAGCTACACTGTACACTTGCAGTTTAGTAAAACGATTTTCACGATCACCCACTCCATATAAGCCTGGAAAACATCATTCCCAATTACATTCCAAAATTTCTGAAAAAATGCTGGATTTAATCTGTTTATATCCGGATGCATTTAAAAAATAGCAACTCTGAATTCTTCAATACAAAAGGGTCTCATGAGCTGTTCATTATCCTCAGCGTTAACTCTGGTTTTAACAGCTTCAATGACTAGGGCATAGTTGCCATCACCTTCCGAGAAAAGATGCACAAAGTAATGTTTTGAAATCCTTATAAGATTAGGGGTATCCCATACCAAGTCCCACAACCATCTTTCGGTTTAAAAATTCTATTTTTCTTTTTTCTAGTCAATAATGTTGAATGAAAATATTCGGTGTTTAAATCCCCTTCACAAAGCCAAAACATTTTTTTTTATCTCTGTTTCCTATGGATCTCTTGATGTAGAAGAATACTAATAAGTTGATTCTCCATCTCTCCTAACATGTGAACCAAATTTCCGTCATCTCTATCTCTTAGATCATCAATATTTTGTTTACAATCACGAATCTCTTTTCTAAACGAATTCGAGAATTTCTTACTCCCGAGATAATAAACGCTCAACACATAATGATAGTCTTAAGAGAGTGTCCAACCCTTGTGATTGATTCCAATTTTCTGGATAATTTCCCCTAACTCGAATCCATCAATCATTTATTTTCAAACCGAAACGTTCTTTGAATCTTTATCCGAATGCACACTGTTTTAAGTAAGATAGGGAATGATCTCAAATCGATACAACCAAATTTGTGAGTCGGGCTTGTGGGAATAAATCCATCCGATCGGATTAGCCATAGCATGGTCAATTCTCTCCTCAATAGCGTGATTAGTACCTTTCCCCATCTCCTACATAAAAGGACCCATACTACTTGATATCCGATAAACCGTGGTCTTGAATCGCTTCTCTAAATCCTCTCGAAGCCAATTATGATGAGCTATATTTCCTTCTTTTTCATCCGAGTATAGCAAGTTGTTATTGTCCCTAATGCAGCACCATTTTGTAGGTCCCAAAGGGTGTGAGTAAGGTTTAGAAGGGGGGTTGAATAAACCTTACCAACTTTTCGAATTTAGTCCTTTTAAATTAGTTCGAGTTAATTTCACAACTATGTCCTTGATGGACTGACTAAGTTAGTTAACCAAACAGAGTTAGCCACTCAATGCACTCGATCGTTTGTTGATAAAATAACTCATTTGTTTAGTCTAATACTTAACTTGGTTGTGATGAAATTTTCAGCGGAAGACTTAACACCCTTGAATTTGGTTTAAGTTTGTTTTAACACTTGATTTTAGCACTTTTTTAATTATCGAGTTGGATTAGCAAATTATCAGTAGATATAAAATGATATCCGAAGTTAAATCTTTGAAATGTAAATGACAAAATAATTTTTATAGAGGTTGAAGATGGGGTAATTCTTCTAATCCTCTCTTCTCCAACTCCTGGAGGAATCCACTAAGTATTGATCGAGTACAAAGTGGTTATCGGTCCAAATGCAAGTCTTGATCACACGGTGACTTGATCATTTGGGACTCGATCTGAGATGCCTTGGTCCCCCCGGGCTTCTCGTCGACTCAGATTCTTCACGAGGGTATTGCGCTTGCTACTTGACTCACTTGCTCAAGCTTCATGGATTTGATCACGAAGCCCTCAATAACTTGAAATTGGTTCTACCTTGAACCTTTCTACAATCCTCCTTGGAATGTAGACCCTTTTGATTCTTCAATAGTTTCCTCTTCAACAGTTTGAAGTTGTCTTTCCTTCATGACTTGGTGTTGGATTGATTTCCTTCAAATTTAGGCTTGAGGATTTGATTGAATAACTTGAGAATATTTTGCGAGGTTATAGTTCGAATAATAGCTTGAATGTTCGTGGTTGAGTCACCCTCTCTCAAAGTGATTCCTCGGCCTTTTATAGTGAACTTTCAAAAATCTGCATGTTGAAGAGATAGGTGATTTTCAAAAGTCACTTGTGTTCGTTGGCTTGTCTTGTTGCGATCCTTGATGTTGACATTTCCTCGTATTAAATGAGCATTCAACTTTTCGAGTCTCACACAAGGTGCGGTGTCTTCCCATTGGTTTATTCCTTTTGCATGCTTCGGGATCGAGCACTTTAAGACATGGCAACATGGAAGTATTACTTGTTTAGGTAATATTCTTGACTTGCAACGGATTCTTTTGATTTGTCTTGACTTGATGCAGATTCTCTAACTTCCCAGGTGACTTGAATCGGCCTTCCGGTCGATGGATGACTCATCTGTCACTTCAACTTGAGACTTGGCTTCTTGAGTTGACTTGACCGACACTTCACACACCATTGTATCTCGGTGATACTCCTTCGATCGAGTTCATGACTTCTCCTCCTTGCCATACTCGGTTGTTCCACAATGAGTCTTCATTTTAGTCTTGATTGACTTCTTGTATATCCGACATAATCGACTTGACTAAGCTCGTACAACCCTATCTATTACAATTCAAATTACAAGGAAAATGGGGTGCCAACTTTCTAGTCTAAGTTTTACATGGCATTCATCAAAATCTAATAAATAAATTTCCCAACAATTTCCCCCTTTTTGATGATGCCAAAACTTATAACATATATACAAAATGTAAATAGCAAAGATACATACAGACAATGTAGAAACAGAGAATGTATGCGTAGAATCGATCTTTTTATTGATCATAACATTTTTGTCCTTTACATAGCTGTTTACAAAGTGTATCAGAGCAACATGGTATTCTATATCTAAGCAGGAATATAGAGATTACACAACTTTTATTCATCGTACAGAAGACTTACATACATATGTATTTACAATAGTAAAATACATGAAGGGGTGGACAACAACACTTCATCGCCTTCGCTGCCTCCTTCTTTCTTCTTCAGCTCTGTCGTCCTCTGGTCTCTTTCTCTTCTTTTCTTCTTCAGTTGCCTTCTTTTTCTCGTAGGCTCTTCTAGCAGCTTCGTCTTTTCTCTTTCTTTCTTGTCTTCGTTGACTCTCTTCCCACAGTGATCTTGTCTCTTATTTTCTTCTTCAATCCTTTTTACATATTCAACATTCTTCCTAGCCACTTCCATGTTGGCTACTACGTCATACCCAACCCAATAGATCCCTCTTTTCTTTCCTGGATCTATGTATTCGATGTTTTTGGGTAGAGGTCTAGGTCTGAAACCTCTTCCTCTACCTCTTCTTCCTCTTCCCCCGGGCGTGTTGTCTTTGGGGCCTTCTTCTTTCCAAAGAGAGTGATCGCTAGTAGTCTGCTGCTGTCGCCTTCTACGCACAACTTGAGGCGTTTTCCCAATACAAGTCCCAGGCTTGGGCCATGTACATGCCTTCAAGTATCTTTCGGATTCGAGCGTTTTGAATTCATCAACCGATCTAGGCTCGTTCCGGCGTTTGAAATGGCATCGGTGTCTCTTCCTGCGAAATGCCTCCGTATTGTTTTAATATGTCCATCGCAGGGGCATCGATTTTTCTTTCGACTTCTTTCATCTCTGCTTCTACGATTTTTCTCTTCTCGGACATAGACACAGAGTGTTGGAGTGGCAGATTCTTGGAAGTTTGTTGATTATGTGTCACTGTGACAAGGCCTTATTGAGGGGTTCTAGCAACCATTAGAGTCATATCCTTTGAACCTTCCCCTCAACTACCTTTCCTTCTCTTTCTTCTATTCTTCAAGTGTTTTCTTCTCTTTCTCAACAAGCTGCGTCCATCTCTTTCTCCCTGGTGACCCTTTCTCTTTCTTCTCCACGGTGACTCTTTCAACGTCTTTAGGTATTACGCTTCCCCTTTTTGGCATCATAAAAGGAGAGAGGAACCCACGAAACATGCCAGCAAGCATGAAATCTAGGCATCGATATTGAGTTTTTCTTGGATTCTCTGCTGCGGAGTATCTTTGTTCAAAATTCGAGCGGGTGACTTTTGATTCACTGCCACAGCCTTCATTTCAGCCATAAGAAGGCTGAACTTTTCATTCATATTCTCCTCTACGCGCAGAAGTTCTTTTCGATGAAATTCTCGCAGCAGTTCCATTTCAGTGGTATGAGAGGCATGCATCCTATCAATATTTTCTTGCATCCTCATCTTCATGTCAGCATTATCGGCGGTGCTCCAGACCAGCATTTTATTGTACAATGCCTTAAAGTATCGAACCTGTTCGAGCCGCATTGTACTCGCTAGCATCGACACCATTCCCTTATCCGTATCACAATCCCTCTTAAATCTGCTGTGAGGGTGGCATCTCTACTGTCCAGTCGCATATCAAGTGAAGCTTGGTGCCGTTCAATCTTTTCAATCTCACCGAGTATTGTCTTGAATACCTCACGTACCTCAGCAATTACCTCGGTTTTAGTCATGCCAAGCAAAGATCGAAATCAAAATCTACGGGGGACAGTCGGTGGGAATGACTGGATCTGGTCAAGCGTTGAAACGGTCTTTGTTCACGGGCTATTTCTTCTTCAAGGTCGGGCAGCTAATCAGTAAAGGAAAGGTTTGTTCAAATGCATCATCACGCACATATGGAATTGAGGATTAATTTGTTCGTGCTTGTGATGATTCGAGGTTGAGTTGTGCCTGCTGCTTGACTTTGGGAGCTCACAAGAGATGATTTCGGTCTCACCTGGGCATTGGTGAGATGATTGGCGGTGGACTGAGCCTCAACTGTCTTTTGACTTCTTCGGCCTCGGTGGTTTCTTCTAAATGAATTTGCGTGTCCTGTTTGCACCATCAGCGTCATCGATGAGGATGAGTCTTGAAGGCTAGGTCATCATCAAAATTGAACTTTTGATGAGCGCCTTGAATTTAGGCTTAGTCGTACTTGGTAGAGCGTCCTCGGTGAGTCTTTGTGATGTTCAGTTGGAGTAGACTCAGCTTCATCTGCAGATCATAGAAAAGTTGTATCAGGATCATCCTGGGAGTCATGAAGAGCACTGATTTCCTCCTCTGAATAAGCAATTATGGTTTGCGGAATGCTCTTTCCACCTTGATTTTTACCTAGGGAAGTCTCAACCTCCCGTAGGCCTTCATTACCTCCTGCATCTCAACTGCAGCGGGGCCTTGTACAATCCCTTTGACAGGCGCAGCTGTCTTAGGGTCTTCTGCAGTGGCATCCACAGGGGTCTCAACTCCATGGATTGCACTTTCATTGCCCAAAGTGTTAACTCCTGGGGCAGAACCATCCTATGCCTCGACTGCATCAGCAGCGTCCTCAGCCTGCAGAGCAGTTGGCACTTCAGCTGAGACAGACTCAATTGTCCAAGCTTCTTTAGTGACAACTTGATGTGTTCCTTTTTCTTGTTCCTTCTCCACTTTGCCTCCTAGATTCATGGTCGAGTCATCTGCAGCATCCTCCATCCTAGCTGCAGTGGAGGGAGTTTCCCCCTCAGCTGGCACACCAGCTGAGTGACTTGTGATGGGGTCACTCTTCTACAGACTCCCGGTTGTGTCCTTTGAGTGTTCAGCTGTGGGGGCAGGTGGTAAGACACCTTCAGCAGGGGTTAGCTCGACTTGGGTCCCCAAGTTCCCAGTTTCATCGCCAAGTCCCTTAGATCCATCTTCTGAGTGAACTGGGGAAGTGGTTGCAGCAATAACAGTGGCAATCTGCTGCACCACTCCCAATGGATCAATCTCCAGCTGAGATTTGGAAGACTCTCCTGGTCCTTCCATCGCCTCTTTCTCATGCAAAGTGTGGATTCCCTCATGGCTTCTTTGCATGTCCAACTTTTCTTGTGCAGCAACAGGGTCCAAGTCCTCATCACTGTCTGAGAGTATGTCGAGATGAGGATGAGTATGGTCAGTGGTTCCAGTGAGAGGACAAATGTTGGCTTTCTCACGAGCTTGACTTCATCGGCTAATCTCTCATTCTCTTATTCCTTGAAGATCCGCAAGATATCCGGCGATTATCTTCATCAAGTGCCTGGACCACTATGGTCATTCCGAGGAAGTTCATCAATTCTTCTTCTTCCTCGATGAATTCGGGTGTGCAAACCGCTCTCCTTGATCGACTAAGCTTCCATTTCCTCCATTCTCTCATACAATTTTGGATATCCGGATATGGTGGAGAGAGCATGATCACATCATCTTCATCATCTTCTCTTTGTTGCCCTTTCTTTTTAGGAATGGAAGGCAACATACTCTGCTGCTCAACTCCTTCAGCAGAATCGGGGACAGGTGGAGACACAATCTCGCCAGGGGATTCTCATTGTCTCCGCGCTTGTTCTCAATTGTTCTATTATCGAGTTGGGTCTTCAATTTGCCTCGTTGATCGGCCTCGGCAGACTTGGCATTTCATCAATAACTTCTGGGATCGCACTTCTCCAATGAGTCTCGAGATCTTTTCTAGCCGAGTGGCGGACTCAATTGTCTTCTCAAGCTCAACGCTGGTAAGTCTTCTCCTTCTCTTAGTTTTCACCGGAGGAATGTCGGTTCTACTTCCTCCGGTTCCTCGAAGGTAAAGGCCTTTGGAGTTGCCTTAGAGGTAGTGCGCTTCTCGCCTCTTGGCGATCTCTCTTCTTTCATTCCTGGAGAAGGTATTAAGGATTCCTTCTCTACCGAGGCCGCGGGCGGGAGACATGCAGGGCGGGTGACTCGGCTGCGCAGGGCGTGCATCTTTTTCATCTTGACTGCAGGGGCAACAGATCTTCTTTCTGCCGCATGGGCGCTTTCTTCTTCGGAGGGGAGGCAACATCTGTTTTCTCGTGGTGGTGATTCCCCTCACCTTTGGTATCCGCCCTCTTGGCATAAGATCTCTTTTGGGCTCTGAGAGGTTTGATCGAACATCTTCTTATTGACATGGAATGGCTTTCCATGTCGAAGGGGAACACCCTTCACCTCCGTCAGCGGCCAATTACAAGGCCATACCCCGAGGATCCTCCGAATGATCCATCGTCCTTGAAGGATTTGTTTCCAACATTCGGGCAGAGTCTGCGTATACAAACTCAGCCCGGTTTGCCCATTTTACCTTCTTCTCTTCCATGATCGCGCCATGACGACGGCTTGGTTTTGGACGGTGATTAAAGCTTCCAAATTTTATATCTACACATTTGGCTACGATATCCAACCGCTTATGATAATCTTCCTTCTTGACTTTTTATCGAGTTGTGTAAACCACCTTCGCAAAGACACATTGAGTGTCCGGCCACTTCCTTCCATGCAGACCAAGTTTACATCAGCCTCAAATATCTCCTAAGACACTCCGACGGCAAAACAATGCTCCGCTAGATTTTGATAGTGATGGTGAAGTCCTTTCCGTGAACAGAGGATTTGATGCCTCGATCATGAACCTCGGCGTTCACGTAGAACTATGCTACCTCCTCAACGTATGTCATCCGGAACTCTATCATGAGGAAGGGTTTTAGTCCGATTTTCGATTTTGTTGGCTATTTTCTTCACAAGGGTTTCATCGGAACCTGTTTAACCATCCCTTCAAATCCGGTAGAACCAATGTGGATTTGCTTTCCTAGCTTGGTGAAATCATAGGTTGATGCCATTTCTCTCGAGTTTTTAACGGATTTAACTTGCTCAAGATTTGGTAGGGTTTTGAGAGAAAAATTCTTTCTTTGCTTTTGGAGAGATGAACAGTTTTTGAGTAATGTGAGAGAGAAGCGAACAAAATGGTATAATGGGTTATGAAAGGATGCTTTCGAGTTTTGAAATTTTATCAAGATCAACGGCTCAGATTTAGCACGCCGATTAACTTTTAATTGCTTGCATTTAATGCGGCAAAAGCATTTATATCCAATCATAGGCTTTGTCGTGCAACTTTTGATGTACTGTCATTATTACGCTTACGTCATCCTTAAAAACATTCCCGCTTATTAAAAACGATTGCGTTTTTGTCACTTAGCTCATAAATAACTTCAGTTTACTCCTTAGCCGACTCAACTCTTCTTCTCTCTATTCATGTAGTGACTCATTTGTCACCTAACTCGTCTGGTGACTTTCCGATATGGCCGATTCACACGTTCGCTCTATTTTCATATTTTCATTTTTCATCTCTTCTCCTTGAGTCTTCGAGAGTCAACTCAGCTCAATTAACCCTAGCTAATGCTTAAGTTCTTCAAATCTTGATTCACACAATGGCTTTGTGAATATGTCACTAATTGTTTATCGGTTGAGATGTATTCAAGGTGATGTCTTTCTTTTCAACATGATCTCTTATGAAATGATATCGACATCAATGTGCTTTGTTCTTGAATGCAACACAGGATTTTGAGTGATTGCAATAGCACTTGTGTTATCACACATAATTGGAATCTCTTTTTCTTGAATTTCATAATCTCTCATTTGTTGTCTCATCCATAAGACTTGGGCACAACTTGTTTTGCCCGCATCTATGTATTCTCGCTTTTGTAGATGTGGCTATTGAGTTTTGCTTCTTGCTAAACCAGAAACCAATCTATTTCAAGCATTTGACATGTACACAAGTACTCTTCTGTCAACTCTACATCCAAAGATAGTGAGTCCGAATAACCAATTAGCTTAAATCCACCTTCCTTTGGATACCAAAGGCCAACTTCTTAGCATACCTTCAAATATCTTAGGATTCTCTTCTTAGCTGATCATATGGCTTTCCTTTGGAGCGATTGGAATCTTGCACATACACCACCTTTGCAAAAGTGATGTTTGGCACGCTTCTTTCATTAAATAGAGCAATGATCCAATAAGTGCTCAGTATCTTGTTTGATCCACAAGCTTGCCATCTGCATCCATATCCATCTTGATCGATGTATTCATTGGTATTTTCACAGAAGACTTCTCTTCCATACCAAATATCTTCATTAAATCTCTCGGTACACTTTGTTTGACTTATGAAGGTTCCATCCTTCATTGCTTAACTTGAAGTCCTAGAAGGAATGTTAGCTCTCCCATCATGCTCATTTCAAATTTGCCTTGCATGAGGTTTGAGAACTTATCACATAGCTCCTTGTTTGTTGATCCAAAAATGATATCTTCCACATATATTTGAACAAGCAAGATACTCTCTCCATCTTGAGTTTCAAGAGTGTTACGTCCATGTGCCTTTGGTGAATCCATTATCTCATCGGAAATTGAGATAATGTATCATACCATGCTCTAGGTGCCTGTTTCAATCCATATAGAGCTTTCTTGAGTTTGTACACCTTGTCTCCAAGAGTCTTCTCGCTCAAATCCTCGGAGGTTGTTCAACATAGACTACTTCTTCCAACAATCCATTTAAGAATGCACTTTTCACATCCATTTGATATACAGTGAAGTTCTTGTGTGCAGCATAGGCAAGAAACATCCTTATTGCTTCTAATCTTGCAACAAGAGCAAATGTTTCATCAAAATCTATTCCTTCTTCTTGGCAATACCCTTTGGCTACCAATCTTGCATTGTTTCTTACAATGAACCTTCTTCATTCATTTTGTTTCTAAAAACCCATTTTGTGCTAATTACATTTTGATGTGTTGGTCTTTGCACCAATTCCCATACTTTGTTCCTTTCAAACTGATTCAGCTCTTCTTGCATGGCTTGAATCCAATGTGTATCATCCAATGCTTGGGACACATCTTTAGGTTCTATTTGGGAAATAAAACAAGTGAACATAGCTTCTTGTTGGGCTCGGATCTGGTTCTTACACCATCTCTTACATCTCCAATGACTAGCTCGGTGGATGGTCTCTCGACCCATCTCACATTTAGTTGGCGTAAGTCGGTGGGTTGATCGTCTTGTAACTGTGTTGTCTTGAGCAGCTCTCTCATCATCGCTTAGCCTGCAGATTTTCCATTGTCTTTGAGATTCAACTATTTCACCTTCATCTTGATTGAGTACTCGACTTGACTTCAACATAGGGACTCTTTCGCATAGTTATCGATTCAAACTTATCGCCTAACTCTTCAATGTCTCCATTTACATTGGGTTCATCAAAAACCACATGGATAGACTCTTTCGTGACCATAGTCCTCTTGTGGAGTCCTCATCTGCAGATAATTCATGAGCTATACCATTTTCAATACAAGATCTTGAGTTATTATTCCATTGACAAACTCTTTTCCTCTATCGGATCTTATCTTAATAATGGTTTGACTCTTCTCATTTTGAACTCTTTCCATCGAGTTGAGGTAACTTCGCAAAGTTTCCTTTTTTTACACATGAAGATTGTCCATGTATATCTTGAATAATCATCCACCACTACTAGAGTGTATTTCTTCCCACTTATGCTAGTGGCTCAACTAGACCAAATAGATCCATATGCAACAAATGCAATATCCTTGTTGAAGATGGACTTGACTTCTCTTTGAATGATGATTTAATCGCTTTCCCATCTCGACATGCATCACAAACACTTTCCTTTTTGTATATCGAGTCCGGTAGTCCTTCTACAAGATTACTCCTTTTAAGCTTGTTAATTGTCTTTAAATTCGGATGACTCGGTTTCTTGTGCCACATGACCAACTTGATTCGTGTATTTCTTTTGCTAGCTGCATGAGACAAGTGCTTGGTGTGGGAGTCGACCAATCTACCACATACATGTTCTTCTGCGGATCCTTGCAACACTACTTCATTTGATTCGAGTGTCTTTGATTTGGCATACTCCCATATTGAATCCAACATTAGAGCCCTTGTCACGAGTTGGGCGATGCTTAACAAGTTGAAGTTGAGGCCTTCAACGTATGCAACATCTGTGATTTCTAATCCATTTTCTTGATGGGTCATGTGCCTCTTATTTCCTCTCGGAGCTTCATTTCCTCCAAATATGACTTTTGCACCTCTAATCTCCTTGAATTTTGACAGATTTTTCTTGTTTCTGTCATATGTCCGGAACAACCACTATCCATGTACCAGGTTCCTTGGCACTTTGCTTCTAGAACTGCGGTCAAGGAAATTAGTTTTTAGGTACCCATACTTGTGCGGGTCCGAGGGGTTAATCTTGTAAGATGATCCAACCAACTTATAGCCAAATGATCTAACACTAAGAGGTTGCCATCTATTTGTGCCATAATCATAATCCACTTTGGCAAATTGCAGGGGGCTTTAGGTTCATACAACTGTCTCTTTTTCTCAGTATGCTGTGTGAGTGTTTTAACAATTGCCTTCTTTGGGTAGTTGTGATATTTCGAGTGTAGTACTTGGGTGCATATGTTTGCCGATGATAGCTCTTTTTCCTTTGGAATGACCTTGGTTGAGTTCTAGGCCTTTGCCATTTTGGCATGTATTCCATTGGTCTTTGTTGATATTTCACATTATTCCAATTAGCTTGACTTGGGTAGTTTCTACCATTCCCATCATTTGTGTTCCTTTGATAGAACTCCAAGCGATTCTCGGTAGCTTTGTTTCTTCTTCACGAGTACTTCTTGTTTGGAGTTTCTTTGGAACTCTGATTGGATTTCTTCTCATTTGTCCCTCTCAAAGATACTCAATCGATTGTTTTCCTTTTCCTTCATATCAAGGCCGGTTTGTTTGTGATTGTGCTTTGGAATGAATGTGTGTGCAATATTTGGTGTCTTGGATTTTTGAGATGCTTCATTACTTGAAGATCTTTTTCCAAATCACTCTTGGAGTTTGACTATGCACAAAGGAATTGAATCCTATGCTGTCTTGTCTCCACATTCTTTTTGGCTCATGATAAGATCATCCAATGATTTTGATGCCTTTGTGAATGAAGCAATCACATTTTTGAGATCATTTTCTCTCTTTTCTATAGCGACTATCTCTCGCTATTAGTTTAGCATTTTCGACTTTCGACTTTTTTGTTCTCATCGGCTATGTCACTTAGAGTACTCAACTCCTTTAGTCATTTGTGAGTTTTGACTTTTCTTGTTTTCCTCATTTAACGGTGTGTGTGAGGATTTAATGTGCTCAAAGTATTTCATCATTTTTCCTAATGAATCATAAAGATCGAGTGGGTGATGAAGTGTGTGTGTGTCACAATCACTATCACTAGAATCGAGTGAGATGAGTTAGAGTGTACCTCATCTTCTTGGTCGAGGTTGATCTTGTTCCTTAGCCATTAGACAGTCATAGCTTCTTCTTGAGAATCACTTGAGTAGTCACCACTACTTTCTCGATTCTCACAGTATCTTTTGACTTAGTTGTTTTTGATCTCGGCCGATCCCAACATTGCTCTTTTATTTTCTTGTCTTCTTTCTCTCAAGACTCTTCTTTCTTCTTCATTCTCGTATTTATTGACTACATGATATGGACAAATCAATAGCAAAGTGTCCTGGTTATCTGCAATTCCAACATAGGTTTTCAACTTTTGATCGCCTCTCTCATTTCTTGGGTTGTCGGTCTTTGATATTCGACATTTTGATACTCACTCTCTTTGGTGGCCTATTTTCCTTGACTTGGGGAGTGAATGTCTTCCTGGAGGATTCACCTTTTTTTTTTGTAGTTCTTGTTGAAGAACTTGTTGAATCTTTTAACCATCAAGGCAATTTCCTCCTGGTCAATGATTTCTTTGGTCTCGGCTCTCTTCCTTCCTTGACTATGCGTGTAGCTGTTTTAGGTACAACTATCTCCTTTTGATCTTTTCTTCTCGATTCGAACTCATAAGCTTTGAGGTCCGAGAATAGTTCATGGTTGGATGTTTTTGATAGGTCCATCGAGTGTCTTAGAGCCATGGTCTTCATTTCCCACTCGGTGGGAGGCTCCTTAGTATCTTCATACGCATCTCCTTCTTTGTGTATTCTTTCCCAAGTGTTGAGAACTCATTCATAATTTCGGTGAATCTAGCATCCAACCGATCCATTGTCTCACCGCAAGCATTTTAAAATTTTCAAATTTTTGAACAACAAATGATTTGACTTTGTTAAACATGGCTTTGTACAAAGTCTTGTAAAGTGTATCCTTGGCCACATTGTCCAAGTTGTATCTTTTTTCTGTCATCATTTGTCCATTCAACTCTTGGTTTTTCAATCATATTTGGTCTAGGAGGAGCGACCTCTTCTCCTTCCAGTGCTAGAGTTTCTTGCTTGCGGTGTGTTCACCTTCATTATTTGCGGTGGCACATCCTCTATCATTATCCACGTCTCATCATGTAAAGTCGATAGATGAGCCTCGCATACGTATTTTCCGGTCATCAAATTCTTCAATGGTGAACATAGGAATACGTGTCAAATTTGCTTCCATGATAATAACTTTTCTTTGTTTTTAAAAAAATGGCTTTTGAAAGAACAAGTAAAAAAACTTCTTTGAAAGATCGAAGATCTAGTTTAGTAACAGTGTGGAAGGCTCAATGAACCAACCGCTCCGATACCACTTGTAGGTCCCAAGGGGTGTGAGTAAGGTTTAGGGGGATTGAATAAACCTTACCAACTTTTTGAATTTAGTCCTTTTAAATTAGTTCGAGTTAATTTCACTGGCTATGTCCTTGATGGATGACTAAGTTAGTTAACCAAACAGAGTTAGCCACTCACAGATCTGACGATTTGTTGATAGAATAACTCATTTGTTTAGTCTAATACTTAACTTGGATGTGATGAAATTTTATTGGAAAACTTGACACCATTGAATTTAGTTTAAGTTTGTTTTAACACTTGATTTTAGCACTTTGTTAATTATCAATTGGATTAGCAAATTATCGAGATATAAAATGATATGCATAAGTTAAATCTTTGAAATGTAAATGACACAATAATTTTTATAGAGGTTCGAAGATGGGGTAATTCTTCTAATCCTCTCTTCTCCAACTCCCCGGAGGAATCCACTAAGTATTGATCGCAGTACAAAGTGGTTATCGGTCCAGATGCAAGTCTTGATCACATAGTTGACTTGATCCTTTGGGACTCGGTCTGGAGATACCTTGGTCACACAATCGGCTTCTCGTCCGCTCGGCCTTCTTCACGGGCGGCTACTGTCTTGCTACTTACTCACTTGCTCAAGCTTCTTGGATTTGATCACGAAGCCCTCCAATAACTTGAGAATGTAGACCCCTTTGGATTGGAATGTAGACCCCTTTTGATTATTCAATAGTTTCCTCTTCAATAGTTCAAGTTGTCTTTCCTTCACGACTTGGTGTTGGATTGAATAACTTGAGAATATTTTTTTTCTGATTCGAATAATAGCTTGAATGTTCGTGGTTCAGTCACCCTCTCTCAAAGTGATTCCTCGGCCTTTTATAGTGAACTTTCAAAAATCGCCCGTTGAAGAGATAGGCTGATTTTCAAAAGTCACTTGTGTTCGTTGGCTTGTCTTGTTGCGATCCTTGATATTGACATTTCCTCGTATTAAATGAGCATTAAGCTTTTCGAGTCGACACATGGTGCGAGTGCTTCCCATTGGTTTATTCCTTTTGCACGCTTATAGGATCGAGCACTTTAAGACATGGCAACATGGAAGTATTACTTGTTTAGGTAATATTATTGACATGTGCAACGGATTCTTTTCGATTGTCTTGACTTGATCATGAGTTCTCTAACTTCCCCAGGTGACTTGAATCGCTTCCAGTCGATGGATGACTCATCCGTCACTTCAACTTGAGACTTGGCTTCTTGAGTTGACTTGACTAACACTTCACACACTTGTATCTCGGTTGATACTCCTTGATCGAGTTCTTGACTTCTCCTCCTTGCCATACTCGGCTATTCCACAAATGAGTCTTCATTTTAGTCTTGATTGACTTCTTGTATATCCAGGCATAGCCGTGACTTGACTCGGCTCATACAACCCTATCTATTACAATTCAAATTACAAGAAAAATGGGGTGCCAACTTTATAGTCTAAGTTTTGCATGGCATTCATCAAAATCTAATAAATAAGTTTCCCAACACATTCCAATTGAGATTTATCACGAAGAATTTGCAAAAGATGCCATGATTCCCTCGGCGACTCTATCTGGTTGCCCATAGTTTCAGTTAATCTCCATTCTTTATTGTTCAATCGAGAACCTTTATGTCAATGTGATATTTAGAGAAACCAAAAACAATACGGGGAGTTAGATAACTTCCATAACGCACATATACCACCACTTATTTCTTTCATGTCCACCGAAAAAGCCCTCAAAGCCATTTCTTCCACCTTATTAGCATGCGTCAATGTTTCAAACAAGAAAATTATAGACGGGCTATGAGCACAAACCAGCTCACATAGTACTAAAGCGCCGAGAGTGGCCTAACCCGATAGTTCCAATTTAACACGGTCACTATTTTCGGCAGGCACGGAACCCAGTGATGTGTCGATAAAAATGGACTTTAGCATCACCACTTTCCTAAGTAATTTGGTTTTGTTTAGTACTGGATTGATATCGAGGTCTATATCTCCTTGTTGGGCCTTTAGAATTTTGGTCGCTCTTGTGCTTTTCATCATCCAATAATTCCAATCAATTTTGAGCTCATCCAAAATAATATCTTTATCATTAGAATGGTAATAGGAAACCCGATCATTGTTATTTATCGGATCCCTAAAAACCCTCCCTTCCAAATTTGAAACCAAAACTATTACTATTACTTTTTCGTTTCTCGATTCTCGATTTACCTATTGAGGAGGAGTCGAAATAAGAAGTAGATAAACAGAGCAACGAAGCAGCATTTAACACCGATGCTAAAAATGCTCCCACTCTTGATTCTCGCGCATTCTAGTGCCTAATCACTCCCCTTCCCTTAGAGATTCGAGGAAAAAGAAGCTAGATTCTCAATTCTCAAAATTCTTGAAATGTTTAAGAAAATTCACATCAATATCCCGTTTCTTTGATACACTCAAACAAATGCCTAAGTATGCTAAATTCATGAAGGATGTGACATGAAAAAAGAGAAAGTTGGGTGAGTTCGAAATCGTAAAGTTTGAGAGGAATGCATCGCTATTTTGAAAAGAAAGTTACCACATAAATTGAAATATCAGGGAGTTTCACTATACCTTGTATTATTGGTGATTCTATTTTTAATAAAGCCCTTTGCGATCTTGGTGCTAGCATTAACCTTATGCCTTTGTCTGTTTTCAGAAATTAGGTCTTGGAGAGGTGAAGCCATCCACCATCACACTACAATTGGCGGACAAATCGTTTACATATCGCAAGGCGTAATCGAGGATGTTTTGGTAAAGGTGGACAAGTTCATATTTCTAGAGACTTTGTTGTCTTTGGATATAGAGGAGATCGAGAGGTTCCACCGATTCTACGGAGGCCATTTTTGGCTCTTTGGTAGCACAATCGATCGATGTTCAACGTGGTGAAACTCTACGAGTTAATGAAGAAGAAGAGATATTCAACATATATATTGCGATGAAGTTTTAAGAAGAACAACACACTTATCATTTCATAGATGTAGTGGAGCGGTGTGCCCACTCGTAAGTAGATCGACATGCTCTTGTTGATCCATTGGAAAGATGTATCACCCAATCCCTAGTGCAAGGTATGGATTATGATTTTGATGATATTGATTCATTGGATTACGTGCTTTCTCTTGATGCCACACAAGTTGACACAAGCAAGGGTTTGAATGAGAGCTTGGGAGATACAATCATTGAGGAAATCCCGAAGGTCACACGAGAATTAAAGGAACTTCCCGCACATCCCTGGTATGCATTTTTGGGTGAGAATGATACACATTCGGTTATAGTCTCCGCCTATTTATCCCCTTCGAGTTAGGTAAATTGTTGTGCATTTTGAGAAAACATAAATCTGACTTTGGGGAAGGGAATCATTCCTTCTATAGTGATGCATAAAATCCTCATGGAGGACTCTTACAAGCCATCTATTGAGCACCAAAGACGTGTTAATCCGCAATGAAAGAAGTAGTTAAGGTCAAGTTCTTAAGTGGCTTAAGGCTAGCATCATTTATGCCATATTTGATAAATCATGGGTAAGTCCAATTCAAGTAGTTAGAAAAATGGGGATGATTGCGGTAAAAAATTCTAATAATGAATTAATTTCTACACGTCATGATGGATCGGATGGTGAGTATGCATAGATTATAGAAAAATCGGACAAAGCCACTTGCAAAGACCATTTTCCCTTACCTTTTATTGATCATATGTTGGATAGGTTGGTCGGATATGACTACTACTACTTTCTAGATAGATATTCGGGATATAATCATATTGCTATTGCTCCGGAGGATCGGGAGAAGGCCACATTCACATGTCCTTATTGTACCTTTGCATTTCGCAGGATGCCTTTTGGGTTGTGTAATGCACCAGCCACATTTCAGAGATGTATGATGTCTATTTTTCATGGCATGGTGGAGGAAATTATGGAGGTTTTTATGGATGATTTCTCAGTATTTGGTAATTCTTTTAATCAATGCCTCCATAATTTATATCTGGTTTCACAAAGGTGCCAAGACACCAATTTAGTGCTTAATTGGGAAAAATGTCACTTCATGGTGAAAGAGGGAAATGTGCTTAGTCATAGGGTGTCTGCTCCAGGATTAGAGGTGGATCGAGCTAAAATAGTGGCGATTGAAATATTACCACCACCGGGAAATGTAAAAGGGATTAGGAGTTTCTTAGGGCTTGTTGGTTTTTAACGTAGGTTTATTAAAGATTTTTCAAAAATAACCAAGCCCTTATATAGTCTTCTTGAAAAAGATGTGCCTTTTTGTTTTGATGATCTTTTTTTGCAGGCTTTTGAGCACATTAAGAAGGCACTTATTTCTGCTCCCATTATGGTGGTATCGGATTGGACATATCTTTTTGAGCTTATATGCGGTGCTAGTGATTATGCAGTGGGGGCTGTGTTACGGCAAAGACGAGATAAATTTTTCAAGGCCATCTATTATGCAAGTCGGACATTGGTTGACGCCCAACAAAATTACACCACCACGGAAAAGGAGATGCTAGCAGTAGTGTTTGCGTTTGACAAGTTGCGGGCTTACTTAGTGGGTACCAAGGTCATTGTCTATATTGATCATGCTACTATTCGATACCTCTTTGCAAAGAAAGATGCGAAACCATGAGTGATTTGATGGATTCTCCTCCTTCAAGAATTTGATATTGAGATCGGGGATAAGAAGGGTAATAAGAATGTGGTAGCCGACCACCTATCGAGGTTGGAACAGCCCGCAGAGCGATTGAAGCTCCTATTCGAAGTCCTTCCCGGATGAGCATATTTTTGGCGAGAAACTCATCTCCCATGGTATGTTGATTTTGTAAGCTATCCGGTGGTGGAGTCTTGCCTCGGATTTGACTTCCCACCGAGAAGAATAAATTTTTGCATGATGTTGAATAATATCCATGGGATGATCCAATTTTGTTCAAGAGGTGTGCGGATTCGATTATTCGTCGGTGTGTGCCTCGAAAGGAAGTGGGGGAGATTCTACAACATTGCCACTCGCCCCTATGGTTGTTATTTTGGGCCGACTTGCATGGTGCTAAGGTATTGCAACTGGATTTTATTGGCCTTGTTTATTCAAATATTGTTATACTTTGTGCGGACTTGTGACGGATGCGAGTTGGCAACATCTCTCGGCGTCATGAGTTGTGTCTCACCAACATGATAGAAGTATAATTGTTTGATGTTTGGGGGATTGACTTCATGGGTCCATTGCCTCTTCAGTTGGACATGCCTATGTCTTTTGCGGTTGATTATGTCTCTAAATGGGTGGAGGCAATTGCTACACCTACTAATGATGCCAAGGTAGTGTTGAAATTTTTACACAAGCACATATTCACTAGTTTTGGCACTCTATGGCTATTGTTAGTGATGAAGGTACTCTTTTTTGTAATAATCTATTTAATAACCTTCTTTCTAAGTTTGGTGTAAGGGACAAGGTTTCTTTAGGTTACCACCCGCAATCGAATGGACAGGCTGAAATTTCAAATCGCGAGGTGAAGCAAATCCTTGAGAAGACGTGTGAGATTTAATCACAAGGACTAGGCTCATAAGTTGGATGATGCATTTTGGGCATATCGAACAGCCTTTAAAACACCTATTAGTATGTACCCATATCGCTTGGTGTTTGGGGAGGCATGTCACTTGCCGGTAGAGCTTGAGCATCGTGCGTATTGGGCCATCAAGAAGTGAATTTTGACTTGAAGGCGTGGGTGAGAATAGTGTTGCAACTTGATGAGATGGAGGAATTTCAAATGAGGCCTATGAGAATGCCAAAATATACAAGGATAAGACCAAGAAATGGCATGATAAAATGATCTTGAGGCGCAAATTTCTCCCCAGGCCATCGGTATTATTATTCAATTCGTGGTTGAAATTATTCTTGGGCAAACCAAAACCAAATTTTTAGACCATTTGACATCGAGCGTGTTTCGCCATTTGGTGCTACAAAATTGCGATGTAAAGATGGCAACATGTTTGAGTTAATGGCCGTAGTAAAACACTATTTTGGTGATGAAGCCCGAGAAAATCCTAAATCTCCATTTGGGAGATGCGGATTCGTGATGATCTAACAAAGTCCGGGTCAAGGCGTAAATTAAGCGCTTTTTGGGAGGCAACCCAAGCCCCTTTTATTGCTTTAGTAGTGTTAATATAGTTGAGTAGTTGTTTTTCATTTTATTGCATCATAGTAGATTTTTGCATTTTTAGGATTAGCGAGTTGCATCATATCACGACCCCTTGTTTTTATATGTGAGCGAAGCATTATGATGGAAAACCGAGTGGCAAGGGCCCCTAAATCCCTACCGCAACGTACATCAGGTGAAAATTTGATTCGAGGCTGCCGCGCCGCGAAGATTGGCCTCGAGGGTGCTGCAACGCGCCCCCCCAATTTGGTACATGCCCTTTTCTCCCTCAGCGCTGCAGCGCTTGCCCGCCCAGGGTACTTTAAAATGCCCAGACCCTCATTTATTTTAAAACGAAACACTCCCCTTTCTTGCTTGGAACTCGACGAGAAACACCAATTCACCACCAAAAACTCCCAAAACTTCCATTCCTCTTCACAAAAGAAACACTCTAGCACCAAACACCTCATCTTCATCTTCCCCACTCATTATTTGGTAAGTTTGCTACCTCCAAACCCTACCCCATGGTTTTTCCCCATTTTCTGTTTTGTGTGATTGGAGTGTGATAGTTTTGGGAAAATTATTGATGATTTGTGGATTATGGATTGATTGCTCATGGTAGAACTAGATTTTGGTGTTGAAATTTTGGGATTGAATTGTACTATAATTGCATTTATCATCTTCTCCCTCATTCACGCATACAAGGTGTTTGATCAATGTCCCAATGATATTTTCACATTGTTGAGTGCAATCTTGTATTCTTATGAATTGTCGTCTCGACATGACGCTACTTCATACACTTGGGTGCATTTTATAATTACCTTGATTGTTGCCTTTTCACCCCTCACCGAGTTTCAAGTTTCCATAGGCTTTGTTTTGGTGTTTATTTTGCTAGGTGCTAAACATGGGAAGGAGCAAGAGCAAAGGCAAGCAAAAAGCGTCTACTTGTGGAATATGACACCGCGAGGTTTGTTAGCGAAGAGGCACAAAAATTCTTCTATGGCAAATTAATGACTCACCGAATAAATGTCGAATAGGGGTCTCAACCCGAGCCGCAAGATGGGCATCTCCAACGCATGATCCGTGAGCGACATTGGCAAAAGTTGTGTGCCCCACCTCCACCATTCGCACGATTGCTTGTTAAGGAATTCTATGCAAACACTAGTGATGCCTCCGAGGACCCGACAGAGGTCTTCCTATGAGGAGAACGAGTCACTTGTACCCTTGAGGCTATTCGACAAGTATTATTCCTTAATAGAGGTTGACCACTAGCCATACACATAGTTTATTTCGGTGACGGTGGATCCGGATATGATCGTCCAGGCCCTCTGTCGCCCAGGCACCAAATGGCACCTGCTCAAGCGGTGGTGGTACCATGGTTTTCCCACACGACATCGAGCCACTATGGTCGTGCATGATATCACTTTTTATGCCATAATATGATGTCGACCAATCATCTTAGTGACATCACGCCAGCTCGAGCCCGTCTTTCTCTATCATTATCATTCACGACATCTAGTTCGACCCTTTTTGTGATTATCGATGCTTTCTTCCACCGGTCGCTCGCCACGAGTATCTTGGGGGACCGTGCATGCCAATGTTGATCGTGGCTTTAGCCAGGTAGAGAGGTATAAATTGGGGGATGGATGAGCCGTTGGAGCACCCTAAGGCACCAATTTATTTAGCCATCATTGCGGCGTATAAGGATGTGGCCAACAAAATACGAGCCTCGTGGCGAAGGATACATTATTGTCCCCGCTCGTACCCCCGCAGCAAAGACTGACGCACTAGCACACGCATCACATCATGATGAGGGTCTTCTTCGGGCCGACGTGCGTCTCATCCTTCCGCATTCTAGGTTGATCCTATGCATGAATATTATCTACAAATGCGGGAGATGATGTCGGCGCATCGCTTTTTAGCAGTAGCATTTCAGGCCAAGCAGCACCGTCGAGCTTCGCAGGAAAAGTACAAGAATGAGCGTGATAGGGTCAGCTCAGATTTATGGCTAGATGTACCCACAATTTCCCTTTCCACCACCACTAACGCCATCTCTGAGGACCGGTCGTCTTCCTTCCACCACATGACTCTAATGCTCCTCGGCTACTAGGAAAGTCCTTTTCTCACCTCTCCATTTGGGACAATATCGTTATCAGTTTGGAGGGTGTAGTCTATTTTTTTTCAATTAAGAGTCTTGCGTCAAAAAAAAGTCTTGAGTTGAGTCGAGTCGTTTGTGTAACTGTAAAACTGCATGACTAAGTGAATTTGTTGAATATAAGTTGAACGGTCAAAAGAGCATGTATTTGGTTGTGATCTACTCTTCTTCCCATTTATTTCATATATGTGCTTAACTCTGTTGATTTATATGGAAATGATTTATGCAGTTGAGTGTTTACTGAATGATCCCACAAGACTCTAGAACTTGTTTGAACACTAGACAAGGCGAAATCCTATGTGAAGTAACATTAAGAAAGTGATTTAGGCCATCTTTGAATAAGCTAGAGCCAAAAATGCCTACCTTTATATTATATATATTCCTAGTGTCCCCTTTGAGCCCACATTACAAGATTTGAAAGCCCTATTGATCTTTGTATTACATTAGCCTATATTAGTGGAGATTAGTGTGAAAGACAAGCCTATGGAGTCCGGTTAGCATCTCACCTTTATATTTAGAAAGTGGATCATCTTGAAAACACTTGATTATATTGCGTGAATCTATCGGGATAATGAAAATAGAGTTGGCATGAGCAGTCCACACTCATGACCACATTGTTGAAACGCGTGCTTAAGTGATAGTGAAACAAATTTTGAGATGAATGAGCTTGGTTGTGAAGTTTTGCGGTTAGTCTATTCGAGTCAGTGGTCGATATTTTTGTTCCCTTCGTGTCTTTTGTTTTTCAAGAATCTGTAATTGCTTGAGGATAGGAAAACGTCTAAGTTTGGGGGTATTTATTAAGTTGGTTTTATACCAATGTATTCAGTATTCTAGACTAGGATTCTGCACTATTTTTGGGTATTTTAGAGTCGTTTGAGTCTATTTTAGTTAATTAGTTGTCGTTAGGGAGTCAATATAGATTATGGTGGCCGAACTTGATTGAAAACGATGAAAAATGTGTTTGGAAGGAGAAAATCGCATTTAAGAAAGAGAAAAAGCGGGTAAAAATATACAAGGCAGCAGCGCTACCACCCCCACGCCGCAGCGCAGGGGTCCAAAATGGTACATGCATGATTTTTATGGATCGCTGCAGCGCTTGTCCTTGGGCGCCGCAGCGCGCGATCAGGGCATGCGCGACGATGTGCATTAGCGCCGTAGCGCTATTCTTGAGCGCCACAACGCGGCCAGGGGCGGAAGAGTTTATATTTTATTCTTTTTGGGCTTTTTATATATTTTAGGCCTATAAATACAA
Organism: Rehmannia glutinosa; assembly: GCA_016081115.2. Classification (NCBI taxonomy): domain Eukaryota; kingdom Viridiplantae; phylum Streptophyta; class Magnoliopsida; order Lamiales; family Orobanchaceae; genus Rehmannia; species Rehmannia glutinosa. Next base: position 46,982,573 of record CM071937.1, on the reverse strand, counting down.
CGAATGATGCACAGAACAGGGGTGGGACATTTTCGAGAGCACATGGGACGACTTTGAGCAAAGAGAAAGAGTTCGGGACGAGATTCGAAGGCATCTATCTTCTGAAAATAGAGATGATTCTTTCTTTGATTATTCTGAATCACTTTTCCATTATCTTTGTTGAACCCTTGCAATGTATAATTACTTTTTCATGAGTTTTTGTACATCCAGTATGAGCTAAACCTATTTTTAGGGGATTGATGTAACTTACATTTGAACCTATGTTTTGATTTTCAGTTTATTAGATTCGCATGTTATTTAATATATTTGTGCTATTTGAATTGAATACATCCGGATTATCCGATCAAAAATTTAGAATGTTTGGTGTGTTTGATTTGACGCTTTCGAGAGAGGTAATTGAACGCTTGGCCATAGAATAACATAGCTTAGGATTTCATAGAATCGAGAGGTTTATAAATTCTTCAAAGTCCGCGATAGATTATTTATTGAAATACATTAGAGTTTAATTTATGATTTTTATAGAGATATCGAAATCGGGATTGAAACCTAAAATCACTTGGCACTCGAGAGAGGAGGCGCTAATCGCTAGGAATATTGGGCTTATAGATTGATGGCATGTGATTAATAAACCGGATTGATAACATAGGGGATAACTAGGTGAATCAACCCTCTAGAATTCATTTCTTAAGTGTTTGATAATTTGTCTAAAGGTAACTTTTCAATTTGATTTTAGCTTTATTGTAAGTTTACTCAAAATCTATTTTTCGATTATCTAGATAGAATTAAGCTATTATAATTACAAATTACTTAGTTTAAAAGTTGATATCAATCCCTATGGTGACGATAACCCTACTCTTTAATCTATATCAAAACATGACGCCGTGACGCTATGTAGTAAGAATATCTCAATCACGTAAGAACTTCATATGATTAATACATATATAAATTAATAATTCCTCAATGTGTAATATATTTATGATTAGTTGATGAAGACTTCATAAAAATTACTCAATTGTTATTTGTTTCTTGTTGACACGATGTCACCTTGAATCTCATATCCGACTTTTGTTAAGGTAGTAAGAACTTTTCGTATGATTTTTCGTAGCTCAATAAAAAATTATCAAATGTTCTTGTCTATAATAGAATTATTGTTTCTAACTTCACAATTTACATGCCACTCTAATTATCGTTCGTCGATCAACAACTCAGTTTCAACATCTCTCTCAGGTTGTATAATACACATATTATAAGGTTAAATCTTTTGAAGTTTTGTTGGCAAAGAAGAAAAATAAATAAGTGTTTTGCAATCTTTCAATGATTTTTACCTAGATGAGAATAATAATTATCCACAAGTAAAAAAATGTTTCTACAAGCCGTATTTTTATAAATTAAAATATTACCAATTTATCTATTATTTAATATCTCGCTAAATTAATAGATTTTGGCGGTTTCAATGTAATTGATTTAGAGGTTTAATTGTAGTTGGTTTTGAACTAGAGTAGCATCATCATCAATCGTGACCCAACTTGATTTTCAAAAAAAAAAAAAAACCTATGAACCAATTTAGTATTGAAAAAAATCATAGAATAATACAATTCGATCGCTCCTCATATTGACTGCAAGCTTTTGTATATTGATATGGTTTCCATGTGAATAATATTAAAAGAAAAAAATGTATTATAAATTATACCAACAAATATTGCAAGGCAAATTAGGATTTACATTTTATCATGTCTTCAATATATATTTACAAAGAATGATTTGATTCTGCAAAAATTGGGATTGGCTTTCTATAAATAAAATTTGGTTTACATGTCAATCACCACAATTTCCTTTGCAATAATCAATCTGTAGGATTGATACGGACAGAGGTTGGATTGATAGTCCAAGTTAGAAGCCAGAGGCCCAGAGTAACTCCGGGAGTAGAAACTTTATTGGACCTTCTAGATTAGCTTGGCCTGTTTAGTATATTTCCGACCCTTATAATGAGGAAATTACACAAAATATCCTTTATTTTAAAAAAATGATAAAAATATTACCCCATGACAAATATATTCTACCCGATCATTATCTTTTTAGTTTTTTACCCACCTTAATCACTTTTTACGTTCCAAAACTAGGGTAAAACACATTATTACTGAATATCACACCTCGGATTGGCGTGCATTTTTTTTGCGATTCCTACGATCGATCGTGACCACGTTCCTCACCCTTTTTTTCATTTTCAATCCTTCGAGGTCCATCACGTTCTCTATAGGTTTAACTTCTTTAAAACCTCTGTTTTTGTTAGTTGTTTTAATGGCTCCTAAGAACTCTCCTCATAAAAGGCTAGTGAGAAGTTCTTGAAGTTAAAGCAGCATTCTTCGAAAAAGAGGAAATTTTAAGAAAATCTTGCTGGTTCAATGGCTTCAAGAAGAGGAAAATACAAAAGATTGTTAAGGACGAAGCGGTTTGAGGTAAAATCGCTTCTAAAAGCGTAATATCAAGGTTGGTGTCAAAGCTTGAAAAAAGAAGATTGTTTCTTTTCTTTGAGAATCGATCTTTGTTGATGCATGATTTTTCTCGTTTTTTATTATTTTGTGATTTGAAGTTTTTCGTTTGTTTCGATGTTATTTCTTTTATGTTTCTTTTGTTCTTTTATGTATTTTAGTTGAAGTGCTTGTTAATTTCATGTTTCTTTTTTGTTTTTGTTTTGTCTTTGTTGTTTCGGGATTTCAAATATGTTATTGATCCTAAAGACTAGTATCGCTAGAATATATATTAGGTTCTTTTTTGATGTTATAAACAATTTGAAGAACTAATTAACTGAAAACCAACTTGAGGCTTTCAGGAAAACCCGTTTTTGCTATGTATTTTCCATTTATTTATTCTTTTTTATTTTTGATTTGTTGTGTTATCTATCCATTGCGTATCTTTTTTATTACTTTTGTAGTGAATGTGGGGTTTTTTTGCTTGTTATGCCGAGCACTTTATTGTTGGGAAGGATATGGACGTTGAAGCATTTGAGATAGAGAATGAACAAGCAAGTCTCAATCATCCGCTTCACAATCATGCCAAGTTGAAGCCGCAAAATGGTGACGATGATGACAATGACATTATTCTACCCACTTCCTAATGATTTTAGAGAATTGTTATTACGAAAATGTTAATGATGGTGTAATCAGTTGAACAATATATTTTAGTTTGGTATTTGTAGGTCCCAAGGGGTGCGGAGTAATGTTTAGAAGGGGGTTTAATAAACCTTACCAAATTTTAGATTTTAGTCATCTTAAATAATTCAATAGTGTGAGTTACTCAAATGTTGTGTCCTTGGGGCGGTGAGTTGGCTATTCAACTAAGTTACCCACTCAACAGACTCGATAGAGCTGTTGATAGTATAACTTGGCTGCTTAAGCCAAATGCTTAACTTGGCTGATTTGGTTTTTAACAACGAAAGACTTAACACCCTTTGATTTGATTTAAGCTTGTTTTAAACACTTGATTTTTAGCACTTAGTTAATTATCGGTTGGATAGCAAATATAAACTTATCAAAGATATATAAAATAGATATGCGGGAATTTAAATGTTGAAAGTAAAGTGACATAAGTAGTTTTATAGAGGTTGAAGATGGTAATTATTCTAATCCTCTCTTCTCCAACTCCTGGAGGAATCCACTATGTAACAGATCCGTTTACAACATGGTGAATAAAAAGACGCCTTGGTCACACAGTTGGCTTCTCTTGATCGAGCTTCTTCGGGCGGCATTTGCCTCGCTACTTCAACTCACTTTCAAGTTCTTGGATTTGATCACGAAACCCTCTAATAACTTGATATTGGTTCGACCTTGAACCTTCCTACAATCCTCCTTGGAAAGTAGACCCCTTTTGATTCTTCAAAAGTTTTCTCTTCAACAGATTTGAAGTTGTCTTTCCTTCATGACTTTGTGTTGATCGATTTCCTTCGAGTTTCAAGCTTGAGGATTTGCTTGAATGTACTTGAGAATTTTGCGAGGTTAATTGCTTGAATGTTGCTTCTTTGGTTCATGGTTCGGAAGTAACCTTTTCTCGATAAATTCCTCGGCCTTTTATAGTGCACTTTTGAAATTTTGCCCGTTGAAGAGATAGGCTAATTTCAAAAGTCACTTGTGTTCGTTGGCTTGTCTTGTTTGCAGTCCTTGATGTATGGCCTACTAGCTTGAATCCTCCTTTCTTTGGATACCATAAGCCGACTTCCTGCATCCGATCAAATATTTAGGCTTCTCCTAGCTGCATTCATGTGGCTCTCTTTGGTGCAGATTGAAATCTAGCACATACACCTGCTGCAAAGGTGATGTATGGCCTCGCTTCTTAGTTAGATAGAGCAATGATCCAATGAGAGCTCTATATCGGTTTGATCAATATCTTTGCCATCTACATCCATGTCCATCTTGTTCAATTATTCATAGGAATCCCCCGAGAAGACTTCTCTTCCACACCAAATTTCTTCATCGGATCTCTGGTATACTTGGTTTGGCATGAACGTTCCATCCTTCAATTGTTTGACTTGAAGTCCTAGGAAAAAGGTCGAGTTCTCCCATCTTGCTCATCTCAAATTTGCCTTGCATGAGATTTGAGAACTTGTCTGACTCTTTATTAGTGGAACAAAAAATGATGTCATCCACATATATTTGAACAAGCAAGTACTCTCTCTATATTGAATCCGAAGAGTGTTCTATCAACCTTGCCTTTGGTGAATCTATTGTCGGTTAGAAAATGAGACAATGTATCATACCATGCTCTTGGTGCTTGTTTCAATCCATATAGTGCTTTCTTGAGCTTGTAGACCTTATCTCCAATAGATTTTGCTCAAAACCGGAGGTTGTTCAACATAGAGTTCTTCCTCTAATGATCCATTAAGAAAGACACTCTTCACATCCATTTGATATACGGTGAATTCTTGTGTGCAAAGACATAAAGAAGCATCCTTATTGCTTCCAATCGTCAACAAGCAAAGGTTTCATCAAAATCTATACCTTCTTCTTGGCAATACCTTTTGGCTACCAATATTGCTTTGTTTATTACAACGAGATCCTTCCTCATTCATCTTGTTTCGAAACCCCAATTAGTACCAATAACATTTTGGTGGGTTGGCCTTTGAACTAATTCCCATACTTTGTTTCTTTCGAATCGATTGACTTTTCTGCATAGCTTTGAATCAATGTGTGTCATCCAATGCTTGAGGCAAATCTTTAGGCTCTATCGGGAAATGAAACAAGCGAACATAGCTTCACGTTGTGCTCTGTATCCGGTTCTTATGACATCTCTAACACATCTCCAATAACTAACTCTGGTGGATGGTGTCTCGGCCATCTTACATCGAGGTTGGAGTAAGTCTCTTGAATTAAGCCGTCTTGCGGCTAAGTTGTCTTGAACAACTCTTTCATCTTCATTCAATTTGTAGGCCTTCCAGCCAGATCTCGAGATTGAGCTATCTCATCTTCATCCGGGTTGAGTGCTCTCACTTCCGACTTCAACATAAGGACTCTTACGCATAGTTGGTGATTGACTTATCGACTAACTCATCAATGTCTTATCCATTCACATTAGGTTCATCAAAAACCACATGGATAGACTCTTACGTAACCTCTTGTTCAACACTTTGTATAGGCTTTACTCTCATTTGGGTATCCCAAAAAGATACCTTTATTAGCTTTAGCATCAAAAGCCTTCAAATTATCTTTGCCATTATTATGGATGAAGTATTTACATCCAAATATCTTAAAGTATCCAACATTTGGCTTTCTCCTTTGTCCAAATCTCATAGGGAGTCTTAGTTAATTGCCTATTAATCATGCATCTATTTGAGTATAACATGATGTGTTTATGGCTTGACCCAAAATCTCTTAGCAATCAATTTAAACTAACATAGTTCTTGCAGCTTCCTTGAGAGTTTTGTTCCTTCTTTTAGCTACTCCATTATGTTGTGGAGTCCTTGCGCTAATAATTCATTAGCAATACCATTTTCAACACAATCTTGAGTTATTATCCCACCGACAAACTCGGTTCCTCTGTTAGATCTTATTTTTATAATGGTTTGACTCTTCTCATTTTGAACTCTTCTCATGGTGTGATAAGTTACAAAGTTTCCTTCTTTTTACACATGCAATTGTCAATGTATATCTTGAATAATCATCCACCACTACTAGGTTGTATTTCTTTCCACTGATGTTGGTTGGCTCAACTGGACGAAATAAATCCATATGCAACAGATGTAATATCCTTGTTGAATAAGGACTTGGCTTATCCTTGAATGATGATTTGATTTGCTTTCCCATCTGGCATGCATAACATATACTTTCTTTCTTGTATAATGAGTCTGGCAATCCTTCTACAAGATGACTCCTTGCAAGCTTGTTGATTGTCTTGAAGTTCGGTGACTCGAAACTTGTGCCACAACCAACTTGATTCTATTTGTGCTCTTTGCTAGCTTGAGACATGTACTTGGTGTAGCAAAGAGACCAATCTACCACATACATATTCTTTTGCCTTGAACCTTTAAAAGACTATTTCATTGGACTCGGCATCTTTGAATTGACATACTCCCATGTTGAATCCTACATTGTAGCCCTTGTCATAGAGTTTGCCGATACTTAACGAGTTGAAGTTGAGGCTTTCAACATAAGCGACATATGTGATTTCCAATCCATTTTTCTTGATGGATCTCGTGCCTTTTATCTCCCCTGGATAGTCATTTCCTCCAAATATAACATTAGAACCTCTAATCTCCTTGAATCTTGATAGATTTTTCTTGTTTCTGTCATATATGTCCGGAAGCGACCACTATCCATGTACCAGGTTCCTTGGCACTCGGTTTGTTCCTTGAACGCAATCAAGGAAATCGGTTTTTAGGTACCCATACTTATGCGGGTCTGGGGGTTAATCTATGAGATGTTCCAACCAACCTATAGCCAAATGATCGACTCAAGAGGTTGCCATCTATCGATTGCCATAATCATAGTGCACATTAGCAAATTGCTTGGGGTTTTACGATCATACAACTGTCTCTTTTGTGCTGTAAGCATGTGTGTGTGTTTTAGCAATTGCTTTCTCGGGATAGTTGTGGTATTTCCGAGTGTAGTGCTTGAGTGTATATGTGTCTTTGATAAAAGCTCTTTTGCCTTTGGAATGACCTTTCTTTGAGGTTTATGTCTTTGCCATTTTGGCTTATATTCCATAGGTTTTTTTCTTTGATGTTTCACATTATTCCGATCAAAGCCACGGTTTTTGGTTGCTCTATTTACTTCTCACGAGTATTTCTGTTTGGAGTTTCTTTGAGGACATGTCGAATATCTTCTCGGTTGTCCTTTCAAAGATACTCAATCGGCTTCTTTCCTTTCCATTTGTAACCAAGGCCAATATGATTATGATTGTGCTTTGGAGTGAATGTGGGTGCAACATTTGGTGTTTTGGGTTTTGGAATGCTTCATTGCTTGAAGATCCCTTTTCCAAAATTACTCTTGGAGTTTGACTATGCACAAAGGAATTAAATCCATGTCATCTTGTCTCCACATTCTTTTTACTCGTGATTAGTTCATCCAATGATTTGGATGCTTTTGTAAATGAGACAATCACATTTTTAAGATTTTTTCCTTTTTTCTCGTAGTGACTAACTTCGCTATGATCTTGGCATTTTCAACCTTCGACTTAGTGTTCTCATCGGCTATGTGACTTAGAGTACTCATGTTGGGAAATTTATAGCTTAGATTTTGATGGATGCCATGTAAAACTTTGACTAGAAAGTTGGCACCCCATTTTCCTTGTAATTTGTCTTTGTAATAGATAGGGTCGTATGGAGAGTCAAGTCGATTATGCTGGGAATACAAAAAAGTCAATCAAAATGAAGACTCGTGAGAGCAATTTGAGTATGGCGAGGAGAAGAAGATCAAGGACTCGATGAAGGAGTATCGGTGAGACACAACTATATGAAGAGAATATTAAGTCAACTCAAGAAGCCAAGTCTCAAGTTGAAGTGACGGATGAGTCATCCATTGATTGGAAGCTAACTCAAAGTCACCTGTGGAATAAAGGATCCGATCAAGTCAAGACGATCGAAAAGAATCCGTTACGTAAGTCAAGGAATTTACTTAAACAAGTAATACTTCCATCTTTGCCATGTCTTAAAGTGCTCGATCCCGAGAAGCATGCAAAAGGAATAACCCAATGGGAAGCATTGCACCTCGTGTCGATTCGAGAAAGGTGAGCGTTCATTTAATACGAGGAAATGTCAACATCAAAGAGCGCAACAAGATAAGCCAACGAACACAAGTGATTTTTGAAAATCAGCCTATCTCTTCAACGAGATTTTTGAAAGTTCAATATAAAAGGTGAGGAATTTCATTGAGAAAATGTTACCTTGCACACCGAGAAATCAAGCATTATTAAAACTATAACCCGCAAAATATTCTCAAGTTATTTGAGCAAAATTCTCAAGCCTAAATCACGAAGGAGCAAGTCATTTTGTGTGATCAAGACTTGTATACGGATTGATAACCACTTTGTACTCGATCATTACTTAGTGGATTCCTCCGGGAGTTGGAGAAGAGAGGAGTAGAAGAATTACCCCATCTTGAACCTCTATAAAAATTATTGTGTCATTTACATTTCAAAGCATTTTATTTCGCATATCACTTTATATCTCTTTGATAATTTGCTATCCAACCGATAAGTAACTAAGTGCTAAAATCGGGTGTTTAAAACAAATCAAATCAAATTAAAAGGGTGTTTAGTCTTCCGCTGAAAATCTAATCACGGCCAAGTTAAGGTTTAAACTAAATGGTGAGTTATTGATCAATGACTCAATCGATTCGTTGAGTGGCTAACTCTCTTGGTTAACTAACTTAGTTGTCCCCAAGGACTTAATTTGTGTATTTAACTCTGTAATACTCTAAAAAGGACTTAAATCGAAAAGTTGGTAAGGTTTATTCAACCCCTTCTAAACCTTACTCACACCCCTTGGGACCTACAAGTGGTATCGAGGCGGTTGGTTCATTGAGCCTTCAGATCAAGTTCTTGAACTAGATCTCCAATCTTTCAAAGAAGTTTTCTAAAAGGACTTAAATCGAAAAGTTGGTAAGGTTTATTCAACCCCCCCCTTCTAAACCTTACTCACACCCTTGGGACCTACAAGTGGTATCGGAGCGGTTGGTTCATTGAGCCTTCCGCACTTTGCAGTTCGAACTAGACCTCCAATCTTTCAAAGAAGTTTTTAACACTTGCTCTTTCAAAAGCTATTTTTATTCAAAGAAAGTTATTATCATGGAAGCAAATTTGACATGCATTCCTATGTTCACTATTGAGGAATTTGGTGATTTGGAAAATTCGTATGCGAGGCTCATCTATCTTTTTACGTGATAAAATGTGGATAGTGATAGAGGATGGGCCACTGCAACTCACGAAAGTGAACACGGTTAATACGGGAAGCGGCCCCTTGGTGAAGGAGAAAAGCTGCTGCGAGAAGAAGAACCGACTGGTTGAGAAACCAAGAATTGAATGGACAAACGAGGATGAAGGAGATACAACTTGGACAATGTGGCCAAGGACATACTTTAAAAAACTTTGGACAAAGCAATGTTCAATAAAGTTAAATCTTGTCAAACCGCAAAACAAATTTGGGATAAATTAACTTTAATTTGTGAAGGATCGAGCAAATTAAAGAAAAAAATTGTCCGTTCTTTGTACAAAAATTTGAAAATTTTAAATTGCTTGCGGTGAAACCTTTGATCATTTGGATGCTCGATTCCGAGATCACAAATGAATTATCCGCTCTTGGGAAAGAATATACCCGAGGAGGAAATGTGTATGAAGATTACGAGAAGCCTCGGTGAATGGGAAATGAAGGTCATGGCCCCTGAGACATTCAATGAACCTCACAACAACATCGAACCACGAGCTATTCTCGGGACCTTAAAGCCTACGAGTTTGGTGAGAAGAAAAGATCAAGAGGAGACAGTTGTACCCAAAACAATTTTGCACTTATAGTTAAGGATGGGAAGAGAGTCAAGTCAAGGAAGCCTTTGACCAGGAAGAAATTGCCTTGATGGTTAAAAGATTCAACAAGTTCTTCAACAAGAACTATAAAAGAAACAAGGGTGAATCCTCCAGGAGACATTTAGCTCCCTCCATGTCGAGGGAAGATAGGCCACCCAAGAGAGTGAGCATCAAAAGGTTGAATATCAAAGAATCGATAATCCAACAACGGAAAGAGTGACCAAAGAGTGATAACTCTCAAAGAAGCTGCAAGAACCATGTTATTTTGAAAATTTGGATTGCCAAAGCGATTTTGGTCAAGCCATCAACACTTTGCATGTTATACTCAAAATAGATGCATGATTACGCATACGGTGACAAAGACTCCTATGAAATATGGACGGGGTGAAAGCCAAATGTTGCATATTTTAGAATATTTGGATGTAAATGCTTCATCCACAACAATGGCAAGGATAATCTAAAGGCTACGATCTAAAGCGGTGAAGGTATCTTTTTGGGATACTCAAATTTGAAAGCAAAGCCCTCTGATCTTGAACAAGAGGACTATGGTCACGGAGAAGAGTGTATCCATGTGGTTTTGATGAACCTAATGTAAATGGAGAAGACATTGAAGAGTTAGTGATAAGATGAATCACCAACTATGCGAGAAGAGTCCTTATGTTGAAGTCAAGTTTAGGGCAATTAATCAAGATGAAGATGAGAGGCACGAGTCTCGAAGACATTTGGAAAATTTGTGAATGATAATGAAAGAGTGCTCAAGAAAACACGGTGCAAGACAATCGAACCCGGTGATTTACCACAACCTTATGTGAGATAGCCGAGAGACCATCCACCGAGCTAGATAGGTGAGAGACCATCCACGAGCTAGTCATTGGAGATGTAAGAGATGGTGTAAGAAGCAGATCGAGCTCAACAAGAAGCAATGTTCACTTGTTTTATTTCCCAAATAGAGCAAAAGATGTGTCCCAAGCATTGGATGACACACATTGGATTCAAGCCATGCGAAAAGATTTGAATCGGTTTGAAAGGAACAAGGTATGGGAATTGGTGCAAAGACCAACCCATCAAAATGTTATAGGCACAAAATGGGTTTTCGAAATAAGATGAATGAAGAAGGTTACGTGGTAAGAAACAAAGCAAGATTGGTGGCCAAAGGGTATTGCTAAGAAGAAGGAATAGATTTTGATGAAACATTTGCTCTGTTGCAAGATTAAAAGCAATAAGGATGTTTCTTGCCTATGTTGCACACAAGAACTTTCTTGTATATCAAATGGATGTGAAAAGTGCATTTTTAAATGGATCATTAGAAGAAGAAGTCTATGTTGAGCAACCTCCAGGCTTTGAGCGAGAAGAATCTTGGAGACAAGGTGTACAAGCTCAAGAAAGCTCTATATAGATTGAAACAAGCACACTAGAGCATGGTATGATACATTATCTCAATTTACGGTAGATAATGGATTCAACAAAGGCAAAGTGATGAGAACACTCTTGAGAATTCAAGATGGGGAGAGTATATTGCTTGTTCAAATATATGTGGATGACATCATTTTTGGATCAACAAACAAAGAGTTGTGTGATAAATTCTCAAACCTCATGCAAGGCAAATTTGAAATGAGCATGATGGGAGAGTGACATTCTTCTTAGGACTTCAAGTTAAGCAGTGAAGGATGGAACTTTTATAAGTCAAACAAAGTACACCAGGAGATTTAATGAAGAAATTTGGTATGGAAGAGAAATCTTACGTAAAAATACCAATGAATACATCGGTCAAGATGGACATGGATGCGATGGCAAGCTGTGGATCAAACAAGATATCTGAGCACTTATTGGATCATTTGCTCTATCTAACGACAAGCGAGCGGACATCACCTTTGCAGAGAGGCACTACAAGAAAGCTGGCGATAGACACCACCAAAACGACACCGGTTTTATGACTTTCTTGGTGCCTTTTCATTTTTAACACCGGTTTTGTAAGAAATCGGTGTCTAATTAGTTTTGTCATTTGATAAACAACACCGGTTTCCTAGAACCGATGTTTATTGTAAAAACATTTCCCAAAGAGACACGGTTTTGGCATTGAATTTGAAACCGGTGTCTATTTATATAAATTATTTTAGATTAGACACAGATTTTTGACACGGTTATAAAACCGGTGTCTTTAGTTTTTAACACAGATCTTTAGACACGGTTCTACAATCGGTGTCATTAGACCCCTAATTAATTAGGTCAAAGTTAAATTTAAGTTCATCCCTTATTTCTCCCGTACCCAATCGCCGTCGCCCATCTTTAGTTAGGTATTAGAATTAGTCTCTAATTGTACCAACCAGAAATCTCCAAGGTTCTCTCTCGTCTTGAACCGCCCGCTGCTCGCGCCACCGCCACTCGTACATCGTTGCTCGTAGCTTGGGGTTTCATAGATCTGGGTACTGATTTTTTGGTGGATTTTTGGTGGTCTTGAAAGATTTGAAGGATCGCAGCTTGGGGTTTCATAGATCTGGGTACTGATGTACTTCATCTTTCTCGTGTTTTTGTCTAAATTTTGTAACCGGTTTTGGGAATTAATTATATGTTGGTAGTGGTTTTATAGTTTGGTCAACTCTTTTTCGAATTTTTTGGAGCATTTGGATTTTAAGAATGTTGATTTCTGATTAGTACTGTTAAATTCTCGTTGTTATGTGGAAGAAAAAAATGGATTGGGTTAAAATCCAACCCATTGTTAATCGCCCAAATATTCTATCACGAACGCGCAGATATACAAACAAATTACTTCGCTGAACTCCAAATAGTTTAGCCGTCAAGGCGGACCGTCGAGCTTAACGATCAATTTGGAGGAAATATTTGCTGGTAATTTATTTCGCCGAGATCTCAAGCCCTTTCTTAACCTTGGAGTAATTAGATATAATCACTATCTAGTTTATAATCATTATCTAGTTTAAACTACGGGTTGGAGAACCACACCGCACCGCACCGCACTCTAGTTTAAATAATGTGAAGCGTGCTTTTGATTTTTGAAGGTTGTATATCAATTACCAGTGCCCATTTGCTCAACTTGTGTGGATAGTCAGGAACTATAAAGTGTGTGTGTGTGTGTGCCAATAATTTCTCCTTTATCTTGTTTTATTACTTTTGCTTTGTGTGTTTGCCATTTTCTTATGCAATACCCTGTTTGGGGTTCGACCCATTGCTGATTGAGTTCTTTTTCGCCTACATATCCAGGGTTTACATGATGAGATAAAATTGGTTCCAATTTACCTTCAAAACAGGTCTGCTTGGTACAAGTAGAAAGTGTATCCTGAAAATAAGGTAGTTTATTGGACTCGTTTCTTCACTCAGTATTTTGATTGATTTCTTGATTACTCCATACTATCCAGTACAAATACGATATGTAATTATGTATTGCTCAAACTTGATGGTTTGATAATAGATGAAGGTGAAAATGTTTTGAACTACATCCAGAGAGCAATGAACTTGTTACTTAGTTGACAAACTAAATGTGAAGATGATTTCACTCTTGTTCGTTTGTAGGTGCGGCATTGGAGCACAATGACAAAGTTATTGGAGAGAGCCTGAATTTGGTTAAATACATAGATGCCAACTTTAAAGGACCAACTTTGTTACCTGATGTAAGATTAGAATTTGAACCTATTTTTTCTTGAAATTAATATGTCTTCTCGTTCTGCCTTCATATTTCACATTATTGGTGCACAATGAAATGCTTAGGATCCTGCCAAACAAAAGTTTGCTGAAGAGTTGATAGCCTACTCTGACACATTCTTGAAAATATGTACACATCATTCAAAGGAGATACCGTAAAGCAAGCAGGTACTCGCTGGCCTCTAATCAGTTCCACTTATTCAAGAATATGTATGTTGTGATACTATTGGGTTAAAACTTAAGTTAATTCATATTGCTACACTAGGTGCTGAATTTGATTGATTACTTGAAGACTGCCCTCCATAAGTTCGATGATGGGCCTTTCTTCCTTGGTCAGTTCAGTCAAGTAAGTACTATTTCAGCATTGTGCCCTGAAAAACACAAAACGAAAAAAAATGAAATGAAAAGCACTGTCAAGACTTTATATACCTATCTGTTGAATAAAACATTAAATCCTCCTTATTGGTGAGGAACAAGTAGGATCCTCATTGCAGATGCACATTTTTGGTTTAACTTTTTCTTGATTAATGTAATTTTCTCTACAGGTGGATGCTGCCTATGATCCATTTGTAGAGGCATGAATATTAATAGGTATGTCAAAAAGCCTGTTCTCAATTTGTAGTCCTTTCGAAAATATTCTTACAAAATGAAATGATTAGGCAAGTTTCTGTGCAAGTAATTGAGGATTAAAAGATAAGGGGATAATTAAAAAATAATAGCGAGGTGGCTAATTACAAAAAATCTTTAATGTTTGATTTCGTGCTACAGTTAATTGCCCCTTCACAAGCAAAATAGATTTAATGTTTTGACTTTTTTCCTTTTCATGCTTCAGATGGCAGTGCTAGCATTTGTACTGAATATTTGAGCTTGAAATATGTGGTTTTCTTGTGAAAAATCACTTGTATTTGGATTGGGATAAATTTTTTAATAATATATAAGCTCATAACAAGATATTTAAAAATTCAATCTTGAATAAGATGAACCACATTTCTGGATTTGATGTGATTATTTTGTGTTAACAAAATCTGCTGCAAAATGCTTAGGAACAGAGTGAAAAAAATGACTACTCCTTTATAGACTGTTTGCAAGCACTTAAATGGATGGGAAAAAATGATTTATAGTGTTTTCAAAAGCAAAAAATATTTCAAAACCCCCTTGACATCTATAAAAATATTACATTTAGCCCCTGAAATTTAAGACAAAATCAAAGTTGAGGAATTGTTTTGTAATTTTGAAACATCTGTGGATTTTTGTAATTAGCACAATCCTCAGGGCTGTTTTTGTAATTATCCATTTCCTCACTGTGTTCCCATTTTATACTTTAACTAATCCTAAGAACATTTTTGGACATGAGCAGATTAAGGATATGGCAGTAAAGGTCTCAGGATCATCCAAATCCAAACATGGCCAGACAAGTAGCAACTTCAAAATAGGAGAAAGATCCTATCCTGAATTTGATACAATCTCAGAGGGAGTTACTTATCCCCATGTCCAAACAGAAACCTCGAGTACTTCAACTACAGCTTGGGATTTTACGAACTGCTCATCGCCCGACTCAAGATTAAATACGTTTAGCGGACGCCGATCTCGATATGGCGACACATTGATCATATGTTGATCATATGGAGAAGCTTGAGCATTTTTGAAATCTTGAATGAGTGAGCTATGTTGATCATATATTCATATAGATTTTGTTGTCTTTAGTTGAATTATATAGTCTTTTTGTTGGTTGATGGAATTAATTGGATTATGAATTTATAGTTGTTTTATTGAAAAGAAACTTCGCTACTAGTACTTTTTGTTGGATTTTGGCTATTGGTGACTTTAGTATTAATTGATTTCATGTTTAATTGGTAATGAACTTATGATGGTTGCTATAATTGGAGTTTATAATGAATTTTGTTTATTTATATGGATTTTTGCGATTTGGACCGGTGTCTTTAGATGAAACATCGGTTTTAAACCGGTGTTTTGATACGGTGTCTATTCATCAAAAGACACCGGTTTCAAATGGTGTTAAATACATAAATTTTTAACATCAAGACCTTTGAAAGCGGATATTTTATATCTCGACACCGATTTAAAACCGATGTCTTTCAAGGAAACGACACGGTTTCAAACGGTGTCAAAAAGTTGAGACTTTTAACACGGTGGTTTTAACACGGTTTAAAACCGGTGTCTTTCAATGAAATGACACGGTTTAAAACCGTGTCAAAAGTTCGGACTTTTAACACCAGTGGCATTAACACAGGTTGTTTTACTAATAGACACAGGTTTAAAACGGTGTCTACCAGGATTTTTGTAGTAGTGAGGAGTATGTGCAAGATTCAATCTGGTCCAAAGGAAAGTCACATGATTGCGGCTAAGAGAATCTAAGATATTTGAAGGGATGCAAGAAGTTGGCTTATGGTATCGAAGGAAGGTGGATTCAAGCTTCTTTTGGTTATTGGACTCGACTATCTTTGGATGTAGAGTTGATAGGAAAAGTACTTGAGGCACATGTCGGATGCTTGGAAACATATTGGTTTCTGGTTTTGCAAGAAACAAAACTCAATAGCCACATCCACACCAAGCAGAGTACATAGTTGCGGGCGGTTGTTGTGCCCAAGTCTTATGGATGAGACAACGGTGAGAGATTATGAAATTGAAGAAAAGAGATTCCAATTATGTGTGATAACACAAGTGCTTTAGCAATCACTCGAGAATCTGTGTTGCATTCGAGAACAAAGCACATTGATGTCGATATCATTTTATAAGAAATCATGTCAAAAGAAAGACATCACTTTGGCATATATCTCAAGCGATAAATGATTGGCGTTGACATATTCACCAAACCCCTATGTGAATCAAGATTTGAAGAGCTTAAGCATGAGCTAGGGCTAATTGAGCTAAGTTGAAACTCGAGAAGACTCAATGAGAAGAGAGGAAACATGAAAAGATGAAAATAGAGCAAATCTCATGAATCGGCTAAGTGAATCGGCCGTATCGAGAAAGTCGGTTGTATCGAGTTGGGTGCAATTTGAGTCACTATTCGAATAGAGAGAAGAAGAGTTGAGTCATTTAAGGAGTAAGTTTGAGTCATTTATGAGCTAAGTGACAAAAACTTGATGCGTCTTTAATGAGCGTAAATGTTTTTAAGGATGGCGTCGGCGTAATAATGACGGGTGCTGATCAAAAAGTCGCATGATAAGCATATGATTGGATATAAATCTTGCCGCATTAAATGCGAAATTAAATGCAATGTGACGTGCTAAATGAGCGTTGATCTTGATCAAAATTCAAAAACAAAAAATACGTCCTCGATAACCCTTATATACTCAATCGTTGAGTTTTCTCTCTCACTTTTTCCTAAAACTGTTCATCTTCCCGAGTAAAAGAAAGCAAGCTTTTCTCTCAAAAACCCTACTAGTTCTCAAGTCGATTTACGGATCTTATTCGGTAACTCATTAAAAATGGCACTAAAGACATGATTTCGCTAAGCTCGCAAAGCAAATCCACACTTTGGATAACTATGGATTTTGAGGGGATGATAAAGCGGGGTTAAACGAAACACTTGTGAAGAAGATAGCGGATAAGATCGAAATGCGGAATGAAACCATTCTCACCATGGAATATCAAATGATGTACGTTGAGGAGGTCGCCCGTTTTACATCATGCGAAGTGCGGGACAAAGAGATTAAGTCCTCCGTCCACCGCAAGGACATTCTAATCATTTGCAAAGGACCTTGCGGAGCACTATCTATTGCCGTCGGAGGGCATGCGAGAAATATATGAAGGCGCGTCAACTTGGGCAGCTGCATGGAAGGAAGTAGCCAAACACGAATGTCTTTGCAAAAGTTGTCTACACATCCGCTTCTAATACCACTCCTCGAAGGCCTTTACCATCGAGGAACCGGAGGAAGTAGAACCGGATATTCCTCCGGTGAAAACTAAGAGAAGGAGAAGAATCACCAAGCTTTGAGCTTGAGAAGACGATTAGTCGCCACTCGGCTTGAGAAAATCACCGAGATTTGAAGAAGTGCGGTCTCGAAGTTCTAAATGAAACCGCCAATCTGAAGGTGATCGCAGAGGCCCTCGAAGACCAGTTTGTGGATAGAGCGGTGAGGAACATGAAGCAACAAGAAAGCGAAATTCCCTCCCGACGGGACTATGTCTCCACCGCCACATATCTTTCCGAAGAAGGTGAAGAAGAGCGAGAATTTGGTACCTTCTATTCACGAGAAGGAAGGCCAACAAGAGTAGAATGATGATGATGACATATTTATGTACTCTCCTTATACCCGGACATCGGAAGCGATGCGAGAGTGGAGGAAATGGAAGTGAGTCACTCAGGGCGCAGATTTGAACATCGAGTTTATTAAAGAAGAAGAGGAACTCTTACGGTTTCTTGAAGTTGATACCATCTTGCAAGCCCTGCATGAGGATAAGCTGCATTAATATCTTGCAAATTCGCAAGGAACAAGAAAATGCTTAGAAGCGGTGAGGAAGCAGAGGCTCGTGAGAAAGCCATCATTTGTCCTCTCACCGGAACCAGTGACCACACTCATCCTCACATTGACATGCTCTCGGATAGTGATGAGCACATGGAACCTGTTGCTATGATGGAGGAGTTGGAAATGAAGCATGCCATGTGGGAATCCAGGTTGATGCATGAGAGCAACGGCCGATGGAAGGACAGGAGAGTCTTCGAATCTCACTGAAATTGACATTGGGAGTGGTACAACAGATTGCCATAGTTATTGTTGCAATCACTTCCCGATCCACTCGGAGAATGGATCTAAGGAATTGGAGATGACACCGGGAATTTGGGCACCCAAGTTGAGACAACCCCTGTTGAAGGTGTCTTACCACCACCCCCACGGTGAGCACTCAAAGGAAGCGGTGGGAGTCCGGAGGCGAGTCACTCGGTGGTGTGTCGGTGAGGGGAAAGTCACTCCACTGCGGCTAGGTCGGAGGATCTGCGAGATGACTCCACAATGCGAGAAAGGAGACGAAGTAGAGAAGGAAAAAGAAAAAGAACAACAACAAGTTGTCCTTTGTGGCTTCGGACGATTGAGTTTGTCTCAAGCGAAGTGCCAACTTCTTTGCGGTGAGGACACTGCAGATGCGGTCGAGGCACGAGGATGGATCAACCTCGGAGTTAACACTGCAGGGAATGAAAGTTCAATCCAAGGAGTTGAGACTCTGTGGATGCCAGCTCGAGAAGACCCTAAGGCATTTTGTAATGCATCGAAGGGAATGTCAAAGGCCTTGCTGCGATTGAGGCTGCAGGAGGTAATGAAGGCCAAAGGGAGGTTGATACTTCCACAGGTAAAGAGACGCGAAAATGCGAGAACATCCCTCCTGTTCACATTGAAGAAACTAAGAGGAGATAAGTGCTCTTCATAATTCCCAAGACAACCACGACACATCTTTTCCGGGATCGAAGATGATGGCGAGTCCACCCCTGCGCACATCAAAGGACTCGGTGAGGATGTTCTTCGTCGAGTAAGCGGACTTCAAAGCTGCTCGACAAGCGTTCAATTTTGATGATGAGCAAACCCTCAAGTCTCATCATCTTCCAATGACGCTTCTTGTCACGGTCGAGGAACAGCCAACTCAAAAGGACAAACCGGTGAGACCGAAGAAGCTATTAAGGCAGTGAGAGGCTCAGACAGATAGGTCAATACCATCAAGGACCCAGTGAATCACGATCGAGCTGCGAGCTTCGAGCTGCGGCGAGAAATGACCAGCGTCACGATTTCACATGTGCGAGGCGATGCATTTGAAGAGACCTTCCCATTCTCAACCGAGCTCCCGCACTTTAGAAGCGAGAATATGCTAAAGAAATGAAGAAGTACTCTGCACGCGAAGAACCCATTATCCCTACGACTCTATTGTGCTAGCGAGAATTCAATTTCGGCGTTGAATGGCCGCAAGGTGAATTGGATGTAACAGTGAAATCCATGAAGTCTTCAAGAAAATCTGCGGTGAGATTGAGAGGATTGAGCGGCATTGGGCCTCATTAGACATGTGGTTGAACAATTGAGATGCTACCCTCACACAGTAGGCTTGAGAGGGATAGTGATAAGAATCGGGAGTGGTGTCGGCAACAATCGACATGCATCTCGAACAAGTTCGTTACTTCAAGGCACTCTGTAATAGGATGCTTGTTTGGAGCGCGGACAATCTTTGATATGAAGCATAGAATGCGGGGAGTAAATTGAGAGGTTGCATGCCTCTCACAAAAGCGAAAATGGAGCATTGCGGGGAGTTTGAGAAGAAAGAAATTACACGACTTGAGAAAACTATGAATGCCAAATTCCTCCTCATTTGAGATGAAAGCTGATTCTGGTGAGTCGAAGGCCACCCGTTCAATTTCGTACGACTATGCCGCAGGCCGACTCCAAGCGAGAATTCAACCATCAGGATGGACTTCATGCTTGTTGGGATGTTTCAGGAGTTCCTCTCTCCTTTGATGATGCAAAAAGGGGAAAGAGGAATACCTAAAGAGTTTGAAAAGAGTTTGTTGTAGAGAAGGCAGATCTGTTTGTTGAGAAGAGGAGCGAAAAGGGAAAAGGCTGTTGAGGGGCAAAGGTCAAAGGATGTGACCTTAATGCTTCTTTGAAACCCTCGGCAAGGTCATGTCACTGCCAAACATAATCGCAAACTTCATGTAAACTCGCGCTCTATCACTGTTGTGCCCATGTCTCATAAGAAAAAGATTGTAAAAGCGAGAGATGGAGGATTTCAACAAGAGAGCGGATGTCCGTGTTGACGAAATATTGAAACAATTTGGAGGTATTACGAGGAAAAGATATAGATGCCATTCGGATAGCGGACAAGAGCAAGATTTGTTGAAGAATTCAAAACGCTCGAGTCAGAAGGAAATTTCAAAAACATGTCCATAGCCCAAGCACGGGACTTGTCTTGGGAGAAAGGTGAGAAGGTCGTGCGAAGAAGGCGACAAGCGGCCAGACTACTAGAAGTCACTCTGTGGTCACTCTGGGTAAGAAGAAGACTCGGTCAATACACGCCGAGGAGGAGGAGGAAGAAGTGGCGGAGGTAGAGGTTTTAAACCACAGACCTCTACCCAAAAATATTGAATATATAGATCCAGGCAAGAAGGAAAGGATCTATTGGGTGGAGATGCGATGAAGTAGCCAATCACGGAAGTGAAGAGGAAGAATGTTGAATATGTAAAGAGAATTGAAGAGGAAAACAAAAGGCAAGATCGTTTGTGGCAAGAAAGACAGGGAAAGAAAAAGAAGAGATGAAAGCTGAAGAGAGCTTACGAGAAGAAAAGCGGTGAAGAAGAAAAAGAAAAGAAAAAGAGTGACGAAGACAGTGAAGAAGAAATAAATAAAGCGTGAAGGCGATGAAGTGTTTCAACCCCTTCATGTATTTTACTTTTGTAAATACATACGTATGTAAGTCTTACGTACTTTAATGAAAAAAAAAAAAACTGTATTTTGCATAGAAATAGTATATGCTCGATTGCTCGATACACATTTATGCTTAATTTTGTGTAAAGAACAAGAATGATATGATCAATAAAATGATCTATTTAACACATACATTCTTTGTTTACGCATTGTATGTATGTATCTTTGCTATTTACATATTGTTTGTATGTATTTAAGTTTTACTTGTTTCTTTTGCCTTTGCCGCACCTCGTGTCGGTCACGAAAAGTCGAGCGTTCATTTAATACGAGGAAATGTCAACATCAAGGCTTATGCAACAAGACAAGCCAACGAACACAAGTGATTTTTGAAAATCGGCCTATCTCTTCAACGGCTTGATTTTTTAAAGTTCACTATAAAAGGGTGAGAATCACTTTGAGAAAAGGTTACCTTGGTTAACTTTGAACTTGCATACCGAGATAACAAGCATCATTCATTCAGTAACTGCAAAATATTCTCATGTTATTCTAGCAAAATCCTCAAGCCTAAATCTCAAAGGAAATCGATCAACACTAGTTTGTGAAGGAAAGACAACTTCAAAGCTGTTGAAGAAGAAACTTTTGAAGAAGCGAAAGGGTCTACTTTCCAAGGAGGATTGTAGAAATGTTCAAGGTCGAACCAATCTCAAGTTATTGGAGGGCTTCGTGATCAAATCCAAGAAGCTTGAGAAAGTTATTTGAAGTAGCAAGGCATCCGCCGTGAAGTAGGCCGAGTCGGACGAGAAGCAGGTGTGTGACCAAGGTAGCTCAGATCGAGTCCCAAAGGAGCAAGTCGGCTATATGATCTAGACATCTGCAGATGATAACCACTTTGTACTACGATCACTACTTAGTGGATTTCTCCGGGGAGTTGGAGAAGAGAGGAGTAGAAGAATTACCCCATCTTCAAACCTCTATAACAATTATTGTGTCATTTACATTTCAAAGCATTTTATTTCGCATATCACTTTATATCTCTTTGATAATTTGCTATCAACTGATAAGTAACTAATTGCTAAAATCAAGTTTTAAAACAAATCAAATCAAATTAAAAGGGTGTTAAGTCTTCCGCTAAAAATCTCATCACAGCCAAGTTAAGGTTTAGACTAAACCTGCTGAGTTATTCTGTCACGACTCAATCGAAGTCGTTGAGTCGCTAACTCTATTTGGTTAACTAACTTAGTTGTCCCCAAGGACTTAGCTGTGTATTTAACTCTGTAATACTCTAAAAGGACTAAAATCGAAAAGTTGGTAAGGTTTATTCAACCCCCCCTTCTAAACCTTACTCACACCCCTTGGGACCTACAAGTGGTATCAGAGCGGTTGGTTCATTGATCCTTCCGCACTGGTTACTGAACTAGATCTCCAATCTTTCAAAGAAGTTTTTAACACTTGCTTTTTCAAAAGCTATTTCTATTCAGCAAAGTTATTATCATGGAAGTAAATTTGACACGCATTCCTATGTTCACTATTGAGGACTTTGATGATTTGGAAAATACGTATTATGCGAGCTCATCTATCTCGCTTTACATGATGAAATGTGGATAGTGATAGAGGATGGGCCACTGCAAATGCGAAAGTGAACACTGATTATACAGAAGAGCGGCCACGGTGAAGGAGAGGAGTTCTTTCTTTGAAGCAAGACCGATCCTGGTTGAGAAACCAAAGACTCGAATGGACAAACGAGTGAGAAGAAGATACAACTTGGACAATGTGGCCAAGGACATACTTTACAAAACCTTGGCCAAAGTAATTTTCAATAATGTCAAATCTTGTCAAAATGCAAAACAAATCTGGGATAAATTAACTTTAATTTTCTATCCAACCATTAAGTAACTAAGTGCTAAAATCAAGTGTTTAAAACAAATCAAATCAAATTAAAAGGGTGTTAAGTCTTCCGCTGAAAATCTCATCACAACCAAGTTAAGGTTTAGACTAAACGGTGAGTTATTACGCCACGGCTCAATCGAGTCTATTGAGTGGCTAACTCATTTGGTTAACTAACTTAGTTGTCCCCAAGGACTTAGTTTGTGTATTTAACTCGTAATACTCTAAAAGGACTTAAATCGAAAAGTTGGTAAGGTTTATTCAACCCCCCTTCTAAACCTTATCGACACCCCTCGGGACCTACAACTCGGATCTTTTGTCGGTTGTGAGTACTTTATTTGTTCAAAATCTTTCATCATTTTGCCTAATTAATCATAAAGATCTGTGGGTGATGAAGTGTGTGTATCACAATCACTATCACTTGAACGAGAATGAGATGAGTTAGAGTGTACCACATCTTCTTAATCTTGTTCTTTGGCCATGAGGCAAATCAAAGCCACTTCCTCATAATCACTTGAGTAATGCTTCAATGCTATCTAAGTCTCTGTCTCTCTTTGCTCTTGGGGCTCGCTCGTGATCTCGGCGAGCCAACATGGCTTTCTTCTTTTCCTGTCTTCTTTCCCTAAAGACTTTTCTTTCTTCGTCATTTCTATACTTGTTGACTTTGGGATAGGAACAGTCAACTGCAAAATGTCCTCGTTGTCTGCAATTCCAACACAGGTTCTCAACTCTTTGATCAGCTCTCTGATAATCAGTTCTTTGATGTTCAGCTCTCTTGGGTGGTCTATCTTCCATTGCCTTGGAAGTCTTGAATGTCTTCTCGGAGCTTTCACCCTTGTTCGTTTTATAGTTCTTATTAAAGAATTTATTGAATCTTTTAACCATCGGGAAATCTCCTCCAGTCACTTTGGTTTCCTTTGGCTCATTTCATTTCCCATCAACGCCAACAAGATGCGGTTGTCTTAGGTACAATTGTTTCCTCTTGCTCTTTCCTTCTCATCTCAAACTCATAGGCTTTGAGGTCTGAGAATAACTCATGGTTAGATGTTTTTGAGAGGTCCATTGAATGTCTCATGGCCATGACCTTCATTTCTATTCAAATTTGGGAGGGCTCTTAAAATCTTCATACACTTTTTTTCGTGTATATTCTTTCGCAAGAGTGAAAACTCATTTGTTATCTTAGTAAATCTAGCATCTAGCGATCCGAGTTTCACCCGCAAGCTTTGAACAACAACGATTAATTTATTCTCCTTAATTTGTTCGATCCTTTTACAAATTAAGGTCACTTATTCCAAATTTCTTTTGCGAATTTGCAAGATTTGACTTTGTTGAACATGGCTTTGTCCAACGTTTTTAGGAATATCCTTGGCCACATTGTCCAGGTTATATCTCTTTTCTATCTTCATTTGTCCATTGATCCTTGGTTTTTCAACCATGGTTGGTCTTACAAAGACATGACTTCTTTTCTCCTTCATTGCGGTGCTCTTCTTACTGATTGTATTAACTTTGAGTATTTGCGGTGGCCCATTCTCTATCACTAGCCACATTTCATCATGTAATGCTGATAGATGAGCACGCATGCGAATTTTCAGTCATCAAACTCTTCCTTGATGAACATTGGAATACGAGTTAGATTTGCTTCCATGATAATAACTTTGCTTAAAAGATGAAAGACTTTGAAAAATACAAGTGTTAAAACCTTTTGAAAAGATAGAGATCTAGTTCAGTAACCAGTGCAGAAGGCTCAATGAAAAATACAAGTGTTAACTTGTCTCCTCCTTGTTGTGCATGAGTTGATTAGTGGGACACTTGTCTCGTCCTTGTTGTGCATGAGTTGATTAGTAGGAAACTTGTCTCATTGTTGTTTTGCAAGGTGGCAGCTTGGTCTACCACTGTGATGAGCTGGTCTGATGGTCAGCCTTTTGTAGTCTCCGGTTTTCTGGTCGGCCTTTTCTGGTCTCCGGTCCCTGGTCGGCTTTTTCTGGTCTCCGGTCTCTGGTTGGCTTTTTCTGGTCTCCGATCTCTGGTTGGATTTTTTAGTCTCACAGTCTTGGTCGGCTTTTTCTAGCCTCGCTGTCTGGTCGGATATTTACGGTCTCGGTCTCGGCCTCGCTTTTAAGTCTTCGGTCTCGGTCGGCTTTTTTACGGTCTGCGGTCGGCTTTTTACGGTCTCTAGTCTGCGGTCGGCATTTTCTAGTCTCCGATCTCTAGTCGGCCAGGCAAAAATTGATAGGATGAGATGAGCTCGGCCTATGTCGTGAGGTTCGGATCGCCACGTGTTCATGATAATCTTTAAAAAAGTGTCCTACTTTTCTCGAGTATCATCAATGGCCCCTGATTTGAGACCGAGAAAGAGATATGCTAAGGTGGGCTAGAATTTAAAGAGTTGATTGCATACTTGCCTTTTATCTATTGGCAATGTGTTTAGTCTTAGGCCGAGGTGAGTTTGAGCTAGTCGAGATGAGATGAGCTCGGGCTAGGTCGAGATGAGATAAGCTCGAGCCAGGTCGAGATGAGATAAGCTCGGGCTAAGCCGAGGTGAGCTCGAGCTAGGTCGAGATGAGATAAGCTCGGGCTAGGCCGAGATGCGCTCAAGCTAGGCCGAGATGAGATGAGCTCGGGCTAGACCGAGGTGCGCTCGAGCTAGGTCGAGATGAGATGAGCTCAGGCTAGGCCGAGGTGAGCTCGAGCTAGGTCGAGATGAGATGAGCTCGGGCTAGGCCACGGTGAGCTCGAGCTAGGTCGAGGTGAGATGAGCTCGGGCTAGACCGAGGTGAGCTCGAGCTAGGTCGAGATGAGATGAGCTCGGGCTAGGCCCAGTTGCGCTCGAGCTAGGTCGAGATGAGATGAGCTCGGACAAGGTTGAGATGAGATGAGCTCGTGCGAGGCTGAGGTGAGCTCGAGCTAGGTCGAGATGAGATGAGCTCGGGTTAGGCCGAGGTGAGCTTGTCTAGGCCGAGGTGAGCTCGAGCTAGGTCGAGATGAGATGAGCTCGGGCTAGGCGAGATGCACTCGAGCTAGGTCGAGATGAGATGAGATGAGATGAGATGAGTTTGGGCTAGGCGAGCGTGCGCTCAATGCAAGGTTGAGGCGATGATGAGATGAGAAGAGATGAGATGAAATGTGTTAGGAAATTTATTTGTTAGATTTTGATGATACCATGTAAAACTTAAAGTAGGAAGTTGGCACCCCATTTGCCTTGTAATTTGCATTGTAATAGATAGAAATTTGAAAAGAGAGAGTCAGTCACTATGCCAAGAATTACAAGAAGTCAAGCTGCGAACTATGTGAAGACTCTCTGCGTGTCGGTGAGTAATGCCATGAAGGAAGTCAAGGACTCGATTGAAGGAGAGTCGGCTAGAAAACAGGATGTAAGAAGTGTCGGTCAAATCAACTCAAGAAGCCTAGTCTCAAGTTGAAGTGAAAGTTGAGTTAACCGTTGATTGAGTGACTCAAGTCACCTGGGGTATAGGCAATGATCTAGTCAACACAATCGACTTAGATTCATTGATTAAATTCAAGAATATTACTCAATATAGTAAAATATCAAAGTTGTATCAGTCTAAAGTGTCGAGTCCCAGAATTATGCAAAAGGAATGAACCAATGGGAAACATTACACCTTGTGTCGAGGCACTGCAATGTTGCGTAGTCATTTAATACGAGGAAAGGTCAACATCGGGGATCAAGACCAAGACAAGACAAGCCAACGAACACAAAGTGACATTTGAAATTGCTTTATCTCTTCAATGGGCAAAATTTCATATGTGCACTATAAAAGGCCGAGGAAAACATTTGATGATCAAAAAGGGTCTACTTTCCAAGTTGAAGGATTGTAGAAAGGTTCAAGAGTCGAACCAAGTTTCAAGTTTGTTGGAGGGCTTCGTGATCAAATCCAAGAACTTGAGAAGTGAGTCAAGTATCAAGCGGTAGCTGTCTGTTGAGTCTATGAAGCTTGATTGTATGATCAAGATCGCTCTCGCATGTTCACCGCTTTGTAAACCGCTCTGTTACATAGTGGATTCCTCCGGGGAGTTGGAGAAGAGAGGATTAGAAGAATTACCCCATCTTGAACCTCTATAAAATATTTGTGTCATTTCTTTCGGCAAACTTATTCTCCTGCATATTTACTTTATATCCATTTGTTAAGTATTATATTTGATATCACGATAAATAACCAAGTGTTAAAAAATCAAGTGTTTAAAACAAGCTAATTCTAAACAAAGGGTGTTAAGTCTACCTTTGTTAAAAACCAATCGCCCAAGTTAAGTATTTAGTTTGAGCGACAAGTTATACTATCAACACTCTATCAGTGCATTGGTGGGAAACTAAACTGAAAAGCCAACTTAGTTGTCTATCAAGGACACAATTGTTTGAGTCAACTCGTTGAATAATTTCAAAAAGGACTAAATCGAAAATTTGGTAAGGTTTATTTAATCCCCCTTCTAAACCTTACTTCACACCTCTTGGGACCTACAAAATGAGATGAGATGAGATGAGATGAGCTCGGGCTAGGCAACGTGCACTCGATGGTAGGTCGAGGCGATGATGAGATGAGATGTGCTCGGTATCCGATTGTCGTGCTCTTTTTCCTGTCGAATTAGTCCCGGTGTCCGATTTGCCAGATGCAGTCTGTTCATCTTCTTTAGAGGCATATGTTACATTTCCCACCCACTATGTGGAATACGTGTGGCCTGAAATTGGAGCCGAAAGACCACTTTCACTTTAGTCTTCTCAAGCTTCCACTTGAAATCCTCGACATTATTCTAACCGAGAAAAGAAAAAAGTTGGGGAATCTTTGTGGAGAAGAGATGTTTGAACTTTGAACAAGGAGGTGGCGGTGGGCTAAAAATTCAATCTTGATACTATGAGAACTCATGTCTGAGGAAAGTCTTGTGAGTAAATATTTTTCTATTTTGTTGTTATTTCTTCAATCTTTTTACGTATGGGTAGATTCATTTGATCTAGCTGAAATTTCTTCAAAAATGTAAGGACCACGGGCCCTCTCGGCCCTCCTTCTAGCGCCAAATTGTTGATGCCGAATTTGCTCAACAAGAAACTAAATATAAAAATAATGACTGGAAAAATATAATAAATTGCCTTTTTTATTGGACGTCCGAGTGAGGTGCTCTGGTAGGTTTCGGCTTTCTGAGTTTTTCTATATGGGTCTCCCCCTTTTTTCTCCTAGATCAATACTATTTATACTATTACATTTTATAGCCAAGCAATCATTACATCTATACTATTAGTGGGACACTTGTCTCCTCCTTGTTGTGCATGAGTTGATTAGTGGGACACTTGTCTCCTCCTTGTTGTGCATGGGTTGATTAGTGGGACACTTGTCTCATTGTTGTTTTGCAAGGTGGCAGCTTGGTCTACCACTGTGATGAGCTGGTCTTCTAGTCGGCCTTTTGTAGTCTCCAGTTTTCTGGTCGGCCTTTTCTGGTCTACGGTCCCCGGTCGGCTTTTTCGGTCTCGGTCTGCAGTCGGCTTTTTTGGTCTGCGGTCTATAGTCGGCTTTTTCGGCCTCCGGTCTTTGGTCGGTTTTTACGGTCTCCGGTCTCTGGTCGGTTTTTCTGGTCTCCGATCTCTGGTCGGCTTTTTATGGTCTTTGGTCGGCCAGGCCAAAATTAATAGGATGAGACGAGCTTGGCCTATGTCGGCGGGTTCGGACTACCACGTGTTCATGATAATCTTTTAAAAAGTGTCTGCTTTGTTCGAGTACCATCATGTGGGATTGGATATCTTTGTTTCCAAATAAGTCGCTTCCATTCTTTCCTTTATGTAGTATCCAAGCGTATTGATACATATCTTCATTCAATTATTTTAGAAATCTTGCTTTATAGCATGTGGGCAATGAATTTCATCCATTTGAAACTTGTTGCATGTGCAAGTCCTTTTTCAAGGTTGAGAACAAATATTTTGTCGGCTATATGATTTTAAAGATAAAATCATTTGATCTCTTCACTGAAACATAATTGAAACATGTAAGAAACAATTGTGAAACAGGGGACCATGTGATAAAAGTTTGTAGTAAATTACTTTTAAATTTAGAGAAATTGTGTAGTTTTCCCATATACTCTTTAGCTTTTTTTTGTCATTCTTGTAAATGTTGTCTTGCTTCATTTCGGTGTGCATGCCCAATCTTGAACTAAAGATCTCCACGTACTCTAGCAAAGTTGTTACTAGTAGGTCTTTCCCTGCTATTGATTGTTGCATTCAATAATTCTACGATCTTTGGAAGTCAATACAAAGTATCTTTTGGTCCGACGGTGGAGTCATGTCCATTTTCGTAGCCAATGATGGACAAGTAAGCTCAAATTTTCGAATTGAACTTGTTGTTCCAAGATTTCTTTTTGGGTGGATGTGCGATCCATTGGAACCGATATTCTTGTTATCTCAAAGTTGGTATACTCTACTTTCTTCTCATTGTCCATTGTGGTATACCACATTTGGGATATTCTCCATGCAATGTGGAATTCAATGAAAAGTTGGTTATATATGTGAAACATATTAGAAACATAAATGAAAACTTTGTATGAAATAATGTTTCTTGTACGACAAGCGATGTGTTGTATTAGGCAAATGATTGCCAATAGAAACAATTAAACAACAAAGAAACATATGTGAAACAATTCGTAATGTATTACATCTGATTTTGAGATTCACACGATTGTTTTTGTAAATAATCACGAGAAGCAATTTTTGTAGAATTTTGGATCAAAATTCGAACAAAATAAGCATTTGGAAGTTCAAAACGTCGGAGTTTTGGATTCTCATGCAAATTTCTGGTTCAATTCAATGTCAATTTCATCCAATACACATTGAATCCTAAATTTCTATCTGTAAAATCATGAAACTGATCGAAATAAGGTTTTCTCAGATTAAGATAAACAGATCGTGTTGTTATTACCTGGTTTGGTCTTCTTCTTCCTCTTGATATTGAGTTTGAATTGTCCTCTCGGCGATCCGATATTTCTCTCAATTTTTTCCTGCAATCTCTGCGTTTCTTCTGTTATTCGTTATTTGTTGTGATGGGAGAATTCTATTTTGATCAGAGATCTTGTTGTGATCACTTGTTGCGCCGTAATTTTTGGAGGAGGAATGGTCCAATACGCTGAAGAGCGTATTTTTGTCCAAATTTAACCGGTGTTGGCATATTTGGGAAAGAACAGGGGATGGGGCGTATTGTGCATGAATTGGGGTTGGAAAGTGGGGTATTCATGTCCTTTTCCCCCATTGTAATTGTAATCGTGTTGGGGCCATTATGGCGATAAAATTAAAGATAAAAATTTTGGGAAAATAAAATTATAAATAATATAACATTGTGCCCCTCGGATTTCTTATATGGCATGGTGTTCTTTTCATTTTCGTGTTTTTTCTAAAAGAAAATTCAAATGATTATTGATAAAGAAAATTGTCATCTTTTGCACACTCGCATAATTATTGATTGATAATCAAATAATTATTAATGTGTTAACTCTCCAAAACACTTTTCATCATTTTGGATATAGAATAATGGCTATGAATCTTGTTGTTATCTTCCACTACTCTATTCTGTCTTTGCCAACTGCTTAGGTTGTAAATGCTTGAGTTTTTATTTTTTTAAAGATTTACCATTTTAAGATATTTTTTTCTTTGAGACTTTTATTGATTGTGATTTTTTTCAACACATATATTTTCACTTTTAAAAAAATATGTTCATATTCAAGTATCTTTATATAAGAAAAATATTATATCATTAAATTTGATCATTACAATTTTACCTTTATCTTGTGAAACTAATCAACATCCCAATTCATTTTCAGAAAAACAAAAGAGAAAGAAATTAAGAAAAATTATATTTTTTAACTCACTTCCAAATATACTCCCAAAACCGGAGCTGTTAAAAATGGGTTCAATGGTCTGGCCAACCTGCAACCCGCCACAAACCACTGTTAGGTGGGGGAAGGGGGATAATTATTAACAAACAAAATATAACAAACAACTTGCGCACATAAAGTGACATATATCCATACGTGTTGTTGAATTTGAATCCAAAAATTTGGTAATTATCCAGTTGTATTAGGTGTATGGTAAAACATAAATATTACATTTAAAATAAATTTGGACAGTTGATCATATGATTAGTGGCGGATCAGAAATTCGAAAATGGGGGTCACGATAAATTTTAGGCTAATCGTAGTTAGATTCTATAACTTTTTTTTTGGGAACAAAGTGTTTGTAGGGGAAGAAAATGTGGGAAATTGTGTAAAAAAATATGTAAGATATTTTGATTTTTTTGGATTTTAATTGTTAAAAATACTATTTTATATAAAAATTGGGGGTACAAAATATTATTAATATTATTTTTAAACTAATTTTTTTTTTTTCCAAATTGGGGGGTACAGTTGTACCCTGTTAGATTTGATAGAATATAGACATAATGGAAGAAAGAATAGAAAAGTGTATTCTCATTATGATATTACAATGAGCTGAAGACCAGCTTATATAACAAGTGAAATGGGCGGTTATAACTTCCTCTAACAACTTGTAACAACTAACTGTTTAAGCTAACTAACAACAAACTTTCTAACTAACTACTAACTGCAACATACTCCAATAGCCTCCCCTCAAACCGAACCAGGGATGCACAGAGAAAACTTGGTACACAGGGCATGGAATCTGCTGGTGGATAAAGGCTTGGTCAAGACATCAGCAACTTGGTCTTGAGTGGGAACATAGCGCACATCAATCTCACGATGCTGAACCTTCTCTCTAATATAATGAACATCAACCTCTATATACTTAGTTCTTGCGTGAAAAACAGGATTACACGCAATCGTGAAAAAACAGGATTACACGCAAGAGCCAAAGCACTCTCATTATCACACCAAAGGACTGAAGGTTGCTCAAGAGACAGTCCTAACTCCAAGAATAAGGAATGCACCCAAATGAGATCAGTACTAGCTGTAGCCAGAGCTCTATTCGGACTCGATCGCTGCGAGCCACCACATTTTGCTTCTTACTACACCAGGCAATCAAATTCTTTCCAAGAAAAACGCAGTATCCAGATGTGGACTTGCGGTCATCCAATGAGTGGCCCGATCGACAAGATCTCGAGAATCCCTCCAAAACTAATTTACGAGCAGGAGAAAAAGAATACCATGATGAAGAGAACCCCTTGAGATAACGTAGCACTCTTTTGCAAGCACTCCAATGATTGACGAGTTGGAGCATGTAAGAGTCCGAGATAGCTTGTTGGTGACAAAACAAACATCGAATGCAGTCATGGACAAGTATTGTAATGCACCCACAGTCTTTGCGCGATAGAAGGAAACTCAAAAGAAGCACTATCTGTAAAGAGAGTTTGAAATGGGACAAATGGGGTGGAGCAAGGCTTGCAATTTATCATATTTGTTTTGCTCATTAAATCGAAATATACTTGGCACGATTGATAAGAATACCACGAAGTAAGATTGTGAGCTTGAATTCCTAAGAAGTAACTCACTTCTCCAAGATGTTTGAGAGAAAATTGTTTGTTAAGCTTATGAATAACATCGCAACCTTTGTTGAGCATTGTCTCTGTTATTAGAATATCATCAACATATACCAAGACAAGAAGAATAGCACCACTGATGATGAGAAAAAGAAAAGTGAAGTGGAAGTAGATTCTTGCAATCCCAGGAGATAGGAGAAACCCTTTAGCTTATCAAACCAAGCGCTTAGGAACTGTTTAATGCCATACAAAGCCTTTTTCAATCGACACACATGACCAGATTTTTGAGGATCAACAAAACCCGGTTGAGTCATAAAAACGACTGATGCAAGTCCCATTTAGAAAAGCATTATTGATGTCAACTTGTTGAATAGGCCATCCCCTTGTGATTGCCAATGTAAACATGATGCGCCATGTAATAGGTTTAATCACCTGGCTAAATGTGTTAAAATAATCAATACCGGTGCTTGTTGAAAACCCTTGGCAACAAGGCGAGCTTGAACGTTCAATAGAGCCATCGAGGCTTTTATTTAACTCTATAGACCCATTTGTCTTTGTAAAACATTCATATCATTCGATAAGGAACCAATTCCCACGTTTTATTGTTGACAAGGGCAACAAATTCATTCTCCATGGTGATTTCCAATTTGGATCGATCAAAGCTTGACTCACGTAGTAGGCTCCAAAGAAGAGGACACGATGTGAGAAAAAGATTTAGGTTTGTATATTCCATTTTTGGATCTAGTGACCATGGAATGAGTAGGTGAGAATAGGTGAAGGAGGAGAAGCGGGAGTAACATGAGTGCCGGAGAGTTGTCATTGATAGAAAGATGAGAAGGAGGAGAAAGAGAGGAAGAAGAAGTTGAGGAAGGAGGCTGGAGTAATAGAAGGAGGAGTAATAGAAAGAAATGAAGAAGATTGAGAGGAAATAGGAACTGATGGAGCAGTAGAAAAAAAAGAGAAGGGTAAGGAAATTCTAATTCATTGAAAGAAACAGTCGGCGATATATAGCCTACGAGCAATATATAGCCTACCATCACTAAAAATTTGATAGCCTTTGTGAGATGAGCTATACCGAGAAAGACACACTTGGAAGATCGAAATTAGAGTTTATGATGTTGATAAGGACGGAGATATGGAAAACATGCACATCCAAAGGTCTTGAAGAAACTATAATGGGGATTTCTTTGAAGAGTAATTGAAACGGAGAGATGTGTTTCAATAAAGGTGTAGGAAGCGATTTATTATAAAAGCGAGGTTGCGGCATGCCACCGAGAACTTAAGTGGAAAGTCGGGCTTTTGCAAGTAAAGAGAGGGTCATATCTATGATGTGTTGATGTTTTCGTTGACCTTTCCATTTTGTTGATGAGTGTATGGGCAAGGATGACGGAATTGAATGCCAAGATTTGCAAGAAATGGAGCTAAAGGTCTATATTCACCGCCCCAATCCGATTGAACACATAGTATTTTAGCATTAAACAACCTCTCAATCATGGAATTGAATTTAGTGAAAACAAAAAAGTACTTCACTTTTTGCTAGACAGGGAGGATATGTCCAAGTAAATCTTGTAAAGTCATCTATGAAATGAACATAGTATTTATATCCATCATAAGAAGGTACAAAGGTGGACCCCATACATCGGTGTGAATGAGTTGAAATGGAGCAGAGGTTTTTGTAGGTAAGAAGGGAAATGCATACAATGAATCTTTCGACTTTACAAGCATCACGTAAATGTAAAGAATTGGAAGAAAATGGTACATTTATTTGTTTAAGAACATGAGCTAAGATCGAAGGACATGCATGGCCCAATCTTGAGTGCCACAAGTTGATAGCGAGAAGGATGAGGAGGAAGCGGTGGAAGCGGTGGACTTAGACCGACCGGATTTGGATGTAGAGGATGGAAAATGAGTGAGACCAAGCCGATAGAGGCCATTTTTTGAGCTCCCTTCAAAGAAAGGTTGGTTGGTGACTTTGTCCTTCACAAGACAATAGAGTCATGAAATTCAACAAGACATTGTTATCTTTGGTGAATTGAGAGATACTAAGTAAATTTCTAGTAATATCGGGGAACACATAAGACATTATTAAGTTTAAGGAAATAGAGGGATGTAATGAAGAGACAGGAGGAGTGACCAATGTGAGAAATAGGAAGTTGGAAGCCATTACCTAGAGCAAGCTTATCGAACCATTGTATTGACACAGATTGATTTTGCATATTTGTAACAATATGATTTGTAGCCCCACTATCTACACACCAATTTGCGGTGGAAGGCCGAGTGGGATAGGAGAAGCGAGATGTGTGAGTTGAGATAGGGTGCAAAGATGTGCCATAGGACCGATGAGGCATGGAAGACATAGGAGAAACCCGAGAGAAATAAGGTGAAGTAGCTTGTTTGAGAGAAACCAGGAGGAGCATCGATGAACCGAGCAAGATGAGCCTGATTGTGACCGATATGCGGAGAAAAATGAGGCGAGAATGAGCGGGGAGTCCAATCCACGGAAATGTAGAGTCAAACCGCTTGAAACATTTAGAAGCGAGTGATTTGTCTTGCCACAAATCGACAACCAAACCTATTTGAAGAATGTCGGCCAAAACTACGGCCTCTTCCACGTTCACGACGAGAAAATCCACCACGAAATCCACCATTAAAACCACCATTAAAACTTGAAGTTTTGTTGAAGAAAAATTTGCAAACACAACACCAAATGAGATGAAGCATTCATTTGGAGTAATCGCATTTCATGAGATTGTAAAGAAAATTGAACTTGATGAGTTAAGCTATCAATACGAGATGTCAAATTTACCACAACACTTTCAAATTCGGGACCTAATCCACCCAAAATAGAGTGCTAATTCATCATCGAGTTACATTTTGCCAAAGAACTTTGCAGATTATCAACAATACCACGCATTTTAAGAATAAACTCATCAATAGTCATATCTCCTTTCTTTGTAGATTGAAGTTGAAAACGCAAATTGAATTCGATAATCAGCACTTAGATTATGTGCGAAAAAAGATTTTCAAGTGTTTGCCAAACGGCGGAGGTTGGCATCTACTCACATGTCCGAGCATCGATTTTGTGAGAGAAGAAAGCAACCAACCGAACAAACATTGATCTCTGCGCAACCATATCGAAAATCGAGGATTAGGAGCGCTGGAATCATCATCATCATCAACAAACTTGAAGGCACTTATTTGTCACGATGAGAAAATCCTCAAATCCATGGGCTTGTACAACAGAGAACACTTGAATTCTCCGAAATTATAGTTGTTGCGATCAAGTTTGATTGTGATCGGATGCGGATTAGGAAATGAAGAAGAAGCCATTGCTAAAAAATTTACCAAGCTCGGATACCATGTTAGATTTGATAGATCGGATATCAAGTTTTATATTTATCTTATCTTACGAACAAATTTTTACGTAGGTAAATTGTTTTTCTTCTAGTGTAAGTGTATATATAACAGGTATAACGTCAAAATTAACTCGTAGTTTTAAAACCTCTATCTTTACAGGCTAAGAACTCAAAAATTTAGGAATCTAGTTTACAAAGTCATATCCAAAAGTATAGTTCCAAAAACAAGTCATTGACACAACTAACTTGCTTGTGTACATTGGACTGTTGTGTGAAAGGGACGAAGATAGAGTTAGTCTCCATATAGTTAAAGGATTTCAAAATTTCTCCTTTCCCTTTTTGATTGGCATGTCCATTAATTATGATATTTCTTTTCCTGTACACTCTACAAAGTTTTTGAAAACTATACAATTTGTCTTTGTTTTGCCTTTTCTCTTTCAGAAAAAAACAAAGAGGAAAAAATTGGCCACCCACCAACTATGACTAACAAAAACTAAGCTCGGATAGTGATTTGAGACTCTAAAACTTTGAGGTATTAAATTGGAATATTTGTATCTATAAATTATTGTTTATTAACTGTTGATTAGTCGATTGATTCATAACTGGAGGCAAAAATGCAAAATCTGTTAACTTAGGGGATGTGTCAAAATTGGTCCCGTTCATTTTTAATTTTAACTTGGTCTGTACATTTTAAAATTTCTCAATTTGAGTCATTACGCCACCAAAATGTTGCAAAATTATAGGAAATTGACACGTGATCCCTAAAATTGGGATCCCCTCCCGACTATTTTTGGGTGACTCGACTTTGGAATAAATTTTCCCTCCAAAATGGATAATGTGGATTAATATCTGCAAGGTCGCCCAAACATAGTAGGAAATCAAAAATTCTCAATTTTAGGGGATCACGTATGAATCACGTCAATTTTTCGGTGATTTTGTAATATTTTTGTGGCGTTAGGTCTTACTTTGAGCAATTTTAAAACTCACATGACCAAATTAAAAAATTAAAAACTAATAGGACCAATTTTAACACAGTCATGCCCTAAATTAAAAAAAAATGACTTACTACTCAATGACAATACCCATTTTGTAGTTTTGTGTTGGTTGGGAAAATTAAATGAAGAAGTTTGTCCAAAGAATCCAAACAAATTCCTTAGTATCTAAACAGATTAAAAGGCAACATCCTTTTGTTTCTCTATTCTGTTTATTAAACAAACTAAAGATACTTTTATGAGAAAAGCAACTTTTGAGGGTCCTCCCTAGTATTCTATTGTCTTTTTTGCACACTTGCTTTCTATTGGTTAAAGGGACCACTCACCACTGTCCCATATACCATCATAATATATCTCATCATTATTTCCATTATTTTCAAGTTGTCTATTGTTCAATTTGTCCATGTCGTTATTCTTTCATTTAATTTCATGATACTGGTCCCTTAAAGAAATATGGGAAAATAAGACAGTGATTGCTCATCAAGAACATACTTTTTTTTTCTCAATGAGAATATTTTGTTGTAGTTTTTTTCTAAAGAGATTTTATATACAATGTATATAATTTATTTAGTTTTTGAAATATATATTTTTTTCTAAAAGTATATCACATCATCCTTAAGCTTGGTGATCCACATACTATACAAAACAAACTATCAACATGCATTCATCAAATATATATTTTTTAAAAACGTCATTAATTTTAATCATTATATTTTTATATATCGTCAATACATTCTTTAGAGTCATTCTCCTTTTTTTTTCAAAAATTTAGATAAAGTTTTGAGGAAAGAAGGCGCCATCAACCCTATATACTAAAAGAAAAAATAAGTTGCGTACGCCTTCACCGCATACACGATTTGAGTACGTGCCAACACCTTATTCTTCCAAATTCACATGTCGCTCTATATTTAGCCACGTGGCAAATCATGCCCCACCTTATTCTTCCAATTATAAATTGATTTACTATATCAATTTACCATCAACTTAATAATTAAATTTCCTATTTCCGTATATAATCCTATTTCCGTATATAATTGTTAAAATCCAATCAATCATTTAATCAACAAAGTTATCAATTTGGCAAAATCAATGTTACAACAAAATCGAATATTTAATATATTTATATATGTATATGTATGTATATTCAACATGCTTTTTGAGAAATTTTCCTTATAATGTATTAATTAATTAATTTAATCTAATTAAATATATGTATTAATATATACAGAAATTCTAATCAATATTTAATCTAATTAAATAATTAATCAGCAATTTCGTTATCATTTTGGCAAGATCAATATCTAACTATTGACTCCATTGATTTTATCAAACATTAATCCAACTAAATATCAATATATTAATTAAATTTCCACATCTTCGTATATAACTCTTGACTCGATTGATTTTCCGTGTATAACTATTGACCCAATATTCTTCCAATTAAAAATTAATTTCTTATCAATTTACTATTAATTAAATATTCGTACTTCCTTATATATTAATTGTTGACTCATTAATTTTCCATATAATGTATTAATTAATTTAATATATCTACCGAGATATACTAAAAGAAAAAACAGTTGACACGAGTCATCACCTCATTAATCTTAGACATTTGTCAACTTCTCATCCTCTCATTCCACATGGGCGACTTCACATTTATCTATGTGATAATTTGATGTATAAAATTAAAATATAACAAATTGAAAAGATAACAAATGTGATCAAGATTGTGAAAGATAAAATATAATCCAAAAAAATAAACAATTTTTTCACGATTATTTTGGAAAAGATTAAATCTATCAAAAGATACCTTTTTTAGAAATATTTTATTAGTTCATAATATATATTTTTGAATGTAATTTGAATTTAAAAGATAACAAATTTAATAGATAAAAAATAATCTAAATCAAGAATCTATCTAAATTATTTTTAAAATTATTATTTTATAAATTTGTGACACTAAAATTTTATTTTTGGACAAATCACGTGTAACACACGGGTATTATTCTAGTAATTAAATAAATGAGAAATATGATTATGATTTCCTTGGGGTATTAATGTGAGTGTGCGCATTGTTGCTTGGAAATTACTGAAAATATGAATGCTAAAGATAAATATTTGCTGTGAACTTAAGGTGTTATTACACTTCCTTAAAGTGAATTTGCTACAATTAGAATGGAAGTATATTTTGAACACAACAAAATTTCCAAAGCCTGTCGAATCAATTTAAATAATTTTCCTAGAGCGCTTTAGGAATTCTTTTTTGGGTTTGATCTCATGAAATGGTCCCATACATTTATTAAGTTCATAAGACGGATTCTACAAAATACAAAAAGAGAAATGTAAACAATTGACCCCACTTTTTCTAAAACAATGACAACTTTTGACGCTTTAGTACTTATTTGGACAAATTTATGCTCCCGCCTTTTATTGGACAAATTTACGCTCCCACCAAATTTTCCGGACTTTTTACGTTGTTGTTTCAAGATTGTTTGAACATGTTTTAAATATGTTTCTTCTAATAAAATTTCAGTGAAAAATAAATTTTGCCCCATTAAATAGTCCAATATTTTATACTCGAAATCTTGTAAAACAAATCAAGAAATATACACATAAGACAACACATATTAAAACCAAACAAATTAAAAATATTATAGAAACAACATGAATAAAAAACACAATTCAATTTTTGATCCAATGCATTAAAATATAAAAAACATGGAAACAACCAAGAAACTATATAGAGACAAACCATAAACAATATAGAAAACACCAAATGGGCAAATAAAAACCTTAAAATTAGGTAAAAAATTATATTTAAACATCGAAAACTACGTTGAAACAACAAAGAAATATAATAACAACACGTAAATAATGTAAAAAATATTAAAAACACCACATGAATAAAAAGAGCTTAAAAGTAGGTAAAAATTGTATTTACACAATGAAAACTACATGGAAACAACAAAAAATATTAGAACAACATTACAAATATTATAGAACAACACGAAACAATAGAAACAATGTATAAAACAATACATGAATAAAAAGAAAGCATAAAAAATAGGCAAAAGTTATTTTGAAACATCAAAACAACAAAGAAATAGCATAAAAACAACAAAGAAACAAATTTAAACAAATCGAAATAACATATATAACATAAAAAGTAATACAGAAACAGAAAAATGTAAAAAAAACTAAAAACTATGCGGGAGCGTAAAAAAGAGGGGGATGAGTACGAAGTGATAGGAGCGTATTCGTGGCATTTTTTGAAAAATGGGTATATTTTGTAAATTTCCCAACACAAAAAAATATGGATTTTTAATGGATTAGGGTTTAAATTTGGGTTTGGGTGGACTTTTATTTAGAAATAAGATATCGTTTCATATAATTTTTTTCCTTTTTTAATAAAAAATAACTCGAATGTGTAGGGAGATGAATTTTGGGTTGAAAAATCATGATATTATAGTGCGCTTATACGAGAATACAAACACATTTTGGTTTTCATTCCGTAAAAGAATTTTTGTAACGCATTTGACAAATTTCTCTCCAATTTTCACATTTTTATAAATAGATATCATCTTCAAATTCAAATACGTTCTCTCTAGGGTTAGGAGTTTGTTCTCTCTCTAGAGTTTGTCCCCTATGCTTCATGATAGGGTTTCCTCCTCCTCACCTTAGCCGTCCTCCACACAAATCAACCTCGATTTATTCCCCGTAACCTATCACATCTACCCACTGTCCCCTATCCCCCTACATGCGATTATTCCCAAATACCCCTTTCTTGCTTTTCCGCCCCCCATCGCCTCCTGTTCCTTTTCTTTTTGCTCGGTTTTTTCTTGCTTTTGGTAGAGAGAGAGTTCTTGAC
This sequence comes from Rehmannia glutinosa, assembly GCA_016081115.2. Lineage (NCBI taxonomy): Eukaryota > Viridiplantae > Streptophyta > Magnoliopsida > Lamiales > Orobanchaceae > Rehmannia > Rehmannia glutinosa. The sequence goes on along the minus strand of CM071937.1, from coordinate 46,941,971 downwards.
CTTTGGTTTTTGCTTTATCCGTGATGTCTTTGGTTTTAACGCGTCTAGTACCTTTGTGGAGTGCGAGCCCATCCGTGGAGATTTGGAAGATGGTGGAGCTAATGGAGAAAGAATCTCGCATTCTAGACTTAGATGTGGAACAGGATCTTATATCTTCTACTAAGCAAATGGAGGGCTTTGTTTGGCGGTACCTTATGTACCAAGAAATCCTTCAATTCCTTTTACCTACTAGAAGTGATGAAAAAATCTTGGAAGCCCCGCAAGGGCTTTATGGCGAGAGAATGGGGAAAAATCTATTCCTCTTTCGTTTCGACGACCCGAAAGAAAGAGCTTGGGTACAGATAACTTGACCATGGCACTTGAAGGCTCTCTCTTTGCTTTGAAAGAAATTTGGTGAACATAGCAACCATCCACCATATCTATCAAGGAAACCCCATTTTGGACCCGGATTTATGACTTACCTGTTTAATGCATGAATGAAAGGTCGCTGGCAATCATGGAAAAACAAATAGGGTTGTTTGTGGCGTGGGATCTAGCGAGAGAGCGACTGTTGGCAAATCGGCGAGAATTAAAGTGGCTATCGACATCTCACAACCGTTGCCCGAGGTCTCACAATCCGTATTCGGGGTGAAGAGAAATGGATTCGATTAAATATGAATCCCTCCGGTCTACTACTACGTTTGTGGATTGATTGGACACCACTTCAGAGGATGTGAGGACTACGACCACAACAATGCTCCTGACCCATCCGACACCAAATATGGAGCTTGGCTCAAAGCCTCCCCATATAAACGCCCTCGCACAATTATAGCATCCCCATCCAAACCCAAACCTAAACCTAATATAGCCAAAAAAATCCCTTTCTTATCCGAACAAAACCAAAATATCGACACCATACGACCCGAAGAACCCATTCCCAGCCCACATACCAACCCGCCACCACATATATTGGCCCACAAACGGAATTACTACCCTGACCCAGCACCGAAACCAGAGGAGCATCATATCACTGACCTTACTATTGCTTCAACCTTCAGCTCTCTATTATTAACCTCCTCTCACAACAAACACATATCTGAACCACCCCATGCAGACACACTACTTCCCAACTACAACTCTCATCACATAAATCGTATCACCCCCACCATCATCTATCATAATAACCCACTGCACAATTCACATGATAATCTCTATCACACTACTCCACAAGCATCCATACCCCCGTCTCTCAAACACACAAATAACCTACTACTCCCTGCCTCACCCTCACGTTCATCATCACCCTCAAACTCCAACCCGATAGACACCTCATATCCCAACTTAGCCACACAACAAAGCACATGGACCCGACACAAAACCGCCCCCAAAACCAATGCCTCCCCCGACCACCATTACAGCCCAAAAAGAAAAACCAATCATCCTCGGCCGAACGCCTCCAAGAAAGCCTTGCCCTCAAAAGACCCAAATGAACAAACCCGATCACGGAGTTAATGGACATACACAAAGAATCTTTACTGGGCCAAGCGAAGATCGCCACGAGCGATCCCCCGCCGAGCACAATGAGTTGCTATAGTTGGAACTGTCGAGGGCTTGGGAACCCTCAGACAGTTCAGGCGCTTACACGAGACATCAGACAAAAAGCTCCCACGATTGTTTTCTTAATGGAAACGAAAATGGTTACGACAGAAATGAAGATAATTTGCGATAAATTAGGATACGATAGTCACTTTACGGTTGATTGCGATACTACGAACGGCGGCAGAAGAGGTGGATTATGCTTAATGTGGAAAGAGGGCCTTCAGGTTCAAATTCAAAACCACTCGCTTCACCTTATTGATGCCATGGTTAATTTCTCACATTTCAATATGCAATGGCAATTCAGCGGCGTTCAGAAGAACAACAAAAACACAACACTTGGCAACTCTTGAGATCAATACATACGAACGAAGAAACACCATGGTTATGCTATGGAGACTTCAACGAGATTTTGTCGCATTCGGAAAAAATGGGCGGCCGCATTAAAGAGGACAGCAAACTTCAAGCCTTCAGAGATGCTATAGGCGACTGCAATTTGGATGATTTAGGATATGAAGGCTTTAGTTTCACTTGGACTAACGGTCAAGAGGGGTCCGATAATATCCAAGAACGACTTGACAGATATCTATCCAATATCCAATGAGTCAGTCATTTTCCTAAATACCGAGTGGAACACCTCGTTCGCATTGCATCGGACCACTGCCCTATATTGCTCAGCTGGGATCGTTCTAATAGACCGGGTAGAAGGAAATGGAAACGCGTTTGTTTCGATTTGAAAAACATGTGGTTACAAGACGAGTATTGCAAGTGTTCTTAATCAATGCATGGACTCACCAACCCCCACAAATTCACTGCTCATATCCACGAGAAAATCACACATTTAGGTCGGTCGTTGCTTAGCTGGGAATCAACCCATTTTGGTTCCATCAATAAACAACTGGATGAAGAAAGGAAAAAACTTGAAAAAATCCAAGCCCAACCACCCACAGCCCTTAATATAACTGGAGCCAAGGAAATAGAGAAAAAAATCACTACACTCGTGCAAAAGAAAGAGACCATGTGGTTCCAAAGATCCCAGTGAATTGGCTACGTGATGGTGATAAAAATACAGCTTTTTTCCATCGGGTTGCGAATGGCCGAAACTGTAGGAACTCTATTGATCGGATCCAAGATACAAATGGCCAATGGTTAGACGATCATGATGGAATTGCGAACGTGTTGAGACGATATTATAATCATCTATTCACTCCATGGCCGAACTACACTTCCATAAGGTACTAGGCGTTGTTAATTCCGAATCCTGGATGATGTGAAAACCGAACTCGGTGCTCCCTTTACGAGAAGCAAAAATAGTTGCGACTTTGTCCCAAATGCACCGTCAAAAGCTCCCGGCCCCGATGGTATGCCCGCTATGTTTTTTCAAATGTTTTGGACATCTATTAAGTCGGATATTATGCTACTATCTTAAATATTCTTAACAATGGTGTGACCCATCCCCCATTAATCACACCCACATCACTCTTATCCCCAAGAATAAAAACCCGGTCTCCCCGAGCGAGTTTAGGCCTATTAGTCTTTGTAATGTGATTTTCAAGATTATAACCAAAGTCATTGCTAATAGAATTAAACAAGCACTCCAAAGATATCATCCACCCTTCCCGATCGACCGTCCCCGGTCTCTTAATCACCGATAACGCTCTTTTAGCTTTCAAATTTTTCACGCTATGAAACATAATAAAGCAACTCGTAGGGTTCCTTTGCACTTAAACTTGATATGAGTAAGGCTTACGATAGGGTTGAGTGGGAGTTTTTACATCATATTATGCTTAAATTTGGACTCCTAATCATATTGTTTCTCTTATTATGCGATGTGTGTCTATTGTCTCTTACTCGATCCTCATTAATGGAATTCCGTGCGATACATTTTACCCCCAGAGGACTTCGCCAAGGTGACCCCCTCTCCCCTATTTATTTTTATTTTGTGCGAGAGGCCTTTCGGCCCTTATCAAGCTTCGGAATCATCGGGCGCAAACATGCATGTCATTAAAGTGTGCCGCAGAGCACCCCCGGTCTCTCATTTGTTTTTTGCGGACGATAGCATAATATTCGGAAGAGCAAACAATCATGAAATTCAGGAGATTAAGAAGATTATTACGACATACGGAACCGCATCGGGACAAAGTGTTAACCTCGACAAGTCGAAATTTCTTTTAGCCGTGGTGTTCCGGATCAACATGCTGAATCTCTGGCAGCTGAGCTTGGGGTACGGCGGGTCGACAAGCACCACATTTATTTGGGTTTACCGACTAATGTTGGTAGATCTAAAAAAGCTATCTTCCAATCCCTGATCGACCGAATTCAGAAAAAATTAAAAAGTTGGAAATCCTCTACGCTCTCGATAGCCGGAAAGCAAATTATGATTAAAAATGTGGCGCAAGCAATACCTACTTATCTGATGAGTTGCTTTCAAATTCCATTGGACACATGCTCTTAGATGGACAAAATACTGGCTCGTTTTTGGTGGGGCCAAAAGGGAGATGAAAGGAAAATTCACTGGCTCACTTGGCGCAAGTTGTGTAAACCTAAGGAACATGGCGGACTTGGTTTTCGGGACTTTTAGATGTTCAATAAAGCTATCTTTGGCAAAACAAGGATGGAAGCTCCTTCAAGAGGACGGATCACTTCTGGCTCGGACCCTAAAAGCCAGATATTACCCCAATGATGATTTCTTAACTGCCTCAATAGGCTATAACCCCAGTTTCACCTGGCGAAGTATTGTTGCGGGACGAGAAATTCTTCAAAAGGGTACTAGATGGCTTGTAGGTAACGGAGCACATATACAGATTTGGAAGGACCCTTGGCTTCCAAATTCACGGAATTTTCGGGTGAGTTCGGATCACGGCGAGTTGCCACAAGATATGAGGGTTAGAGACCTCTTTCGAGAAGATCAACAGGGGTGGGACACTGATTTGGTCGCACGCATTTTTAGTATGGATGAAGCTAAAGATATTCTTAGCATTCCATTTCGTCACGTCACTGGTGAGGATAGAATTTGTTGGCATTATACAACCTTTGGGCAATATAATGTAAAATCTGGATACAAACTGGCCTTGAACCTGGACCATGTCACGCGACAATATCCATCATCACCGGAAGGTCATACGGCCTTATGGAAATGGCCCTGGAAATTAAATATCCCCCAAAAAGTACTTATTCATGTTTGGAAGGTGATCCATGGTATATTGCCGGTAAAAGCGGCGCTGTTTCGGAGGCACAGTGTACCCAATCCCATTTGTCAACGGTGTGGTGACGCTATCGAAACCGTTGAGCATGTGTTTTGCGACTACCCATGGTCGTCTTTCTTCTAGCGTCCATCTCCGATACGATTAACACCATCCTTATCCTCGTCGATGGCCTCTATGGCAGATATGGTCATGGCGTTTTCAAGGTTAGTTGATGAACATGCCCACTGCTTATTCGCTATGTCCTTATGGGTTATATGGTACGCTCGTAACTTGTTGGTCTTCCAAGGTAAGTGTTTATCCCATCAAGATTGTTTCAGCATGGCCACGAAATGCCTTTGGGACTTCCAAGCAGCCCACAAAAATTCCAGTCCCATAAATTCTCGTCTTTGCGAACCCGTCATGGCAACTATCTCCGGAAGGCACGATAAAGATCAATACAGATGCTTCTATTGTCAAAATGGTGCAGACGGGTCTTGGAGCGATTCTATGGGACCATGAAGGTAATATTATTCACACGCTATCCAAGAAGATCACACACGAGTTCTCGGTGGAAATTGCAGAAGCTATGGCGTGCATGGAAGGTTTACGGCTTGCTAAAAACCTCCAAGTAACGTCCATAAGGATCGAGTCGGATTGCATGTCCATGGTTGATCCTTTCACCGCAAGGATAATAATCTCACGTATCGGGAAGTGTTATCAAAGATATACTTTACTTGTCTAGAGATTTCTCTTCCTTTTCTTTACGCTACATTCCCTTAAGCGCCAACAGGGTGGCTCACCATCTTGCTAAATTTGCATTTACGAATTTTAGTTGTGGTTTGTCTTGTGGAACGTTACCATCCGAACCATCGTATCTTGTACCCGGCGAGGCTTTTTCTCCTTAATTATTAATATGAATGTTGTTTTCCTCAAAAAAACAAAATAAATAGATATCATCTTCCTTTGTACATTAAAAATAGAAGATAGGTTGTTCTTCAAAAAAGCTATCGAAGATTCATAACATCTTTGCTATCGACAAAAATCTTACCAAGCGAATAGATTCAATATTATTGGATATTATATACATATCTATTATCATAGGAAAGATATTTGGGATCTATTGATTAGCATGTTGTAGACAAACTAAATTGCACCAATCAAATGGTGACACATGTATAATTTTATATTAAATATCAATTATATATTTTCTATTTATATTTTTGGATTTAATCAAATTTAATTCCTAATTTAAATAGTTAATTAATTGATATTTTAATATATATATATATATATATATATTATTGGCCAATTAAAGATTGCCAAATGTCAAATTCTTATAAATCAAGATTTATCTTGATTTATTATTATTTCTTTTGATAATTATCACAATTTGTGATTAAAGAAATAATATTAAATCTTGAAAGACCAATTAAATTAGAGTCCTCACCATATGAATTATCCAAAGACCCTCTCCTACAAGTATAAATAGGGGTGATTCTCAAGGAATTAAATCACAATTCAAGAGAAGAAATCCAAGGAAGAAGGCGGTGGAGGAAATTCTCTCAAGTCAAGAAGAACAAATTCAAGGAGATCCACGATGTTCAATGTGAAATTCAAGGTGTTCATCGCGGAGTCCACTCAAATCACGGCGTTTGATTCACGAATAAGTTTCAAGCCCTCGAGTTAACGTTATAGAAGTCAAATACATCTTGGAGGAAGATATAAGAATCAAACCCACCAAGAAGGCCTCAAGTTGAAAAGTCAAATATCGTCAAATATATCACGTTTGATTCGAGATTAAGTTTTCAAGCCCTCGGATCAACGTTATTCAAATTCAAATTGAAGTTTGGAGAAGATCAAGTTGAAGAGTTCATCTCCAAATTCTCAATTTCCAGGTATTATATGTTTGAAGAGAAGAATCGGATGAAGAAATAGAGATTGTAACCTATATTTTTCATTTGATTTATATAAATTCAATTTGTCCTATTTTTCTTGTTTGTTAATTTGCAGACAATAAAAACTTTTGTTACAAATTTTTGGCACGCCCGGTGGAACAATCTCTACCTCTCATCTCTTCTCTCCGAATCAAGTCCAAATATCAATAAAGATGGCCAACCATTCCAAGTCACACATGTTGACCTTTCAATGCCAAACTACGGCCACCGCTCTAATATACAAGCATAAGGGGCAAGGAAAGATGGCGAGTTATCGAACCATGAATTTACTTCTCCAACAAATGAAGGGGCATGGAAACAAGGTGGCAAATATGGAGCTACAAAAAAAGAATCGTTGGGCCTGATTTACATGCACGCGCATTCTACAAGTTCAAGCTTTGAAACTGTCGCAGCCATGATGGTCCAAGTTACTTCACTCAAGATCAACTTGCAAATTTGTGAAGGCCATTGAAGAACTTACAAAACATGTTCAAGAGCGAGACTCCCAAATCATGAAGTTGATAGACAAAGTAGACCAAGTTGGTTCAAGTCATGTGATGGACAAACAAGTCAAAGCTCAAGATGATGTTGAAACGTCCACAAGACAACAACCAAACGAAAAAGAGGAGTCTCCGCAAAGGAGTTGCAAGTCTCGTCGATGGCTTGATTCCGATTGACCAACTCAAGGAGTTCATCATGGGGACTATCAAAGATAAGATTGATGGATGTTCCAAATCGTGTTTGACTTACGCCAAGCCGTACACACGGAGAATTGACAACTTGAAGATGCCTGCTGGTTATCAACCACCGAAGTTCCAACAATTTGATGGCAAGGGCAATCCAAAACAACATGTGGATCACTTTATTGAAACATGCAATGATTCGTGACTTATGGTGATCACTTAGTGAAGCAATTTGTGTCGATCCTTGAGAGGAAGTGCTTTTGATTGGTACACCGACTTGGGGGCAAATTCAATTGACACTTGGGAGCATTGGAATGAGAATTTCTTAACCGTTTCTATAGCACACGACGAACTGTTAGTATGATTGAACTCTCAAATTCATGCCAGAGAAAGGGAGAGTCCGTCATTGACTATATCAATCATTGGAGAGACTTAAGCCTCAACTGCAAAGATCAATTGTCAGAGACCTCAGCAATTGAAATGTGCATCCAAGGAATGCATTGGAGCCTATGCTACATACTTCAAGGAATAAAGCCGAAAACTTTTGAAGAGTTAGCAACTCGAGCACATACCACTGAGATAAGTTTGAATTTTGACCAACAAGAATTCCCAAGTGATGTCAGTGATGAATATGAAGTGGATCCATCTTTAACTTTTCAATGCTCCTAGATGTGAGCATAAACCATCTAAAATTGTCAAAATAAAATATGCCCAAATGCTCCTTGATAAGAGAATAAACTATCCATAACACTCATTGACATGAGTATAAAATGTCAATATCTCAAACTCAAATGTTTACTCCTTGATACGAGTATAAACTATCAACATGTCTCAAATTCAAATGATTACTCCTTGATACGAGTATAAACTATCAATATATCTCATATTCAAATGATTACTCCTTGATACGAGTATAAACTATCAATATATATCAAATTCAAATCAAGACTCCTTGATACGAGTTTAAACTATCAACATATCTCAAGTTCAAATGTCTACTCCTTGATACGAGTATAAACTATCAATATATATCAAATTTAAATGAAGCCTCCTTGATACGAGTATAAACTATCATTATATCTCAAATTTAAATGATACTCTATGACGCACAAGCCTAAACCGCATGTAACTCTGGCCCACATGAGTATAAACTGTTTATGGAACTCCAAAAGAAATATGTTTTATAAACTACGTTTTGACTTGATCTCTTTATTAGGCACGAGTCGCTTAGAATTTTCTAAGTTCGGTCATACTATTGTGATGAATTATGTTCATTGCGAGAAAATAAAAGGAATTAGGAAACGAACCCTTTAAACAATGTTCCCTGTCTGTTGTGGTGTGCAACATCATCTACCTTGGCTTCTCGTGGCTCCGATATTTGGGACTCTTTTTAATCTCTTCCAGTGACGCTTAGTTGGGGGCATCTTCTCTCTTGCTCACCTGTCCGACCTTTAATAATGCAACGGTGTGGCCACGAAATCGACCCTTATATCTTTGGTTGTTGATGAGTTGCTTATGAACTCCACACCATTGATGATGTCTCCTTGCTTGGCGAGTCTATTGTTGGCAACGGGTTTCACACCCCGACAACGTCTCCCCACTTAGCTTGACTATTGTTGATGACCGATTGCTTGATGATGTTTCCCGCTTGGCAAGTTTGTCATTGGCAACGAGTTGCTTGTGATATCTCCATGGCGTCTCTCCATTCAGATTGATATTGAATGATGTTTGCTTAATGGTCCACATCCTCGATGGTTGCAAAATCCACGCCCTAGATGGCTTTCTCCTACCTGGCGAGTCCGTAGGTGGTGACGAGTTATTTGCAAATCCACATCCTTAATGGCGTTTACGCACTTTGGCAAGTTGATTGATGGCGGCGATGGTGTTTCTCGGTTTGGCAAGACCGTCGGTGGCGGTGAGTCATTTGCAAAATCCATATCCTTCATGGTGTTTCTCCATGTGCCAAGTCCATTGATGGCGGCGATGGCGTTTCTCCACCTAGCAAGTCTATCGGTGGCGGCAAGTCATTTGCAAAATCCATACCCTTCATGACGTTTCTCCACGTGGCGGTCCATTGATGGAGGCAATGGCATTTCTCCACCTAGCAAGTCTATCGGTGGTGGCGAGTCTTTTGCAAAATCCATATCCTTCATGGCGTTTCTCCACTTGACGAGTCCTTCGGTGGCGAGAAGTTATTTGTGAAATTCACATCCTTGATGGCGTTTCTCCACTTGGCAAGTCCTTCGGTGGCGAGAAGTTATTTTTGCGAAATTCACATCCTTGATAGCATTTTTCCACTTGGCAAGTCCTTCGTGGGCGGCGATTTATTTGCAAAATTCACATCATTGATGGTGTTTCTCCACTTAGCGAGATGCATGCGAGATCTACATGGTGCCTCTCCGCTTGGCTTGGTATTGAATGATGCTTACTTGCGAATTCCACATCCTTGAAGGCATCTCCACGCTTTGACAAATTACTTCCAAGACCTACATGAATGCTCCCTACTTGAGGGGTTGCTTTCGAGACCGCATGGATTCTTCCTACTTGACGAGTTGCTCCGAGATCGGATTTTGTCCACTTCGACGAGTTGCTTCCACATGGTGTCTCTCCGCTCGCCTTAATTTTGAGGATGCTTCTTTGGCGAAATCCATGTCCTTTACGGTGTTTCTCCACGTGACGAGTCTCTTGATGGTGGTAAGTCGTTTGCAATATGCACACCTTGATATCTCCCTATGTGGTTTTGCCTTTGATGATGCGACACTCCAAAATTAGCAAGAAAGTTGATTTCTCCGGTTGTCGATGATAAGTTGCTTACAAAGCTCACTACTTTTGGATTTCTTGATTGGTGGAATGTTACGAGACCATCCTCTTAAGTGAAATTGATTCATCAACTTTGGCCATGGCTTTGTGTATCGATCGACAAGTGGATCATGAACCGCAAGGTGGTACCTCTTGCAATGGATTGAGTCTCATCGTCAAGAGTAACCAAGTGTTGCACACGTGGCGAAGAAGAAATATATTTGAAGTACACCATAGACATCTCACAAAGTAAAATGAAAAAAAGGGTGGTTTGAGTTAATATACAAGATTAAATATATACTCGGACAAAATTAAGCTTGTAGATTCACATGCCGTAATCCGAAATCCAACAAGAAGTTCTCGAGTTCTTTGGGATTAAGAATAAAAAAAAAAAACTTTGATCGGAATTGATAGTGAAACCTTTCAAGGTGAAATCAAATAACTTCTTGTCAACAAATATTGGACGTGTGTACATTATATGTATATATATATACACACATGCAAGCAAGATAAAGACAGATAGTAGGTGGATGTGGAATTCATTTAACCATGGTTGGGAACAATTTATTTCTTCATCAACGTGCCTTTCACCATGCCGCAAAATGTTTCGATGTTAGTTATTTGAGATAATTTAGCGAACACATGATATGCTTGGGATGATCAAGAACTTTGACGCAGAAATGAATACGAGCCGCATAACCCGTCGCAAGTTGCAAACAAAGAAAGTTGCCAGAGTGGAGACGCTTTGGAAAAAAAAAGCACCGCAATTATTTTTGCGTTGTTGAGATGTGAAAAAAACAAAGAACCAAAGAACCCCTTATATAGATGCCGAGACTACTATGATTGGCTAGATTGAGAAGTTTATCATTATCCAAATATTTCAGAAAAGGAAATATGATCAAATTAGAAGTAGATTTCAATTGGAATCGAAATTAATCATCCACAACATAACCTCGTGAACAGAGATTTGGTTTATCGAAACTCTCGACATTCACATCAAGTGATTAAGAGTCTATCATAAGTAGGATATTGGTATAAGAAGGATTCTAGTTTATATTCTCTACTTAGAAAACTAATTGTGATTTGCCGAAGAATACTTGAGCAAGGCTGCAGGTTGTTCGAGCCGAAAATTCACAGTGCAAAATTTCCCAAGTGTGCACTTTAGTTTGGGAAACAACCAACGACCGAGAAAAAAAAAAAAAGAGGAAAAAGGAAAAAATAAAGAGAGAGAGAAAAGAGCGTGCCAATTTGATTTGCAGAGAATGGGTTTGATTCATTGATATAAACATTTTGGAGACTTGAAAATCGAGTTTTACTTCAATGGTTTATTTTTGATATGGGTTCGAATTGTCAAAGCCCAATTAAAATAAAGTCGGGACTTATTCACTCCAAGACATATCGTCGTGAACAAGTCTCGTGGGGGCATTTGAGACAAACTAAATTGCACCAATCAAATGGTGACACATGTGCAATTTTATATTAAATATCAATTATATATTTTCTATTTATATTTGGGGATTTAATCAAATTTAATTCCTAATTTAAATAGTTAATTAATTGATATTTTAATATATATTTTATTGGCCAATTAAAGATTGCCAAATGTCAAATTCTTATAAATCAAGATTTATCTTGATTTATTATTATTTCTTTTGATAATTGTCACAATTTGTGATTAAAGAAATAATATTAAATCTTGAAGGACCAATCGAATTAGAGTCCTCACTATATAAGTTATCCAAAGACCCTTCTCCTACAAGTATAAATAGGGGTGATTCTCAAGGAATTAAATCACAATTCAAAGAGAAGAAATCCAAGCAAGAAGGCGGTGGAGGAAATTTTCTCAAGTCAAGAAGAACAAATTCAAGGAGATCCACGGTGTTCAAGGTGTAATTCAAGGCGTTCATCGCGGAGTCCACTCAAATCACGGCGTTTGATTCGGGAATAAGTTTTCAAGCCCTCGAGTTAACGTTATTGAAGTCAAATACATCTTGGAGGAAGATCTAAGAATCAAACCCACCAAGAAGGCCTCAAGTTGAAAAGTCAAATATCGTCAAATATATAACGTTTGATTCGAGATTAAGCTTTCAAGCCCTCGGATCAACGTTATTCAAATTCAAATTGAAGTTTGGAGAAGATCAAGTTGAAGAGTTCATCTCCAAATTCTCAATTTTCATATATTATATTTTATAAGAGAGAATCGAGACGAAGAAATAGAGATTGTAACCTATATTTTTCATTTGATTTATATAAATTCAATTTATCCTATTTTTCTTGTTTGTTAATTTGCGAGACAATAAAAATTTTTGTTACAAATTTTTGGCACGCCGGTGGAACAATCTCTACCTCTCGTCTCTTCTCTTGAATCAAGTCCAAATATCAATAAAGATGGCCAACCATTCCAAGTCCATACATGTTGACCTTTCAATGCCAAACTACGAAGCTACCGCTCTAATATACAAGCATAAGGGGGCAAGGAAAGATGGCGAGTTATCGAACCATGAATTTACTTCTCCAACAAACGAAGGGCATGGAAACAAGGTGGAAAATATGGAGCTACAAATAAAGAATCGTTGGGCTGCTTTACATGCACGCGCATTCTACAAGTTCAAGCTTTGAAATTGTCGCGACCATGGTGATCCAAGCTACTTCACTCGAAGATCAACTTGCAAATTTGTGAAGGCCATTGAAGAACTTACAAAACATGTTCAAGAGCGAGACTCCCAAATCATGAAGTTGATAGACAAGGTAGACCAAGTTGGTTCAAGTCATGTGATGGGCAAACAAGTCAAAGCTCAAGATGATGTTGAAACGTTCACAAGGCAACAACCAAACGAAAAGAGGAGTCTCCCGAAAGGAGTTGCAATGATGCCTTGATTACGGTTGACCAACTCAAGGAGTTCATCATGGGGACTATCAAAGATAAGATTGGTGGAGGTTCCAAATTGTGTTTGACTTACGCCAAGCCGTACACACGGAGAATTGACAACTTGAAGATGCCTGCTGGTTATCAACCCCGAAGTTCCAACAATTTGATGGCAAGGGCAATCCAAAACAACATGTGACTCACTTTATTGAAACATGCAATGATTTCGTGACTTATAGTGATCACTTAGTGAAGCAATTAGTCCGATCCTTGAGAGGAAGTGCTTTTGATTGGTACACCGACTTGGGGCAAACTCAATTGACACTTGGGAGCAGTTGGAATGAGAATTTCTTAACCGTTTCTATAGCACACGGCGAACTATTAGTATGATTGAACTCTCAAATTCATGCCGAGAGAAAGGGAGAGTCGTCATTGAATATATCAATCATTGGAGAGACTTAAGCCTCAACTACAAAGATCAATTGTCGAGACCTCAAGAATTGAAATGTGCATCCAAGGAATGCATTGGAGCCTATGCTACATACTTCAAGGAATAAAGCCGAAAACTTTTGAAGAGTTAGCAACTCAAGCACATACCATCGAGATAAGTTTGAATTTTGACCAACAAGAATACCCAAGTGATGTCAGTGATGATGATGAAGTGGAGCCATCTTTAACTTCTCAATGCTCCTAAATGTGAGCATAAACCATCTAAAATTGTCAAAATAAAATATGCCCAAATGCTCCTCGATAAGAGCATAAACTATCAATAACACTCATTGACATGAGTATAAAATGTCCATATCTCAAACTCAAATGTTTACTCCTTGATACGAGTATAAACTATCAACATGTCTCAAATTCAAATAATTCCTCCTTGAAACGAGTATAAACTATCAATATATCTCACATTCAAATCAAGACTCCTTGATACGAGTTTAAACTATCAACATATCTCAAGTTCAAATGTCTACTCCTTGATACGAGTATAAACTATCAATATATATCAAATTTAAATGAAGCCTCCTTGATACGAGTATAAACTATCATTATATCTCAAATTTAAATGATACTCTATGAAGCACAAGCCTAAACCGCATGTAACTCCTGGCCCACATGAGTATAAACTGTTTATGGAACTCCAAAAAAATATGTTTTATAAACTACGTTTTGACTTGATCTCTTTATTAGGGCACGTAGTCGCTTAGAATTTTCTAAGTTCGGTCATACTATTGTGATGAATTATGTTCATTGCGAGAAAATAAAGGGAATTAGGAAACGAACCCTTTAAACAATGTTCCTCGTCATGCATTTGTGGTGTGCAACATCATCTACATTGGCTTCTCGCGGCTCCAAAGATTTGGGACTCTTTTTAATCCCTTCTAGTGACGCTTAGCCGGGCCATCTTCTCTCTCGCTCACTAGTCGACCTTCAATAATGCAACAAGTGTGGCCACGAAATCAACTCTTATCTTTGGTTGTTGATGAATTGCTTATGAACTCCATACCATTGATGATGTCTCCTTGCTTAGCGAGTCTATTGTTGGCAACGAGTTTCACACCGACAACGTCTCCCGCTTAAGCGAGCCTATTGTTGATGACGGTTGCTTGATGATGTTTCCCCACTTGGCAAGTTTGTCATTGCCAACGAGTTGCTTGTGTTATCTCCATGGTGTCTTATATTGATTGATCTTGAATGACGCGTTTGCTTAATGGTCCACATCCTCGATGGTTGCAAAATCCACGCCCTAGATGGCTTACTCCCGCCTGGTGAGTCCGTAGGTGGCGATGAGTTATTTGCAAATCTACATTCTTGATGGCGTTTACGCACTTGGCAAGTTCGTTGATAGCGGCGATGGCGTTTCCCATTTGGCAAGACCGTCGGTGGAAGTGAGTCATTTTCAATATCCATATCCTTCATGATGTTTCTCCATGTGCAAGTCCATTGATGGCGGCGATGGCATTTCTTCAACTAGAAAGTCTATCGGTGGCGGCAAGTCATTTGCAAAATTCATATCCTTCACGATGTTTCTCCACGTGGCAAGTCCATTGATGGCGGCAATGGCGTTTCTCCACCCGGCAAGTCTATCATTGGTGGCGAGTCTATCATTGGCGAGTCCCGGTGGCGAGGAATTATTTGCGAAATTCACATCCTTGATGGCGTTTCTCCACTTGGCAAGTCCTTCGAGGGCGACGATTTATTTGCAAAATTCACATCCTTGATGGTGTTTCGCTTGGCTTAGTATTGAATGATGCTTACTTGCGAATTTCACATCCTTTAAGGCATCTCCACGCTTCGACAAATTACCTCCAAGACCTACATGGATTCTTCCTACTTTGAGGGGTTGCTTTCGAGACTGCATGGATTCTTCCTACTTGACGAGTTGCCCCGAGATTGGATTTTGTCCACTTCGACGAGTTCTTCCACATGACGTCTCTGTTGCCTTAAGTTTGAGGATGCTTTTTGGCGAAATCCACGTCACTTACAGCGTTTCCCGCGTGACGAGTCTCTTTATGGTGGTTAGTCGTTTGCAATATGCACACCTTGACATCTCCTATGTGGTTTTGCCTTTGATGATGCGACGCTCCAAAATTAGCAAGAAAGTTGGTTCCTCCGGTTGTCGGTGATAAGTTGCTTACAAAGTTTGCTACTTTTGGATTGCTTGATTGGTGGAATGTTACGAGACCATCCTCTTAAGTGAAGTTGATTCATCAACTTTGGCCATGGCTTTGCGTATCGACCGACAAGTGGATCATGAACCACCAATGTGACGCCCACCCCTATTACTACTACTAAAAATATATAAATAGTAAAACTCGCCACAAACTCTATTTAAAACATGTAAAAAAAAAATTTCTGCGACATTTTAATAACAAACAAATAAAATCATTTCAATTTTAAGATAAGGACAAGTCATGTCCACAAACAAAAGAGGTAACCTGACTCTGTTATTACACACAACATACATCCCTATTATCAAACGCATAACCCACATCACCCCAGAGATATTTACATGTACATATTACATAAGAATTTTCAAAAGAGGGTACAACCCTAAACCAAAATATAATACAAGACCAAAAAGAAAGGTGGCCCATCAACATAGCCCAACAAAGGTCGTCATCCATGTACACTGTCCTCAATAACTGTAGGAGCTCCAGCAGCACTGTCGAAGCTTTATGAAATCCAAAGCGTCACCAGACTCACCTACAATGCATGAATTACGTGAGCTAATGCCCGATGGCGAAAACCATCCATGCTTAATGAACAATGTAATACAAACGCAAATGCATTCTAAGATATTTTGAGAAGTGCACAAAATGCATTGAATATATTATTCATATTCATTTCTTTACATAGGCCCTTAACCCACTGCTATGCAGGAAGAGCTAAACACAGTATCAATAATCACATGGCCATAATCATATTGACACCGCCTTTAGGAGGCCATCTCCTGGGGACGACACGAGGTCCACCCCTATCTTCCCAATGATCCCCGAGTCTTCCCACTGGCGTGTCAATAAGGATACTGATCAGTGGTCGCCCCCTCGTGACCATCGAGGCACACCCCTGTCAACCTCTATGATCCTCCAAGGAGTAACACCCACTTCACCATAAAATATATAATAAAATCACGCCTCGCATGCCTCGATTGCACTAGCAGTGGCCAACCAAAATCTTTTCTTTTCAAAGAAAGTTATCGTATTGTGCATGCCTCATCTCAACAATGCCCATATGTTTGCATGCACATGCAAATGCCAATGAATGACAGGCTCAATGAAACAATCATCATACTTCAATATCCACCAAGCAACATATGAACATCAAAGTTTCCATAATGCATCCATCAAGATACAAGAATCACATTTAGTATCAATAAGACAGAAATACTATGTTCATGCATTGTAGTTGCGAGATGGATTTTCACTTACCTTGCTCCTTTGGATATGCTACAAGGTAAACTAATTGTCTTTCGTCCTTAACCTTATGTGTGAGCAATCTCCATTGGTGTGCAAGCCTAGCCCATGAAAATTTGATCAAATAAACTCCTTAGTGGTCATGCATGTTTGTTTCCGAAACATATATTTTTCTCTTGTATTATCTCTATCGGTGTGTGTGTGTGTGTGTGTGTTTTATGTTCTTTTTCTTTCTATTAAATTTCTTTCCTGAAACTGTGTTAAGCATTGTTGTTGTTTAATCCTATCCGGAGTAAGGCGGTCGTGTTATAATATATATAGGTATATCAATTTAATATTTATTTAAGTTATGTAAGCTTCATATAGATATACACATATATACACATGTAATAATTATATATAAACATATATCTTATATGTACACACGTGTATATCATATATTGATACATCACCACTTATATGTGTAATAATAACTATTATTATCCTTAATTATTTTTATTCTCTTCTAACTATTATTCTCATGTATGGGTATAATTATCGCATATGAACAATTTATACTAAGATTAATATTGGACTTTCTTTCATAGTAATAATTTTTAATTTAATTTTTTATAGAATCAATTACTTAAATTAGTAATCCGACGACTAACACTATAAGTGAGTTCCAAAATTATAGAACTAGTCATGTTGTATAAAATAATCAGATTATGCAATTAGCACATGACCTACATATATATAATACATGGACTATATTGACCAATGAGCAATGTGATGCTCGGGTGTTACATCCTCCCCTCCTTATAAAAATTTCGTCCTCGGAATTTTACTTACCGAAATAAATTGGGATACTTAGCCCTCATCTCAGCTTCTCTTTCCCATGTAGCTTCTTCTATAGACTCGATTCCTCCTAAGTACTTTAACTAATGGGATTTCTTATTTCTTAGCTCGTAACAAAATTTCTACAGGTACTTCTTCGTAGCTTAAGTTGGATTTTAAATCTACTGGTTCGAGTTTCAAAATATGAGAGGGATTTGAAACATATTTTCTCAACATGGATACATGAAAGACATTGTGTGCTTGAGCCATTGATGCGGGCGGAGTTGAGTCTCTAAGCAATATCACATATTCTTGAAATGGACCAGTGTATCTAGGACTGAGTTTTTCTTTCCTTCCAAATCGCATTACCCCTTTCATCGGTGCTACCTTAAGAAATACTCGATCTCCTACAGGAAATTCTAGCATTCTTCTTCTTTGAGATGAGTAACTTTTCTGTCGGCTCTGAGCAGTTTCCATCATTTGTCGAATTTATGTCACATCTTCTGTCATTTCAATCATGTCTGGGCCTAAAATCTCTCTTTCACCAATCTCGTCCCAGTGTATTGGCGATCTACACTTTCTACCGTATAATGCTTCATAGGGGTCATCCCAATTGTTGTTTGGTAGATGTTATTGTATGAGAATTCTATCAAAGGTAGATGTTTACTCCTTTGTCCTTGAAACTGGAGCACAAGCTCTAATCATATCTTCTAAAGTTTGTACCGTTCGTTTTGATTGTTCGTCCGTTTGTGGGTGATAAGTAGTACTAATTGACAATCGTGTTCCTAGTGCCTTCTGTAGACTCCTCCAAAAAGTAGATAAGAACCTAGAGTCCCTATCTGAAACAATAGATAGTGATACACCATGAAGTCTAACCACTTCCTCGTATATAAAGATGTGCATATCGGTCCATGGAATAAGTTGAACAAATAGGAATAAAATGAGCAGATTTGGTTAATCTATCTATGATCACCCAAATAGCATCGTGTCCCTTGACGATTTAGGCAAACTGTCACAAAATCAATGGTGATCCTTTCCTATTTCCATTAGGAATAGCGAGAGGTTGCAACATTCCGGTTGGCCTTTTGTGTTCCGCCTTTATTTGTTGATGATTAAACATTGTTCCACGTATTGCGGGTTATCCCTTTTCATACATGGCCACCAATAATGTATCTTCAAATCTCGGTACATCTTAGTAGCTCCTGGATGTACATAATATGGTGTCGAATGCGCTTTTGCTAGAACATCTTCTCAGATATTATCTATATTGGGCACGTATAATCGTTCTCTAAATCGTAGTACTCCATTCTCATATGTTTTGAAATCAGAAGACATTTCAGAGGCAATATCTTTCTCCACTTTGGCATAGTAATCATCACATTGTTGTTACTATTGAATTCGATCAAGTAGTGTCGGTCAGAGCGTTAATGCCGTCAACTTAGCTTTAATGGATCCCAGTACAATATCCACGTTCATTTTTTTAGATTGATAAACTCTTGTTTCGGAATGTGAATCGCAATTGCATTGCTTTGTGTTGATTTCCAACTCAACGCATCTGCTACAATATTGGCTTTACTAGGGTGATAATTGATTACACAGTCATAGTCCTTCACTAGTTCAAACAACCGTTGTTGACACATATTTAATTCCTTCTACGTGAAGAAGTATTTTAAACTCTTGTGATCTGTGTATATCTCACATCGTTCCCCATATAGGTAATGCCTCCATATCTTAAGCGCAAACACTACTGCAACAAGCTCAAATCGGTGTAGGGTAATTCTTTTCATAGTCCTTCAATTATCTTGACGCATTCGCAATCACCTTACCATTTTGCATCAATATGCATCCTAGTCCATTCTTGACGTCACTATAGACTACAAAACCTCCAATACCTAATGGAATTGATAGAATAGGTGTTGAAGTCAATCTCTTCTTATTCGAAAACACATTTTTGCATGCTTCCATCCATTTGAATGCGACACTTTTCTCGGTTAATTACATTAAAAGCGGAGCAATCTTGGAAAATCCTTCCACAAATCGGCGATAGTAGCCACTAAATCAAGAAAACTACGTGACGGAAGGATTTGTAGGTTTTGGCCAATTACTAATAGCCTCGACTTTACTAGGATCAACCGAGATTCCGCTCCGAATATAACATGTCCCAAAAATACTACTCGATCTAACAGAATTCACACTTCTTAAATTTAGCATATAATTGTTTTACTTTCGGGACCTCTAATATCATTCTCAAGTGTTCAACGTGCTCTTCTTTTGTTCTCGAGTAGATCAATATATCATCGATAAAAACAATAACGAATTTATCTATAAAATCTCTAAATACGATGCATCAAGTCCATGAAAGCGGTGGGGCATTCGTTAACCCAAATGGTCAGTAAGTCAAGCGACTATGATAATCTAGAGAGGGTGAATAGATTATCTCCATCTTTTCGATTATGCCCTCTTTTTCGAACAAAACAAGCCAAGACAATAATAAAGGTACGGAATGTAAACAACACGCGTCGATTTATAGAGCTTCACCCCACCTAGGGACTACGTGCTCTACCACCCCAAAGATATCAGGGATGGGTTTGAAAAAATAAAAAGAATTTTATTAATTACCAAAATTAATACAAATTCAACTTACAACACCTTCAAGAGCACCACACTTTTCTTCAAACACCACCTTTGAGATTACCACAATCTCTCTTGAAGATTACCACAATCTCCAACGGCACCTTGTGAAGATTACCACAATCTTCAACCTTGAAGAATACCAAATTCTTCAACCTCGACAAGAAGATTACCACAATCTTCTTACACCTAACACCTAGATCACCCAAGTGTGTTCTTACCGCAAGAACACTCACAAGGATATCTTGTGTTGAATGATTACCCAAAAATTCAAGATTACAACTCGATAATGAATTATACAATTGAGTGCAAGTGTAATCAAGAATAACCTTGACCTCAAGAATGTGGAAGTGATAAGCTAGGCAAATTACAAAAGAATAATGACAATATAAGACCATGTGTTTGCTTGAGTATTTCTTGTTGTGTTGTATTGTTCTCTCTTGTTATGTTGGTTGCTCCAAAACTTCCTCTATTCATAGGAGATGATTGATCAAACATAGGCTCCTCTTGGGGATTGAAAATCTCTGAGAAAAATACAATTAAAATCAAGAATATAGCTGTTAGAAATCAATCCCACAATTTAAGGAAAGTTTGTCTGTTTTGACAACGGTTAGAATTTTTCTTTGTCAAAACATAGGCGACTGTCGTCACAACGTCTGAGAGAAAAGAAGAACGCAAAGAAAAATACCGGTTGACCGGTCCGGGGGTCCGCCAGGTCGACCATGGGTTCGACCGGTCGCCCCCATTCACCCCTTCCAATTTTGAGAGTTTTGTGTGTTCTGTTTCAAGAAACTCACTCCCAGTGCAGTCGCCTCTTTGGTGTCCGATCACCAACCTCCAAAATGAAATGTTGTCCGATTTTTGTCGAAAATAAAACTCAAGAAATACTCGAAAAATTAGTAAAAATATTTTAAACCAATCGGGAGTATTTTAGACAACATTAGAAATATAGTTTTGATGAAATAACACATTAACACAAAATCATCAAAAGTGTTGTCCGATATAAACTCCAAGAAATACTCCAGGAAAATATTAAAACAAT
Source organism: Rehmannia glutinosa (assembly GCA_016081115.2). NCBI lineage: Eukaryota > Viridiplantae > Streptophyta > Magnoliopsida > Lamiales > Orobanchaceae > Rehmannia > Rehmannia glutinosa. The sequence goes on along the minus strand of CM071937.1, from coordinate 46,920,523 downwards.
TTTAAATCATTTAGGAGTCTTTGGACAACCTTTAAAAACATTGTTTTGGTATAAAAACAAAATCATCAAAATCATGATAAAAACATTTATCAAACAATCTCCCCCTTTTTGATGATTACAAACCAAAACAATTTAAACGAGGTCGATTTTGAAAACAAAACAATTTTCTAGGTTAAAAGGAACCATCCGTTGTGAGCGACAACATTCACACAATATAATCACAAGGATGGGAGCAAAGATATTCAAACACATATAGCAAAGGCTCCCCTATCAATATGCACAACAAGAGTAATGTAAAAGCAATCAACACAAGCTAAAAGCTTAGCTTTTACATATTGATCTTAAGTACAAGAACTTATAAGCTCCCCCTGTCAACAAAACATCATTAGACAAGTATATAAATCCATAATTCAACAAATGGACTAAATATAATCCACAACTTATGGCTTTTAGAAACCACAACTTATAGCTTCTTTCTCAAGCTTTATGAGCTAATAAACTTATAACCTGCTTTTCTCCCCTTTGGAATTATCAAAAAGAATATTAGCACGATAAAAACATCATATAATCATATCAAAGTGTGCAACTAAACCGATGTATCGAGCTATTTTGAACATTGAAGCTTATAGACCAAATAGGAGAAAAAAGTCGATCATACGACTTGTAGAAGCTTATGAAAACTCATTTGATTTGCAAAACATGATCTCTATAAATATATAAGACTTTTGAAATCGAGAGAATCATGTAGGTGATGAATTTTTTTATTGAAATGTTTTATCGAACACTTGTCGGGCGTAAAAATTGATGATGATATATAAAGCCCTTGTAACGTTTTATCGAACACTTGTCGGGCGTCAAAAATTGAAGATGATATATAAAGCCCTTGTAAATGTAATCAAGCCAAGTTTTTCATCACCAAAAGCAATTTTATAAATATCATCCATCAATAATCATCATGCTCAACACAAATATATAAGAATTGTATCAAAAGATACACATATAAGCCAAGTTCGAAGGGTTCAACCCAATTGAGATAAGGGAGTAGAATTCTTACCATTTAATCGGTGAAGACGAGCAATGATGATGATATTCGAGCTAGATAATCCCCAAAATATGAATTTTATGCAACAAAACACATTTGAAGTGAATTGTGTGTGAAAATGTCAAAGGGGTCGAAATAGAAAAAAACACCAAAATGGCAAAAGTCCGGAAACAGAATCGATTTTAACCAAAAAATCTCTTAGGCCGACCGGTCCAGGGTATGGGCGACGGTCGAGCACGTGGGCGACGGTCGGCCGGACCCTGGCGACCATTTGTATTACCGTCTATTTTGAAATTCAAATTTGATCCAAAAATCGATTTTTCGCCCCTAAGTTTTAAAAACGTGCAAAATGCAAACATAGACATCATTCAATATACATTATGTCATATTCAAGCTCGAAATGAGGTAAAATACTCGGCAGTGAATGATTAAAAAGTCTGCGAGTTATCGTTGAGACGGAAGTAAACACATATCAAGTTTTTGTTAAACATGCAATCCCCAGAAAGATGTTAAATCTCAATTTTTTTAGTTTGATTATGACGAACCATATTTTGAAAAATTATAATCACGGACTTGTTATCCCGAAAAATATGAACATTTTAAAATTTTAGATATACAAGCCATAAGGAAAAATGCCTTTCAAATATTTGAAAATTTCTTTTAACGGCACTTTTAATGAGATTCGTTGGGATAGTTTTTGAAGTCGAGCGTATAGACGTAAGGCATATGGAATGTCAAGTCTATGGGAGTAATAAAAGTGAATGAACATACCTTGAATTTGTTTGTCGACCGATATGCCTTTCTCAACCTTTGTCAATCTTTACATGGTAGTCATGGAGGTTGAGATGGTTTTTCTTCTTCAATGCCTCACTTCTTCTTTTGTATACTTTGAGTGTGGAATATACCACCTTCTTGGCATTGTTGAACTTGAATTCCAATGAAGAAATTGAGCTCCCCCATCATGATCATCTCAAGTTCACCTAACATCAACTTAGAACAATGTCTTGCACAAATATTTATTAGTGGCACCAAATCAACTCAAATATGTATTAATAAGCAATCTTGCCCTTTTTCAAAAAACAAAGAAAGTAGTATCAACTTTACCTCTTTATAAAATCATTTTGCAAAATATCTAAGTTTATCAAACAAAACACGGGATGCTTATATCAACCGTACAAAGCCTTTTATAAAAAGAATTTGACCTATAAAAATCTTTCAAACCCGGTTGTTTTACATAGACTTCTTCTAGAATAAAAACCGTTTAGAAAATTGGATTTAACATCCATTTGGTAAAGCTTGAAATTTTCTTAAAACAAGAAGGGCAAAGAAAGCGAATAGCTTCTAAATGTGCTACTGGTGCAAATGTATCATCAAAATCAATACCTTCTTCTTGACAATACCATTGAGCTACTAACCTTGTCTTGGTCATTTTTCTTGTTCCAAAATACCAAAAATTCTGTAAAATCTTATCAAGACATCTTGCACAAGAGCATAGTAATATCGAATAATAGAGACATTATAGCAAGTAACACATACTATGCTTAAAGAAAATCATCAAAAATATAATACAACATGTAAATTCAAATAAGCTTATAGAAAGATATATAAGGTCACTTTTGTTTTTTGAAATTTGAAAAATTCAAGAGCATATAGTTGAGACCTCATTAAAAATAAGTATTTGAACAAGAGTTGGCAAAGCAAATATGTGCAATCAATTATCGAATAATGCCTTTAAAAAAAAAAAAAAAAATCATTTTTAATGGCACTTGTGTGAAATACTTTGAAATAACTTGAAAAACAAGCACATAGGCATATGACAAAAATCTATCGAGTCTATGAATACCAATGATGAGCGTACCTCGATAGTTTAAGCATCTCTTGAGGAGAATGAGGAAATATATATCCTACACATATCTTAAACAAGTATAGCACAAAACGAATATGGTATAAGTGTAGGCTAAAACAATAAAAGATATCACAAGTAAGCTCATGCCATAAAAATCCATAAGAAATGATAAAACAATTAAGTCTAAGCAAATACGGGAGTTTAATATAAGCATCATACAAGGTCTTCTTTTCAAGGAATTTTTAAAAACACAAATATATATTGAAGACCTTAATTTTAAAAAAGAATATTTTGAAAACTCATTTTGAAAACATAGGCACAAATAAAGACATGCATAATAACTAAATAAAATGCATATTTAAATGGGGAGATACGGTTTACCAATTACGCCATTTCCATGGGTTGTGCCGTTCCCGTAGTTGATGATATCTTCCCCTTTGAAAATCATCTTGTTGATGATGGCTTCTCCAATTGGTCCATCTCCAAGCATTGTGGCCTTCCCATTTTTGAAAGTGTCTTTCTCTTGAAAATTCATTGTGGTGATATCTTCTCCTTTGATTAAACGAGATGGTCATATGATGTCTCCTTGGTGGCATGAATTTTCTTCGATTATTATTTCGCCGGGTACCTAATATAATATTATTTTATGGTACCCTCAAGTGCTTGGGTCCTTTGGGATTAGTCTTGAGACTTTTAGGTCTCCAACAATAATTAGAGCTATATATTTCTAGCACGATAATTATTTACCGTATGACCTTTTTACCACAATAGAAGCATGTAATAATTCTAGAAGTGTAATGACCAACATGCTTAGAGACATGACTATTTTTCATATGATTATCAAACCCGCAACCTTGTAAATAGCATTCCATTCTTTCTTTCCAAAATACAAAATATTTGGAATCAAATCGAGGTGGCTTGGTGGTGGAGGTCCGGAAAGGTGAGCTTCATTCGTAGCCGATGATCGTTCCTCTTCATTCGCGATGTGAAACGAGCTTGCCAAAAAGTTTGGCTCGATACCACTTGTAAGTCCAGCGCTACGATAATCAGGGGGTGAATAGATTATCTCCATCTTTTCGATTATGCCCTCTTTTTCGAACAAAACAAGCCAAGACAATAATAAAGGTGCGGAATGTAAACAACACGCGTCGATTTATAGAGCTTCACCCCACCTAGGGACTACGTGCTCTACCACCCCAGTATATCAGGGATGGGTTTCGTAAGAGAAAAAGAATTTTATTAATTACCAAAATTAATACAAATTCAACTTACAACACCTTGAAGAGCACCACACTCTTCTTCAACACCACCTTTGAGATTACCACAATCTCTCTTGAAGATTACCACAATCTCCAACGGCACCTTGTGAAGATTACCACAATCTTCAACCTTGAAGAATACCAAATTCTTCAACACCTCGACAAGAAGATTACCACAATCTTCTTACACCTAACACCTAGATCACCCCAGTGTGTTCTTACCGCAAGAACACTCACAAGGACATCTTGTGTTGAATGATTACCCAAAAATTCAAGATTACAACTCGATAATGAATTATACAATTGAGTGCAAGTGTAATCAAGAATAACCTAGACCTCAAGAATGTGAAAGTGATAAGCTAGGCAAATTACAACAAGAATAATGACAATTTGATGAAATAACACATTAACACAAAATCATCAAAAGTGTTGTCCGATATAAACTCCAAGAAATACTCCGGAAAATATTAAAACCATTTTGAATCATTTAGGAGTATTTGGACAACCTTTAAAAACATTGTTTTGGTATAAAAACAAAATCATCAAAATCATGATAAAAACATTTATCAAACAATGGCATCACCAGAAATTCATAGTGTCCATACCTAGTGCTGAAGGCTGTCTTGGATATATCATCTTCTTTTATTTTCAGCTGATGGTACCCGGATCGCAAGGTGATCTTCGAAAATATCGCTGCACCTTGAAGTTAATTGAACAAATCATCGATTCGAGGTAGCGGGGTATTTATTCTTGATTGTAACCTTGTTTATCTCGGTTAGTCTATACATAATCTCATCGTACCATCCTTCTTACACACGAACAGGTGGCGCATCCCATGGCGAGAGGCTAGATCTAATGAAACCTTTATCTAGCAACTCCTGCATTTGTGTCTTCAGTTCCTTCAATTACATTGGATCCATGTGGTATGGAGCTTTAGATATTGGAGACGTTCCTTGAAGTAGGTCAATAACAAACTCGATCTCACGGTCGGGTGGTATTCCAGGAAGATCATCTGGAAATACATTGGGATATTCTCTCACCATTGGAACTTCATCAAGGGTTGGTTGATGTTGTTCATTGATGCTCATGACACTTACTAGGTATCATTCACATCCAATACTCAGTTAACGTTGTACCTTTATTGCTGATATTATTGGAAATCTAAAGTGAGTTGTGATTCCAATGAAGGTAAATGGATCTTCTTCTGGGGGTTGAAATGTCACTGTATTTTTCTGACAATCAATTTTAGCACCATACTTCGATAACAAATTCATACCCAAAATGATATCATAATCGTTCATGTCTAATACAATTAGATCGGCATAAATTTCTTTATTTTCGATTTGGATAGCATAAACCTTTAAAATTTGATTAGTCTATTTGGAATCTCCCCGAGGGAATAATTACATTGTAACTCACTTTAGCTACATCATGTGTCCTACTCAGTCTCCTCAAGTACTCAATGGATACAAATGAATGCGTAGCTTCCGAATCAAATAACACAAACTTTGGGGGGATTAAAGATAAGAAGTTTACCTATACCCACTGATGAATTCGCTTTTGCGTCTGCTCTACTGGTAGTAAATGCTTTGGTTGGTACATATTTTTTTTAAATATGATTTGGACTATTTAGGCACACATTAGCAAAATGTCCTAATATCTCATATGTAAAACATCTCCTGGTATCTATCGTGCAACTCCTAGTATGCTAAGTCTTGCACCTAGGGCAAAAAGTAGTGTTACAGATACTTTACTTTGATCAGCTCTTTGACGCTTAACTTATTCCCATTGTTGTTGTCCTTGATGTGGTCGGAAGTTGGATTTCTGTTGCTGAACTGGAAAAACTCTCTTCTTCTAGGACCCTGTTGTACAGGAACATATTATATAGAGTTCGCAACTAATCTTCTGCTGTTGTGGGGTCTGCTGCATTTTCAAAGGTTTGTTGATTTAGCTTTCGGAACATTTCTCCCGCTATCTCGACTTGATCTATCCTTTGTTGCGGTTGATTTTTTTCCGCTCTTTGTTGCCCATTAGTATCCCTCTAATGGATGAGCTGTTGAATTTGTTCAGATTGTCGTTGAATAAGCTCTGTAAGTCGAGATATGATGTCATCTCGGTCACCAGTCGGTATAGGTATCTCCCCTCCTTGGTTTCTATCCCCGCTACTACTCTCACCCCTAGTTCTCACCATAGCTGGAACACTGTCTTAGAGGAAACCTAATAACACATGGCCAATATAATTTAATGAAACATTAAATGCATCAGACAATAAAGTAAGACCTCTTGGCATGGTCGTGCTCACGAGTTCAGGTTCGTGTACATGGACGATCTACAAAACCTGTAAACCGGGCTCTGATACCACTCTATGATGCCCACTCCTATTACTAATGCTGAAAAATATATAAATAGTAAAACTCGGCCACAAACTCTATTTAAAACATGTAATTTTTTGTCTTGCGAAATTTTAATAACAAACAAGTAAAATCATTTTAATTTTAAGATAAGGATAAGCCATATCCACAAACAAAAGAGGTAACCAGCTTTGTTATTACAAACAGCAGACATCCCTATTATCAAACAGCAGATATTTACATGTACATATTTACATAAGAATTTTCAAAAGAGGGTACAACCCTAAACCAAATATAATACAAGATCAAAAAAGAAAGGTGACCCATCAACATAGCCCAACAGGTCGTCATCCATGTACACTATCATCAATAACTTTGTAGGAGCTCGGCTGTCGGTAAGCCCATGAAATCCAACGGCGTCACGGACTCACCTACAATGCATGAACTACGTGAGCTAATGCCCGATGGCGAAAACCATGCATGCTTAATGAACAATGTAATACAAATGCAAATGCATTCTAAGATATTTTACGAAGTGCACAAAATGCATTGAATATATTATTCATATTCATTTCTTTACATAGGGCCCTTGATCCATCTCGCTATGCACCTAGGATAGAGCTCAACACAAGATATCAATAATCACATGGCCATAATCATATTGACACACCTGCCAGGGCCATCTCCGGGACCACCTAAGGTCCACCTGTCATCCCCAATGATCCCCGGAGTTTGCCCCCTGGCGTGTCAATAAGGATACGATCAGTGGTCCACCCTCGTGACCATCGAGGCACACCCCCCCAACCTCTATGATCCTCGAGGAGTAACACCCAGCTCGCACCCTAAAATATATCATAAAAAGCACGCCTCGCATGCCTCGGTGCACTAGCGTTGCCAACCAAAATCTTTTCTTTTCAAAGAAATTTATTGTATCGTGCATGCCTCATCTCAATAATGTTCATATGTTTGCATGCACGCAAATGCCGATGAATGACATGCTCAATGAAACAATCATCATCATACTTCAATATCCACCAAGCAACATATGAACATCAAGGTTTCCATAATGCATCCATCAAGATACAAGAATGTTGGGATTTGGTCCAGAAGATCTGCCCGCACGAATGGGCTTTAAAAGAGGCGCGCGGCGCGCCCGCGATTCGAACTCGTTTTGGATTGCATAGTTAAAAGGATAGCTTAAAGGATATGATTTGGACTACCTATACCAACAGATGATCATCTTTTCTCGGTGCCCATTACATGTAAAACTCCGGGTTAAGCGTCTTCTTGGCCCTGGAGTAGACATGGGATGGGTGACCCCACTGGGAAGTTTTTCGGGTGCGCATGAGTGAGGACAAAGTGCATTTAGAAAAGACTCGTGTTGGTTTTGTGGGGACGATCGTCAATCCGAATAGCGCTAGAGGCGCCCAACAAGCGGTATCGAGCGGTCACGAGTTCGAATTCCCGTGGAAGCACGCTGCGGTGGAGGTTGCGGGGAGCGGTGGGGCGAGATCCGGGCGCGAAGTGAAGAAACGGACGGAATCGAAGGGTAGGTTTCGGTGGCGAAGGCGAGGTAAAACGGATGGAATCGAAGGTGTAGGTTCTTTGGGTGAACCGGAATCGAAGGGTAGGTTGCCAGGTGGCGGAATCGAGGTATAACATGATCGAATCGAAGGTGTAGGTTCTTTGGGTGGACCAGAATCGGCGGTAAGTTGCCAGGTGGCGGGCGAATCGGGTAAACAGATCGAAATCGAAGGTGTAGGTTCTTTGGGTGGCCGGAATCGAGAGGCTTGCGTGACGCGACGCTTGAATCGAATAAGTTGGCGTTAGAAGCGGAAGTTTGGCGCGGCGGAGGAGGTTGCCAAGCACTGGGCGAGAAGATGGCAGTCTTTGGGAGGGGATTGTTGGGATTTGGTCCAAAGATCCCGCTCGCAATGGGCTTTAAAAGAGGCGCGGCGCGCGCCGCGATTCGAACTCGTGAGCTTTGGATTGCATAGTTAAAAGGATAGCTTAAAGGATATGATTTGGACTACCTATACCAACAGATCATCTTCTTTTTAAAAGTGCCCATTACATAGAAACTACGAGGTTAAGCGTCTTGGCGGAGTAGACATGGGATGGGTGACCCCTGGGAAGTTTTCAGTGGTGCATGAGTGAGGACAAAGTCTTATTTAGAAAAGACTCGTGTTGGTTTGTGGGGACGATCGTCAATCCAGAATAGCGCTAGAGGTCCAACAAAGAATCACATTTCACTACAAGAATTTCGCTTTTAATGACCAAAACTTAATGAGGGTATGAAATCTTGGTCATTAAAAGCTTGATTTGTGAGGTTTTATGAGGGTAAAAAAATTGTAGTTAAAAAATTGAATTATTTATGAGTTCCCAATTTCCTAGTTATTAATAACCAATCCCCTCACTATTTGTATAAAAATAACTTCCTCTCATTATTAATTACAAAATTTTATCTACCATATATTTCCCACCAATTAAAATACAATTTTCATTATTAAAAATAAACCCCTTTTATTATAAAACCTTTTAAAATTATGTTATTAAAAAATCAAAATAAACAAACATGAAACGTTCTGCTCGTGCTTTCCCAGCCTGAAGTTTCGTCTTCGGTCTTCCACTCTCTCAGTCTCACTGTCTCTCACGTCTCCTTCTCTCGCTCCTCGACTACAATAAGGTAATGAAAAAGCGATTTGTTTTCATTTTTGTGCAACAGCCACCATCGTTTTTTTTTGTTCAACTAGGTTTTAAGGTAAAATCCCTAATTTCAATTTCTTCTCATGAAATATACTTGATTCTAATTTTGATGAGAAAATTTGATAAGTGGTTCAAAAGTAGTAATTTGTTTATGAATTGGGGTTTCTAAATAATTCTGTTTTAAAATCCCTCTGTTAGAAATTCACTGTGGTTCATGGCTTACACGTTTGTGTTGTCTGAATTGGAGACTATTGAATTTATGTGATTCTGAATCCTGAACCATTTTATGGTTTGCATAGGAAAAATTATAATGTTATGCTTCTTATTCTCTTGTTATCTTGCCCTTCTTGCCATTGACCATATAATCTCTTTGTTACAAGTAAGGTTTTGGCTATCTTTTCTTTTATTTTTTCCTTTGTTCCATTGTGGTTGATGCATATTGTTTTTTATTGGTTTGGATTATGATATAATGTGTTTGATTAATTATCTCAATGGATTGCTTTATGACTGAGTTGTGATGTGGTGTTTCATCTTCATTTCCTTTGTCATGAGGCTTTGGATATTAATTCTCATGATATTGGCTGAGATGTTGGATTTTTGGATTTAGTTTTTTGAATTAAGGAAGACAATACTATTTTTTATGATGGAAACGGTATTTTATTTTTTTAACCTTTAGTGGATGCCTAAACACACAGTGGTAGTAAATATTATTCATCATGTCCTGCCATCTTGTCTTATGCTTAAATTGTTGGTGGTCTTCTTCTTAAGTTTTTAATTTTCTTGAAAACGACCTAAGAAGACTTACTGTCATAAACTTGTGGATTGTGACCAAACTTTTGTGCAACTGAATAAAAAGGCGCTAATATAGTCATAAGTTTCAAGAGGAAGTAATTTTAGCCATTCATTTAGTAATTGTATATATTGATGTTCAATTGCTATCCTACAGCTTGTGAAGATTGTATAGCTTTAGTCCCTAAGCATAAATCTATGCGCACAAGTGAATCATTGCGTTAAGTTTTCAATGATTTCATATCCGAGATTGATGAAAAGAGACATTTGAAGTGGATATTTGAGCTCAAAAATTTAAAATTCTTTCTCAAAGATTTTCCGGACAAGCCCCATGAAAACATTAAGTTGTTTGATTGCTTCAATGACCCACAAGCATACCCCGTATTCGCCAACACTATTAAAGGTCTCAAATTTCACCTTATCTATTCACTTTCAGACTATGAGAATTTACCAGACAAGCCCCCAAAAACATTGTCAGGACGCTCAAGGGGAAGCCCTTTAGAAGGCCTGATATATCTGCCACGGTGCAGGAGTTGTTGGAGAAGACAAGAGGAAAAAAAAACAGAAATGGGACTTCCATAGATTTTTGGTGCTAATGTGGGAATGGCTAGCTTTTTTTTCTGTTGTAATGAGGTTCAAGGTGTTGGCTTTTGAGCCTGTTTTTGAGAATTATGCGAAGGGATTTATTTCAATAGAGTTGGGGAGTTGGTACAGGTGTTTGAGGTCGTGGCCTCTGATAGCGCTGGGAACATCAAATAAGGTTTGTGTGTTTTCATTGGCTTCATTAATTGGTTTTTACTAGAAATATTTCTTTTTGTGTTGACATCTTGGGATTTTCTGTGTTTTCTTTGTTGTTATGTGAATTATGTTTGGATTTGAAGTGAACTAGTGTTAGTGGGATAGATACGAGTCGGGTTTGCATTCTTCTTATGTATAGAGTTCAATCTTCTTTAAGTAAATCAATTTTTCTTAGATATTCATATTTTGATATTAGACTATTAATAATCTTGTCCTTTTGTGGTTCTTAATAAACATACAACATATTTATTCAGTGTCTGTCATGATTTATTAAGTTTCTTTTCCAAATGTGCTAATAAAAATTATTGTGGTGTTAATAAAAAAGTAATCATATGTTAAAAGTTCCACAAAGAGAAATGCTGAGAATTGATTCTAAGACACAATTCCATCTTAAATTTAGTTTGGAGTTTTCAATGAAGTTTAGCCTTAATTTTTTTCACTTTCTGAGCTGAAATGCAGATTTGCAGCAACTTTCATTAGCTTTAGTTGCAGACGATAAAATATCTTTTAGATACTAGTTTCAGTATCATTCATGTTACCTCTTTTGTCAATATCATTGTATTGTTCTCTTATAAGCATAAAGTGTTGCTGATGTTATTGTCCTGCAAGAAACACAAAGAACTAAGCCACTAATGTCATGTTGCAATCGAATACATTGTTCTCTTTTCTCATTGTGTAGAATGCGAATGAATCTGCAGCTATTGATGATAGCTGAGGTGTTAGAGATATTTATATATATATATATATATATATATATATATATATGACACAGATGGAAGCAATGCAGCCAGCCACTTCAGAATCCCTGGTGGTGCTGGTATGCCGAGTTCACTTATGTGCAATTTATAATCCTATCTTTTACATTACAAACATTTCATTGGCAGAGAGTTGATGAACAGTTTATGTTTAACTTTTTCAGATGATTAGCTTTTACAATGCTTAATATATTTTTTCACGTTTTCAATGCCTTTCTAGCACCATATTTTATAATAAACAGTTGTGTGCCCAATCATAAATAGACTGTAAGTTAGAAAGTGGAATGTCTGGAACCCTAAAAGATCTTACAGTAGAGTTGTGTATTGTTCTGTGATTTTGATTTTGAAGCTGAAGGGCTTTTGTTCTTGTTGTTGGAGTCTTTTCGTCAGATCTATGATAACGAATGAGATAGTGTTTTGGTAGGGTTGCATGTAATATAAATATTAAGATTAATGTGTTATTCTGCAAGTATATAGATTGAGATTTGAATATTCCTCTGCTTATTTCTAATGGATCTGTTGTTGATTGATCTGAGGTTCTTGAAATTTTAATAATGGAATTTTATTCTTCTCTCATAGTTTCGTGGGATTGGAAATCTTTTGAGATGAGCTGTTGTGAGCTATATAGGGATTTTGTTGGAAAATCTTGATTCTAAAAAGAGGTTTATAACAGAGTAGCGAGCAAATACATAGTCTTTTTAAACTTCCAAATATGGAGGAAGAGACTACTTCTTGGATGAGGAGAACGAAATTCTCTTATTTATTATGTGAATTTTGATCTATTTCTCTCTTTATCTAATTTTTTGGGAGCTATTGACTTAGTGGTTTATTTATCTTCTGAGCTTAATTGCTTGTTCTTCACGAATGATTGTAGTTCAAGACATAGGAATTTATACTTGTTACCTCTAGTGATAATGCTTCTGGCTTATGGAATGAACTAATACAAGTGTATAAATTTACTCTCTGCATTTTTTTAACTTAACTTTTCCAACTATATGTTATCATCCAACATTTTCATTATTGACATTTTTTCCAAAGTTCGATATATTGATTGTTAGATTTCATTTTCTTTACATGCTTAATTCACTTGTAGAATATGCTTTCTCCATAATATTTTTAACATATTTTAGTCTTTGAATGTTATTGATTGCTATTGCGATTAATGCTATTCTTTTTTGAATTTTCTTGTAGGTTGATCCAAAAGAAGAATTCAAGTAGTGATTGGAAATTGGTGCATGTATTTGAAGCAACCAAGTTATTCATATATCCTTGTGGTGGTCAAATATTTTGTACTCCATGGAGTAGATATTAGTGAATATTTGGTTACCCATCGAGATGAAACGCATACTTGGAACAAATTACTATTGTATATATTTTGAGTAAATGAACAAATGTGGATGCAATTGTTTATATAAAATTTAGTGTTCAACAAATTATTTATTCTTGAATATTTTAGTAATATTAATATTTTATTAGTAATAATGTGTTTTTATTGCTATTGTATTTTTAGTGATAGACTAACAACTAATAATGACAAGAAACGTTATCAATAAAACACATATAGTGAGGGAAATTGATTATATATTGAGGATATTTTGTCATTAAAGTATTATTTAATGAGGGGCAAATGATACTAATAACGAGGAAATTTGTCATCCATAAAATTTGTAGGTCCCAAGAGGGTGTGAGTGTAAGGTTTAGAAGGGGGGATTGAATAAACCTTACCAACTTTTCGATTTAGTCCTTTTAAAAATGTTCGAGTTAATACTTCAATAATTTGAGTCCTTGATGGGACAACTAAGTTAGTTAATCGTGAGTTAGTCACTCAGCGACTTTGAGTTGTTGATAGAATAACTCAATTGTTTTGACTAAAAAGACTTAACTTGACCGTGATATGTTTTATTGGAAGACTTAACACCCTTGAATTTGGTTAAGTTTGTTTTAATACTTGGTTTTAGCACTCGATTGATTATCAATTGGATAGCAAATTTATCAATGAGATATAAAAATAAGATGCGTAAATTAAAGTCTTTGAAATGTAAATGACACAATAAGTTTTTATAGAGGTTCGAAGATGGGGTAATTCTTCTACTCATCTCTTCTCCAACTCCTGGAGGAATCCACTAAGTATTGATCAATATACGAGTGGTTAACGGTGACCCAGGATCAAATGTCTTGATCACACAACCGACTTGATCCTTTGGGACTCGATCTGGAGATGCCTTGGTCACACAGTGGCTTCTCGTATGACTCGGCTTCTTCAGGCATTTTGCGCACTTTGCTACTCTGACCCACTTGCTTAAGTTCCTTGGATTTGATCACGAAGCCCTCCAAATAGCTTAAGCCTGGTTCGACCTTGAACCTTTCTACAATCCTTCGTGGAATGTAGACCCCTTTGATTCTTCAAATGTTTCCTCTTCAACAGGTGGTGAGTGTTGGATTGATTTCCTTCGTAATGTAGGCTTGAGGATTGATCTTGAATGACTTGAGAGTATTCTTGGTTACGATTCATATGTTAGCTTGAATGTTCGTGGTTGGTCGGTAACCTTTCTCTCGAGTGATTCCTCGGCCTTTTATAGTGATCTTTCAAAAAAATCGCTCGTTGAAGAGATAGCTTATTTTTTAAAGTCACTTGTGGTCGTTGGCTTGTCTTGTTGCGATCCTTGGAATTTACGTTTCCTCGTATGAACGATTCTTGACTTTTGAGTTCCGACACGGTGCGTGCTTCCCATTGGTTTATTCCTTTTGCATGCTTCGGGGTCGAGCACTTCAAGAAAGGTAGTATGGAAGTATTACTTGTTTAAGTAATTCTCTTGATTTACGTGCAACGGATCTCTTTCGATTATCTCGACTTGATTTGCATTTCCTTGCCTTCCCAGGTGACTTAGAAGTCACTTCCAATCATGGATGACTCTTTGTCACTTCAACTTGAGACTTGACTATCTTGAGTTGACTTGATCGATACTTCACTCGATTGCATCTTATTGCACCTTGATCGAGTTCTGTCTTCTCTTCTTTGCCACACTCAGTGCCTCACGGTGAGTCTTCCTTTCTCAATTTGTCTTTGCATGTTCGGGCATATGATACCGACTTGACTCGGCTCTACCAAATTGGCCCTATCTATTACAATGCAATTTATAACAATGGGGTGCCAAATTCCTATTCTAAGTTTTACATGGCATTCATCAAAATCTACAAAATAATTTCCCAACAAAATTAATTTTAATGACAAGTATAGTCATGTCATTAAAAATACTAAGACAATTATGACGGGACCTATTTTCCATTATTATTTACTTTTATCTAGGAGGGCATAATGAGGGTACCATGACGGAAATTTCCGTCATTAAAAGTCTTTAATGATGGGTTTTGGACATATAGTGATGAAATTTCCCGTCATTATAAATAAATTTTCTTGTAGTGTTTAGTATCAATAAGAGAGGAAATACTATGTTCATGCATTGTAGTTGCATACAGATTTTAACTTACCTTGCTCTTTTTGATATGCTACTGAAGGTAAACTAATTGTCTTTCGTCCATAACCTTATGTGTGAGCAATCTCCATTGGTGTGCAAGCCTAGCCCATGAAAATTTGATCAAATAAACTCCCTAGTGGTCGTGCATGTTTGTTTCCGAAACATATATTTTTCTCTTGTATTATCTCTATCGGTGTGTGTGTGTGTGTGTGTTTTATGTTCTTTTTCTTTCTATTAAATTTCTTTCCTGAAATCGTGTTAAGCATTGTTGTTGTTTAATCCTATCCAGAGTAAGGCGGGCGTGTTATAATATATAGGTATATCAATTTAATATTCATTTAAGTTATGTAAGCTTCATATAGATATACACATATATACACATGTACTAATTATATATAAACATATATCTTATATGTACACACGTGTATATCATATAATGATACATCACCACTTACATGTGTAATAATAACTATTATTATCCTTAATTATTTTTATTCTCTTCTAACTATTATTCTCATGTATGGGTATAGTTATCGCATATGAACAATTTATACTAAGATTAATATTGGACTTTCTTTCATAGTAATAATTTTTAATTTAATTTTTTATAGAATCGATTACTTAAATTAGTAATCCGACGACTAACACTATATGTGAGTTCCAAAATTATAGAACTAGTCATGTTGTATAAAATAATCAGATTATGCAATTAGCACATGACCTACATATATATAATACATGGACTATATTGGCCAAAGTGAGCAATGTGAGGCTCGAGTATTACAACCAAGGTGGTACCTCTTGCAATGGATTGAGTCTCATCGTCAAGAGTAACCAAGTGTTGCACACGGGGCGAAGAAGAAATATATTTGAAGCACACCATCGACATCTGTCAAAGTAAAAAGAAAAAAAAAGGGTGGTTTGAGTTAATATATAAGATTAAATATATACTCAGACAAAATTAAGCTTGTGGCTTCACTGTCGCAATCCGAAATTCAACAAGAAGTTCTCGAGTTGCTGGGATTAAGAATCAAAAAAAACTTTGATCGAAATTGATAGTGAAGCCTTGCAAGTGAAATCAAATAACTTCTTGTCAACAAATATTGGGCGTGTGTATATTATATGTGTATATATACACACATACAATCAAGACAAAGACAGATAGTAGGTGGATGTGGAATTCATTTAACCATGGTTGGGAACAATTTATTTCTTCATCAACGTGCCTTTCACCATATATGGAGTTCTTTGCAAAAAGTTTCGATGATAGTTATTTGAGATAATTTAGCGAACACATGATATGTCGGATGATTAGTAACTTTGATGCGAGAAAGCAGAATACGAGCCGCATAACCCGTCGCAAGTTGCAAACAAAGAAAGTTGCTAGAGTGGAGACGCCTATGGAAAGAAGCCAAAGCACTGCTGCAATTATTTTTGTGTTATTGAGATGTGAAAAAAAAACAAAGAACCAAAGAACCCCTTATATAGATCCGAGACTACTATGATTGGCTAGATTGAGAAGTTTATCATTATCCAAATATTTTTAAAAGGAAATATGATCAAATTAGAAGTAGATTTCTATTTGGAATCGAAATTAATCATCAACAACATAACCTCGTGATGGTGATTGGACTGGTTTATCTACGAAGCTCTTGACATTCACATCAAGTGATTAAGAGTCTATCATAAGTAGGATATTGGTATAAGAAGGATTCTAGTTTATATTCTCTACTTAGAAAACTAATTGTGATTTGCGAAGAATACTTGAGCAAGGCTGCATGTTGTTCGAGTTTAAAAATTTGCAGCGCAAAATTTCCCAAGTCTGCACTTTAGTTTGGGAAACAACCAACAACTTCAAAAAAAAAAGGAAAAAGGAAAAAAATAAAGAAAGAGAGAAAAGAGCAGTGCCAATTTGATTTGCAGGGAAAGGGTTTGATTCATTGCTATAAATATTTTGGAGACTTGAAAATCTGAGTTTTACATCAATGGTTTATTTTTGATATGGGTTCGAATTTTCAAAGCCCGAGTTAAAATAAAGTCGAGACTTATTCACTCCAAGACATATCGTCCGTGGACAAGTGTCGAGGGGACATTTGTAGGCAAACTAAATTGCACCAATCAAATGGTGACACATGTGTAATTTTATATTAAATATCAATTATATATTTTCTATTTATATTTGGGGATTTAATCAAATTTAATTCTTAATTTAAATAGTTAATTAATTGATATTTTAATATATATTTTATTGACCAATTAAAGATTGCCAAATGTCAAATTCTTATAAATCAAGATTTATCTTGATTTATTATTATTTATTTTGATAATTATCACAATTTGTGATTAAAGAAATAATATTAAATCTTGAAGCACCAATCAAATTAGAGTCCTCTCCATATGAGTTATCCAAAGACCCCTTTCCTACAAGTATAAATAGGGGTGATTCTCAAGGAATTAAATCACAATTCTAAGAGAAGAAATCCAAGCAAGAAGTCGGTGGAGGAAATTCTCTCAAATCAAGAAGAACAAATTCAAGGAGATCCACGATGTTCAAGGCGAAATTCAAGGCGTTCATCGGAGTCCACTCAAATCACGGCGTTTGATTCGGGAATAAGTTTTCAAGCCCTCGAGTTAACGTTATTGAAGTCAAATACATCTTGGAGGAAGATCTAAGAATCAAACCTACCAAGAAGGCCTCAAGTTGAAAAGTCAAATATCATCAAATATATCACGTTTGATTCGAGATTAAGCTTTCAAGCCCTCGGATCAACGTTATTCAAACTCAAATTGAAGTTTGGAGAAGATCAAGTTGAAGAGTTCATCTCCAAATTCTCAATTTCCAGATATTATATTTTTGAAGAGAAGAATCGACGAAGAAATAGAGATTGTAACCTATATTTTTATTTGATTTATATAAATTCAATTTGTCCTATTTTTCTTGTTTGTTAATTTGAGACAATAAAAATTTGTATTACACATGCATCTTGGGAATTACACCTAATATGATAAGATTCAATTTAAATAGGTATTGAGATATATCGTTTTATATTCTCTCCGGATGTGTGTATAATATACGTGCATTTTATGGCTTAAAATGTTATATATTCGATGCATTTGCACGCATATTTAGTATGTTTTTACTGGTTTCCTTAAAAGGGCATGATAATGCGTATTCTTGTCATTTTTACAGAAATGGAGCTTAAAACGAAGAAATATCAGTTGGAATGCTGTCTCAGATTGACGAATGCGAAGAGAAGATCAAAAGCGGCGAAGAAAATGGACAAAAACACTTCACACGGTTGGGCCGTGTGGTGTCACACTACCGTGTGAAAATACAGGTGAAAAACCACATAACCATGTGAAGTTGGGCAAAACAGGGGATCGAACCAGGCCACACGGCCAAACCATGTGATCCCTTTGGGTGTGTGGGAAAGGGTATCGAATCGCACGGTCCAAGACGCTTGAGCTCACACAATCGTGTGAAGAAGGATGAAGAACAAACCACACGGCCGTGTGGGACTGTCGCGATGCATTTTTCGGAGTTTTCTTCTCATTCCAACTCTACAAGTGATCTCTCCAAGCATCTATAAAAGGGACCCAAGGCTTGCAAAAACATATATCACTTCATACAGAGAAAACACATCGAATAACACAGGAACGCAAGAATCGAAGATCTTCTGAGAGAAGAAGGCTAGGTCGCGAAGAACACCACAAGGCTTTCGCATTTACGGGAGCACAAGAGCTTCGAAGGCTTAGGAGGGGAATCCATCCCGAAGAAGGGTTTTCTTTCTATGTCTAAGATCTCTTGTCTGTTCTTAAACGATGTCATAATGTTGATTCAAATTTGTCTATAAGTTTGTAATCAATGTTTGGCATATCTTTCGGATCTTAGGGGCATAATCGAAATTGTGGATTCATGTTAAATATGATTATTTATTTTCTTAATTAATTCATGCTTTCTATTTTATGAATTGAGTGCTTATTCCTAATTATTTTTTATCCGATCAATAATTAGCATGTCATATTTGTTAGTGCAAAATTCGGAAGAGGAGTTATAACAAAGACGGAAATCGAATTGGACATAAACGGGTGTATCGAGTGGAGACCTACAACTGTTGTTTGTGGGGAGTCATTCAATTCATAGATCTTTTGGGAGTTAATAATAATTATATCGAGTAGGGGACCTACAATTGTTATTAATCTATTTTATCGCCCGGGAGGGGGAATAGACTAACTTAGGAATTTAACCCATAGAATTGCATGAATTGGTTTTTAAAACATTACTTGCATTTAATATTGAAGAAACATGTTTAAATTATGTGCCTAGGGTTGCACTTGTAGTTGTGGAAAATACTTGTGGGGTTCACATATTTATTTATTTATTTTGTTTTTTATTTTTATAAATACTCAATATTGGTCGCTTCAATAAAATTGGAATGCGATGTTAATATAGCTTTAAGTGTTTGAATATCAATCCTTGAGGAATACGATCTTTCTTGCCATTATCATATAAATTACAATCTACACTTGCAGTTGTGTTATCCAAAATATTTTTGGCGAACATCTCCTATATTATAAGTAGTAGAGATTATTATCTCTCTCCTACACGAAATATCGAAATCTCTTTCCTACAATTTATCTCTACGTTCTTTTCTTGAATCATCACCAAAGTTCTCCAAGGGTTTAAGGTGTGACAACCAAGTAAATAACTCTAGTAGTTATTTACACCAACGAGAAAGATGTTAATGGTTCAACCAATCTATCGGGTTCGTTCGTTGCTCGCGGTTCAAAACGGGGAGGATGCTTGTAGATGGCTTGTAGATAGGCTCAACCTGGCTACGTGGATCGCGAGTTCTACATCGCAAATAAATATACTCGATCTACTTTATATGTGCAAATATGCAATTTATATTTTGATCCATATTTACTAACAAATATAAAAATCTCCCCAAAACGAAACCAAAAACTATTCCCAAAACCATTTTCCTTAAAACACTTAAAATAAAATAAATATTACCTAAGACAATCAAATAAAGAGTAACTTATGCATGAACTCACGGTCAAGAGAAATTAATCAACATAAGAAAAATAACCTTACAGGCCACATGTCATCACCTCGCAATTCAAGAGACATATCATCCGGTGTTCTTCCAAATCTATGTATCGACTTCACATTTTAACCACGTGACAATGTCTACACCTTATTCTTCAACTTATAGATTGGAATGCTTTTACTTTTAATGTAAAATTGGATTTTCATATATATTATATAATTATCAATAGCAAGTCTATAAGATAAGTAAATTAAAAAGCCCAAAAATCAAGGATAAACAAATTAATGATATACAAATTATATTACGATTACAAAAGTAACTTCCGTTTTTTTTTCTGTTGACTTCTAATAGTAAATTTGATTCTCGTATATAACTAGAATTAAACGGCATTTTCCTACCCAATCCACATTATTTTGTAAAACAACACCAATCATGATTTTGATATCGTTTGACAATACGAAAACCATCACAATTATAATTATCCGAAACTAATATTCGGAGTAAAGTTTTAATACCACGTATAATATTAAGCCCTTTAGATAACAGATTATCATTTAAATTTCAAAGAAGACAATTTCCACTTATTGTTTGTTTTGTCATGACTATAACTAAAAGAGTCAAGGTCAAACACGCTCTCATATTGGTTTATAACTACCAAGACCGATATTCAGTCATGGTCAACTTTTGTGGCCATATCGAGAGTTAAAAGCAAAAAGGTTTGAAAATTCTTTGTTGTGTAAAGACAGTACAGTTGGAAATATAATAAATAATGTATTTTATTTTTCCATAATTTGAAGTAACTATTTGTATGATATTTTTTAAAATTTGAATTTTCTTTTTTGTTTTTATAATTAGTATTTTCAATATCTTCTAGTTATACAAATAAATTTTAGATGCTAAAATTTATTTTTTGACAAATCCATGTAACGTGTTGTTCTAGTAATAAATAATATAATAGGTATGTTTGTAATTCCTTCGTGATTTTCTGCTTGAAACGTGCCCCCCGAGACTAGGGAAATTTCCAAGAAATACCAATGAAACATTATCTAAATTTATTTTTCTAGAGAAGTAGAATAGAATGATACCCTTCTGCAACCGTATCATTTTTGGTACAGTACAATTACTCCTTAATGGCAATAATGTACAAATAGTCCAATTTCACACAATATTTTTATCAGTGTTGCACATGTCATGGTTGACTTGAGAGTCTAATAACAATGGGACCCTTTTTTGTGATCTATGAATCAGTGTGCATCAATTAATTCCATCAAAACATTTTTCAACTTAAGCCCACCAAAATTACTTTTCATTACTCAGCAAATTAAATTTACCTTTTTCTAATTTAACTTTTTCACATAATGATAGATACTTAACAATATTTGTACGTGTAGGTGAGATCGAGAAAGTAGAATTAATTACAACATGTGTAACTTATTAGAAGAGGATATAATGTCTCGTAGATGTTATAATGTGTATATATATACTTAATACTTGTTCTAATTCCATCATTAAAGTTCCTTATTTTTAATAAAACCAAAATGGAACATTTGTCCTTCGTTCAAACACTTGATGTAGCATTTCTCAAAAAAAAAAAAAAAAAACACTTGATGTAGCATGCTTATTAGTTATTACCATATGTCTATTTTGACTAAATCGTAATATAATGACATGATAAATCATAAATATAAATTCCACAAAAGGTCAAAATATTTCTATGTCAATGTCCTATTTGACTAGGGGTGTGAAAGAATAGAATCTTTTTGATTCGATTAGGTATTCAAATTCGTATATTAACATTCAAATTCAAAAAAATATTATTCAAATTCGTATATTATGTGAATACAAATATTAATATAATTATATTCGATTCGAGTGTTCGAAAGAGTATTCGAATAAATTTTATATATATTTATATTTATATAAATTACTCGTATATAATCCAAATATATAAATATATATTTATTTATGTGAATCATTAATAAATAATAAACATGTTGGAAATAAACTTGATTTGATCCGACTAATACAGGACTTGAAGGATATTTTTGAGTAGAAAATTAAAAAGAGTCTGTTAAATATTAGAGCCCAAGAAGCTCAATTTATAAAAATTCTTTAAAAATGTCTTGAGAAAATATTTAGATTCTTTAGAAAGAAAAGTTATAGATTATAGATTAATATATATTTTGTTAGATTGTTCTAGTTGATAAATTGTATTAGATACGTAGCCATTTGTTAGAGAGTTATCTTAATATAAATAAGAGTTAATCATTTTTTACAAGCCAAAATTGAGAAGAATCAAAAACCTCGTCTTCCTACTACGAAATCAAGAAAACACACTGCTACTAAGAAAATATCTCTTATTCCAAATATATATTTTCTATATAATCAATTAATATAGATATATTAGAGTTTTCAATATGAATATTCGTATTAATTCATATAAATTCGAATATATTTTCAAATAAGAACAAGAATTAATTTTTGTATTCGAATATTCAAAGAATTCAAATAAGAATATTATCCAAATAAACCGAATAGGAATATAATATTTTAATATTCGACTCGATTTGATTTGTTTAGACCCTATATTTGAACATAAATGACTAAAATGAGACACTTGCGAAAATGACTAAGAAATAGTAAATCTGTTGCTGAGTAAATAAAAATAGGGAAGTATCTCTACAGAAGCGAATCATATGGCTTTTTCTTCTTATATTCTAGAGTAACATGCCATGCTATAATGTGTGACATGTGGGTGCATGCATGTATGTACTCAAAAATATATGAACATTTAACCAATCTGTCATGTTATACCATGTTCTTTAGCAAGAAGAAAAATCTCTCAAAATATGCTCATTATTATCAAATTAATAAAAAAAATAAATCTATATATATATATATATATAAGTGTGTAACAACCATACAAAATGAAATACAATATTTTCCCTCGGTGAGTGATCTGGCATTAGCCCATTGGCCAACAATTTAATTATTCAATTAAGTTGTGAGGTCATTTTTGTCCAAACCAAAAAAACTTTTGCCATATCCAATCTCAAATTTTCTCAGGTTTGTTGAGACTTCCACACATGGTGACAAACTATTTTCAATGATATATACTTAGAAACTATTTGATCAAATTCTCACATTCTCTTGTTTCTCCATTATCAAGTTTCTCAATTAGGAGAAAGATGGAAAAAAATAAAACAGCCCTGAATTTTGTCTCCACTTTATTTTTATTATCATGTTTTATAGCAGAGATGAGTGCAAAGAAGCAAATTGAAGCTCTTTCTCGTATTTACAAAGAGAAGCTGAAAAACAATGGAGACATTGATAAAAGTCATTTCAATGCAAGCTACGATCATTTTCATGGGGCAAAATTAGTTCATCCACAAGGTGAAGGGCTTAAAGAGAATGACAGAAGAGAGATTGGCTGGACAACCACAAGTTAAATTCAAGCAGTATGGTGGTTATGTTACTGTGAACCGAAAGGCCGGTCGAGCGTTTTATTATTATTTTGTTGAGGCTCAGCGTTCTGATCACAACTCACTACCTCTTCTTCTCTGGCTTAATGGAGGTGTGTATGTGTGTGTGTGTTTTTTTTTTTTTAATTTTTAGATGTGTTAGTGTTTAAAATTATATTGGGTGAATCTTTATTTTCATGTCAATTTTTTAGCATCTCTTTTACCTTTTTCTGACTTTTTTGCAAGAAGGGGCATCTTTTTTGGATGGTGATGTTTTCATGTGTAAAGGAAATTATATCCCACTTAAATTTCAATACTTGTGGCTGTTTTATTTGAATTCTTGATCATTTTTAATGTTTTTTTTAAACTTTCAGATAAAACACCTAATATGAAAAAGAGAATGGTCACTTGTCTTTTAAGATGCCAAGACAGTAATAAGATGTCAGTGTATTTGAAAAGTTTGCTTCTGTTTTTTTTCAATCTATTTGGCATTAGAATAATGAGTTATAGTATTAGTAGTATTTTTATTTTCTGGGAAACCCCACTAGTTGACCCCTATCCCTGGCATGTTGCACCAACTCCCTCTTTTTTTCTAAATACTTAAAGCACTTTTCCTTCTAGAAAGAAAAAATATTATTATTTTATTATTATTTTGAAAACAAGTGAGAGTTAAATATTGAATTATTTGATCATTGGTTGTCTTAATTGCTGTTTGATCCAGACATGTTACTCTGATCTGTAGCTGGTATACAGTGATTCATATTTGTATTAATCCCACATTTTAGAATTCCCTTTGTTGTAATACTATATATACTTAAGTGTCACATTGACTTGTGATGAGTTTTCTCAACTTTCACTAACTAAACAAATTATTTGATTTTGATGCTTAATAAAATCTGCAATTATTGAATTTTCAACAGGGCCTGGATGTTCTTCTCTTGCCTATGGAGCAATGCAGGAGCTCGGGCCGTTTCGGGTTCACAGTGATGGCAAAACACTCTACAAAAATAAATTTGCTTGGAACCATGGTCAGTCACAATACCAGTTCAAAAAAAGATTAAATTACAAAAAGTTACCATAGGTTGTAGCCTATTCACAAAAAGCTCTAGTTACTTTTCGAATAGGTAATTACAAAAACTACTTTAAAAATAAAAAAAAACCTACAGATTTTTAAAATCACAAAAAACCTTGTGAGGTTTGATTTTGTATTACACTTCGCTGCTTTCATAAGCAAATACATTTCAAACACCCTTTTAAATTTGTAAAAATATTGCAATTACTCCCATGCATTTAGCACAGTATCAAACTCTAGGAGTTTCAAGGATAGTTTTGTAATTATTTCTTTTCCAAGATAACAAAAAGGCGTTTAAGGTATTACAAACACCATTTTGAGATTTATATTTACTTAACAAATACCTCCTCTTAAGGTACAATTTGTAAACTAGCCCTTCAAATAATTATGTAGTGACTATCCTTAATTACTTGAGTTCTCAAATTTTTATTTAGTTTTTTTGCCTTTTCAGCTGCAAATGTGTTGTTTTTGGAATCTCCAGCTGGGGTAGGGTTCTCATATTCAAACACAACGGCTGATTTTATGAACGGTGGAGATAAAAGAACAGCTATTGACAATTATGCATTTTTATTAAACTGGTTAGAGAGATTTCCAGAGTATAAAAACAGGGATTTCTATATTTCTGGTGAGAGTTATGCTGGTCATTATGTACCCCAGTTGGCACACACTATTCTCCATCACAATCACAACGCCAATAAGACTATTATCAATCTCAAAGGGATCATTGTAAGTTCCTTTTACTTCTTTTTTTTTTATGCACTTTGAAAATATTTTTGTACCACTTTGATTAATGAGTGGGAATTTTCTGCTTTTTTCTGAACATGGAGAAATTATTTGATGGAGAAGTTATTAGTCCCTTTACTAATCATAAGACCACAATGTTTTGGCCAAAACCTCAATTATTCTCATGGGCCCTTTTTTTTTTTTTTCTGTTTCATGTACTTGACAATATTGGCATGTGCAATGATAATTTCTTCATATTTTTTAAAGTAAAGTTTAGGATTTAATCTTATATGTATGATTAGCTAGTGATTTCACTAATCATCTTCTAATTAACCGATCGACCAAAATAGCGTTCATTTTCTTGCATATTTGTTTGATGTTTAAAAAAAAAATGCACTCTCAAATTATGTTGTTTTTCAGGGTTAATTACAAAACTACCTAAAGGTTTAGCCTAATTACAAAGAGGCGCAGTTTATCTTTTAAAATTACTGATACCCCTTCACATTTGTATCTTTTTTACAAATTGCATCTTTAACATTTGTTAGGTAAATAAATACCTCAAGGAGGTGTTTGTATGACCTTAAGAGGGTAATTGTAATTTTAAAAGATAACTAGAGTTTTGCAATTAGATTAAAGTTTTGCAAATAAATTAAACTATAGGGTAGTCTTTGTAGTTATCCCAAAATTTTGATTATTTTATTCCAGTTGTTGTTTTCTTACTAGTCGTTGCATATTCTAGATAGAAAGATGACAAAATTTTAATTTTTTGTATTCAAAAAATGAAGAGAATGTACCATTTGAAACTAAGATAATTTTGTAAGTATTCAAACATTGTCATCATATATATTCCTTAGAACATGGATTGTAATGTGCTACATGATACAATTTGTATTCTAGTATAAAACCATTAAACATCTTTTCTCCTTGGGTTGTTGCCTGGTCTATTCCACCAATGTGCACCAACAGGGTACCCCATTCAAAATTTCAAACCTCACCCACTTTGTGTGGAGCAACGCACTTCTTGCCTATACATGTTTTTATGTGAGTTAGTGCTATTAGACATTTTGGCTTATAATTGAGGGTTAATTACAAAACACCCCTCAGGTTTGGGGTATTACAAATACACTAGAGAAATATTAAATTACAAAACCTCTTCAAGCTTGATTTCATATTACATTTTTACTTTTACTCCAACCGTTAGCTGAACTGGCAGAATTTGCTGACGACATAAACAATATTATGCTGGTAAACATACATGACATGATGTGTATGTTTGTTGGATACAATGCAGATTGGAAATGCTGTGATCAATGATGAGACTGACATGAAAGGGATGTACGAATATTTTGGAAGCCATGCTCTGATTTCAGATGATAATGCTGAGCAAATTATGAAATACTGTGATTTCTCTCCCAATGCCACCAAACAATCAGATAAATGCAATGAAGCTGCTAATGAAGCTGATAGAAATGTGGATATTATTGATATTTATAACATTTATGCTCCCTTGTGCTCTAATTCCAGCCTCACAGAGAAGCCCAAGAAGACATCAGTGAGTAATTAATGTGTCCTACTATTTTTATTATACATAATTCTGGATTTTATTATATTAGTAATAAGGGTAAATTGCAATTTTAGTCAGGTTCGCAATAATAGTCCTGTAAAATTCATGATTTACGGAAAAGTCCCATAACTCTTTGATCGCCGAAAGTTGGAAAATTTGCCAAATGATCAACATGCCCATATTTTCGTCCAAACCGCAGAAGCGGAAATCAATTTTACTTATGTGAACATCCTCTAAGTGACAATTTTCTCCCTTAGTTTTCTTCTAATTAACATGCAAATTCCCTTGAAGGATATTTACATATATAAGTGGAATTAGTTTCCACATCAGCAAGTTTGGCGAAAATATAGACACATGGATTTCTCAGAAAATTTCCCAACTTCCGGCACCAAAAGGACTGATCGAGAGTTTTTTTTTTTTCAAAGTTATGGGACTTTTTGCAAATCACTGCTTTTGTAGAAATATTATTGTCAACCCCTTATAGAGTTACAGACTAAAATTGCAATTTGTCCTTGGTATTAATTTGAACATCATTAATATTATTCAAATCGATGATGCAGGCATTGAGTCTTGATCCTTGCAGTGACTATTATGTGTATGCATACCTGAATAGGCCTGAAGTTCAAGAGGCACTCCATGCCAATGTCACCAACATTCCATATGAATGGCAACCTTGCAGGTAATTATAAATTATCTTGATAATTATACTCCTATATATATTTGTTGTATATTAACTAATTTCGAGAAAAATGATCAATCTTACTTTAGCCAGACAAAAAGTTGGTGGTATTTGTAATATTTAGAGAAATTGAGGATGCAATTATAATATATTCAAGGATGTCTGCAAATTTCATTAAATTCAGCAAAATGCATGTGAGACGTAATTAAACAAGGAGTTTCTATATTTTGAAGCTTCTCTATTTTTTTTTTAATTATCTATTAAATTTATGGTTTCTATTACTTTAACATGCTCACCAATTAACTAACTGTAAGTACTTCTTTTCCTCAAAAAAAAAAAAAAAACTGTAAGTACTTCTCTTTGAAAATTGCAGCAATGTCCTCAAGAAATGGCAAGATAGCCCTTCCACTGTCATTCCTCTTCTCAAAGAGTTTATGGATAATGGGCTTCGAGTTTGGATATTTAGGTAATTAACAAGTCCTCATAATTTTCATTATTATAAATAGAATCTCTTGTAATCTGAAAATTTCACTCGCATATGGTTTAATCGAACAAAAGTTACAAAACTAAATCATAGGATAAATTTAATTACATTTGCCTTGTAATTAATTATTCTGTTGACAAAGCCATTTGTTGTGTAATGCAGTGGGGATATAGATGGAAGGATACCAGTTACGTCAACACAGCAATCCATCAAAAAGATGAAACTTCCCATTAGGATTTCCTGGCACCCTTGGTACCTTTTTGGAGAGGTAACTAGTGTTTGACATAAAAATTTGAGGGTTATATTTTAGAGATAATTACAAAACTACCCTTGAGGTTTAGCCTAATTACAAAAAACTACGGTTATCTTTCAAAATTACAAGGTGTTACAAGCACTCTCTTGAGGTTCGTATTTACCTAATAAATACCTCGCTCGTAAGGGTGCAATTTATAAGATATAAGCAAATGTCAAGGGCTTATTTGAAATTGAAAATAACTGGGTCTATTTGTAATTAGATTAAATCTTCAAGGGTAGTTTTGTAATTATCCCTATAATTTGTTTACTTCATTTTATATTTTCCTTTTAAATATCTACAGTTTATACCACCTGGGAAAACAAAAGTTATATTTTCTGCTAATATTAAAAAATGGGGTTAAAAATTGAGTAAACTTTCTGATTGTATATTTTATTTTAATATTTTTGCATCAGGTTGGTGGGTATACACAAGTGTATGAGGGCAACCTAACATTTGCTACAGTTAGAGGGGCAGGACATCAAGTGCCAAGTTACCAACCTGCTAGAGCACTTTCCCTTATTATGCATTTTCTTGCTGGGACAGAGCTTCCTAATTCATCAAGAAATTAAAACACTCTTATAATTCCTCTCATTATTAATATTTTTGCACAGGCTAAGGTCAATGGAGAAATTAAATTTCAGCAAGCTTTTTCTTGTTTTTTTTTATTAATTGATTATTATTTTTATCCAATTCTTTTAATGATATTAAACGAGCACGTGTTATGTTTCCTAGATGACATAACAATAGTCAATAGGTCATGGACCATACAAGGGTTCCATCGCCAACCCTAACATTGTTTGGTGGCGGCTTTTAACTTTTAACTTTTAACCTAACTTTAGTTTTTATTGCGCCATGCAGTTAGGGCTCTCAATTGTATTTTGAAATCGAATATGATTAGATTTCGTAAGGTTGCATTATATTTGAGTATAAAAATTGTGGATTTAAGGAATAGGTTTCAAATGGCTTCATATAACACATATAAATGTGAAATCCACCATATTGACTCAAGAAATAGTTAAGTAGTAGGAGTTTATGTTGGAATTGGTTTTGATAAATTGGGTTGTGACCCGATTTTGACCAATTGTTTAAGTGGGTTCATTTATTCGATGTATGAAATAAATGAGATAAACGTCATCTACGCCGAGGGTAGATAAGTTTAGCATTTTGAATTTCTCAAAACCAATGTCGGGTGAATGAGAAATAAATGCATGAAGTTGGCCACTTAAAATGTTTTATATATGAAATATAAAAGGGTGGTGATGGCTCAAAATGCTACTCAGAAAACCATAGGCAAGTGCACCTATCGTTTTGTAGTATAGATTATTGAGTCACCGAGTGTCATTCCCACGAGGATTATAAGTACTAATAATTACCGTCTTTTTGTTATCTAATCTAGTAATTTTGAGTTTTGTTTGTTAAAATGGAAAATGAAAAATAGAGAATTTAAGATAATTGCAACTAACAAAAAGAAATCAAATAAAAATAGATTGTAGAATGAGAAATCAAGAGATAGAAATGTGTTGAATGTAAATCCCTCTAGAATGTTTTGTGATTCAATCAAGATAAAAATACAACCATAAGCCCTTAAGCAAAAACCAACCTCTTTTAATAAAATCTCATGTTATGTGGACCGTAGAAATTCCCGATTTAAGTTAAACCCTTTCTCGGCGAAAAACTCCTAATCTCAAGTTGATTAACCGAAATCTCTTTCTAGTTAAAACCCCCAAAATTGCATTATAACGATTTATGAATTCCCATATTAGGTTTGAATTCTAATTCGGAAGATTTATGTCGTCCTATATCTAGGATTGCATGCAACTCTTTTCACTTATATAGGTTCTTTCCCACCATAAATCTCTCGATTATCCGATGGGAATAAATATCAAATTAATATACCAGGAAATATCAACTTGAATGAAATAAACATGATATAAGTGAATCACACAAGACATGAGAATTTTATTAAAAACATACAAACCTTAATCACAAATCCATTCTAGAGTTCATTACATTCAAACACTAGTAGTTTAGCTACTCATGATTTTGACAAAAGAATAAATTACACAAGAAGATTTAAGTGTTGTAAACATGGTGTACTTATCTTTCTTAAAATCTCAATGACTTCTTCCTTTGATAGATGATGTTGATCCAAGCCTTCTTCTCCAATGTTGCTACAAGCTTACTCCTCCAAGACCTCTTGATCCCAATTCCACTCAAAATGTTAAACACAATGAATCTCTATATGAATGAATATTACATGAATGATTTTCCAACTCAAACTCTTGGCTTTTATAAGCACCATCTTGTGAAATACCATATTAACAAATGCCCCATTTCCATGCTTGTTAGTTGAATCATTGTGTGCACATTCATGGTTGAGTTGGTTGAATCATTGTATACACATGATCATACTTCACTTCCGTTGGTTGAGTTGGTTGAATCATTGTGTCCACATGACAATTGAGGAGGAAATTGAGTTTTGGTGCAGCAAGATGAGGTGTGAAAGTCGCTCAAAGGTTGTCAAAAAGCAAAAGTCTCCATTATTTCCGCAAAAGAAGAAAATTTGTTGGTGGAGGGAAAACACGGCCGTCTTTAAAAGCGCGGCCAGGCCGTGTTACAAATTTGACGAACACGGCCGTGTTTATAAACACGGCCAGGCCGTGTTTTAAATCGCCAAAAATACCGGGTTAATTAAAACACGGGCGCAGCACTAACACGCCCTGGCCGTGTTCATGCGAGTTTTCACCCAAAATAAATTTTTTTTTTTTTGAATTAAAACACGGGCGTGTTCATAAACACGCCGGCCGTGTTTTCTGCGTGTTTTGCCAACATGGCCGAGTTGAAGAACACGGCCAAGGTGTGTTCGTCAATAAATTGACGAACACGGCCGTGGTGGATAAACACGGCCAGGCCGTGTTTTTATTATTATTATTTTTTTTTAAAAAAAATTCACACAAAATACCGGGTTGCCTCCGGGATAGCGCTCGTTAACGTCGTATATTTGGACTGTTTTTACCTCTACTCGTGTGGTGTATTTTGAGGGTCGTCAAGACGGATGGAATCTCGATAACTATCATCGATGGTGCCCCAAAATAAAGCTTTAGGCGATGTCCGTTCACCTTGAATGTTCCCATTTCCTTGTGCGTGATTTCAATAGTCCGTAAGGAACACTGAGTAATAATGTGATGAATGGTAGGACCACCGGGATTTTAATTTACGGGAATAGTCGGAGTCGGGAATTGAAGAGTAACACTTGATCACCAGGTTGAAATTCTCTTGTTTGCTTAATGCGTTTGTCATGCCATTGCTTTGTTCGTTCTTTGTAAATTTCGAGTTCTCGTATGCCGAATTTCGCCATTCTTGAGTTCGTTAATCTGCGCAATAAACGGTTATCTCCCGCACTTGACAAATCATAATTAAGCATTTTAATAGCCCAAAAGGCCTTGTGTTCAAGCTCAACCGGTAAATGACACCCCCTTACCATAAACGAGTCGGTATGGAGTAGTCCCTATTGGCGTTTTGAAAGCCGTTCTATAAGCCCAAAGGGCATCGTCGAGTTTGAGGACCAATCCTTGCGAGAGTGTCAACCGTTTTTCCAAAATTCTTTTTAATTCGCGGTTGGACACTTCAACTTGACCACTAGTTTGAGGTGATAGGCGGTGGCGACTCGGTGTGTGACACCATATCGTTTTAACACTTTGTCAAATTGACTATTACAAAAGTGAGTGCCTCTATCACTAATGATGGCTCGTGGAGTACCAAATCGGGTAAAACGTTTTTTTGAAAATGTACCACCACTCGAGCATCATTTTTAGGCAAGGCTTGAGCCTCTACCCATTTAGACACGTAGTCAACGGCTACCAAAATGTATTTATTGCCAAAAGACGCAGGAAATGGTCCCATAAAATCAATACCCCAAACATCAAAAATTTCGCAAACAAGAATACCGTTTTGGGGCATTTCATTTTTTGAGAAATATTTCCTACTCGTTGACAATTATCACAAGTTTCAACATACCGTTTTGTGTCTTGAAAAAGTGTAGGCCAATAAAAGCCCGACTCAAGGACCTTTCGTGCCGTGGTATTCGCTTGATAGTGCCCACCGGTGGGTCCTTTGTGACAATGATTCAAAATGGAGATCGTTTCAGGAAGTGCGACACATCTTCGTATGATTTGATCCGCACAAATTCGGAAGAGGTGAGGATCGTCCCAAATATAGTGTTTGAGGTCCAAAAAGAATTTCTTCTTTTGTTGATGGGTCAACCCTTTCGGTAGAACTTTTTCTGCAAGATAATTAGCAAAATCTGCAAACCAAGGATTATCAATTGAAATTGAGTTCAAGGAAAAGAGTTGCTCATCAGGAAAGAATCTTTGATATGTCCTTTGTGTTGCTTGTCGATGTCGGAGTGCTCAAGCGCCCTCTTGACAGGTGATCGGCAAGATTTTGCCCCGTTTATCTTTGATTTCCACATTAAATTCTTGGAGTAAGAGTACCCATCGAATTAGTCGTGGTTTTGCATCATTTTTGTCAAGCAAATAACGTAAAGCGAGTGGTCCGTATAGACAATGACTTTGGATAGGATCAAATATGAGCGAAATTTGTCAAATGCGAAAACTACGCAAGTAACTCTTTTTCTCGTAGTCGTATAATTGAGTTTGTTTGGATTGAGTTTTGCTTGCGTAGTAAATTGGTCGGAAATGCTTATCTTTTCGTTGCCCAAGCACCGCACCTACCGCATAATCGTTGGCATCACACATGAGTTCGAATGGTTGAGACCAATCAGGAGCTACCATGATGGGAGAAGTGGTGAGCTTTTCTTTCAAAGTATTGAATGCTTGAAGGCATTCATCATTGATATGAAAGACGCATCCTTCTCCAAGAGGCGAGTGAGTGGCCGGGCAATTTTGAAAAATCTTTGATGAATCTCCTATAAAACCCGGCATGCCCCAAAAGCTTGCGGATTGCCTTCACCGAAGTGGGTGGAGGCAATTTGGAAATTGTCTCAACCTTCGCCTTGTCAACTTCAATGCCCCCGCAAGAAATTTTATGTCCCAAAACAATACCTTCTTGTACCATGAAATGACATTTTCTCGATTAAGAACCGGGGTTAGTTTCTTCACAACGAATGAGGACTTTTAAGATTTGCAAGACAAAGATCAAATGAGTCCCCAAAACCGAGAAGTCATCCATGAAGACTTCCATGATATCTTCTACAAGTTCGTCGAAGATAGCAAGCATGCACCTTTGAAAAGTTGTGGTGCATTGCACAATCCGAAAGGCATGCGGCGATAGGCAAAAGTACCGTAGGGGCAAGTGAAAGTGGTCTTTTCTTGGTCCTCTGGTGCTATCGGATCTGAAAATAACCGACATGCCATCAAGGAAGCAATAATACAAGTGACCGGATAATCTTTCAAGCATTTGATCAATAAAAGGTAAAGGAAAATGGTCCTTGCGAGTAGCATCATTGAGTCGTCGTGTCGATGCAAACTCGCCAACCTGCTTTATTACCGTCCGCATTGGAATAAGTTCATTCTTTTCATTTGGTGCCACCGTCATCCCACCTTTCTTTGGAACCACTTGAATGGACTCACCCATTCATCGTGCCGAAATTGGATAGATGAGCCAAAGATCAAGTAATTTGATTACCTCGCCTTGACTTCCTCTTTCATGTTTGGATTTAAACGATTTTGTGGTAGAACAACCGGTTTGAAATTTTCCTCCATCGAATTTTGTGAGTGCAAAAGGAAGGATTTATCCCTTGAATATCGGAGATTTTCCAAGCGATGGCCTTTTTATGTTCAGTAATATTGCCAACAATCTATCCTTTTGATGAGAAGATAAATTGGAGGAAATAATTACGGGAAGTTTGGCGTTCTCGGCTAGAAATGCATATTCCAAGTGTTCGGGTAACTCCTTGGCTCAACGGTGGTGGATCTTCAATGGATGGTTTGATATGCCCCTTTGTGAGTTTTCAATTTTTCGAACTCTTTTTAAATTCTGTTGGTTCATTTTCCTCCAATGCGAGTCTGATTCCCTAAGAAAGGGGTTTTCATCGATATACCGCACTTTGAACAATACAAGTCTCCAAGAATTCGTTAGAAATCATGCTTGGTAGAGAATTTGTTATCTCCATATCGATAAGATCAATAGCAAACAGAGTCATCTTTATCTATCGTATTTTTCATTGATGTAGCGATTTTAAAAATGACTTGTTCATCTTCGACTCTTAAAATTAGTTTGCCATCATGCACGTCAATGATTGCCTTAGCGAGAGCTAAAAATGGACGCCTTTAGGATCAAGGGAACTTCGACATCTCAGTATGCATATCAAGAATTACAAAATCGACAGAAATATAAACTTATCGACTTTGACCAAAACATCTTCAACAATGCCTCTAGGATACTTAATAGATCTCACTAATTGCAGGCTCATCCTAGTTGGTTTTGGCTCCCCTAGACCCATTTGTTTGAATAAATCATAAGGCATCAAATTAATGCTAGCCCCTAGATCGAAGCAATGCCCGATCAGCAAATTACCGACATGACAAGGAATAGTGAAACTCCTGGATCTTTGATTTTACGAGGTAACTTGTTTTGCAAAATTGCCGAGCATTCCTCATTTAATTGCACCATGGATATTTCTTCAAGCTTCTTCTTATTTGAAAGAAGATCTTTTAGGAACTTGGCATATTTTGGCATCGTGAAAGGGCTTCAACAAAAGGAATATTGATGTGCAATTGTTTAAATAAATCTAAGAACTTACCAAATTGGTCGTCATGTTTGTCTTACGCAATCGACTTGGATACGGAATAGGTGGTTGGAATTAGGTACCATTTTCTTTGTTTCCTTGAATGCTGCGTCTTTTTGTTGTATGGGTGTGGGTTCGCCCTCCGGCATCCGTACTTCATCTAGCTTTGTTCCACTTCTTGAGTAATTGCTTTTACTGTTCTCTTGGATTTGGCTCGGTGTTGCTAGGTAAGCTCCCTTGTGGCCTTTCGGAGATCATTTTGGCAATTTGACCAATTTGATTTTCCAAGTTGCGAATAGATGCTTCTTGGTTCCTTAAGGATGTTTGGTAGGTTGTGAAACGGGTTTCCGTTGTTTGGACCAATTTGGACGATGAAGTCCTCCAAACTTGGTTTCGCGGTTGAAAACCGGGAGGTGAGCAATTGGGGGAGTGCGTTTGGATTAGGCTTCATTGACCTTGATTTCCCCAACTAAAGTTCGGGTGTTGGCGCCAACCTGGATTATAAGTGTTCTTGAAAGGATTATTTTGAAAGGGTCGAGATTGATTGCCTAGATAATCCACTTGTTCATGCGGTATCGCGTAAGGGCAATCTTGGTGGTTGTGTGATCCTCCACAAGTCTCGCATGAGAAGGCTTGTTGTGGTGGTGGTTTTGGAGTAACAACCCGTCGATTTTCTCGAGTCGAGCTTCGACTGTGCGGCTAGTGTAACCACCGCGTTCGCATTATATACTCCCACCGACCTGTTGGTTTTTCCTCGTCACGGATTGCCATTGATAGCCATTCATGGCCATTCCTTCTATGAGATCTTTAAAAGCTTCAGGTGTTTTATTGTTCAATGTTCCCCGCCGCAAAGATCGATCATCTGCCTTGTTGATGAGAGCAACCCATTGTAAAATGTTTGGACTTGCATCCAAATGGGAAGACCATGATGTGGACATTTTCGCACAATTCTTTGAATCTCTCCCAAGTGTCGTACAAAGTTTCATCGTCCTCTTGAGTGAATGAAGAGATCTCATTCCTCAATCGTGCGGTTTTAGCGGGTGGGAAATACTTTAGCGGGAATTTTTCCGCCATAATGCTCCATGTTGTGATTGTTCCTTCGGTAAAGTGTTTAGCCATTGTTTAGCCCGCCCCCGAAGAGTAAATGGGAACAAGCGTAAGCGGATGGCATCGTCGGAGACTCCATTTATTTTGAAAGTATCGCAAATTTCGAGGAAATTCGCGATATGATTATTGGATCTTCGTCCGGTAGGCCGTCGAATTGAACAAATTGTTGCACCATTTGAATGACATTCGGTTTGATTTGAAATTATTGGCCGAATAATGCGGGCCTTACGATATAGACGGCGTACCATCCATAGATGGCTTGGCGTAGTCGTACATGGTTCTTTGTTGTTCATCCGCCATATCGGGATCCTTGCTTTCGTTAGTATCCTCCTCGTGATCCGTACTAATACTTTCCTCTGTGTTGCTACCAGGCGGTCTCGCGCTTCCAAATTCGGCGGCAGTAGGCATGCACTGCGTGGTAAACAAGGAGGATAAGTATAATCCAAGACTTACAAAGATAGATACCTAGAAAGACAATTAATGAAAAAAAAAAATGATTAAATTAACAAAAATAAGGTGTTCTTAATATTACAATCCCGACAGCAACGGCGCAAAAACTTGATGGCTCAAAAGCTACTCTAGAAAACCATAGGCAAGTGCACCTATCGTTTTGTAGTATAGATTATTAGTCGAGTGTCATTCCCACGAGGATTATAAGTACTAATAATTACCGTCTTTTTGTTATCTAATCTAGTAATTTTCAGAGTTTTGTTTGTTAAAATGGAAAATGAAAAATAGAGAATTTAAGATAATTGCAACTTACAAAAAGAAATCAAATAAAAATAGATTGTAGAATGAGAAATCAAGAGATAGAAATGTGTTGAATGTAAATCCTCTAGAATGTTTTTGTGATTCAATCAAGATAAAAATACAACCATAAGCCTTAAGCAAAACCCAACCTCTTTTAATAAAATCTCATGTTATGTGGACCGTAGAAATTCCCGATTTAAGTTAAACCCTTTCTCAAGGCGAAAAACTCCTAATCTCAAGTTGATTAACTGAAATCTCTTTCTAGTTAAAACCCCCAAAATTGCATTATAACGATTTATGAATTCCCATATTAGGTTTGACCCTAATTTAGAAGATTTATGTCGTCTATATCTAGGATTGCATGCAACTCTTTGCACTTATATAGGTTCTTTCCCACCATAAATCTCTCGATTATCCGATGGGAATAAATATCAAATTAATATACCGGAAATATCAACTTGAATGAAATAAACATGATATAAGTGAATCACACAAGACATGAGAATTTTATTAAAAACATACAAACCTTAATCACAAATCCATTCT
Source organism: Rehmannia glutinosa (assembly GCA_016081115.2). Classification (NCBI taxonomy): domain Eukaryota; kingdom Viridiplantae; phylum Streptophyta; class Magnoliopsida; order Lamiales; family Orobanchaceae; genus Rehmannia; species Rehmannia glutinosa. The sequence continues at coordinate 46,883,018 of CM071937.1, read as the reverse complement.
AGAGTTCATTACATTCAAACACTAGTAGTTTAGCTACTCATGATTTTGACAAAAGAATAAATTACACAAGAAGATTTAAGTGTTGTAAACATGGTGTACTTATCTTTCTTAAAATCTCAATGACTTCTTCCTTTGATAGATGATGTTGATCCAAGCCTTCTTCTCCAATGTTGCTACAAGCTTACTCCTCCAAGACCTCTTGATCCCAATTCCACTCAAAATGTTAAACACAATGAATCTCTATATGAATGAATATTACATGAATGATTTTCCAACTCAAACTCTTGGCTTTTATAAGCACCATCTTGTGAAATACCATATTAACAAATGCCACATTTCCATGCTTGTTAGTTGAATCATTGTGTGCACATTCATGGTTGAGTTGGTTGAATCATTGTATACACATGATCATACTTCACTTCCATTGGTTGAGTTGGTTGAATCATTGTGTCCACATGACAATTGAGGAGGAAATTGAGTTTTGGTGCAGCAAGATGAGGTGTGAAAGCCTGCTCAAAGGTTGTCAAAAAGCAAAAGTCTCCATTATTTCGCAAAAGAAGAAAATTTGTTGGTGGAGGAAAACACGGCCGTGCTTTAAAAATGAGCGGCCAGGGCCGTGTTCGTCAAATTTGACGAACACAGTAGTGTTTATAAACACGCCAGGCCGTGTTTTTTCACGCAAAATTGGATTTTCAGGCGGTGTGCTTTTAAACACGGTTTGGGCGTGTTTTTTGATTTGCGTATGAAACACTGTAGTGCTTTGTAAGCACGGCCGTGGCGATTTTTCTGCTTTTCTTGTTTTTTCTTCCTTTTGAAGCATGGCCATGTTTTCCAACACACTAGGGGTGTGTTCGCACGAGATCGAGTCTTCTTCTTTCTTTTAGACTTTGTTTGCTTTCGTATTTTCATACGAAATCATACAATTTGCTTCAAGTCTTTACCTTCATCATTCAAAACAAGCCAATGTGATTTTTCTTGATTTTATTGATTAATGAACTTAAAAGTTAGAAAATTTATCTAAAAGGTTTAAGAAAATGTGAACAAAAATGCACTTATCGGTGGGAATATGGAAAGCTATATCCCACATAGGAAACATATTAAATGTTTGACTAGTTAATAAAGAGCTTCACCACTAATAAGGAGTAATCATGTGGAACTCCTTATGATACACCCTAGTGGACCAAGTCAATTTTGACTAGCCTTTGGCTAGCTCAAAAGGCACCAAGGACGGTGCGGAGCACCATTCGAGCCGGAGCTGGAGTTGGGCCCGCGCACGTCGTACATAGTCGCATTGGGCGCTTTAGAGGCGCACTTTGCACTTCGCACGTACGCATCGTCGACGTGGCAGGGCAGCTCAGGTGGTAGTGACTTGGCAAAATCGTCCGAGTGGCGACACGTGGCGCTGATTGGATGCGTCTGTTCGCTAACGGGGCACCATGACTGGACACGACTGTTCAGTGTGCAGAGGTGTATGCCAAAGGATGTGTCCCTTCAGTCAGAAGCAATCAAGACCATCAGATGGCAGCTGTTAACTACAGGGCGCGATCTGACGGTCAAGACTGATTCGGACCAGGGGTTGCACCCAGTCTGAAGAGGCATCAGGAGCTCTATAATCAAGCAGCCCCCAGTATTCATTTCAACACATCAGGAAATTCGAATTTCTTGCTTCATATTCATTCTGCATAAATCCATAAAAGAGAGTTAAAAAAACATCAAAGTGTTCGTTGTGCTTGCGATTTGTAGTGCAACTATCGCAAGTTGTTTGTCGTTGTATCTTGGGAGATAATTGCCGCATACCGTACGCACCGTGAGCAGGGCAATCTTGTCTTAAAGAGAAAGAGTCTAACTCTTGCCTTGACATCTGTTTTTGTATCGAAACTCTGCTCGAATTTTCAGCCATTCGATTACACCACCAATTTTTCCAACAATTTAAGACAAGATTTTCGTGTGTATCAAATGGCGTCGACATCATCAGTTCCAGCACCAGCACCAGCACCCGGAGAAAAACCTGAGAAGTTTGGTGGTTCAGACTTCAAAAGATGGCAACAAAAATATTGTTCTATCTTACGACTCTGAACCTTGCTCGTTTCCTGACGGAGGATGCCCCAACTGTGGGGGAAGAAGAGACTGATAAAGAGAAGAGAATGGCGTTTGATGCTTGGAGTCAAAGCGACTTCCTAAGCATGAACGACATTCTCAACGAATCGACAACACATTGTATAATGTGTATTGTTGATAAAAAGATGCTAAAGAGATGTGGAGTTCTTTAGAGAAAAAGTATTAAACGGAAGATCTTTGGCACAAAGAAATTTATTGTCGGCAAATTTCTTGAGTTTAAGATGGTTGACACCAAGACGGTGATCATCGGAGTTCAAGAGATCCAGCTAATTCGCATGATATAATTGCGAAGGAATGGTTGTGAGTGAATCCTTTCAAGTAGATGCTATAATCTAGAAGCTACCGCCTCTGTGGAAGGATTTTAAAAATTACGAAGCATAAACGGAAGGAGATGGGGTTGAAGACTTAATTGTCAGATTGCGAATTGAAGAAGACAATCACAAGTCTGAGATTAAGTCTGGCAAGCTTCCAATGGAGGCAAAGGCAAACTTGGTGGAGCCCAATGCTAGCAAGAAGAGAAAGCGCCCGGGGAATAATCAGAAACAGAGGAAGGCTAAAAAGTTCAAAGGAATCGCTTAAGTTGTGGAAAGCCGAATCACAATGCTAAAGATTGTCGTCCTCCTAAGAAAGTCAATTGGAATCAGGTGCATGTGACCGAGGACAAATCAGTACCAATTGATATGTCCGAGCTTAATCTCTCGGTTGTTGTGTTTGAAGCCAACAGGTGCTACATGGTGGATAACCTGAGAGAATGATGGGTGGACACAGGTGCTACACGCCACATATGCTCCGACAAAGACATGTTCTCAACATATACTCCTATCAACGGAAGGAAGTTATACATGGGGAATCATGCAACTTCTGAAATTGTCGGTCTTGGCAAGGTGGTGCTGAAAATGACCTCGGGCAAGGAGCTGACCCTCGTTGATGTCCTTCATGTTCTAGACATTCGGAAGAATTTAGTGTCAGGATCGTTGTTGGTCAAGGCAGGGTTTAGATTAGTATTTGAGGCTCAAAAGTTTGTACTAATGAAAAATGGACGAGTTCATAGGGAATGGTACTTAGATAATGGATAGTTCAAGATGAATGTAATAAATGTACTCCGAAACTTTGAAAGTAATAAAATTAGTGCTTCTTCTTATTTACTTGAGTGTTCAAATATATGGCATGTTAGATTAGGACATGTGAATTTTAACACTTTGAAAAGGTTAGTAAACTTGTAATTACTACCTAACTTTAAAATAAATTCACATCACAAGTGTGAAAACTGTGTTGAGGCAAAAATGTCCGGACACCATTCCACTCGGTGGAAAGAGAAACATAACCTCTCTAGAGTTAATTCAAAGTGATATATGTTATTTAAAGTTTGTACAAACTAGAGGCGGGAAAAAGTATTTTATTACTTTTATTGATGATTGCACAAGATATTGCTATATATATCTTATGAGAAGTAAAGATGAGGCCTTAGAAGTTTTTAAAAGCTATAAGAATGAGGTTGAAAATCAACTACGAATTAAGATAATTGAGCGATAGAGGTGGAGAATATGGAACTCCTTTTGATGAATTTTGCTTAGTTTATGGTATTATTCATCAAACGACAGCTCTCTCTTATTCGCCACAACCAACGGTATTGTTGAACGCAAAAACCAAACTCTAAAAGAGATGATGAATGCTTTGTTGATAAATTCGGGTTTACCTCGGAATTTGTGGAGGGAAGCAATTCTCTTGGCTAACCACATTCTTAATAAAATACCACACAAGAATAAAGATAAAACTCCGTATGAGTTATGGAAAGGTCAAAAACCTTCCTACAAATGTTAGTCAGTGGCTACGATAATCTAGAGGGAGGGTGAATAGATTATCTCGGTTTTCGATTTTGCCCTCTTTTTCGAATAATTAAGCAAAGACGAAAATGTAAATGCGGAAAAGAAACAACACACGTCGATTTAAAGAGCTTCACCCCACCAGGGAATACGTGCTCTACCACCCCAAAGATATCCAGGATGGGTTTCGAAAAAGAAAAAGAAATTTTATTAATTACCAAAATTAATACAACACCACCTTGAGGATTACCACAATCCTCTTAGAACACCTCAAAGAGATTACCACAATCTTCCTTCAACACCTATGAAGAGGACCACACTCTTCAACACCTAAGATCACCCAAGTGTACTCTTTACCACAAGAGCAACAACAAGGATATCTTGTTTTGGATGATTGACAAAATTCAAGATTACAACTCTATAATACCAATACAAAGATTGAGTGCAATGTAATCAAGAATCTAAAGCCTAGACCTCAAGAGAGTGCAAGTGAAAGTACTTAGGCTAAAATACAACAAGATATGAAAGTGTTTGCTTGTATGCTCTTTGCTTGTATGTTGTGTTGTATCTTGTTGCTTGAATGAAGCCTCTATTTATAGGATAGGTCTTGGCTTAATTTCCGGACATAGGCTCCTCCTTGGGGAGTGATTTTTAAAAGAAACCATTTAAAAACAAAATTATAGCTGTTAGAAATCAATCCCACAAATTAGGGAAAAGTTGTCCAAAATGCAACGGATAGTTCTTTGACATACGGGGGTGCGACCGATCGCACGAGAGATAAGTTTGAAATGAGTTCTCTGCGAATTTTACATTGGGGACCGGTCGACGGGGGTCCGACCGGTCGACCCCTATCTTCGAACGGCAGTCGGGGTAGTTGGAAAATCGAAACAGAGAGTTCGTGAATTGAAACTCACGTTCGTCGCACCGATCTCCCACGGCCGACCTCAAGGTTGGCCAGGCCTCTCCTCCTTGTTTTCCATTTTGTCCCGTTTTTCTGTTTCAAAACTCAACTCAGTGGAGGTTGCCTATAGGGCGACCGGTCGAGCTTGAAATATAAGTGTTGTCCAATTTTTTTATCAAAAATAAACTTCAAGAAATACTCCCGAAATAGTAAAAATATTTTAAATCGATCGGAAGTATTTGGACAACATTTAGGGACATTGTTTTGGTATAAAAACTCATTTAAACAAAATCATCAAAATTATGATAAAACATTTATCTAACTAACTCTCCCTTTTTGATGATTACAAACCAAAACAATTTTCAAGAGGACGATTTTGAAAACAAAATAATTTTTGGTTTATGAGTAAACTATCCGTTTAAAAACATTTTACAAAAAGCTCCCCTATCAACAAGCACATCAATAAGAAATATTGCATAAGCTGAAGCACAAGCTTTTACAAATTAAACAACAACATTGTGAGCTTAGAAGCTCCCCTCTGTCACAAATACTCATTATCCATGCAAACAAGTCCATAATACAAGCCATGGACTAATTATTCTTTACAACTTATGACATTAGAAAGCCATAGCTTATAGCTTTTATAGCGAGCTTTTATTAGCTTTTTAAGCTAACGAGCCAATTTCCTATTTCTCCCCTTTGGAATCATCAAAAAGAATGTTAGGATGATAAAAACATCATACATGTATATCAAAGTGCGCCAAAGAGCCAAGTTATCAGCCGTTGAAAAAATAGACGTAGAATCCGAATAGCAATGGGAGAAAATTGATCATTTGATATCCATAAGCTCATTTTGTTTGTCAAGACATGATCTCAATAAGTATATAAGACATTTGAAAGCATAAGAGTCATGTACAAGATGAGAAATTCTTTGTGACAATTCATCGAACACCTTGTGGGCATGAAAAATAAAAAAGTTGTATAAAACCCTTGTAAATGGATCAAGTCAAAAAAATTTATCACCAAATCAGTTCAAACATAATTCAATACATCATAAATAATGAGCTCATCGCAATCATATGAATCTTTCATCAAAAAAATAACAAATAAGTCACAATCTCAAGGGTTCAACCCAATTGAGCAAAGGAAGTAGAATTCTTACCATTCAATCGGTAAAGATGAGCAATGATGATGATAATCAAGCTATATTAAGTTCAAGACAGAAATATATGCAAGAAAACAGATTTTGAGTGTGTGCAATTGGCGAAAGGGATGAAAAATGAACATTTTGAGCCAAAATGGTTAAGTACTCAAGACGAAACGTTTTAAACCATAAAATGGCGGCGATCGGTCGACGGTGAGGCGCCGAGGTGAGGTCCGATTGGTTGCCCTCACCCCGATCTCCCATGTCTCAACTTGTTTACCAAAATCCGTAATTTCAACCAAAAATCCGATTTTTTCGCCCCTAAGTTTTAAAAACGTGCAAAATACAAACAAAAACTTCATTCAATATGCATTATGCCTAACCGAGCTCGTATAGATGCAAAAATCTTGGAAGATAGCGGTTTGTAAAAATATCCGCCAATTGATCTTGAGATGGTACGAAAGATATCTCAATTTTACGTTTAGAAACACAATCCCTTAGAAAATGATGTCGAATCTCAATATATTTAGTACGTTTATGATGAACCGGGTTTTGAGCAATATTAATAGCGGATATGTTATCACAAAAGATAGGAACATTTTCAAAAGAACATTTGTAATCCGCTAAGGTTTGTTTCATCAAAGAAGTTGAGTACAACAAAACGTTGCTGGAAATATATTATTAAACCAGTAGTAGAAAGTGAAACACAATTTTGTTTCTTTGAAAACCAAGATACTAGGCAATCGCCTAAAAATTGACATGATCCGGAAGTACTTTTCCGATAATCAATATTTCCCGCATAATCCGAATCACTATAACCTTTAAGAGAAAAATTTTCATTCTTTGGATAAAATAAACCATATTGAATAGTGCCTTTCAAATATCGAAAAATCCTTTTAACGGCACGCATATGAGATTCTTTGGGATTGCTTTGCGAGCACATAGGCATACAACATGAAGAATGTCGGGTCTACTTGCGGTTAAATAAAGTAAACTACTAATCATACCTCGATACTTTGATTCATCCACGGACTTGTCTTTCTCATCTTTGTCAATTTTGACATTTGTCGCCATAAGGGTAGAGACGGTTCTTCCTTCTTCAATGTAAATACCTTCTTGGCATTGCTTAATTTGAAGTCCAAGGAAGAAGTTGAGCTCCCCCATCATGCTCATTTCAAATTCACCTTCCATCAACTTAGAAAATTTCTTGCACAAAGATTCATTAGTAGAACCAAAGATAATATCATCAACATAAATTTGCACAAGTAAACAATCTTACCCTTTATCAAAAACAAAGAGAGTAGTATCAACTTTACCTCTTGTAAAACTATTTTGTAAAAGAAAAGAGCTAAGTCTATCATACCATGCACGGGATGCTTGTTTTAAACCATACAAGGCTTTTTTAAGTTTATAAACATCATTAGGCCTAGAAAAATTTTCAAACCCCGGAGGTTGTTTTACATAGACTTCTTCTTGAATGAAACCATTTAAGAAAGCGGATTTAACATCCATTTGGTAAAGCTTGAAATTTTTGAAACAAGAATAGGCAAGTAAAATACGAATAGCTTCTAAACGTGCTACGGGAGCAAAAGTTTCATCATAATCAATACCTTCTTCTTGACAATACCCTTGAGCTACTAACCTTGCCTTGTTTGAACAATGTTGCCTTGATCATCAAGTTTGTTCCGAATACCCGTTTAGTACCAATAATAGTTTGAGATGGAGGACAAGGTACTAATTCTCATACATCATTTCTTTCAAATTGATTCAACTCTTCTTGCATTTCCAAAAACCAATCCTCATCCACAATAGCCTCCTTGGCATTTTTGGCTCTTTTTGAGATATAAGAGCTTTTCGACAAATTTTCTTTGGGTCATTACTTTATCAAGGGGATCACCAATAATAAGATCTTTTGGGTGATCTCCCTTAAATTTCAATGCTACGGGAAGATCCGAAGTATCACCTCTATCTTCTTGAGGAACATTTGAAGTGGATGGTTGATTATTTGATGTAGAATGTTGATCATTTTGAGCATCATTTTGAACAATGAGTTCAATAATATCCTCTTCATCACTTTCATCATTGGGTATCCTTTCAACACCCGAGGCTTCATTGAATTTTACATGAATAGATTCTTCAACAACCCCACTAGTTTTGTTGTAAACCCGATATGCTTTGCTCTTCGTTGAATACCCCATAAATATTCCTTCATCGGCTTTAGGATCAAGTGTGTCCAATTGATCCTTAGTATTCAAAATGAAACACTTACATCCAAATATTTTGAAGTAGCTAATATTAGGAGTTCTTCCTTTCTAAAGCTCATATGGAGTTTTATTCATTTTAGGACGAACATAAACTCAATTAATGACATAGCAAGCGGTACTTACGGCTTCGGTCCAAAAATATTTTGGAAGAGAGAATTCATTGAGCATGGACCGACTCATCTCTTGTAGTGTCCAATTTTTCCTTTCGGCTACACCATTTTGTTGAGGTGTCCTTGGAGCCAAAAATTATGTGCATATCCTGGTTTCACAAAAGATTCTAAATTCACCATCAAATTCTCCACCTCGATCACTTCGAATAGACTTAATAGTATCTTCCTTTTCATTTTCAATAAGTCTACACAACTTAACAAACTCATTAACGGCATCGCTTTTATTGGTAAGAAAAAGAGCCCAAGTATATCTAGAAAAGTCATCGACAATAACGAAAGTGTAATGTTTTCCACTTAGACTCGCACCAATATCCCCATACAAATCTAAATGAAGAAATTGTAGAGGCTTGGTTGTGGAAATTTCATTTTGGGCTTAAAACTACTTTTAACTAATTTGTACTTTTGACAAGTGTCACATAAGCCAATATTCTCAAAATTCAATTTGGGTAGTCCTTTTACATGTTGGTTTTTGTAAATATTTTTCAAATTCTTGTATCCAACATGTCCAAGTCGCCTATGCCATAAACTCGTTAAATCATTATTTGCGACAAGACAAGAAACATTTTGACTAACCAAATCACTTGTACAAATTTTGTAACGATTGCTTTTCTATTTGCTTCACAAATAATTTCATCATTTTTAAGAATAAGACAATTTTCTTTATTAAAAACAACATTATAATTTGAATCACAAAGTTGGCTAACACTTATCAAATTAAACTTAAGCCCTTCTACTAAAATAACATTACTAGAGAGAAAGAAGAGTTACCAATGTCTCCATTGCCAATGATTTTTCCTTTGCCATTGTCGAAAATGACCATACCCTCTTCTTTTGAGCTTGATGTTGGTAAAAAGTTCTCTCTTTCGGTTATATGGCGTGAACACCCGCTGTCCACGAGCCATTTTGAATCCTCCATGGTTGTTATAGCCCTATGACCTATAAAGGAATTATTTTTAGGTACCCTATAGTTTTGGGATCCATGGGGTTAGTCTTGAGACCTTTGGGTCTCCAAACATAGCTAAAATTGTTCTTTAATTTACAATGGCTAACATAGTGACCAATTTTACCACAATAAAAATAAATAATATCATGGGCACTATTAGCACGTACAAAAGTCGGACCTTGGTCATTTTTTTTTTTAAAGAGGTTGAAAAGATTTATAGCCAAGTCCTAATTTGGAATGCTCACTTCTTTGTGCATCTAAAATTTTTGTAACTTTGTCCGTGCTTATGTTAAAATGATGCACATCCTTTTTTAAACATTCAAGATCTTTGGTGAGTGATTCTTTTTCGGTTTCAAGAGTATGAACTCTAGTAAGAGTAATAGCATGAGCTTTATCAAGAGATTCATAAGAAGTAAATAATTTTTCCTTTTCAATTTTAAGCTCTTTATGCTCCTTTTTCAAAGTCTTGTATTTAACAATCAAATTTTGAAACTCAATTTGCAAGTCATCAAAATCACATTGCAATTCATCAACTAAGGAGGAGGTAGAAGAGTTGGAGTGTACCTCATTGTTTTCATCGTCTATGGCCATAAGACCATGTTCGGTTTCTCCTTCCTCGTCGGTTGTTTCAAGTAGTTCATCCCTAGTTTTGACCTCCGCATATAGAGCCTTCTTTTTCGAAAAAGGCTTATTTTTCTTTTGTTCCTCCTCATCGAGTTTTGGACAATCGGCAATGAAGTGTCCGGGTTTTCCGCATTTAAAGCAAGCATTATCTCTCGATTTTCTTGCCTTATTTTTATTCACAAATTTTGCAAATTTTTGAACAAGTGCGATCGTCTCCTCATCATCATCATCATTATCATAGTATGCATTATTAGAAGAAAAGCAAGACCTTTAGGAATATTTTGTATACCCGATTGATTGATGGTTGGTTTGGAATTTTCCTCTCCTCGAGATAGACTTCATAGATGAGGAGGTTCCCGATTGAGCTCGTCAAACTTGAGTGCCTCAAGATTTTGTGCTTCCGTGATTGCCGTCACCTTTTCGGACCATGAGCCGGAAGAGCATTCAATACCTTAGTCACCTTGTCTTCTTCTTTGGAGATGACTTTACCGAGGGCCACAAGAGGATTGACAATGTTGTCAAACCTTTCCACCATTTTAGAGATGCTTTCACCATCATGCATGTTAAAGTTTTCAAAGTCTTTAACAAGCATGGTCTTTTCTTGCTTGCTTGACCTTCTTTGTCCCTTCATATATAGTCTCCAATTTTTCCCAAAGCTCATGTGCCGACCTTATGCCTCTTATGCGATTGTACTCGGTGGCGGTAAGAGAACAATGCAAAATATTCAAGGCCTTATCGTTTAGAGAGAAGGCCTTCTTGTCGTTTTCATCGAACTCCTTGAAAGGTTTAGGAGCCGAGGTGCCATCCTTCCAATTTCTTGGTTGGTTGAGCAACTCCTTGGTGACCACATTCCAAATGTCAAACCCGCACCCTTGAGAAAGCACTCCATACGGTCTTTCCAAAATGCATAGTTGTTTGCGTCGAATAGTGGTGGCATGTTGGCGGAGGCGCCGGTGGTGAGATAAGCGTCATTCATAGCCATGGATCTTTCATCTCTACTCGGAACGAGCTAGCCAAAGAGTTTGGCTTTGATACCACTTGTTAGTCCAAGTGGCTACGATAATCTAGAGGGAGGGTGAATAGATTATCTCGGTTTTTCGATTTTGCCCTCTTTTTCGAATAATTAAGCAAAGACGAAAATGTAAATGCGGAAAAGAAACAACACACGCGTCGATTTAAAGAGCTTCACCCCACCTAGGGAATACGTGCTCTACCACCCCAAAGATATCCAGGATGGGTTTGAAAAAGAAAAAGAAATTTTATTAATTACCAAAATTAATACAACACCACCTTGAGGATTACCACAATCCTCTTACAACACCCTCAAAGAGATTACCACAATCTTCCTTCAACACCTATGAAGAGGACCACACTCTTCAACACCTAAGATCACCCAAGTGTACTCTTACCACAAGAGCAACAACAAGGATATCTTGTTTTGGATGATTGACAAAATTCAAGATTACAACTCTATAATACCAATACAAAGATTGAGTGCAAGTGTAATCAAGAATCTAAAGCCTAGACCTCAAGAGAGTGCAAGTGAAAGTACTTAGGCTAAAATACAACAAGATATGAAAGTGTTTGCTTGTATGCTCTTTGCTTGTATGTTGTGTTGTATCTTGTTGCTTGAATGAAGCCTCTATTTATAGGAGAGGTCTTGGCTTAATTTCCGACATAGGCTCCTCCTTGGGGAGTGATTTTTCTGCAAAAGAAACCATTTAAAAACAAAATTATAGCTGTTAGAAATCAATCCCACAAATTAGGGAAAAGCTGTCTGAAAATGCAACGGATAGTTTGCTGACACAGAAGTGCGACCGATCGCGCAGAGATAAGTTTGAAATGAGTTCTCTGCGAATTTTACATAGGGGGACCAGTCGACGGGGGTCCGACTTGGTGCCCCCTATGCCGAACGGTCTGGGGTGTTGGAAAATCGAAACAGAGAGTTCGTGAATTGAAACTCACGCTTGCACCGGCGCCCAAGGTCGCCCATTGGTCGACCCGTGGTCGCGGTTGCCCTCCTTGTTTTCCATTCCGTCCCGTTTTCTGTTTCAAAACACAACTCAGTACGGGTTGCCCTATGGGGCGACCGGTCGAGCTTGAAATATAAGTGTTGTCCAATTTTTTATCAAAATAAACTTCAAGAAATACTCGAAAAATAGTAAAAACATTTTAAATCGATCGGAAGTATTTGGACAACATTTAAGGACATTGTTTTGGTATAAAAACTCATTTAAACAAAATCATCAAAATTATGATAAAAACATTTATCTAACAACAAATACATGAAAATGTGGGGGTGTTTGGCTAAAGTAGAAAAACCTAAGCCAAAACAAGTCAAGATAGGCCTAAAACAATCGATTGCATTTTCATTGGATATGCAAATAACAAAGAGTGCATATCGATTTTTAGTGCTCAAATTAGCAATTCCAAATGTACAAGAAGGTACAATAATTGAGTCAATGAATGTTGTATTTTTTGAAGACGTGTTTCCTTGTCAAGAAAGGAAAGAAAGCTAATTCGGCAAAGAACACGTGATACTACCGATGGTGATCATCAAAGCAATGAAGAACCGAGACATAGTAAAAGGTCAAAATAACTAAGTCTTTTGGTCCGCATTTTCTAACTTATGTGTTAGAAAATAAACCAAGGACAATAGGTGAAGCATTGTCCGATCCGTAAGCTCCATTCTCGGAAAGAAGATATTAATAGTTAGATAGATTCCATTATGCAAAATCATACTTGGGAGTTGGTAGATCTCCGGGAAATAAGCCTTTAGAATGCAAGTAGATCCTTAAAAGAAAATATAAAGTCGATGGAACTATTGATAAGTACAAGGCCGTTATTAGTAGCTAAAGGATTTAAACAAAGAGAAGGCCTTGATTTCTTTGATACGTATTCACTGTGACAAGAATCACATCTATTAGAGTTCTCATTGTTATGCAAGCATTGCATAACCTTGAGATATACCAAATGGATGTGAAAACGGCTTTTCTAAATGGTGAATTAGAAGAGAAAATCTACATGGAACAACCCGAAGGGTTTGTTGCTCTGGCAGGAGAAAAAGGTGTGCAAACTCGTTAAGTCATTGTATGGCCTTAAGCAAGCTCGAAACAATGGCACGAGAAATTTGACAAAACTATCTTTGTCAAATGGTTTCAAAATTAATGAGAGTGATAAATGCGTTTACATTAAAGACACACCTAATGCTTATGTGATTGAATGTCTTTATGTTGACAACATATTAATTATGGGTAGTAATCATGATATAATCATGAATACTAAGAAAATGTTGACCAAACATTTTGATATGAAAGATATGGGTGTAGCAGATGTTATTCTGGGAATTAAGATCTCTAAAACATCGATGGACTTGTTTTATCATGATCTCATTATATTGAGACAAGATTTGAAAGTTCAATACTTATGACAATCCTCCAGCTAAAACGTCTGTTGATTTAAGCTTATACTTAGCTGGAAATCAGGGTAAGCCTGTATCTCAACTAGAATATTCTCGGATTATTGGCAGTCTAATGTATGTAACAAACTGCACACGTCCGGATATTGCCTACGCAGTTAATAAATTGAGTAGATTTACGAGTAATCCTGGAAATGACCATCAGAAGGCATTGATAAGGGTTATTAGGAATCTAAGACTCACCTTAAATTATGGATTACATTACTCGAGATATCCAACTGTATTAGAAGGATACAGTGATGCTAATTGGATATCTGACTCAAAAGATTCAAAGTCCACTAGTGGTTATGTTTTTACCATTGGTGGTAGAGCGGTGTCATAGAAATCCTCTAAACAAACGTGTATATCTCGATCCACGATGGAATTAGAGTTTATAGCTTTGGATAAAGCTAGTGAAGAAGCGGAATGGCTTTGCAACATTTTAGAGGATATTCTTTTAAGCCGCCTTTAAGCCGATGCATTTTCGCAATCATGATACATTGTGATAGTCGTTCGGCTATAGGAAGGGCTCAAAATAGTATGTACAATGGTAAGTCTCGACATATACGTCGAAGACATAACACCATTAGGCGATTGATCTCAAATGGGGTTATTACAATCGATTACGTGAAATCGAAAAAAAAAACCTAGAGATCCATTAAGTAAAGGTTTGAATAGAGATCAAGTATACCGCTTATCGAAATGAATGGGCCTAAAATCCACAAAATAAGAGTGTTCATAAGCGGGAACCCAACCTTGTGAATTGGAGATCCAAGACATTGGTTCAATGGGACAACTAAGTTATGAATATTGAGATAAACACTTGGAACATGTTACATCTCATTCTTGTCCAAGTGGAGAAACCTACCGAATGTGGTGAGGTTAAGTTATAAACTTTTAATGATTCATATACTTTAAAGAAGTGGAGTATGGCGCAGATACTCTTAATAGGAGATCACTTATATAAGTGTGAAGACGGTCGCTTCAACGAAACACTTATGAATCCAAGATATTGTTCAGGGCCAAAATGGACACAACCGTGAGAACCAAAATGGTGTTAGGAAAGATATTGTGTGGATGTTGTTGTTTTGGTTTACATAAACAAGTTGAACAGATCCAAGACACCACGTCACGTCGTTGTGCGGCTAGTAAACTGATAGTATTCCACTAAGGAAGGTTCAAAGCCACAAGCTATCTCTCCCGATATAATAGCTTTCCGTATTGAACTCTCTTAGTGTCTGCATACTCATATGCATTTATTTTAATTCATGTGGGGAATTGTTGGAATTGGTTTTTATAAATTGGGTTTTGACCCGATTTTGACCAATTATTTAATTGGGTTCATTTAGTCAATGTATGAAATAAATGAGATAAACGTCATCTACGCCGCAGGTAGATGAGTTTAGTATTTTGAATTTCTCAAAACCAATGTGGGTGAATGAGAAATAAATGCATGAAGTTGGTCCCTTAAAATGCTTTTATATATGGAATATAAAAGGGTGGGAATATGGAAAGCCATATCCCACATAGGAAACATATTAAATGTTTGACTAGTTAATAAAGAGCTTCACCACTAATAAGGAGTAATCATGTGGAACTCCTTATGGTACACCCTAGTGGACCAAGTCAATTTTGACTAGCCTTTGGCTAGCTCAAAAGGCACCGAGGACGGTGCGGAGCACCGTCCGAGCTGGAGTCGGAGCCGGGCCCACGCACGTCGCTCATAGTCGTATTTGGCGCTTTAGAGGCGCACTTTGCACTTCGCACATACGCATCGTCAACGTGGCGGGCGCTCAGTGGCGATGACTTGACGGCGTAGAATCATCCGAGTGGCGACATGTGGTGCTGATTGGATGTGTCTGTCACGACGGGCACCGTGGATCGACACGACGCTCAATGTGCGAGAGGTGTATGCCAAAGGGTGTGTCCCTTGATCGATCTGTCAATCGGGACCATCGATTGCAAAATTGTTAACCACAGGCGCGATCCGACGGCCAAGACCGATCCGGACGGGGTGCACCCATCAAGAGGCACCAGGAGGTCTATATAAAGCCCAGATTCATTTCAACACATGGAAAAATTGAATTTCTTACTTCATATTCATTCTTCATAAGTCCATAAAAGAGAGTTCAAAAACATCAAAGTGTTTGTTGTGCTTGCGATTTGCGATGCAACTATCGCAAGTTGTTTGTCGTTGTATCTTGGGAGACAATTGGCGAATACCGTATGCATCGTGAGCGGGGCAATCTTGTCTTAAAGAGAAAGAGTCTAACTTTGCCTCGACATTTGTTTTTCGATCGTAAACTTTGCTCGAATTTTCACCATTCGATATACACAACCAATTTTTCCAATGGGGTTTAAAGATTTAAAATTCATTTTACTAATAGATTATTCAAACATGCTCAATGAATTTGTTATAACTTATAATGATTTAAATATTAACTTTAGATCATCGATCTAGGTTAATGGTAATGCCACACATAAATAATACTTATTAATTTGCAAAATGCGTATAAAAAATTGCCACAGAGATTTATAAGTTACTGAAAAAAAAAACAGTGACAATAAGCAATGAAGTATATTCCTTCTATTGGATGGTTAGCAATGGAAAAGGTTTATTTACTAATGGTTGAAGGCTTGAGCATGTTGGTAATTTTCACCACGTGAGGTTGAAAATTATATGCATTATTGCATTATGATAAGAGAAAAATATTTGAAATGCTTGGATAATGATTTTAACCAACTTTTCTTCAGTAATCAAGGATAACTAGCCTAAATTAGTAATGAGCTTGAATTCATTTCATTGTCCTTTAGCTAGAATTCATTTAATTGTCCTTAGTGGTGTAAACGAATCCAGTCAAGTAAACATGTCATTATTCAAGAATGTTGGAACTTTTATCAAGTTTAAATATTTGGGTTTGAGCTTGATTTTATTTTAAATGAATTCGAGCTTGAAAGAACTTTGATCGAATTATATCCTAGTCGAGCTCAATTAGCTGACTTGATTTTATATGCATAATTTATTGTTTTTAATTGACTTTAAATTTCAGCAAACGAAAAAGTGTATCTAAGCATGTTTTGTTAAATTTAATAAACCGCGCTCGCACGAGCTTTTCTATGATCGATTAACTGAACTTTGAATAATTTACTTATTTTTAATCCTAAGTGTTACGAAATGATCTTACTTTTATGGACTCAACTTGTGCAATATGCTATATTTTCATAAATAGCTAGAGTAGTATCTGTACGAGTTGGTTAATATTGGGGCACCTAAACCGTGACTGCCTTAATTGAAAGAATATATGACAGCTCTTCAATTTCCTATCCATTAATGAGCTTTAAAAAGCTATAATAATAACCTTCAAATACTAATAAACGGCCTCCACAAGGACAAGGAGCCTATATATAAATAGACAATTGTTAAAAGTGCAAATCACAAAGGCGGCTATAAGGCAGATACTATAACAATCAAAGCTCCAATTTTTAGTTGTGGTGATAGTTTTAAAGATCTGGCATCACTTTTTGCTTTACATAATGATTGTGCTAAAAGTTGTTGCGTAATCCAAGTTAAGGTATTTGATTCCCGGTCCAAGTCCAATTCACGTGTCGGGAACCGCCCGCAACTCGCCAACAAGGAGGAGGTCCTGTGGGTTGTTCTAGAGAATCTCATCGACGCTTAAATCAATGAGAATGTAGGAGAAAAATTCAGAATGCATTAAGTAATCAACAATTAAATTGTGCTTAATTAAAAATAATGAATGCATGTGTGGCTACTTAATTATACCCGAGACTATGATGAGCCGTTATATAGAATTGGGCATCTGTGCAGATTACTTATGAAATGGTTGGCCGTGTCTTTATATGCATGCAGAATGATATTTAGTCTGTGGGCCATTTTTGTTGACTTGACCCGATTAATAATTTTTATGTGCTAATAATTATTTTAAATGAATTAAATAAAGGAAATAGGAAAACCCAGTTTTACCCCCAACAAATAAATTTGACCATTAGACTTTAGAATCACCTATGAGTGGAAGGATGATCATCAAGTTGCAAACACTATAATAAAAAAAACGATTTTCAGTTGCTTTTTCTTTAAGCAATAAATAAATGATTCGTGGTCTCTAAATGGAAGAAAATAGTTAGTTAGAAAAAGAAAAAAAAAAAAAAAGAGTTTGCAAGCACTCCATAGTCTCTGAAAAGTTGTAGTAGTGTCATTTGAAAAGAAATTATATTGCTAGGGGGAAAAGAGAAGGGAAAAGGTCTCCTGGATTTGGCTTTTTTCATATTACACAAACAAAGAACCATAAAATCTGTCTCATGTAATTTTAAGTTACGACTATCACATTAAATTGTATGTGTATGTGTGTGAGTGAGCTCGCGAGACGCGAGACAGTTCTAATATACGTATTACTCTTTACAATTCCCTGTAAAATGATTGTAATGGGAATTGGGTCGGTTTTAGACCCATGACCCAATTAATTAATATTCATATTTGAGGTGAATAATGTTAATACCAAAATTTGAGTAAAATTAGACTTGCTAATTGAATTAGAACAGCTGTTTAACAAATTGCAGATGACAATTATTGTATTCTCATTGTCTCACTTTAATTTATTTTAAGTGTGGAGCTTGAAGGCATGTTCGCGTATAAATTTAACCCATATAATTATACCGATCAAATTCTTATTACGCGATATGCAGGATGAAATTGTTTTTTTCTTTTTCTTCCCCAACAATCATGCATATTCCAACTAAAAAAATCTCTAAAAATTTAGGGATAATTACCTAAGGTTTGGGCTAATTACAAAAAAATACCGGAGTTCTTTGAAAATTACAAAAAATCCTTTGAAGTTTGATTCCGTCTTATATTTGTCCGGTGATTTTCGAAAATATTTCAAAAAAAAAACCCAAACATTTGCAAAAATATTATAGTTACTCCCTATGTCTTAGGGGTTTTTGTAATTTTGAAACATGTCTGGTTTTTGGTTATTTTTTGTAATTAACCCAAACCTCAGGGGTGTTTCTGTAATTATCCCAAACATTTATCCATAGCTAGCCTAAGAATAAAGCATTAGTAGTACTAGGCCTATAAATTATAATATTGGGGCCATACCATATTGCAGTTGCCGACTAACATTTTAAATAATGTACCATCCAGAAAATGACACATTCATATTTTGTTTTTTTAATCTAATCTTTTGTTTCTCCCTTAGAAGTTTTTCCAACTAGAAAACAATGGAACACAAAGCAGCCCTGATACTTTTGTTCTGCACTTTACAGTTATCATGTTTTCTTATAGCACAGAGCAATGGAAAGAAGCAAAGTGAAGCTCTTTCTCATATTTACAAGAGTAAGCTATGGGACAATACAAACATTGACAAAAGCCAGTTTAATATTGCAAGTGCCTATTTTCGTGAAGCAAAGATTCAGCCACTAGATGAAGGGCTTAAAGAGAATGACAGAATAGAGAGATTGCCTGGACAACCACAGGTTAAATTCAAGCAGTATGGTGGTTATGTTACTGTGAATCGAACGGCTGGTCGAGCGTTTTACTATTATTTTGTTGAGGCTCAGGCTTCTGATCACAACTCATTGCCTCTTCTTCTCTGGCTTAATGGAGGTATATTGGTTCTTCAATTTGTGTTGTAGGGATAATTACAAAAACTATTGATGCTAGGTGATATATATAACTAATGGAGGTTATATATTCATGTTAGGTGACAACTATATGTTGTTGAGACGTCTTAAATTTTCTGCTGTAGTCCAATTTGTGTCATCTAGCTTATTGATGCATCAATATATTCATTTTGTCACATACTTTGGAAGTATGATAAGTATTTGTAGTATTATCTTACTTATGATCTTGATGCAAAATAAAATCTGCAATTCTTGATTCTTCAACAGGGCCAGGTTGTTCTTCTATTGGCAATGGAGCAATGGAGGAGCTCGGACCGTTTCGAGTTCACAGTGATGGCAAAACACTCTACAAAAACAAATATGCATGGAACCATGGTCTGTCATCTTAATTCAATTCACTCCATACTTGACGTTTTTTCACTTTCCATCAAAAATAATGGTTCAAATTTTGGGGGGTAAGTTGCAATTTTAGCCCCTAACTCTAGGGTTGGCAAAAATAGTCATGTATGAATCACTATTTGCAAAGCAGTCTCGTAGTTTTCAAGAACCTCCGATCTCGGTCTATTGGTCCCGAAAATTGAAAAAATTCGAAAAAATCCATGTGCCTACATTTCCGACCAACCCCTCTAATGTGAAAACCAATATCACTCATTTAGACACATTCTTGTGAGTTTTTCTTTCCTAAGTTATTGCTCCAATCAATATGCCAATTCAATCAGAGTATGTACATATAAACGAAATTAGTCTTCATATCAGCGGGTTTGACCAAAAATATGAACATGTAGATTTTTCAGGCGAATTCTCCAATTTTCGGTGGACTGAAATTGAGAGCTTTTTAAAAATACAAGACCTATTGGAAATCTTGATTATTGCCAATCCCCTATAGATACATGACTAAAATTGCAATGTATCCAATTTTTTGGCATGTATCCACTTTCCTTCTTATTTTATTGACTCTTTAACTGTTGTATTGTCAGCTGCAAACGTATTGTTTTTGGAGTCTCCGGCTGGGGTTGGCTTCTCATATTCAAACACAACAGAAGATTTTGTAACTGGTGGAGATAGAACAACAGCCATTGACAATTATGCTTTTTTAATTAACTGGTTAGAAAGATTTCCAGAGTACAAAAACAGGGATTTCTACATTTCTGGTGAGAGTTATGCTGGCCATTATGTACCCCAGTTGGCACAAACCATTCTCTATCACAATCACAACGCTAACAAGACTATTATCAATCTTAAAGGGATCATTGTAAGACAAAAAATAATTTTTTTCCTTAACTTTTATTTAGAAACTTGGAAAATAGCTACTTAATGCATCATGCATATTTATTGTGGAAAATAATTTTTTGTTCATGTAACTTGGACTATGGAGATTTAGTCCTATAGCTAGTAACATTTACCTTTTAAAATTTGGACATTTATTCCGATTTTGACCTATATTGTGTAATATTATCGGAAATTTATGACCGGTGATGTACAAGCATGTCAAAGATTTGGGAAAATTACCACCTAAGAATTGAAATCCCCAAATGTTATGTGTCAATTTTGATGATTTGACAAGTCAATTTTTTACACCAAATCACCAAAATTCCTAAATTTCTTAGAAATGTCAGTGACCCAATCAGCAATTCCGAAAAATTACACAATTTTGGTCAAAATCGGACTAAATGACTGAACTTTTAAAATATATTGGACCAAAATTTAAAGGTGGTTACTTAGAGGACTAAGTAGTATTTTCCATGTTAATAAGGTAACAACATCTTTTGCAATCCAATGTGTATTCATATCCATAAATATAAATTTTATGTGTATTTGTTGGACACGATGCAGATTGGAAATGCTGTATATTTTTGTCTTTTGAACGATGAGGCAGATGTGAAAGGGATGTATGAATATTTTGCAAGTCATGCTATAATTTCCGATGAGACTTTGATCAAATTCTGAATTACTGTGGTTTTTCTCCGAACTATACCCAGTCATTAAATGAATGCAGTTTAGCTATTAGTAAAGCTGATAACAACATTAATCCTATCTACATTTATAACATCTATGCTCCAAAATGCACTAATTCCAGCCTCACTGAGGCACATTCCCATCAAGATTTTGCAAGTGAGCAATCATCTTGATTAATTACTTTTATTTCTATCTGATTGAATCTGAGATTTACATTGTATTGATTTTATAATGTTATGTATCTTGAAAATTTTAGGTTGACTAACAAAATTTTCAAGAAGAATAGTGCACCCTATTTTGGGGAATATGAGAAATGAAACTGAGGAAGTAATAAATATTTTGAATTGATTCTATTACCTAAATATTTTTTGGGGAAAAAGGTTGATCTTTCCATCCAAGCAAACTATACCTATTTTCTTGGCACTTTGTCATTTGAAACTAGTACATGAATTTGAATTTGTTTTTGCCATCTAGAGCACCTCAAAATTTGAATTTTCATGGGGATTCTTCACATTCGTGACATACCTCTTGTTTATGCACTTTTTTTGGTCAATTCCAAGTTAGTTGACATGCTAAATTCAAATTATTGAGCCTAATGCTGAAAAGTTAGATTATTATTTTACCCACGTAAAACAACCTAAAATTAATCAAAAAGTGCATATATAAACAAGAACCGTACAATGCATGTAATATAATCACGACAACAAGTTCTACAATTGAGGTGTTCAAGATGGCAAAGTGCAAAACCGGTTTTAGTTCAAATGACAAGAGTGTAACAAAAAATGTTTAGCTTCCAAAGTGCGAAAATCACCATAGTTTGGATGACAAAGTGTTTTAACTGGCCTCTGTATTTTTTTCCCTTCCGAGTCATAATTTTGATGCAATTATATAAAAGATATTAATTATTTTTATTAAATTTTCTAATAATGAGAGTCGCACAACATGAATCCAATTCAAATTTTCCATGATGCAGGCAATGTATTTCGATCCTTGCAGTGACCATTATGTGCATGCATACCTCAACAGGCCTGAGGTTCAAGAGGCACTCCATGCCAATGTCACCAACATTCCTTATGATTGGCAGTCATGCAGGTTATAAATTAATCTTGATTATCATATTTTCTGTAATTACTAATTTTTAAGATCATTAATCTAAATCGCAATTATCATACAATATGTGCTAATTTTTTATGTAAGCGTATAATTAAATATGTTAGCATATTTCGTGCACTATGTGACATAGTAAAAACGACATAACTTACATAAAGGAAACTTGAAAAGATTGGTACACCCACCTGTCATCTGTATCTTTGAAAAATTGCAGCAAGGTCATCAAGGAATGGAAAGATAGCTCATCAACTGTCCTTCCTCTTCTCAAAGACTTCATCGCCAACGGCCTTCGAGTTTGGATATATAGGTAATTAATCACATATCTTCTTCATTTCTAAACATTAGGGATAATTATAAAAACTACCCATGAGGTTTATCCTAATTATAAAAAAACTCCAGTTATTTTTCAAAATTACAAATACCCGACACATATCTTTCAATTTCTTTGAAATTTATCTCCCCCTCCAACCACTACTCTCAACTTATTAAAAAAAATTGTTACAAACACACATTGAGTTGAGGGTGCAGTTTGTAAGAGAAAAATAAATGCTAATGGGGTATTTGTACTTTTGAAATTGTTTCACTTTATTTTATTTTTTTTGGGTAATTAGGCTTAGCCTCAGTGATAGTTTATATAATTAACCAAAAATATTTTAAGCTCATTTGAATACAATACGGGTATATTTTTGTACACTCGTGAATGTGCCCACATGTATGTGTGCATGGGTGGATCTAAGGGGCTTCCCGACTCGACGTACCCCAAAATTCTTTTATCACGTTTTTCTATGGGGAAAAGAAATAAAAATAATTATATGTTTTTAAGGAGAAAAAATAGTTGGCTAGGAAAAAAAATTGGGCTATAGTTGAGCTGGTTGGCTACGTCCCTGTATATGTGTCTATATATCTATACACAATTGTTGGCTAAGAGAATTAAGCATTTTTGGTGTGAAATGTGTAGTGGAGATATAGATGGAAGGGTACCAGTTACTTCAACAAAGCTTGCCATTGATCAGATGAAACTTCACCCTAAAACTTCGTGGCTCCCTTGGTACCTTGATGGAGAGGTAATTGTCTCTCCGAAAAAAATAATAAAATAAAAAATGAGGGTACTGATTCTAAAAAGTGATAAATACAAACACTACCCTAAGGTTTGGGGTAATTACAAAATTACCCAAAGAAGTTTTAACATTACATAAACCCCTTGAGGTTTGATTATGTAATACATTGTACCCCAACGTAACTATTAGTTGACTTGACGGAATTTGCTGAGTTCATCAATTATTTTACAATTACATCCCTCAAATTTTTAAATACTACAAATAGCTCCAATTTTTCGTTTTACTATTTGTAATATTCAGAAAAAATGAGAGATAATTGTAAAATGTAACACTAAACATTGGGGTTGTTTGTAATATTTGAAAAAAAAAATGAGGGATGAAATTGCAAATTATTCGATGAAATAAGCGAATTCCGTCAGTTC
Organism: Rehmannia glutinosa; assembly: GCA_016081115.2. Lineage (NCBI taxonomy): Eukaryota > Viridiplantae > Streptophyta > Magnoliopsida > Lamiales > Orobanchaceae > Rehmannia > Rehmannia glutinosa. Next base: position 46,859,388 of record CM071937.1, on the reverse strand, counting down.
AACTAATGGTTGGGGGTAAAATGTATGACGGAATCGAACCTCAAGGTGATTTTTGTAAATTTGAAACTTCTCTGGGTATTTTTTGTAATTACCCGAAACCTCAAGAGTAGTGTTTGTATTTATCTCTTTTTAAAATATTTATTTTTCAATCCATCTAAAGTTGACAAAGGATTTTTAAAGAAAAAAGTGGATTCAATTTACTGATCATTTTAACTATTTAATTTTTTGAATCAGGTTGGTGGTTATGCACAAATATATGAAGAAAACTTAACATTTGCTACAGTTAGAGGGGCAGGACATGAAGTGCCAAGTTACCAACCTGCTAGAGCCCTTTCCCTTATTATGAATTTTCTTGCAGGGACAGAGCTCCCTAATTCAAATAATTAACTCTATTGTCTTCATGTCGTAGTTGTTATTTTTACTAATTTAAGTCAGTAGACAAATCGAAATTTAGCTATTTTAGTTGATTATGGTCTTTGATTCTTAAAAATAATTTAACAAGTACGTGACATATCACATATGATCCTACATGGTGTAGTAATAAAAAGGGCATTAATTGGATTGTATGCTCCAATAACTAGGGCCCACAATAAAGATGGTTGTGATAAATGGGTTTGAGTAGAACTCATTGCTAAAAGCAAATCGGCAACGTGAGAAATTACAATTTTTAACAACCCTCATCATGGCTAGCGTGCCATTAATTTAAATGGGTTGGGGTCCAACCCATGCACCATCACTTGCAGACCCTAGTGCTTTGACATGATAAGCGGGTTCAGATGGAACTTATCCCAGAAAAGTAGCTCAAGGGAAAAAGTGTATAATCCATATAGCACAATAACAACTTAGCAAATTGACAATGTGGGACAAATAAAAATTTTAACAGTTTGATTGTCTTTAAGTGTTTTACCAGTCTTAAATATTTGAGGTTTCAAATTGAATTTGTCCTAGATCCCACTACACTACAAGAAAAATCCAAAAAGACAACAGTTTTTCACCATTGTCTATTAAAAAAAACACTGTTGTAGAAAGTGGTATTGTAAAAGGGGTACTAAATGAAAAAACACTGTTGTGGTATGGAACAAAGACAACAGTTTCGCAAAAATCTATAACAGTTTACACTGTTGTCTTTGTTCTCAACCACAACAGTTTACACCGTTGTCTTTGTTCTCAACCACAACAGTTTTCTAACAATGAAAAACTGTTGTGTTTGAATGCGAATTTTGCAATAATATTGCACAATATTTTTTGATTTTTGCTACTGTAAATTACAAATTAAACCTGTGAAACAAGAATAAAATATGAAATTAAACTACTTCAAATTGTATTTCATATCTCAATGTCACAAAATGCCCAAAACAATAATGATTTAGTATCAGTTATATATAAAGTCATCTACCAAAATAAAATGTCCGAAACAACAGAAATTTAATATCAGCTATACATAGAGTGTTTTACCAAAATAAAAGTGCCAAAACAATAATAATTTTGTATGTCAATTAATGATCTAGAAATGGTAGCTCCAAATAGTATTCCCATAGTAACTCCAACAGCATCAGCGCGTCCATAAACTACATGAATTACCATAAAAAAAAGAAACATAAGTAAAAACGAAGCAACATCCCACAACTTTGTTTAATATAAAAGAAAATTTTAATATAGAATATAAGTTCTAATTACCATTTCACTAGCCAATATAATTTGATACGCAATCTGCCCACTCAGAACACACCTCGTCAATATCTCCACAGGAGTAGTTAGCTTGTGTGAACTATGAACAATAAATACAGACCTCATATAAACATAAAGTTCGATGGTGTTGTAATATATAAATTAAGAAAATCTAGACAAAATAGAATTACTATTGCTTGCAACGAGGAAGTGTCAGTAGATGTAAGTTCTTTAACTATTTGCCTCATGTATGGCATTACGAAAAATCCACACTGTCTATCATTCGGTTGTCGAGGACCCTGTGTTAGAAACTAGGGAGTAGCTATCGGTTATCAAAGCAATCGTGAACTCAATTAAATAGTAATTTAGAAGCATCGTTGACGCCAATATAGCTGTAAAGGGAAGCGATCGTTCTTCTCACAGTTGGATTTGCAAAGGCCTGAAGTTCTTTTAGATTTTGTGGAGGTGGAGGCGGCGATGACGGAGGTGCGATGGAGGGGGCGTTGACAGCGGCGCGGTGGAGGGGGTAGTGGCAGGGAGGCGGGGGAAAGGGTGGCGGGATGGATGATAGTGGTTTAGGGTTTTATTTTACCAAGCAATTAAAATTTAACTTTATACAAAAAATAAATATGTTGGTATCTGATATTATTTTTTATTTTTAAATTTAATTTATTTAAATTAACTTTTTTTAGCAATTAAAATTAACTATTAAATTTTTTTTTGTGGAGAAGACTATTAACTATTGTTATTAGTTTTTCTAAATATGTTGTAAATGTTTTCTTTTTAAGCTATTGTCTTTGGCCCAAATAAGATGTTGTGGTAGACGACATAGACAACATATGTAAAAATGAGTTGTCTTTTGACAAATAAAAATGTTAACAGACAACAGATTTCTGAATAACTGTTGTTAATGCTTCAAATGACAGCTATTTAGTGAAAATCTGTTGTCCTTTTAGTGTTGTTGTTTTGAATTTTTCTTGTAGTGCTGGAACAATCGATCACTTTTACTTTAGGTTTATATCAATTTTACTTTTGTTTAGTATTTGCAAACACCCCTAAGAATCATTGTTCGGTTATGGAAAGGTCACAAACTTTGTGCCGCATGGTTCTGAATATCCGAACCCAAAAGGATGACTCGATTATTGGTATCTAAACCAAATCACTCACATTGTTTCTTACCCACATTTTGTACCCAATGCTTCACCATGCTTCCCCGCTCACTTCTAATTTTTATTTACTTGCCTACCCGTTTGCCCAACTATCTTCCCACATGTGTGCCCACTTGTCCAGTGTTTATGTATTTCCCAACTTTTGCCTAACTCTCCCACTTGTTTTGTTTAGTCTTGCTCAATTGTTTTATTAAATTTCGCATTTTTGCATAATGAGAAATGGACTTATTGATGCGTCTTGTCATGTACAAATCACAAAAATGGCTGACCGTTTCTTACGTTTAACTCGATATTCGTTGATTTGCTATTTTGGGTGCGTAACATTGTTTATTTACACAATATATGTTTGTTGACTTTTTTTTATATCAATTTGTTTTCACATTGATTTATTTTGCTTTGATGAGAATAATTTGACAATGAAATAGGGTAACATGTGGGTAAAGGCAAAAGCTTCAAAGAAAAAACTAGCCAAATGGTCTTGGATTTGATTTACGATATTATAATGGAATATTTAACGGCAAATATCCATTAGACAAATGTCGGGAAATCATGGGGCGAAGTTGACAAGGTGAATGGCATGGCTCACGTCACTTAAAACCATTGGGTGCTATATGAGTTGGACATGAAGCAAAAATTTATTGTCGTATATGATTCAATGTCAAAGTCCAAATCATTTAATACTTATATTGGAGAATTGAGGGCTTACGGCGACAATGCTACCAAGTCACGTGTGAGGGAAGCACATATATGGGACAACAGAGTGGAGCCTCCCTAAAAGGTACGGAAGATTCAACGGTATGAGCATTTCCCGTAACAAACAAGAAAATTTCAGTGATTGTGGCATCATGTGCACCGAAAATGGTAGAGTCCTTGGTGACACGGCGTGGCGTGGTTAAAATCAACAAGAACGGTGCGAGGAATTCGAGCTCGACTTTGCTGCGAGAACTATTCAAAGAAGGCAATATAGATGTTACTTTGTAAGTATATTTTGTGGATGCAACTTTATTTGTTTACCTATATTTTGAATTTGGGATTAGGTATTACGTTAAACTATGTTAATTTGTAAGTATATTTTGAATTTGCACATAAACTTTATTGTAATCTCAATATTTTAGAAAAATATGCATGCCCACAAACATGCATACACATTTGCCTAAGAACGCCTACTAAACTTGCCCAATAAAGTCATGATATAGTTGTCCAGCATCAATTGATATTTTTTAACCAAAAAATGTCAACTTAAATCAATAAAATACAATAATTGCACATAAACTATGTTGTAATCTCAATATTGGAGGAAAGCAGGCATGCCCACAAACATGCCTACGCATTTGCCTCACGCAAGCGCTACTACACTCGCTTGATAAAGTCGTGATATAGTTTCCAACATCAATTGACATTTTAAACCAAAAATATCAACTTAAATCAATAAAATACAATAATTTCAAATAAACGATGTTGTAATCTCAATATTTGAGGAAAACGAGGCATGCCCACAAACATGCCTACACAATCGCTACTAAACTTGCCCAATGAAGTCATGATATAGTTTGTCAACATCAATTGATATTTTTTAACCAAAAAATGTCAACTTAAATCAACAAAATACAATAATTGCATGGCAAACTATGTTGTAATCTCAATATTGGAGGGGAAAACAGGCATGCTCACAAACATGCCTACGCATTTGCCTACGCAACGCCTACTACACTTGCCAAATAAAGTCATGATATAGTTTTCAACATCAATTGACATTTTCTAACCAAAAATGTCAACTTAAATCAACAAAATACAATAATTACACATAAACTATGTTATAATCTCAATATTTTCAAAAGCAGGCATGCCCACAGATTTGCCACGCATTTGCCTACGAAAGCCTCTATACTTACCTTAATAAAGTTACAATATAGTTGCCAATATCAACCATCATGTTTTAACCAAAAAGATGTCAACTTAAATCAATAAAATACAATAATTGCACATAAAGCGTGTGTTGTAATCTCAATATTGGAGGATTATTGGCATGCCCACAAACATGGCTATGCATCCGCCCACTACACTTGCCCATTAATAATGTGATAACGCGATTTCCACAAACATTTCCACATGCCCAAGAACATGTCCAACATTAACCAAATTACACATGAATATATCAAATTAATACGTATATGATGTTACTTCTCTGGACAATATCCAACATCAAATTAATAATGTTTACAAGTTTGAAAAAATGCAAGTCTTTCTAAGATATGATGTTACTTCTCATCGGGATGAGTTTTTGCAAGTTTTGCGATTATGACCAGCGTCTTTATATCGCCCACACTTTCTTTTCATTTCTCGGGACAATATCCTCATTTTTCGTGGCCTACCACTAGGATGACGCATAATTGAGGTAACACATTCAATCTGCGATACTTCGCCGGGGGTATTCCGGAAGTCCACGTGCTATAGGGTAAATGGCATCTGTAAGATATGCAACTATCGGGCTTTGGTGTAAAATTGAGAGGCGAGTTCATACATTGGCAAACTTTCACTAGCTCCATCTGGTGTAGGCCAAAGACATGACAATTGATCCATTTGAACACATTACATATGTATTTTCTTGCATTCAAATCGACCTCGGCATTCTATCACCATGAAGTACATAATAGGTGTAGTAATACGATGTTTGGACATCCGTCCTCCTACTCTTTTTATCCCGCTCTCGAACAATTTCTCGGCCAATGCCATTAATGAATATTTCATCTTCATGGACACATTACACCTTCTGCATCTACCACCTCATCAACATCATCAATATTGCATCCAAAAGGACCACCAGAGGGTTAATTTCCCTAACATCTCTTAGCACATCATTAAGACTCTCCGCGATATTGGTAGTCAAGCGTCTTTATCACCGTCTACCCCGTAAAAATACACACGAGTCCATTGCTCATCTGAATATTTTCAGTCATCGTAGGTAGTTACATATATCACTTTAGATATAAAATATATCTCATTCATGATATGTCGAA